>CM075652.1:88210000-88835000 GCA_037953625.1 Crotalaria pallida
ACAACAAGGTTTCAGGTCAGGATTTCAAAAGTTATTGCAACAAAAAGGGTTCTCAACAAAGAGGGCTTCAACAAACAAGAGAAGGTTCAGGTCACACAGAACAAGGTCTCACGATGACACTAGTCTCGGTTCTTCGTACACACCGTAGACAAATTCCCGACGCGTTCTAGAGAGGGAGTGATAGAACGATAGTGACAGATCGATAGAGACAGGACGATTGGGACTGAATGAGCGCTCACGTAACTTCGTACTTCCATCCTCATCATCGTAATTCTAACACTAACACACAAACAGACACACACAAGCAGAGCATGTAAGCCCATATAACAGGCTACTTAGGACAACCATTGCTCTGATACCACAAATGTAATACCCCGATTTGACAACTTGAAAATATAATTTCTTTAATTAATGTAGTGAAAATTTGGGCCAATTTTTTTTTTCACATAACATGGACATGAGAATCTCCAAGTTCCAAAATCTTTTATTAGAATAATTTGCAACAGAAATTTGATTCTCATCTCTCATGTTATACTTCAAATTCCAAACCAAGATGTTACGGAACATCGCACTTTGAAACTTGTTTTCACAAAACACATTTAAAAGCCCATCTTTTATGTTAACCAGAAAACTTAATATTGATTATCCAGTTTTATAAAACATCCTTCGGGTGCACATGTGGATGCAGTTAATGATGTCTAAGTACCTGGTTAGGGAGTACAATACTTGGACATAAATACTATGACAGTAGACCTCCGCCCAACGCATTGCCCCTCAGAAGGGTTGAATCATCAACCATCGAGTCCTCGAGCCGAGCTTGACCTTCTTCTCTTTCGAGACTCCATCTCGGTCTTGTCTTCGTAGGTCGTCACTTGAAGCGCCGACTCCCAATGTAATCTATTTACTCTGTCGCCTGTGGACATCATTACAGAAGTCCACAGGGACGGGAAAGACAGAGAGAGTAAGCATTCTGAACGACGTATCATCGACGGTGTGGGTTTACGATAGGCAAAATATCAAGACAATACAAGCATACAACATAACATATTCACAGCACGACAATGCAATATGATTACAACACAACAAAATACATATTTGCATTATCACATTCATAATCATGATTATCATTAATTAATTCATTTGTTAACGTAAGCTTACTTTTGTTTATCAATATCGTTAATCTCATCGCGACGTGCTTTCCTCGATTACCTCTTGCGAATCTTTCACATAAGGGAATCTCTTAATCGGTTTATATCATGGGGTCAGAGTCTCTTTATCCATATTTCTCGAGTCCATAGTATCGGAGTTCAGGCTTTATGGTTTTGGGTCTACATCTCCTCGGAATCCATCCACCTAGTCGGAAGCAATCAGGAGTACAAGATCTCTAACCACATCGGCTCCGGGAGACGACACCAAAATATAAAATGCCCGGGAAAGATGTCATGACAAGGGTGTCTGTAACACCCTAATAATTTATACCTCTTAATTCCCTTTAATCTTATACGGATTTGAAAATTCATTTTTATTACATTAAAATCAACCGTCAATCGGACGGAGTTTTGTTTGTTTTTCGGACTAATCCAAAATTTCAACCTGTGGCGAACAATTTTAATTAAACAACCAATAGTCAGCAGGGCTTCAGTTAATATTTCTAAAACATATCCAGGCCCATTGGGCTCCAAAAATATCAGAGTGCATAATTAATCAGAGTAATAGCGGGAGTATTAGGTTTGAGTATTGAAATCAAAAGTTATAACTTTAGCAAAGCAAAACCATCCTAAGCCTCATTCGAGATATGCATATTAAATTTACATCAAAATAACCTAAGAGGCTTAGGCCCATATTATATTCTAAATCCCATAATAACCCTACTTTCCCTGTAAGGGAATGTACTCCTGCTCGGCCGGGGGCTGTGCAATCTCAATCTCTGTACCTGTAAATTATAGTAAGGGAGTGAGCATTGCACATGAAATAAAATTGCAGTTTCCATATAATCATAATAAATCCACTAGGCCAAACACAAGTAGTAAGGTAACAACACATATCATTTGCAAACCTATTCACAATCAACGTTTTTCCAACTTGCTCAATCCTTATCACAATTACATATTTACGTTCTAATTACATGACCTTAACCAATATAAATGTTCCTTTCCCTTTCTTTCATCCCTTTTCATATTTGTTCCCCTTGCCCTTATCCATTTCCATATTCATTTCCATTATTCTTATCCACTTTCCATTATCCCTTTTTCCTTTCCTAAATCATTTCCATTACCATGTTCATTATTTATTCCCTTTAATTCCTTTATCAATTCTATTTTTCATTTCCTTTATTCATTTTCCATTATGTGTAACCTCAATCAGAGATCTACACTTTCCATTAGGTGTAACCTCAAACAGAGATCTACACCTTACCATCGCGTGTAACCCTAAACAGAGATCTACACACGGTGTATGCAACCACAAACAGTGATCTGCATACACTGTGTATGCAACCACAGACAGTGATCTGCATACACTCCATCTCGTTTATGTAACCTCAAACAGAGATCTACATAAACCTCCCTTTTCCTTTTTACCTTTCCATTATTCATTTTCCATTAATGTGTGTAACCCCAAACAGAGATCTACACACACAGTGTAAGCAACCACAGACAGTGATCTGCAGACACTTCCATTTTTACCGTACACCACTAGGATTTGGATACCCGCTAGGTAATTGGCACACCTGTCTAGGGGCTTGGAACACCTGCCCAGGACTTTACACCCATCCAGACCATAACCTGTAGGACTATGTACTTTTACCATTCCATTTATTTAATCAAATTATTGGTGTGGAAAACTGATCATGTGGGTCACCCGGCGCCTACAGGGCGGTTTGGCCAGATGGGTAATTGGCCTGGCAGGTAATTGGCCCTAACAGGTAATTGGAACACCTAGCCGGGTACCTAGTGTTCCGGGCCCCACTGATCAGTTTCCAGTTTAGTTACATTTACCATTATTAATCAATCAACAGGCCAGTCCATTAATTATAACCATCAACACAATTCCAATAATAATCACAATATGCATAAATATAAACCATTCCAATCATTATAGTCCACAATCTAAAATCCCAGCAACATTCACATAACATTATAGTACAAGTAATCATCAACTTTCGCATATAGTCTCACATTTAAATTCCAGTCCATTTATTATAAACATAACCACCATACCCTCAATAATCACAAGTAAGCATATTTATAACCCATTCCAATTCACTTAAGTACATAAAGATTACCCTTTTCAAATAATCACAAATAAACACTTTATTATCAACAATCATAATCATAATCCATTCCAACTTCAATAAACACATAATGCACACTGTCCATGTTGTCATTTTTCATTTCCAATCAAAAATCCTAATTTAGCCGTGACCAAGTGTACATGTATTACACAATAATTATTTCATCAATTGTTCAACATAATTTCACATTCAAAGTTCACATTATTTTCCCCTTTTCTAATTATGATTCCTAAGTTCATTTCTATTATATTCACCATCCCCTAAATTACTATCCAATATTCTACCCTTAAATTTGTAAACACATAACTCCTAGAAAATCACCATAACCATAGGGATACCCAATCCTAGATCAAACCAATGCTCACTATATCCACCCCCTTACCTTAACCAAAGAGAGGGAAAGTGGAAAAATCCAAGCCTTAGCTCCAAACGATCCCAAAATCAAGAGCTCCAAACGCACGAAGGTAAAGAGAGTGATGATAACCTTCCCTAAGTCATAGAAATGAGAACTATGAAGAGATTGTGACAAAAAAACAAGAGGAAATTCGTGTTTCCCCAAGAGGTGGGAAGAGAGGGAGAAAAATCCAAATTAGAGAGAGAGAAGAACTTCAAGAACACAAATACTTACTTGGAGAAACAAGAAGGGACTTGATGATGGACTTGGGGGTGATTCCCTTGAAGCTTGATGGATTTGGGATGAGAGATTGTGTGCCCTAGAGAGAGGAAATTCGAGTTTATGGCAAGAATCACGCATGAATTGCTTTTATTTTTTTCACATTCAGCAGCCCTTAATCGATTAGTAATCGATTAGGCAGTTCAAATTTTCTGGACTTAATCGATTAAGCTGCAGCTTAATCGATTAAGTTGCAGGATTTTCAGCACCCAGACTTTGAACGGCCATAACTTCTTCGTTAACCGTTGGATCTTCCTCAAATTTTGACACAGGCTTCCTCACATGTCCTACTTCACATCCAACGGTGGAATTTGTGTTTAGAGTTGTAAATCTTTCATTTTGAATTTCCTAATATAGGGTGTTTATAACACCAAAAACATCGCTTCTAACGCTCTTTTGTTCATCTTTCGACCTCCTTTTTTATGCCAATGCTTCTTGATTCCTTTATGGCATTCAAAGAAATCCTAATCCATCATTTTAAGTCTTTTTTAGAATAATCCTTACTTCCAAATCTTATCATTATTCTAATTACTCTTAGAATTAAAAGTCGGGATGTTACAATTCTCCCCCACTTATTAGAATTTTGTCCCCGAAATTCCGTTGAGTTCCGTAATTGGAGAACCATCCCATTGGTAAAGCTTCTGACTACGCTTTTCACTTCCCTTCGGTCTTTATTCCCCGCTCCGGGTGCGGTTAGGGTCAAACCTATTTCAATGCTTCTCCTCGAATACAATGTATCATCTCTACCTAGATAGGATCGTCAGTTTTCTTTTTATTAAAGTTCCATCTCCCATTCCTTGGATTGAAATCCTCCCCCACTTAGCATTGACATACTTGGTTATATCCATGCTAGGGGGTATGTTCATTCGTTGCTCAGAATAGAGTATACAGGTTGTCGACCGGTATCCAAGGCTGAAAAGAGGACACGTGGTTGACTATCAATGGGTGGGCATAGAACTATGTCGTGTTTCTACGACTTAGCAAATTCTCACATATGCATCTAAGGTGCTTGAGGCTTGAAGAGAGTGAAGATGTAGAGAAGAAACATGAAGCACTCAAGAGCGAGTCTCATGGTCTTTGCAAGATGACCCAGGATGTACTGGATACATGTCAAGCAAGAAGGCAATGGAGGTTATCCCCAAAGCGTGCATTTTCAGCAGAGAGCTGTCGAAGGAGGCGTTTTCTATGAATTTGTGGTTAATTGATTGGTCTCGGTCGACTAGGGTCCCATCAAATGCACAGAGTCCCAAAAGACTTTGATTGTCACTTGCGGTGTTCCGACGTAACATCTTGATTGAGATTCCACCTTGCGACTGCACTTTTATCCAATGCACCTTTTACTCCTTCAAGTGAGTTTAGCAAGGTCACTCTTAAAATCAATCTCCACCGTACTCGCAGTTCACTTCTATACTACTTCCTTCCCATTCATTTAATAATTTCAATTCGGTATAATAATTCCCAAAGATCGACTCCGCTTGAGGGTCAAGATCCAGATCTAGTTGTTGTTTCTCAATTTGGTGTCATTTTGGGAAGGTCTTGTTTTATCTCTAGTTTAACCCTCATTCGATTCTCTGCGAAGTGTTTGGAATTATCTGTTTAGTAGTCCTATGGCTTATGGTACGATTATTAGTTATTTGTCGCTCGGATAGGATCCGAGTTAAGTCGTCACGTCTCCCCCACTTGATATCAACATACCTGAGTAAGTCGAAGGCAGGGAGGAAATTGGGTTGGTTCCGAGAATTGATTAGCTAGGCTCTTTATACCTACGCATACGGCTAAATTCTCATACGAGTTAGAAGGGTGATTCGATCATTTAGTTGGGTGTTCTCGGTAGAAATATAAAATAAGAGTGTCCTGAATGGGGCTGGTTTGTGAATCACTGTTCATGAGTCTTAGTAAAGATCCTATAGGATTAAAGTCTGATCGGGCTTTTGATAGAGATAGAATTCCTAGACGGTTTATTCGGATCTCAACTAGATGATTGCAATAATATAACATGTCAATAAACGCGAAGACCGAGGTGGTCAGTCCCAATCTCACATTTATTAACTGTACATCACTGCATTATTGAGTGATAGCATTACCTTTTAACAAATGCAAGAGAAAGGATGACCAATCCTGACCTTACACACTATTAGAGGATGACACTATCACCAGGTGTTTGGTTAGGTCTCTCGTTTCAGTCTTATAACTAAGTAAGGTTTTTCCTACATGTTCCTTTGGATGGTAATCATAATCAGATTGAAGATGAGTCTTTCTTAGGTTTCACAACTTCTAGAAATACAGGATTAGGAATTTAAAATTCCAAGAGAATTGATTCAGGATATTCTACGCTGAAACTTAATAGAAATGCAGATTGAAAGTACCTAAAATGTTTATCTAAGTTCTTAAATCGTTTCGTACCTTTTGTTGGTTTGGCCCTGATCTCCTTAAGTAGCTGTACCGCAGACCTCAAGGGTGTGAACCAGGAAACTGATATTGTCGAAAGGTAAGGTTGAGACGTCCAGGACGAAGTCCTGTGTCATTGAGTAATCCCTCTGGAGTTGTGTCTGGTATGATCGCCGACACTCCATGAAAGATGTGACGAGACTAGCCACCGAATATTAGTACATCACCCGATCCCAAAATAATTCTCTCTGTTTTCCTTGGATCTCTCTGATCTCCATAGAGAAACTCAGCCAAGTCACCAATGCAGAACGATACTACCGGTATCCCTCTTTGCAAGCTTCCAACACTTTCGTCACGGTCGTGATGAAGACCAAGCTTTCCATTCCCTTCATAGAAATTGACAATGCAGACATCAGGGGACATGGAAGGGAGTATGTCCTCCACTTCACTTACACCGCATTCCTTCTCAATTGACGATTGTGCTTCTTGCATCGCTCCCATAACCAGCTGGATGAAATGGTCAGGAACGTTGGGCGGTTCGCTTCCATCAATTACCCTTTTGTGTCCATATACTCGGGTTTGAGGATTCCAGTCTAAGCCGAGGCACATCATTTTCAGTCGGAGTCTGGCTCCGCTTGTAAAGCATGGTTGATAAAAACCTCCAGGACCTAAGCCCATCTCACGACAGTTCTTTTCTACGCCCACCTGTTCTTCATGAGTCAAGTGTTGCTTCAGGAGAACCACTCCCGGTCTCAAAATTATACTCTTCTTCTCACCAACTTGTATCCCCACGTGTTGCTCCCGGTTTCCCATAGTCGATCTAAGCTTACCCATTGCAGAAGTTTGTCCTTCTTGAAAACAGATGTCATACGGCTTGGATTTCAAAGAATCAGCAGGGGAATTGATCTTACGATCAGTAGCCGAACTGCTAGCACGAGAATGAGAGAGCTGATTCTCCATGTTGCTACAATGTGGCAACAAGGGATTCTGTTGATGCGGATATGTATATAATTTAGTACATAACTACATAGGGTTTTATAACTATAATCCTAAGTAACTAATATAGAACTTGACACTATCTATTGGTTACTCGCTTGTTGAGTAAACCACAGGAGTTATGAGTTTAAACTCCAAAGGCCGAGGAAAAACTGCTCTGATACCAAAATGTAACACCCTAATAATTTATACCATTAATTCCCTTTAATCTTATACGGATTTGAAAATTCATTTTTATTACATTAAAATCAACCGTCAATCGGACGAAGTTTTGTTTGTTTTTCAGACTAATCCAAAATTTCAACCTGTGGCGAACAATTTGAATTAAACAACCAATAGCCAGCAGGGCTTCAGTTAATATTTCTAAAACATATCCAGGCCCATTGGGCTCCAAAAATATCAGAGTGCATAATTAATCAGAGTAATAGCGGGAATATTAGGTTTGAGTATTGAAATCAAAAGTTATAACTTTAGCAAAGCAAAACCATCCTAAGCCTCATTCGAGATATGCATATTAAATTTACATCAAAATAACCTAAGAGGCTTAGGCCCATATTATATTCTAAATCCCATAATAACCCTACTTTCCCTGTAAGGGAAAGTACTCCTGCTCGGCCGGGGGCTGTGCAATCTCAATCTCTGTACCTGTAAATTATAGTAAGGGAGTGAGCATTGCACATGAAATAAAATTGCAGTTTCCATATAATCATAATAAATCCACTAGGCCAAACACAAGTAGTAAGGTAACAACACATATCATTTGCAAACCTATTCACAATCAACGTTTTTCCAACTTGCTCATTCCTTATCACAATTACATATTTACGTTCTAATTACATGACCTTAACCGATATAAATGTTCCTTTCCCTTTCTTTCATCCTTTTCTTTCATCCCTTTTCATATTTGTTCCCCTTGCCCTTATCCATTTCCATATTCATTTCCATTATTCTTATCCACTTTCCATTATCCCATTTTCCTTTCCTAAATCCTTTCCATTACCATGTTCATTATTTATTCCCTTTAATTCCTTTATCAATTCTATTTTTCATTTCCTTTATTCATTTTCCATTATGTGTAACCTCAATCAGAGATCTACACTTTCCATTGGGTGTAACCTCAAACAGAGATCTACACCTTACCATCGCGTGTAACCCCAAACAGAGATCTACACACGGTGTATGCAACCACAAATAGTGATCTGCATACACTGTGTATGCAACCACAGACAGTGATCTGCATACACTCCATCTCGTTTATGTAACCTCAAACAGAGATCTACATAAACCTCCCTTTTCCTTTTTACCTTTCCATTATTCATTTTCCATTAATGTGTGTAACCCCAAACAGAGATCTACACACACAGTGTAAGCAACCACAGACAGTGATCTGCAGACACTTCCATTTTTACCGTACACCACTAGGATTTGGATACCCGCTAGGTAATAGGCACACCTGTCTAGGGACTTGGAACACCAGCCCAGGACTTTACACCCATCCAGACCATAACCTGTAGGACTATGTACTTTTACCATTCCATTTATTTAATCAAATTATTGGTGTGGAAAACTGATCCTGTGGGTCACCCGGCGCCTACAGGGCGGTTTGGCCTGATGGGTAATTGGCCTGGCAGGTAATTGGCCCTAACAGGTAATTGGAACACCTAGCCGGGTACCTAGTGTTCCGGGCCCCACTGATCAGTTTCCAGTTTAGTTACCTTTACCATTATTAATCAATCAACAGGACAGTCCATTAATTATAACCATCAACACAATTCCAATAATAATCACAATATGCATAAATATAAACCATTCCAATCATTATAGTCCACAATCTAAAATCCCAGCAACATTCACATAACATTATAGTACAAGTAATCATCAACTTTCGCATATAGTCTCACATTTAAATTCCAGTCCATTTATTATAAACATAACCACCATACCCTCAATAATCACAAGTAAGCATATTTATAACCCATTCCAATTCACTTAAGTACATAAAGATTACCCTTTTCAAATAATCACAAATAAACACTTTATTATCAACAATCATAATCATAATCCATTCCAACTTCAATAAACACATAATGCACACTGTCCATGTTGTCATTTTTCATTTCCAATCAAAAATCCTAATTTAGCCGTGACCAAGTGTACATGTATTACACAATAATTATTTCATCAATTGTTCAACATAATTTCACATTCAAAGTTCACATTATTTTCCCCTTTTCTAATTATGATTCCTAAGTTCATTTCTATTATATTCACCATCCCCTAAATTACTATCCAATATTCTACCCTTAAATTTGTAAACACATAACTCCTAGAAAATCACCATAACCATAGGGATACCCAATCCTAGATCAAACCAATGCTCACTATATCCACCCCCTTACCTTAACCAAAGAGAGGGAAAGTGGAAAAATCCAAGCCTTAGCTCCAAACGATCCCAAAATCAAGAGCTCCAAACGCACGAAGGTAAAGAGAGTGATGATAACCTTCCCTAAGTCATAGAAATGAGAACTATGAAGAGATTGTGACACAAAAACAAGAGGAAATTCCTGTTTCCCCAAGAGGTGGGAAGAGAGGGAGAAAAATCCAAATTAGAGAGAGAGAAGAACTTCAAGAACACAAATACTTACTTGGAGAAACAAGAAGGGACTTGATGATGGACTTGGGGGTGATTCCCTTGAAGCTTGATGGATTTGGGATGAGAGATTGTGTGCCCTAGAGAGAGGAAATTCGAGTTTATGGCAAGAATCACGCATGAATTGCTTTTATTTTTTTCACATTCAGCAGCCCTTAATCAATTAGTAATCGATTAGGCAGTTCAAATTTTCTGGACTTAATCGATTAAGCTGCAGCTTAATCGATTAAGTTGTAGGATTTTCAGCACCCAGACTTTGAACGGCCATAACTTCTTCGTTAACCGTTGGATCTTCCTCAAATTTTGACACAGGCTTCCTCAAATGTCCTACTTCACATCCAACGGTGGAATTTGTGTTTAGAGTTTTAAATCTTTTATTTTGAATTTCCTAATATAGGGTGTTTATAACACCAAAAACATCGCTTCTAACGCTCTTTTGTTCATCTTTCGACCTCCTTTTTTATGCCAATGCTTCTTGATTCCTTTATGGCATTCAAAGAACTCCTAATCCATCATTTTAAGTCTTTTTTAGAATAATCCTTACTTCCAAATCTTATCATTATTCTAATTACTCTTAGAATTAAAACTCGGGATGTTACAGTGTCCACCTCCGCCGTGTTCAAGTATCCCTCTTCTGATCCTGATTTAGTCAAGGGGGTGTCAGTCATCCATCTAGTGATCATGCAGTACTTCAGCTATGACACCGGACTACCTACCGAACCTTGGATTGTCAACCCAGGTCACTATAGCTTTTTCCCGCCTAGACAGACTCCTCTTAGGCTTCTTGACGAATCACCGCCATTGCCCTCCCCTATCCTAATCATCAAGTGTTTACCATGCAGGTAAACACCGTATCTTCCTCTCCACTACTTCGGGTAAGGGTTTTAAGTCGTGAGGTTATACTCGTTTGTCCTAACGTCGACCCATCATAAGTCATCTCTGTCATACAGCTCCGACCATATGCGGAATGCTTCTGTGGGACTCGACCAATACGTTTGATGGGCTCCGACCCATCCAGAATCAGTTCGGCATACGGCTCCGACCAAATGCAGGATATCCACAATCTTCCTGACGGGCTCCGACCCATTCAGAACCAACCTCGGCATATAGCTCCGACTATATGCGGAATATCAATCATCATTCTGACGGGCTCCGACCCACTCAGAATCACCATCGGCATATAGCTCCGACTATATGCGGGATATTCATCAACCTTTGGTAGATAGGCTCCGACCTATCCCCAAGTCATTCCCAACATATGGCCACGACCATATGGGGTTGTCTATGTAGAACTCTGCGATCGTTGCATCCGGTCCAAAAGCATCGTCGTCATCTCGATCCACGTACTCGGGCGCATCAACATCATCTGGTTCCGTAGCGCATCTAATTCATTAGGGTACCGTTCCATTCCTTGGGGGATTTCTTATAATCTTCTAATGTATTTACTATTCTTATCTTATATTGCGGGATGATACATTATGCTCATGAAATGACAATATAAGCAACAATATATCGCAACATAAACAAATATATCAAACAATCAATACCATGTGATGGTATAGGTCTGAGTCTTCGTATACCGCGATACAAACAAGGCACACAATTTATCGGGTATACTACTAGCTACAATAGACCTTTACTCCGACTTTGAGAGAGTACGGAGTGTCCTAATACTTCACCTAAATACCACGGTGTCTTAGGGAAGCTTCTCTCTCACCTCAACTCCAGCAAATACCTCGTCCGAAATCATTGCGGGTCCTCCCAACTGACAGCTGCTCCAACTTCCTGACTTATACGCACCTTGTACTAGATAGGAGACACTAACGTTACTAGTCTATCTAACTAATCGTCATACTCGGAAATCAAAATGTGTTTTCGAAAACTCCTTTCACTTCTTGTCGGAAAATCGTAAAACGTCAAGATTTTTCTCAAATCAAAAATCCAACTTTCACTATACTTTAAATACTTTGAAATCATTATAAGGAATCAATGAAATCATTTTAAATAAATGGATCGGTTGCTGGTCCATCTTGGACAGCAGCTCGCTCGATCCCGAAAACATCGAGTAACGTCACTTTTTGAAATACAACTTTTCTTGAATCACGTACCACTTAAAACTTAAACTTTAAAACCAACCAAACACATTTTCAGGATTGAAAAACAATTTAAATAAAAACTGGACAGCAAAGATGCTAGCCCATAAAACACTCTTTAGAAAATCCGAAAACATTGTAAAATCGCCTTTTTCAAACCAACTTTATCTTATATTAAATACTCATAAAAACTCAACTTCAAAGCACTTTGAAAACATTTTTAAATAAGAAATACAACTTAGAAAAACTCTGGACAGCATCATATTCTAAGTCTCAAGTTCACTTTCCGTTGTCCAAAACCAATTTAAATCCATAAACAAGCTAAGTATCTTGAAAACAATTAAACAAACACTTTGACTAACAATTTCTCAAACTCAAATACTTAAAACAATTTATTTCCAAGTATAAAATTATGCAACAAAATGAGGCAGCAACCAATAGGCCCAATACTTTTTCAATTAACCAAATTCTTTTCAAAAATCAATCAACATCGTAACTTATTAAATAGTTCATCTCCCTTCACTTCTTTTATCAAACAAATAATTCCAAGACACATTAAACAAAGTATTTCAATTAACATGAACCACTTAAAACAAACCATTTGGCACATAGCACATAGCACATTTTCAAATCATAATTTCAAACTAATAGTTAAGACCGAAACACCGTAAACAATTAACTTTGCAAACTCATTCATGCATAGTATAAATATATCATCAAGAAATCACTCATTCAATTATTTCAAGACATTATAATCACCATACAGATCCAGTCAAGTCATGAAATGAAGTACAAAATTCATGTTTGTCGAAAACATTTAAATAAAGCTTTTGTTCAATTACGGGAAAGCACAAAAGATAAAATCTAAAACTATACCAAATCAATTTGTTTAATCTTCAAAATTTTCAGAACATACACACATATGCCAAAGTTCATCATATAAAATTTCCAAGTCATTTGAACAATTTTAAGCTAGGTTTAAAATCAGATTTCGAATGAAAAACAAGATACAACTGTTGCTTGTCTGAGGCCAAAATGCCATGATTAAAAATAGTGTTTCAACTCCGAATTGCATGAAAATTGGCATAAACTTTCCTCATACAGTCAAGACGGTCTCATAAAAATTTCAGATTATTTGGAGTTGTGCAAGTCATACGTTTTCAATTAAATTCGTCACTAAGTCCGGAAAATCGGAACCAAACGGTTCACTGTTTCTCAATTGGAAAAAATATCAAACCAACTCCAAATCACCTCAAATTTTACAGAGAGTCACACGACATGTTTAAAGAGCAACCATAAAAATTTCAAACAATTCAGAGTAGCACAAGTTTGAAAATTCTGTTTAAATTTAAACCGAAAATCTTGTTTTCTCAAAATTGTCCTTACAAAGTTAGCTTTCATAGAAATATGAATCAATTCCAAAAATCATTCAAAAATTCAGAGAAGCTCATTTTAACATACTTAAATCAGTGACAAAACTTCAAAATTATTGAACATGCACAAATATTATTTATCAAGGTTAGAATCACACACATCACAATTTTCAGCATAAAACTTCATCAAACAAACTTGTTCATTCATTTTCATTTGTGAAAATAAAAAATACACTCAAGAAAATAATAAAGCTCAACGAATCATCTACACATATATTCAAGAAAATTTAACTCAAAAGCTAAGGTCCAAACCGTGACCTTGGCTAGGTTTCTCAAAAACGTTTTTAAGAATTCAAGACTTCTAAAAACAACTTCAAATCCAACAACAATTTCACAAAATTCATCAAACAAGTAAAAATATAACCCTAGCATGCATTTTCTACCTAAAACCGTGAGCATCAAACAAATATTTAAACAATTTTTATTTCACATCAAACACTTAAGATCAACACAAAGTTCATGGAAATCACATATTATCAATTAAACTTAAGAAAATCTTAACCCTTTTCACTTACATATGCAAACCGTGACCACCACTCAAAATCTCAACATCACAAAATTTTATATTCATCTAAAACATCACTAAACGTCAAGATCATAACATGCAAGAGATCAACCAAAAGAAAATCAAGATTTCAACCACATCATCATCAAAACCGTGACCAACACAAGAAAAATCACCAAGAAAAGTTCAATCGTTTTCAAGGATCTTTACATTAAAACTCTAGCATCAACACATCATAGTTCAAGCATGGATCTTAACATGCATGCAAACAAAAACACTAGATCTTTGAAAAATCCTTTATGAAAACTCAAGAATCAAATTCTTTTCAAAAACCATTTAAGAAATCAAGAAGAAAGCTCAAGATCATGAGAGAAAACACTTTCTTAACAAAAACTTCAAGATCAAGTTCAGGAATCAACATGCATGCGAGTAAAAACTCTAGATCTAACATAAAAACAAACATGCATCAACACTTTCAAACCAAAAATCAAACTTTAGAAAGAAAACACGAAAAACGAAAATGAATCAAAGAAAATAGGTTTAAAACTTTTAAGATCATGAAATAAAAATGCTTACATCAACAAAAGCTTTCAAAATCAAGTCCAATCTTTGGGTTGTTCTTTGGTTCCCCTTCTTACTCCTCACGGTTCACTCCCTCTTTCCCTTAGGTTCACGGTTTCTCCTTCTCTTCTTCACTCTCTTGGTTTGATTTGCTTTACTTAGGTTGTGTTTGAGCTTGGTGTTGTGTTTGGGGTTTGGTTCTTCTCCTCTTCCTCCCTCACGGATCAACACTCTTTCTTTCTCTCTCAACACTTGTTTTCTCTCTTGGTTTTAGAATGAATGGGAATGAAGAAGAAAGATCAAGTAAAGGGTGTGTGTTGGTGCTTGTATACACATGTGGTTTTGGGCTTGGGTTTTGTTTCCTCTCCCCCACGGCTCACTCTTCTTTTTCTTTTCTTTTTATTTTCTTTTTCCTCCTTATGTCATGCTTAGGTCACTAGGATGATGTCATATGCTTAGCCATGAAGCAAAGCAACTTGGAGACCAAGTAAATAAACTAGGTGGCCAAGTAATGCTCTTAAGCATTCGGCCTTAGGAAGTTTAGGGTAGATTAGGTTGGCTAATTTAGGTTTAAGGTGCTAATTAGGGTCTAATCGTGATTAGGGTAGGATTAGGGAAACTAATTTAGGTTTAGTCCACTAATCCTTAGAGATTAGGGCTTAATCAAGGATTAAGGTACTAATCAAAAACTTAATCCATACTAGCATAAGTTTAGGGAAAACTTAATTCTAGATTAGCTCACTAACCATGAGGGTTTAGGGTTTAAGAGAGTGATTAAGTGCTTAATCAAGGATTAAGAACTCGATTAAGGTTTAATCAAAGATCAAGGATGCTAATTAAGGTTTCTAGATGAAGATGATTGGACTTTGATTTTTTTGAAGCTTAGAGTGAAAATAATTTTCCATTTTAAAACCATAAAATCATATGAATTCAATTAAGAAGATAAAATCTCAATTAAAACCTCAAGCAACATGATTCATTGAAAACCTTAGAAAATCAAACACATAAAATCATAACACAAGTAGATTAAATTTTAAAGTGTAAGAATCTATCATGAAATCAAAACTCTTTTAATCAATTCTTAAATCAATTAGGTTAAATCCATAAATATGCACAAAGAAATTCATTTCTCAAATGAAATCACAAATAATAAAATTACTCCAAACTCAATAATATCGTTTGCTTAAATTCCATAAAAATCTTTGTTTACCAAAATTTCGTAAAATCAACAATTGATCACGTAATCAAATAAAACACTCATTAAAATCCGTTGTAAAACAATATCTCAAAAATCCTCTTTAATGAAAATTTATTTATCGTTTTTAGGAAAATACGGAATGTCACACTCTCCCCAACTTGAAGATTTCTCGTCCTCGAGAAATGCTACGCGGGATCACACTATCATAGAATGCCGAGCTCCTTGGAGTGACTCTTTCGATCTTTAGTAGTCGTAGTCTTCGAGTCGCCAATTATGTATCATTCTCTGAAGGTCCTTGGGAGTAAGTCAAATTGATTACTTTCAAAAGTAATCTTTCGGGCCATTCCATTATCGAATACAATGGAATATTAACGGTTTAGTTTTGTCAACAAAAGTTTCAAGGGTTCAAGGGTTTTGAAACAACATTTAGAAAGAATAACATGCTCATGCCAATCCTAACAAGGGTACCACTATTCTCATGGTCTTTCTCCCTTAACTTGACTCTTCGCATCTACTTAAACATAGGCGGGTTATTACAAACCTCAAAATTCTCCGTTTACTCCCCGACTTTGATGAATCATATTCCTATACACCATAACTATCCAATAGCATTTGACAGGGACTAAAACCATAAAAATTTCCAACATTCACCATTTCTAGTTTATCTTACAAAACTTCCCATCACTTTGTTCAAGCCTATCGGAGTATCACCTTAAATTCCGCCGACTAGACCAAATTTTCTCCCTTTAGGACTCATCTTCAGGTTCTAAACCATCAAAAACTCTCCAACTTAGGGATTCATCCTCCTATTTTAACAACTTGAATCCTAGAAATATCCTTGAATCCAAAACTTACAGTCATCCATGTCCATTAGAACATCAGATCTTAGTCAGTAATCCTAATTTTGGACGTCACTTAAGGGTTTTATCCATAAATTGTACTGCTTCCTCTATCCAATCTTATGGTCCTATTATAAGTTCACATCCACTCCAATCGTTCACCTACTCCAACTAGAGCTCTTCTAACTCTAAATCTTTCAGACTGGTCTTAGATATCTACCACCTTAACGTTATCCATACCATTACTCAAGGTAGGCTGCTATCAGGCTTCTTAGTTTTAATTCTTTTGTACATTCCACCATCATACTTATGGCTCTAAGGGGTACTCTTACCTTACTTTGTTCCTAATACATCATCTTTGTTCATGCTTACTTATCCCTCAACCACCATAACTCTTCCCTAGCAACACCTCACCGTCCACCTTATACTTGAAAATATCTAATTGATTGGCATAAGATGTCAAGGTCTAGGATTGTCATAAAGGCTTCGAAGAAGAAAAACGTTTTGTCAAAGTTCAGGAGATGAAATTTCAGGTTCATCAACAATCACAGTCTTGTCAAATTATTTGACAGAACAGGGTCTTTTTCACAGGACATGCCAGGTCGCTAAGGACGTTGGCCATGATCACAAGAAAAGAGTTCGTATCGAAAGAAGCTTTAACAACAAGGTTTCAGGTCAGGATTTCAAAAGTTATTGCAACAAAAAGGGTTCTCAACAAAGAGGGCTTCAACAAACAAGAGAAGGTTCAGGTCACACAGAACAAGGTCTCACGATGACACTAGTCTCAGTTCTTCGTAAACACCGTAGACAAATTCCCGACGCGTTCTAGAGAGGGAGTGATAGAACGATAGAGACAGATCGATAGAGACAGGACGATTGGGACTGAATGAGCGCTCACGTAACTTCGTACTTCCATCCTCATCATCGTAATTCTAACACTAACACACAAACAGACACACACAAGCAGAGCATGTAAGCCCATATAACAGGCTACTTCGGACAACCATTGCTCTGATACCACAAATGTAACACCCCGATTTGACAACTTGAAAATATAATTTCTTTAATTAATGTAGTGAAAATTTGGGCCAATTTTTTTTCACATAACATGGACATGAGAATCTCCAAGTTCCAAAATCTTTTATTAGAATAATTTGCAACAGAAATTTGATTTTCATCTCGCATGTTATACTTCAAATTCCAAACCGAGATGTTACGGAACATCTCACTTTGAAACTTGTTTTCACAAACACATTTAAAAGCCCATCTTTTATGTTAACCAGAAAACTTAATATTGATTATCCAGTTTTATAAAACATCCTTCGGGTGCACATGTGGATGCAGTTAATGATGTCTAAGTACCTGGTTAGGGAGTACAATACTTGGACATAAATACTATGACAGTAGACCTCCGTCCAGCGCATTTCCCCTCAGAAGGGTTGAATCATCAACCATCGAGTCCTCGAGCCGAGCTTGACCTTCTTCTCTTTCGAGACTCCATCTCGGTCTTGTCTTCGTAGGCCGTCACTTGAAGCGCCGACTCCCAATGTAATCTACTTACTCTGTCGCCTGTGGACATCATTACAGAAGTCCATAGGGACGGGAAAGACAGAGAGAGTAAGCATTCTGAACGACGTATCGTCGACAGCGTGGGTTTACGATAGGCAAAATATCAAGACAATACAAGCATACAACATAACATATTCACAACACGACAATGCAATATGATTACAACACAACAAAATACATATTTGCATTATCACATTCATAATCATGATTATCATTAATTAATTCATTTGTTAACGTAAGCTTACTTTTGTTTATCAATATCGTTAATCTCATCGCGACGTGCTTTCCTCGATTACCTCTTGCGAATCTTTCACATAAGGGAATCTCTTAATCGGTTTATATCATGGGGTCAGAGTCTCTTTATCCATATTTCTCGAGTCCATAGTATCGGAGTTCAGGCTTTTTGGTTTTGGGTCTACATCTCCTCGGAATCCATCCACCTAGTCGGAAGCAATCAGGAGTACAGGATCTCTAACCACACCGGCTCCGGGAGACGACACCAAAATATAAAATGCCCGGGAAAGATGTCATGACAAGGGTGTCCACCTCCGCCGTGTTCAAGTATCCCTCTTCTGATCCTGATTTAGTCAAGGGGGTGTCAGTCATCCATCTAGTGATCATGCAGTACTTCAGCTACGACACCGGACTACCTACCCAACCTTGGATGGTCAACCCAGGTCACTGTAGCTTTTTCCCGCCTAGACAGACTCCTCTTAGGCTTCTTGATGAATCACCGCCATTGCCCTCCCCTATCCTAATCATCAAGTGTTTACCACGCAGGTAAACACCGTATCTTCCTCTCCACTACTTTGGGTAAGGGTTTTAAGTCGTGAGGTTATACTCGTTTGTCCTAACGTCGACCCATCCTAAGTCATCTCCGTCATACAGCTCCGACCATATGCGGAATGCTTCTATGGGACTCGACCAATACGTTTGATGGGCTCCAACCCATCCTGAATCAGTTCGGCATACGGCTCCGACCATATGCAGGATATCCACAATCTTCCTGACGGGCTCCGACCCATTCAGAACCAACCTCGGCATATAGCTCCGACTATATGCGGAATATCAATCATCATTCTGACGGGCTTCAACCCACTCAGAATCACCATCGACATATAGCTCCGACTATATGCGGGATATTCATCAACCTTTGGTAGATAGGCTCCGACCTATCCCCAAGTCATTCCCAACATATGGCCACGACCATATGGGGTTGTCTATGTAGAACTCTGCGATCGTTGCATCCGGTCCAAAAGCATCGTCGTCAGCTCGATCCACGTACTCGGGCGCATCAACATCATCCGGTTCCGTAGCACATCTAATTCATTAGGGTACCGTTCTATTCCTTGGGGGATTTCTTATAATCTTCTAATGTCTTTACTATTCTTATCTTATATTGCGGGATGATACATTATGCTCATGAAATGACAATATAAGCAACAATATATCGCAACATAAACAAATATATCAAACAATCAATACCATGTGATGGTATAGGTCTGAGTCTTCGTATACCGCGATACAAACAAGGCACACAATTTATCGGGTATACTACTAGCTACAATAGACCTTTACTCCGACTTTGAGAGAGTACGAAGTGTCCTAATACTTCACCTAAATACCACGGTGTCTTAGGGAAGCTTCTCTCTCACCTCAACTCCAGCAAATACCTCGTCCGAAATCGTTGCGGGTCCTCCCAACTATCAGCTGCTCCAACTTCCTGACTTATACGCACCTTGTACTAGATAGGAGACACTAACGTTACTAGTCTATCTAACTAATCGTCATACTCGGAAATCAAAACGTGTTTTCGAAAACTCCTTTCACTTCTTGTCGGAAAATCGTAAAACGTCAAGATTTTTCTCAAATCAAAAATCCAACTTTCACTATACTTTAAATACTTTGAAACATTATAAGGAATCAATGAAATCATTTTAAATAAATGGATCGGTTGCTGGTCCATCTTGGACAGCAGCTCGCTCAATCCCGAAAACATCGAGTAACGTCACTTTTTGAAATCCAACTTTTCTTGAATCACGTTTCACTTAAAACTTAAACTTTAAAACCAACCAAACACATTTTCAGGATTGAAAAACAATTTAAATAAAAATTGGACAGTAAAGATGCTAGCCCATAAAACACTCTTTATAAAATCCGAAAACATTGTAAAATCGCATTTTTCAAACCAACTTTATCTTATATTAAATACTCATAAAAACTCAACTTCAAAGCACTTTGAAAACATTTTTAAATAAGAAATACAACTTAGAAAAACTCTGGACAGCATCATATTCTAAGTCTCAAGTTCACTTTCCGTTGTCCAAAACCAATTTAAATCCATAAACAAGCTAAGTATCTTGAAAACAATTAAACAAACACTTTGACTAACAATTTCTCAAACTCAAATACTTAAAACAATTTATTTCCAAGTATAACATTATGCAACAAAATGAGGCAACAACCAATAAGCCCAATACTTTTTCAATTAACCAAATTCTTTTCAAAAATCAATCAACATCGTAACTTATTAAATAGTTCATCTCCCTTCACTTCTTTTATCAAACAAATAATTCCAAGACACATTAAACAAAGTAGTTCAATTAACATGCACCACTTAAAACAAACCCGTTTGGCACATAGCACATAGCACATTTTCAAATCATAATTTCAAACTAATAGTTTAGACCGAAACACCGTAAACAATTAACTTTGCAAACTCATTCATGCATAGTCTAAATATATCATCAAGCAATCACTCATTCAATTATTTCAAGACATTATAATCACCATACAGATCCAGTCAAGTCATGAAATGAAGTACAAAATTCATGTTTGTCGAAAACATTTAAATGAAGCTTTTGTTCAATTACGGGAAAGCACAAAAGATAAAATCTAAAATTATACCAAATAAATTTGTTTAATCATAAAAATTTCCAGAACATACACACATATGCCAAAGTTCATCATATAAAATTTCCAAGTCATTTGAACAATTTTAAGCTAGGTTTCAAATCAGATTTCGAATGAAAAACAAGATACAACTGTTGCTGGTCTGAGGACAAAATGCCATGATTAAAAATAGTGTTTCAACTCCGAATTGCATGAAAATTGGCATAAACTTTCCTCATACAGTCAAGACCGTCTCATAAAAATTTAAGATTATTTGGAGTTGTGCAAGTCATACTTTTTCAATTAAATTCGTCACTAAGTCCGGAAAATCTGAATTAAATGGTTCACTGTTTCTCAATTGGAAAAAATATCAAACCAACTCCAAATCACCTCATATTTTACAGAGAGTCACACGACATGTTTAAGGAGCTACCATATAAATTTCAAGCAATTCAGAGTAGAACAAGTTTGAAAATTCTGTTCATATTTAAACCGAAAATCTTGTTTTCTCAAAATTGTCCTTACAAAGTTAGCTATCATAGAAATATGAATCAATTCCAAAAATCATTCAAAAATTCAATGAAGCTCATTTTAACATACTTAAATCAGTGACAAAACTTCAAAATTATTGAACATGCACAAATATTATTTATCAAGGTTAGAATCACACACATCACAATTTTCAGCATAAAACTTCATCAAACAAACTTGTTCATTCATTTTCATTTGTGAAAATAAAAAATACACTCAAGAAAATAATAAAGCTCAACGAATCATCTACACATATATTCAAGAAAATTTAACTCAAAAGCTAAGGTCCAAACCGTGACCTTGGCTAGGTTTCTCAAAAACGTTTTTAAGAATTCAAGACTTCTAAAAACAACTTCAAATCCAACAACAATTTCACAAAATTCATCAAACAAGTAAAAATATAACCCTAGCATGCATTTTCTACCTAAAATCGTGAGCATCAAACAAATCTTTGAACAATTTTTATTTCACATCAAATACTTAAGATCAACACAAAGTTCATGGAAATCACATATTATCAATTAAACTTAAGAAAATCTTAACCCTTTTCACTTACATATGCAAACCGTGACCACCACTCAAAATCTCAACATCACAAAATTTTAAATTCATCTAAAACATCACTAAACTTCAAGATCATAACATGCAAGAGATCAACCAAAAGAAAATCAAGATTTCAACCACATCATCATCAAAACCGTGACCAACACAAGAAAAATCCCCAAGAAAAGTTCAATCGTTTTCAAGGATCTTTACATTAAAACTCTAGCATCAACACATCATAGTTCAAGCATGGATCTTAACATGCATGCAAACAAAAACACTAGATCTTTGAAAAATCCTTTATGAAAACTCAAGAATCAAATTCTTTTCAAAAACCATTTAAGAAATCAAGAAGAAAGCTCAAGATCATGAGAGAAAACACTTTCTTAACAAAAACTTCAAGATCAAGTTCAGGAATCAACATGCATGCGAGTAAAAACTCTAGATCTAACATAAAAACAAACATGCATCAACACTTTCAAACCAAAAATCAAACTTTAGAAAGAAAACACGAAAAACGAAAATGAATCAAAGAAAATAGGTTTAAAACTTTTAAGATCATGAAATAAAAATGCTTACATCAACAAAAGCTTTCAAAATCAAGTCCAATCTTTGGGTTGTTCTTTGGTTCCCCTTCTTACTCCTCACGGTTCACTCCCTCTTTCCCTTAGGTTCAAGGTTTCTCCTTCTCTTCTTCACTCTCTTGGTTTGATTTGCTTTACTTAGGTTGTGTTTGAGCTTGGTGTTGTAGTTGGGGTTTGGTTCTTCTCTTCTTCCTCCCTCACGGCTCAACACTCTTTCTTTCTCTCTCAACACTTGTTTTCTCTCTTGGTTTTAGAATGAATGGGAATGAAGAAGAAAGATCAAGTAAAGGGTGTGTGTTGGTGCTTGTATACACATGTGGTTTTGGGCTTGGGTTTTGTTTCCTCTCCCCCACGGCTCACTCTTCTTTTTCTTTTCTTTTTCTTTTCTTTTTCCTCCTTATGTCATGCTTAGGTCACTAGGATGATGTCATATTCTTAGCCATGAAGCAAAGCAACTTGGAGACCAAGTAAATAAACTTGGTGGCAAAGTAATGCTCTTAAGCATTCGGCCTTAGGAAGTTTAGGGTAGATTAGGTTGGCTAATTTAGGTTTAAGGTGCTAATTAGGGTCTAATCGTGATTAGGGTAGGATTAGGAAAACTAATTTAGGTTTAGTCCACTAATCCTTAGAGATTAGGGCTTAATCAAGGATTAAGGTACTAATCAAAAACTTAATCCATACTAGCATAAGTTTAGGGAAAACTTAATTCTAGATTAGCTCACTAACCTTGAGGGTTTAGGGTTTAAGAGTGTGATTAAGTGCTTAATCAAGGATTAATAACTCGATTAAGGTTTAATCAAAGATCAAGGATGCTAATTAAGGTTTCTAGATCAACATGATTGGACTTTGATTTTTTTGAAGCTTAGAGTGAAAATAATTTTCCATTTTAAAACCATAAAATCATATGAATTCAATTAAGAAGATAAAATCTCAATTAAAACCTCAAGCAACATGATTCATTGAAAACCTTAGAAAATCAAACACATAAAATCATAACACAAGTAGATTAAATTTTAAAGTGTAAGAATCTATCATGAAATCAAAACTCTTTTAATCAATTCTTAAATCAATTAGGTTAAATCCATAAATATGCACAAAGAAATTCATTTCTCAAATGAAATCACAAATAATAAAATTACTCCAAACTCAATAAAATCGTTTGCTTAAATTCCATAAAAATCTTTGTTTAGCAAAATTTCATAAAATCAACAATTGATCACGTAATCAAATAAAACACTCATTAAAATCCTTTGTAAAACAATATCTCAAAACTCCTCTTTAATGAAAATTTATTTATCGTTGTTAGGAAAATACGGAATGTCACACAGAGCGCCCCGCAAGCTACTAGGAATCCAACCGTTCGCCAGGGACCTCGAACAATAACAACTAGGAACAACTTCCTAGATTTACAGATAGCCTAACTACTAGGTGTAACATTCCGTTATTTCTAATACCTCTAGAAAATAATTAAATGATTTAATATGATATTTTAAATATTTGAGTCTCGGAATAAAATTCTGATTTAATCATTATATTTGAAATATGTTTTCTAATCAAAATAAGTATAAATTTGTTATCATACGTTTTCCAAAAATAAAGTAGTAATACTTTCATTTAGTTTAATTAACATTTTGACAGGGAGCTCAAGTGGCAAGCCTTAGAGGCATTTTTATAAATAGTTTCTTCAGAAAAATATGTTTAACTTAATATTTTGAGCGTCCCTGTAAATTTTCATAGTGTTCGGAGGCTATTTTATTTTTATCTTCTGGACAGGTTTAATATATTACCGGTTTAAGTTATATATAATAATCTTTTACTTCAGAATTTTAAATATTATATATTATCAAGTTTAATATCAAGATTGAGAAAATATATTTACTTTTGAATTTCGATAATTTTTCTTACGCAATAGCTATCCGGAGGGATCGGTAACTTTATTATTTTCTAATTAGTTTTGAGTAATTAAAAATACAATATTGTTTTACTTAAATATATTTTATGATTTGGATCGTCAAACTTTTAGTTTTAATCCAAAATGCTTACACACATTGACCCACAAATGTGAACAAAACATAAAATATTTTATATTTATTCCTAATGACTACCCGCCACAACTAATTAATATATATATATATATATATATATATATATATATATATATATATATATATATATATATATATAGACATATACTAGTACTCCCTTGGTTTAAAAGTAAACACCGCCCAGCCCCAGACGTAGAAATAGAAAGTCTGAGAGCAAGAGAGCGAGACAGAGATGCAAGGTGAGAGTGAAAGAGGAAACTAAGGGTTTCTAATCTTCCCGATCCAATAACTCAAGATCCAACCATCCAATCTCAAATCCTTCTTAGGTAAATAACATCTTCAACTCCCTCTACCCATACATATAATTTATTTGACGATCTGTCAATATTTTTATTATCCCTATATTTTCAAATAAAGATATGTTTTAGGGAAAAGTGATATATTTTTATTGTATAATAATATATATTTATTATTTTGACAAAAATGAATTTATTTGATATATATATTTTAATGTTATAATTAGTTTTATCATATGTCCCTATTTAGATCCAACACGCTATTGACTTTGACCCTGGAGCAAGTCGCGGATGTAAATGTGGCTCTCTCGTTATTGCTAGGATTTTCAGGTAAGGGGAGTCTCTTTTCCACACCTTGAGTTAGGGATAGTTGGGGTATATAATAGGACTTGGGTTAAGTAGTTAAATTGGGTTGTGGGTAGCAAAATAGCACCTGTTTAAAGTTGGTTTAGGGAGATTGAATGTATTTTTGTTTTAATTGAGTTATTTAACTTAATTGACATAATTTGCTAAAAATCCCTTATATATGTTGTAAAGTAGGAAGTGAAGAACCCTAGAGAGTTGACTTATTTTACAGCACTCTGAGACATGTAACACCCCGTAAATTCCTCGTATTAATTTAAAACACTAAATAAATTTATTTTTGAGAAAAGTACTTTGGAAGAGTATTTTCTTGGATGACTTTCTTAACTTCACGTTTTTAAGATAATGAATGATTTTCAAGAAATGATTTCCTAAAGTAATATTCAATATCTAGAAATTGGGTTTGTCTTTAAAATCTATATACTTGATATTTTTGTAAAAGTATTTGTGATATTTGTGTGAATCACTATATGATGAACAAGAATCAATTCCTAGGTGTGTATACAGTTTTGGTATGCTTAGGATTATGTGAATATTTAACTATGAAAAAGAATATAATGTATGTGTAAGTGTATGTGAATGAATATACGTGAGGGATGTGTGATGCATGAATGTATAATATATGTAGGTAAACATGTATGTGTAATGCGTGTGATGGTGTGTGTGTGTGTGTGTGTGTGTGTGTGTGTGCATGAGTATGTGCATGTGTGATATGCATGCTTAAATATGTGTTAAATGTATGCATCACCCCATGATTCAATGATATGTGTTACTACATGCATGATTCCATGACCTAAATGCTATGTGTTGCTATGATGAACAGAAAATATGTGTATGATGTGCATGTGTGTGCATTGTTCGGCCATGAGAAGATGAGGGAACCAAGAGAAGCTTAGCCATTAAGAAAATAGTACTTAGATGGAAAGAAAATAGAAATTCAAATGGCAAACAAGTGGAAACCTAGGGTGGTGACTCATGAAGCCTAAGAGAGACTTTTCTCTCCTCCTTGTCCCCCCACGAAGAAGACCCCCATGCCACATTTGGAGTGGACCAAATTGCCCTTCCTTCTACACCTTAGACCAAGGACAAAATGGGAAACATCTCCACACCTTTTGGCCTAGGTAAAACCGTGTGGGTGAGTATGTGTTTAGCTAAGTTCATTTCCACTTCCCTTAACACACTCCAACACACTTTCTCTCAAGAGCATCATTAAGCTCTTGGGACAAAGAGAGAAGAGAGGAGACCGTGAGGAGAAGAGAAGGAAAAGAGAGTGAGAATCCAAACCCTTAACCTAAACATCCTTGATTTCCTCCTTCCACACACATCTTTTTTCAAAGATCAAGGAGGAAACCCCATCAACCTTAGAAGAGGAGAGACCGTAGCAAAACCAAGAGGAGAAGAAGAGGAGATCAAGCCCTAAACCTAGGAGTTCCTTGAAGATTAAGAGCTTAGGAGATTAGAAGACCTTTTCCTTGGTATAAAAACCGAAGATCCTAGAAGTGTTTAGACTAGTACTTGTTTTGTAATTTTGTAATCTTGTAATGCTTGTTTATTTTCTTTGCATGTTCATTTTATGTTTTGAGAATGACTCTATGTGTTGATCTTTCTTAATTATGGACTTTTTGTAATATGTGTAGATTATGTTTGATGATTCGGTTGGTGTTGTTTACCTTGATCTTGATATTTTCTTTTAGATCTAAAGTTTTGTTTATGATCTTTGTGAATTTAGAATAGATCTTCTTGCATGTGTGGTTTTGATGTTTAAAAACCGTGAACTATGAAATGTTTATGTGTTTATTTGGTGCATCAATGTTGATCTAAACTTTTTTTAAAATTTTTGTTCTTGCATGTTGATTGATGATGATTTATATGGTTTTGAACCCTTACATGATTCGGTTTTTATTTAATCTTGATAAAGGTCTTAATTTGTGCTTTGATTCTCGGTTTTGCCTTGATCTTAACCTTTGCATGTCTCGATTTTTGGCCTTGATTTGTAACTCTTGCTCCGATCTTTGATTTTTGTTTTGATCTTGAGTTTTATGTGTGATCTTAAAACCAAAGTTTTAGTGTTTTCTTAATATATGCCACGGCTTGATCCTTTCTTGCTCACAATGATTCTTGATCTTTGATTTGTGTTTTGATCCTTAATTTTGTTTTGATTTTAAGCTTTGCATGTAAATTTTGAAATAAAAGTTTTCTTATTTTCTCAGACCATGTCTCGGTTTTGGTCCCTTTTCATTTAAAATGACTTTTGTCCTTGATTTGTGTTCTTATGTTTCATGTGATGACTTGATCTACATGATTCAAGTACATGCATGTGAGTGTGGAATATTGAAAAGTTATTTTCATATTCTTTTGAGAAATGAGTTGAAAGTGTTTATGTTAATATATGATTCTTGCATGATTTGCTAAGAAAACTTAAGGACTTAATTCTTGCATGATAAATTCAAATGAAAAACCATGTTTTCTTGGATGCATGCCTCGGTTTTAGAACGAAATTAGGAAAATGAGCTTTGAAATTATTCTCCTTGCATGAACATGAATTAATTTAAGTATTGATTTCATGCATGATGTATTTGGCCATTACTAATGAAAATCAAATCCATGCTCCTATGTTGTGAGGACTTGATATATGTTTTGTATTCTTGGATGATTTTTGATTTGATTGAAGCTAAGAAAGATAAATTAAAGTTTGACTAATTTCCAAAGATGCAGCTCACGGTTTGTCCAGGAAAAAGGAATTGCATGAAAAAGAAAATAGAATTTAAGTGCTTGAAATAAATCAAGTTGCTTTATGTGTTTCAAATTGTAATTTCTAACTTGTTTTCTTTGATATCATTCGGCCATATAGAGTAAATACATTTAGGAAGTTTAATTGCATGAAATAAAATGCACATGATAAGGATAAAGTTGCCTAAAGTAAGAAAGAAAAATATAAAATATGTTTGGTTTATATCTCTGAATCTATTCAGTTTGTATGCATGACTAGAGGTTTGTCTTATAAGATTGGATTATTAGTGAGTTGTATGATTGCTTTGATGACAACTAAGTTGGTTTTATGAAACGTTGTTTGCCGATTATGTGTTAGTTGATGTTTGAAAAGTATGTGAATGTAAAAGTGGTTTTGAAATTAATTGATTTTAAGAAAATTCCATTTGACTTATTTGAGGTTTTCAAACCTCTAGTAAAGTGCTTTCATGGGATAATCCTTGCTGTCCAAGATTATTTGAAATTGTTTTCTAACTTTGAAAATGTGTTCAACTAATTTACAATAGAATTTTCAAGTGATATTTGATTCAAGAAAAACCCGGATGGAAAACGGGACATTTTTCGATGTTTTCGAACGTGTTTTAAGGGGCTGCCCAAATCGGGCCAGCAGTCAAACCAAATGATTTTTAAACCATTTTATTTAATGTTTTCAAATGATTTTAAAATAAATAAAATGCTAGGAAATATGAGAGTGTTTTGATAAGACGATAATGTTTTAAGCTTTTCGACTAAGAACGGAAAGTGTCACGAACTAAGAAAAGATTTTCTTAATGCAAGAAAATAACATAAGTGTATTTCATTTAGTACGAGGGAATCTTAAAGGCGAAGGATTGGGGCAGCCGGCAGCACAAAGGATCCGAAGCGACGGTACACCCTTAATAGCTGGACCTCAGGTGAGAGAGAAGCTTTCCTAAGACATCGTGGTAGTTAGATGATTTAGTAGGAAGTTCCGTATCATCTCAAAGATCGGAACTAAGTGGTTAGAGTCAGTAGTATAAGTGGCAATTGTTTGATTGTGTGGCCACTTATACGAAGGTGACGAGGACCACATTGGTATTGTGTGATGAGTGTGTGATTGTTAGTATGCTTTTATATCTTTATGCCATTATGCCTGATGATATTTATTGCTGTTAAATTAAATGAGTAAAATTCTGATGGATACGTCCCAAATGAGAAATAAGAATGAAAGGAATAAGTTGAGAAAGTAATGAGATTGAAAGTAAAAACACAGTGAGAAAGGAATAATGATGAAAGATATAAGATGGAATAGAAAGAGATACGAGTTGAGTTTGGGGAAGGAATGAAATGATAGTGTTGAGAACGAGCCAGAGCTGGGAAGAGTGATGTTGATATGAGGTGTGAATTGAGTGGAGCTGGGCTCCTTGGTTTTTGGTTTTAGACTGGGAACTAGTCTTGAGTTGAGCTTGCTCCTCCATTAGCACCAAGAAAAGTTGTAACTTTTAAAAAGGTTTTTGAAAAGCAGTTTGTGAAAAGGTTTTTGACAAAAGATTTTCGAAAAGACTTTTGGAAGAGAGATTTTAAAGGACTTGTAAAAGAAGATTTTGGAAAAAAAGTTTTGTGTAACGATCTTTTGAAAGTGTTTTGTGGAAATATGTATCTTGAGGGAGCTTTGGGGGAAGTCTTCTTGAATTAATGTTTTGCAAAACTTTACGAGAGAATATTTTGAGAGGAATTTTGTGATAACCCTTTTTGAGAAAAGTTTGAAAGCTTACGAAAGGAGATTTTGTGAAGGTGTCTTTGGGATAGCTCTTGAAAAGATGGTTTTGAGAAAGGGTTTTGATATGAAACGAGTATGAGAAATGGGGAATGTTGAGAGATTTTGAGAAATGAGATATGAGATTTGTGATGTGATCCCAGCTCTGTGCGATGTGAGAAAGGCTGTGCAAAGTTAGCGGTCGGGACTCGTTGAAGGGTTGCACGAAGGACGGGCCGACCTTAGGATTATTAAAGATAAAAGACTTAAAAGACATACGCGGTGAGATATGAGAGTGCGAAGTAGTGGAGAGGAAGGAACGATAAGTATCTACGGATACTTAGGACGAGATTGCATTAGGGGAGGATGATGACGGTGAAACGTCAAGAAGTCTAGAGTATGTTTCTGGGCAGAACGAACTCCACATGTGGCGCACTAACGTGGTGAGGACTGGGTCTAATGCCGTGGTAAGTTCTGCGGGCCCACTAGAAACATATTGTCACCCCCTAGATTGCAAATCGAGAACAGTGAGAGGGACTGGAACGGGGCATTGTGTTTGCCACTGTGAGACAGTGAGCCTTGATTATTGTTATTGAATTGATTTGAGGACGAGATCCTCCTGGTCTGGGACCATTTATGTGTTTGTGACAGCTGTCGTGCCCGCGTGGTAAAGGTCCTGTACTCTTGTTTGCTTCCGACTAGGTTGGGTGGATGACCGAGGAGATGTAGACGTGAGTGATAGCCGAGAACGAAATGAATTTTCCGATAATATCTTATGATTCCCCAGGGTAAAGGGATGAGATGAAATGATGAGATCGGAAAAGAAGAAATTCTGAGAATGATAATGGAAAAGAAATTGAGAAAGAAAGAATAATTAAGAGAAGCAAAATTAAATTTAGAGGGAAAAGTTAAAGATAATAGCAAAGACAATAAGACTGATAATATTGATAGTGATATCATGATTGTTGTGTATTTGTATGCTGTATGTTGTTTAGTATGTTGTATAGTCCTTTTATCTTGCCTATTGTAATTCCACACCGTCGACGATATGTCGTCCGAATAGCTTACTCTCTCCTGTTCGTTGGCATATCGGGGCTGCTGATATCTCTACGGGCAGACGGAGCATCGCTTGGAGATCACCACTTTAGATGAATCGGTGCTGGAGTTTAAAAACAACTGGGAAGCAGTAGCAGAGGTGGCTTCATCCTCGGGAGCGAAGAAAGGGCGCAAGAAGGAAAGGAAACCGTATCCGGTTGTCTTCATCGGAAGGAAGCGAGAGCGGTGTGTCTAGTTTAAGTTTGTCGTTTGTGTTCTGAGTCAAGGATTACCAAGCAATTGCCACTTATGTATTCTAGCTAAGTTTTTAATTATGTAATGTGGAATATTTTATTTTGGAAGATCGAACAATGTAAGCCTTTGGAAAAACTATTATGATAATTTTGAAACATGTAATTTTGTGAAATTAAAGTTTTTATGAAGTGAACGGTTTTAGTAACAACTCGGTTTTCTAAAAGGGTGTTGAGAACACCAAGGACTTTCCAATAATGTTTTCAAACATGGCAACAATGTTTTACAAAAAAAAAAATCTGGCCTCATTTTTGTAACTTTGATAAGTAAAAATAAATATTTTTGGCTTACGAAAATCGGGCTGTTACAAGACATACCTGAGTATGTCGATTTATTTGTGATGTCTGTTGTCTGTTGAAAATTGCTATGTTCCCTATGTGCATTAAATGAGTATATTGATGTCTAAGTATTTAATATGAAATATTTAATAATGTTGGTTATGAGGTGGTGAAATCATTAATGGATAAAATTTGAATGCTTGAAAAAGAAGATTATTATAATTGTATATTGAAGGTTGATGATGTTTACTGGGAATGCATGGAATTGATTTTTAGTGCTTTTGAATATTATGAGTATTGTTTGGGAAAAAGTATGAACCCTTAACTTATGCTTGTGATTAGTTGTGTATGGGTTATGTGTTTTTAAATAAATTGTTACTTGTTATGAATGACTAATTGATTTGTGTGCTTTGTAATGAAGTGTTTAAACTAAAAGACTAGAGATCTATGATGATATAAGTATATTGTAAATCTAAGGACAAAATATAAGTATGCGGCTTGGTGCTCACTTAAGCTACGGCAATGTGAGGCCAAGTGTAAAATATAAGTATGCACCTTGGTGCTCACTTAAGCTACGACAATGTGAGGCTAAGGGCTTGATGCTCACTTAAGCTACGACAATGTGAGGCCAAGTGTAAAATATAAGTATGCACCTTGGTGCTCACTTAAGCTACGGCAATGTGAGACTAAGGGCTTGGTGCTCACTTAAGCTACGGCAATGTGAGGCCATGTGTAAAATATAAGTATGCACCTTGGTGCTCACTTAAGCTACGACAATGTGAGGCTAAGGGCTTGGTGCTCACCTAAGCTACGGCAATGTGAGGCCAAGTGTAAAATATAAGTATGCACCTTGGGTCTCACTTAAGCTACGACAATGTGAGGTCAAGTGTAAAATATAAGTATGCACCTTGGTGCTCACTTAAGCTACGGCAATGTGAGAACAAGATAAAATAAAGGAAATGAAAATGATTATAGATATGTGTTGAAAACTGTTAATATAAAAATGTGAAGCATTTTGTTAGTTCATGACTTGGTTTGACTATGATGCTTGAATTTTTATTATGTGCTCTTTACTATCTTATAATTCAATGTGTTGTGAAAAGGTCTCACCCTTAGTGGTTATCATTTTAGGTGAATGTCAAGGAGCTTGAGGATCAGAGTGTCCCAGCGGATGATTTGGAAAGAAGGAAATTATATGTTGCGCTACTCATATTGTAATGGAAATACCCAATTTCATATGTAAACTTGATTTATGAAAAGAAATTTTTAAGTTCTTCAATTTAATTATTAAACTTATTAAGTGATATTTTATATAAAAACTTGGGGTGTTACATTATGGTATCAGAGCAGTTCCTTCCTTTCCGACCTGAGGGAAAGTGGTCCCGATTTCGCTGCGAACACTCTCATCTCAAGCTTCTTCTTCAGAGGTGAGACCCTTTTAAGTGGAAATTTTTATGAATTAGTATGCTTGGTACTAAATACTAATCTGTGATTAAATGATGTGTTTTGTATTAGTGGAATGAGTTTATGTTTGCAAATGGGAATACTAATAATTGAAAACTATGAAAATTGTGTTTAGAAGTAAAAAAGGAAGTGAATTCCTCGGAACCTAAGTGGATCCCTTAGAGAATCCAAGGAATCACATAATCTAAGTGTTTATCCATTTGCAAACAGGAAACTTAAAAGGATGTACATTGATTTTATCTTCACTTTTGAGTTAAATAAAACTTGAAGTTTCTTACAAAGGAAATCCTGCTAATCAAAACGAAGTACATAAACTTAAACTAGATAGCGAGGGCTATTACCACTGATGGAATGTGATGTCGGAACTGGCCAATCCAATGTTGCATTTATCGGGAGGTGACGTCGTCGGAATCTAGAAGCTTATGTATCATCGTGAATTAGTAATTGATTTTCTATGTATGAAACTTTTGTGTTAGTTCCCTTATGTTGGTTTGCTTTACTATGTGCTTTGTGTGTGATTTTAATGTATGTTTGTTGAGTAATTTGGTGTCAAAGTAATTGAACAGGGATTAGAAATGGAACCGCATGGAATAATTCAATTATGAATCTTAAATACTAATCCAACCAAGTGATTAAAGTCACGTTGATTAGATCAGTATTTAGGAGAACGAAAAAAAAAGTTTATATTAAATTAATAAACGGTTCTGTAGCTAAACTTGATTCAAGTGACTGTGACATCAAATGAAAATAGAAATCGAGAGCTGATCGATCGGATTAGAATCGTTGAACCATACTGATTTTAATGGCAAACATAAAAGTAACTTTTGTTCAAGTCGGGGAAAGGGTTCGGATTCAATCAAAAGGTCCTCGAAACATGTTCATATGTGGAATAGTTTAGTGTTAAAGTAAGTGGACAAAAATTAGAAGTGGAACCATGGGAATCAAAATGATTTACTACCCCGATTCTAATCTTTCCGAGTGACTCAGTTTGCATCGGATAGGCTAAAATCCATAAAAACAACCAAAACATTTCTGTTGAACTCGTAGATGATTCCACCATTAATTGGATTTCCGGTAACTTTAATATTAATCAAAAGTTAAGTTGGAAGCTTCTAATGATTGAACTTGAACCCCGAGATAATATAATAAAATTTTGTAACGAAAAGAGGTTTATTTAATCAAGGCTGGGGTTAAAATTCAATATAGAGGTTCCTACCACACTTTTGATTACATCATTGGGTAGTGTATTTGGTATACATGAAAAAGTCTATGTTTATGTGGAAACGAATTTAAATTTTCGAAAATGTTTTCAAACGATTATGGGATTAATAGCTTTTCAATTATCATCTTTATGTTTGGAAATCCCAAATTACGTTCCACTAAGCATTGACTAAAAATGTTGTTTTTGAAAATTGTGTTCGAAATAAAACTGAATTTTGTTTGTGTATGTTTGATTGATATAGGTGTTTGATATTCCTATGTGTAAAGTGAAATTTTTGCCTAATGCTTGTAAGTGTTTAAAATGAATTTCAAAAGTTGTACCGAACTACAATCATTCCAAATGGAACGTGAAGTCGCACGACAAATTTTCAGAAAATAGTAAGAAAAGAAAGGATTCTTAAGTAATCGAGGAGTGGATTAACTCAATGGTTTTAACTAAGTCACACTTCGATTAAATAGGAACCCTTCTTATGCGACTCAAGTCAATTCGGAATGAAACCTCAATTTTTAAACTTGAAGTAAAAAGGGATTGTAATTGTTTCAACTTTTGAAAATGAATTAAAACTAAACTTTTTCAAGTTCAAGGAACATTCCCTCTTTCTTTGAGTTTATCCATCTTGAGTGATCTTTTACTCCTTCATCTAGGTTCTTATGAAATTAGATGGAGGTATCTCTTCATTGTGAAGTGCATGATTATAAGTTTCATTAAATTTTCAAAATAAGCTATTTGTTCCTCATTAAGAGAGGAACTGATTTTTTCCAAAGAATTTTGATTTTTGTAAAATTAAAATTGTTTTTTTTTCTTTCTTTTCTCTCTAAGTGTTTTCTAGTATGAGATCTTCTTTTTAAAATTTACATCCCCATACTTAGTAACGGTTCAAAACAAGGATTTTCAAAAAAATTTGTGTTTGGGGTTTAGGTGGTTGTCGGGAAATCAGGGTTTTTTGTATAAGGAGAACAAACTAAATTTTGGGTTTGGAATACCTTTTTGAATTGAAAATTTGATATAAACACCCTAAGGTTGAATCTTTGTTTCATGTAACATTTCAAGCCAATTGGAGCAAGTTAGTGGTTTAACTGAAATGGATTTAACGTGCTCTGATCGGGTTGACAGTTTTACACAACCTTGGCTAAGTTTAAGCGTGTCCCATTAAATTTTGAAGCCAATTGGAGTTTGTCTACTATATTTTTAAGTGAATCTGACGTAGGTTCACCCCCGACCATTGCAAATTTTTGACAAGGTGGTCGTAGGGTAAAAAATGAAGCTAATAAACTCTGATTGACTTGAAAATTTACCATGATGTTCTATTATGTACAAGAACATTATTTTCAAGACTTCCAAAAACATTAGGGAATTGAATTGATGAAAATGCATTTTTGGTTGCAAGCCATGCAAATCCTATTCCCCGAACCCCTTTTGAAACGATTTTCAAATGTGTGATGATTGTTATGAATGTGTGTGTAGAGGTAGGATTTAGCACTAAGTTATGCAGTGTAGACTTTGACTAGATTAGGAGGAAGTATAGTTGAGTCATGATTATGTTTGAAGAGTGTGATGTTGTGGAATTATTGTTGTGAATGTTTGAACTTTGAATGATGTTTATATGAATTATGCTTGTGTGAATGATGGATGTGATTGATTAGGGCCTAAGAATAGGATAAGTGATAGATTTTGGAGTTAGAGTATAATCAACCCTTTACGGTAATAGTGTTTAGAGCGTATTAGTACCATTTCCAACCTTCGATGTAGAATTCCGGAGGGAAACCAGCTGATCTTAGAAATCATTTCCGATTTCCTTGGAAAGCCAAACCTGATTTTTGAGAGTCCAAGATCCTTTGGGAGTCTTTCTAGTGAGACTCTTAAAAAGTTAGCCGCAGGAAGAGTGAACCTTAGAAAACCTGATAGAATCTTAGCCTCGAGACTGACCAAATTAAACCATAGTCGGCACTCTTCAACGAGTGCAAGAGTTTAGGGGCGTACTCATGCTGAATGGTATGCAAACTCCATGTGGGGTAGTAGAACCAAAGTGAAGCAAGTCCTATAGCTTAGAAACCTTTTTCCGTGATGGTTCTCCAATTAACGATTCTGAGCGGAATTTCGGGGACGAAATTCCAATAAGTGGGGGAGAATTGTAACATCCCGTTATTTCTAATATCTCTTGCAAAATAATTAAATGATTTAATATGATGTTTTCAATATTTGAGTCTCGGAATAAAATTCTGATTTAATCATTATAATTGAAATATGTTTTCTAATCAAAATAAGTATAAATTTGTTATCATACGTTTTCCAAAAATAAAGTAGTACTTTCATTTAGTTTAATTAACATTTTGACAGGGAGCTCAAGTGGCAAGCTTTAGAGGCATTTTTATAAATAGTTTCTTCAGAAAAATATGTTTAACTTAACATTTTCAGCGTCCCTGTAAATTTTCATAGTGTTCGGAGGCTGTTTTATTTTTAGCTTCTGGACTAGTTTAATATATTACCGGTTTAAGTTATATATAATAATCTTTTACTTCAGAATTTTAAATATTATATATTATCAAGTTTAATATCAAGATTGAGAAAATATATTTACTTTTGAATTTCGATAATTTTTCGTATGCAATAGCTATCCGGAGGGACCGGTAACTTTATTATTTTCTAATTAGTTTTGAGTAATTAAAAATACAATATTGTTTTACTTAAATGTATTTTATGATTTGGATCGTCAAACTTTTAGTTATAATCCAAAATGCTTACACACATTGACCCACAAATGTGAACAAAACATAAAATATTTTATATTTATTCCTAATGACTACCCGCCACAACTAATATATATATATATATATACTAGTACTCCCTTGGTTTAAAAGTAAACACCGCCCAGCCCCAGACGAAGAAATAGAAAGTCTGAGAGAAAGAGAGCGAGACAGATGCAACGCGAGAGTGAAAGAGGAAACTAAGGGTTTTTAATCTTCCCGATTCAATAATTCAAGATCCAACCGTCCAATCTCAAATTCTTCTTAGGTAAATAATATCTTCAACTCCCTCTATCCATCCATATAATTTATTCGATGATCCGTCAATATTTTTATTATCCCTATATTTTCAAATAAAGATATGTTTTAGGGAAAAGTGATATATTTTTATTGTATAATATTATATATATTTATTATTTTGACAAAAATCAATTTATTTGATATATATATATTTTAATGTTATAATTAATTTTATCATATGTCCCTATTTAGATCCAACACGCTATTGACCTTGACCCTGGAGCAAGTCGCGGATGTAAATATGGCTTTGTCGTTATTGTTAGGATTTCCAGGTAAGGGGAGTCTCTTTTCCACACATTGAGTTAGGGATAGTTGGGGTATATAATAAGACTTGGGTTAAGTAGTTAAATTGGGTTGTGGGTAGCAAAATAGAACCTGTTTAAAGTTGGTTTAGGGAGATTGAATTATTTTTGTTTTAATTGAGTTATTTAACTTAATTGACATAATTTGCTAAAAATCCCTTATATATATTGTAAAGTAGGAAGTGAAGAACCCTAGGGAGTTGACTTATTTTACAGCACTCTGAGACATACCTGAGTATGTCGATTTATTTGTGATGTCTGTTGTCTGTTGAAAATTGCTATGTTCCCTATGTGCGTTAAATGAGTGTATTGATGTCTAAGTATTTAATATGAAATATTTAATAATGTTGGTTATGAGGTGGTGAAATCATTAATGGATAAAATTTGAATGCTTGAACAAGAAGAGTATTATAATTGTATATTGAAGGTTGATGATGTTTACTGGGAATGCATGAAATTGATTTTTAGTGCTTTTGAATATTATGAGTATTGTTTGGGAAAAAGTATGAACCCTTAACTTATGCTTGTGATTAGTTGTGTATGGGTTATGTGTTTTTAAATAAATTGTTACTTGTTATGAATGACTAATTGATTTGTGTGCTTTGTAATGAAGTGTTTAAATTAAAAGACTAGAGATCTATGATGATATAAGTATATTGTAAATCTAAGGACAAAATATAAGTATGCGGCTTGGTGCTCACTTAAGCTACGGCAATGTGAGGCCAAGTGTAAAATATAAGTATGCACCTTTGTGCTCACTTAAGCTACGGCAATGTGAGGCTAAGGGCTTGGTGCTCACTTAAGCTACGACAATGTGAGGCCAAGTGTAAAATATAAGTATGCACCTTGGTGCTCACTTAAGCTACGGCAATGTGAGGCTAAGGGCTTGGTGCTCACTTAAGCTACGACAATGTGAGGCCAAGTGTAAAATATAAGTATGCACCTTGGTGCTCACTTATGCTACGACAATGTGAGGCCAAGATAAAATAAAGGAAATTAAAATGATTATAGATATGTGTTGAAAATTGTTAATATAAAAATGTGAAGCATTTTGTTAGTTCATGACTTGGTTTGACTATTATGCTTGAATTTTTATTATGTGCTCTTTACTATCTTATAATTCAATGTGTTGTGAAAAGGTCTCACCCTTAGTGGTTATCATTTTAGGTGAATGTCAAGGAGCTTAAGGATCAGAGTGTCGCAGCGGAAGATTTGGAAAGAAGGAAATTACATGTTGCGCTACTCATATTGTAATGGAAATATCCAATTTCATATGTAAACTTGATTTATGAAAAGAAATTTTTAAGTTCTTCAATTTAATTATATATAAAAACTTGGGGTGTTACATTAGGAATCCCACCGTTCGTATAGCACTACCCAATACACAAGGGTTTTCTCACCCTATGAACGCGACACATGTTCAATCCTAAGGATAACACTCCTTAATAACTAAGGTAGTCACACCCCGTTACAAAATTGGATTTGCACGAAGAAAGGTGTGCAACTAACAATTATTCTCTCTAGATAGAGATGATACAACAATAAAGTCCTATAACAATGATTAGCACTAAGGTACAGTCAAGGTTTTTGACTTTTAGAAAATTGAAGGATGAATATGATGATGATCATGTTTTTCTCCCAGAGATGGTTTTTTTAAAAAAGAATGAATAGTTGAAGAAAAAAATAGAATAGCCTCTTAGAAAATGTAGAAGAAGAAGTTTTAAATTTGAAAAACGTGATCATTTAAAAAAGGAAATAAATCATTCTGAAAATCAAAGGGTTTGAGACTAAAGGCATGCACAACTTCAACGCATCGACCATGTACCTGTAACATAATAATATTCATGTTTGTCATCATGTTGTCATCATCAAAATATCATCATGGGGAACATGATTCTCAACACTCCCCCTTTTTGATGATGACAAACAATCTCTGCAAAACAGATGTTAGTACACAGATAATTATATTCAAATATGAAGAATAGACATCAAGCATGCACATGAGCTCAAAAGCTCGAATAATATAAACTCAAGGGACTAGCTCCCCCTGAATTTATGAACACAATTTTAGCGCTCCTCTTGTATCCTGTAATTCCCTGTTCCTGCTTTACTCCTGTTTTGCACTATTCTCCCCCTTTTGACAACATCAAAAAGGGTGGTATAACATCAACATCAATAAACACATCACATGACTTAATAGAACCAAACTAATATTGCCAAAAAGTCAATGTCATGATCCAAACATCCAGAGTTATACCAAGTCAAGCATAAGCAAAATAGAAAAAGAAACTGTTCAACAATTTAAACATAGTAGGGGTTATGCATGATAAAATATCCAGACAAATAAGATAAAATGCATGAAAATGAAGTCAAGTCAGATTCCACAAGCTACAGGCCACGAGTGAAGGGTTCCCTATTCTTGTGACGCAGATGATAGATGTCCTCTCGCATCTGCTCAATGCTGACGTTCATGCTCTGCATATCAGAAGTGAGCTGAGCCATTCCATTATCAACTAATCTCATGTGAGCATCTGATCGGCGCATATGACTTCTGACGTCATCCATGAAAGTTTGCATGTAGGGAGGTATGAAGTCGGGTGGCAAGATAGCTTGTAGAGGAGGGAGATTAGGATCATGTGCTTGTTCTTGTTGTTGTTGTTGTTCCTCTTCTTCATCAGGGTCATAATTATGTCTTGACTTTCGCTCTCGACCATCGTCTTAGAAGCCCAACCAGTTCCTTCCATGTTCATCCATTCCATGTTTCCCAAAAAGTTTGTATCCATCCGCATGTTCGCATTGGGAGCAGTCTTCGACTCTCCATTAACTGGAATATGGAAACGTCTCAGAATGTTGGTGATCAATGGTGCATAAGGAAGTTTGGTTTTCTTCAGCTTCATATTACGATCAATCGAGCGAAGAACTTTACTTGCAGTCTCTATCATGTGATTCAAGACATACCAGCCCCAGTTGATAGGTTTGTTATGAGACTAGGCCCATAGGATAATGTAATCAGTGTCCATTAGCCTGAAATAGTTACCCTGACGAGGAATGAGACAACGATTGATAATGAAGTGAAGCACACGGAACTCGAATTTCAGATTTCCCGAAGTTAATGTCTTGCCAGTAGGAATTCTATCATCAATGAATTCTTCTTTTGTAGCTTTCTTGTCATACTCATCGCCCCAAAGATTGTCTGAACTAGAGCCAGTGTAAGTTATCCCATCCATAGGCAAATGAGTGAAATTTCTCCAAGTGTCCAGATTGATCTTAATGCTTTTGCCTTTTACCTCAGAATAAAGAACATTCTCCTCAGAATTCCAAACCATATTTGTGTAGAAAACCCTAACCAAGTCTTCATAGTAGTCACCCCCGATAGTACTAAACTCAAACAATTCTTTTTCTTTTAAGAGTACTACAGCAGGGAGGTTGCAGTCTTCGTCTTCAAAGGTTTCTACATCTAAGAATCTGGGAAAGATCACCGAACACGCTGCAAAGTATTTTTCATAATCAGCTATCTGAGTAGAATTCGAAAACCATAGATTGAGTTTCTCAACAGCAACTGGTTGAGGAACTGGAGGAGGTGGTGCAGAAGGACCGGCTTCACTCTGTCTAGGTCTAGATGTCCTAGCAGCACAACTGGAAGAAGAAGGTTGTGCTTGATTCTGTACGACTGGTGGTGAAGGCTAATCCTCATCGGATTCTTCGATTAGAGCCTTTCTCTTTGTGCGACGAGTAGTCATTATTTCAGATAAAACAAATTTAGGCAGATAGAGGCACAATGAACCAAATGAACGGCAGTGAACCGATGCAACAATATACTCAACTAATCAGACCCAATTCCAACACATAAGATTATATGATCCAGAAATCATCAAGACAATAGTGCAGAGATACTACCAATTCCAATGCTTTACTAATCTCACAATATCAACACATTAGCCAGAGATTCAGTAAACATGCACAACATACCAAGTGTAGTAGCAAGAGACACTTGATGAAGAAGAAGGTGACTGAACACTGAACCGGAATATAATGAACCTGTCAATTGCTGAACCGGATGCTGAACCAACACTGAACCGAAGACCTGAATGCACTGAACCGAATCAAACCCAATGCTGAACCAAACCAGAAAGTCACTGAACCAGAACCAGGATGAACCATCTGAACCCGAGAACTCTGAACCGAACCAAAATCCTTGACAAACCAGTGAACCGAGAAGAGAAGACCAAAAGCCAGTGAACCCTTTGCATGAACCGTGTTGAACCAAGGGTTTGGGTATGGTCGAGGAAGGTTGAAGATTAAGGAGGAATTTATGGTGAAGAAGGTGGTTAGTGGTGGTTTTATGGTGGTTTAATGGTGATTTTGAGGAGGAGGCCGTATGAGAGAGAGGAAGAGAAAGAGGGACGGTTTTGAGAGAGAAGTGGGAAAGAGATGGAGGTTTATGAGTGAGGGAGATGTGATAGAGAATGGTGGTGTTTTGATGGAGGTTTGGAGATGGCAATGGAGGTTTGTTGGTTGGAGGAAGAAGAAGTTAAGAAGGAGGAAGAGAAAGAAGGTATCGTAGAAGGAGGGAGTAGGCCGTGTATGGTAGGGAAGGAGAGAGAGAGAACATGTGAGGGTGTATGTGTGGCTAGGGTTAGGTCAAAGTTGTGGTCCACACTTGGTCAAAATGGGTCAACAAAGGCCCAACTGGTCCATTCGAATTTCCTCTTTTTTTTCATATACTATAGCAGATAATCGATTACTGACAGGATTTAATCGATTACTTTCCTTAGGTAATCGATTACTTCCATATTTGTACTTGATTACTTCCTCTCTGGTGAATACATGATGCAACTTTTCTAATCGATTACTGAGCAGGCTGTAATCGATTACTTGCTGGCATTTAATCGATTACTTCATTCACTCTAATCGATTACTTCTTCTCTGGTGAGTTGTATGATGCTGCAGAACTAATCGGTTATCCTCAGTCCTGTAATCGGTTACTTCCATTGAACTGATCAGACCTGTTGCACTAAACCACTGGGTAATCGATTACTGTTGCAGAGTAATCGATTACTTCTGCTTAAACTTCCAGAATTCTGCTTTTTCTTCTCTTTTCAAGCTTCCTTGTACCCTACGACTGATTCTTTGAATATAGAGAACCTGTGTGGCTATAGCTTGTAGTCAACTTACCTGTTCAACCCTGTTTCCTGCAAACACAAAATGTTTCTGGCTATCTCCAATGCTCAAGTCAGTAAGGTTTTTCAATGTGACACAATTTGAGCAATTGAAAGACTTAGAATAAACAACATGCCAAAAATATTCAAAGTCACACAAGCCTTATATAACTATGAATTGTAACAAGTTCATACATAATATGCATTTGAATGCTAACTCAAACAACTTCAAGTTTGCACTCAATATCACATTATGAATGAAGTGCTCTATTATTCCAAGAGATAGTAATCATGTGATAACTTTATTGAAAAAAAATTTTATTGCACATGATTTGATTTTCAAATTCAATACAACTTGGAATAATTAAAGTAGGCTCTTGTATAATCATGGTTATAGTAGGAAGATAACTTTGTTACCTCAGACTTGTTGTGCCAGGCTGAATGATTTCTTGACCAGCGTGTTCTCGACCAATGCTTCCTCTTGTGATATTTGACTCCATTATGATTCCAATGTCTTTTTGAGAAGTTTTTGTTCCTAGCGAACTTGTTCTCCACCCATCTAGTTTTTGGCTTCCAATAAGTCATTGTACACGCTTTCTTCTCCTGATATCTTTTTGGTTCTTCCTTTGACAATTTATTATGCATGTTCCTGTTACAAGAGGAACTTTTTGGTACCCATCTCAAGTTGGGTCCATGAGGATTAGGCTTGGATTCCTTAGAAACTTTTGCAACCCATTTCATTTTATTTCTCATGTAATGATTTTTCTTATACAAGCATAAGTGAGAAATATGTCCCGAATGTCCATAATAATTACAGATAATGGTTTTGGGAGATGCTTTGACTTTTTCAAAAACGTTTTTGTGTAAAATATCCTTATGATCTTTGTATTGAGAATCATACTTGTGAACAACTTTAATTGACCTTTGAATATCCACATTTTTATCTGTATTGTCAAGTAAGGTGTTGGAGCAAGAGGATTTAGCAATACCATACGAATCATAAGAAGCAACCTCAACTTGTTTTTCAATAAAATTACATTTTTCATGATTAGTAGAGGTGCCATTTTCTAAACAAAAATTTTTCAACTCATCTCTCAAATCATTATCAGTAACATGTAGAGAGTGGGAATAATAATCAAGTAGAGTTACCTCGTGAGGAGTAAATGAGTATAACTCGACGTTGTTGTCTACAGACTCCTCATCTGAAGAACTCGACTCAAGGTGTGATTCCAGGAATGCTTCAAAAAGACTCTCTAAATCATCATCTTCACTTGATGAATTGCTCCTCATGCTGTTGGTGTCATCATTAAAATTTTCATCATGGGAGTTGATCATCTCATCCTTTGTGTCCTTTCCATGTTGCTGCACTTTTTCTTTCCTGGAAACACTAACACTTTCAAGATCATCAGTAGCATAGTGTGTTTTTAAAGTGTCCCAAATACTTTTTGCATTAACACAATCCTTGATTCTAGCATATGCTTCATCATATATAGCATGTCTTAGAATGCACATAGCTTGAATATTCAAGGCAAAACACTTTTTATCAAATTCGTTTAAAACGAGTTTTGGTTTTAAATCAAAACCATGAAGAACAATATTCCATAAATGATACCTAATGGATTGAAAGTAAAATTTCATTCTAGCACTCCAATATAAATAGTTTTTCCCATCGAAAATTGGTGCATCATCGAATGTAAGATTTTACATAGTAAAACAAGTAAAAATCCCAATACTGCTGATTTTGGTCTAATATATAGTGTTTTGAGCATTGATTTGACTCCCATTTACTATGTGTTTAGCTTGTTTCTCAAGTATTTTGTAGGACTTTTTGTTAGTTTTTAGAAATAGTTCTTAGTTTTGAATCCTTTGAACGTTTTGATCTTTTTTGGGTATGTTTTAGGCACTTATGGAGCTTAAATGGGAAATATGTTGATGGACTTGGATAGAGGATGAAAAGAGTTTCGAAACGGTCCAAGAACGGAGCAAAACAGAGTCCGGATGAGTCCGGGGCGACCAAAACGGTCTGGGACGCGCGTGCTGAAATTTTGCTGTTCAGAGCGTGCGCGCCTGGGGCGCCCGGGCCCATGCGCCTGGGGCGCACGAACGCTGCACAGGCCCGAAACAGGCCCGTTTTGATGCAGTTTGATGGGGATTCAATTGAGACAAAATGAGGGTTTGTTTTAGGCATTAAATACTAGGTTTATCAGCAGTTTTTGTAAGCTTTTTTAGAGAGGGAGATTACATAGTTTAGAGAGAGGTTTAGAAGAGGAGGAGATCCAAGGATTGAGAGATCAAGGCTTCTCCATTGTAATCATGTATTATTCTTCTATTTCTTCTCTTGTTCTTCATTATTTATCATGTAACTAAAACCCTTTGTTAGGAATTGGTGCTTTTGTATGGATTAATTTATGTAGTTATTGAATTAATTTTTTTCCGTTTCTAAATCATGTGTTTGATTGTGATTTAATTGTTATGCATGAATCTGACCAATTTATGTTTTGGATTTCTAATCCCCAAATTGAGAGGTTTAGGGTTTAGATAGGTCTTTCTAATCAAACAATATAATTAATCCAGGGGTAGAGATACAATTGGGTAATTATATAACTTTATTTAAATCCATTATTCTTAATTATTATTCAATGAATTAATTACTTGAGAGATTGAGGGTTATGAAATTGAATAAGAAAACGTAACTAAATATGAGAGATCTGATAGTTACTAAATTAGGGATTTGTTCATGATTTAGGGGAAAACAATAATTCATAATTAGATAAACGAAACATACATTGAAACCACGTTCCTAACAATCCTTCTCTACCTGCTCACAACTTCTTTTAATTTTCTACATTTAATTACTTTTAGTTTTTAATCTCAAATCTATTTTAATCAAATCTGAATTTTAATTATACGATTTACTTTTAGTTGCATCAAGGTAAAAGTAGATTGAACATTCTCACAAACTCCCTCTGGGACGATATCTGGTCTTCCTAGACTATATTACACGTTGACCCAGTACACTTGCTGGCATCTCAACAAGTTTTTGGTGCCGTTGCCGGGGAGTTTAGAATTGTTCAATTTATTTTTGGTACTTAGTGTAATTTTTAGTGAGTTCTATATTTTTTTTAGGAAAAAAAAAAACCGAAGCTACAGGTCTAAGGGATGCAAAAGTTCAGTTTTGGGGTCAAATTCTGATTCTACAATCTTATCTCTTAGGATTAGATTTATCTTTATCTCTAGGAAGTTTTTTTTTTGTTTATCTTTTTTTTTTTAGCAATAGATATTTTTTTATTCTTATCTTTTAGGATTAGATTAGTTTTATATCTTTTTAGGATTTTGTTTTTATCTTTTTAGGATTATATTTATCTTCTTAGGATTATTTTTAGAGTAGATTTTTTTAATTTTATTATTAATTTTCGTTTTTTTTTATTTTCTATTTTTTTTAGGGATAGTTTTTTTTAGGATTAGATTTGTATTTTAAGGATTTAGACCCTATTAGCCCTAATTTTTTCAATATTGCACCCCAGGACCTGTATCTCCCAAAAATATGTCCCACTTTCGTAGATGTAGTTTTTTTTAATTTTCATTTTTATTTTGTAGTTTAGGATAGATTAGTTTGCTTGAGGACAAGCCAACATCTATGTTTGGGGGAGTATATACAAAATAAAAAAATTTTCAGATCTGAATTTTTCTCTCATATTTTTGGTATTAGTTTGTGTCCTTAGCAAGAGTAATTCATTTTTCTAACCTTAGGACTTTTTCTCTGATGATGCATGTACATACTTAGTTTAGGACTTAGACTCATTGACTTTTGACTCTATTTGATTGAGCTGTAAATATGGTTGTGAACTGGTTATTTTGACAAATGCTTTCAGAACTTGTGATTAGTGAATTGACTTTAGCCCTTTGAGGTTTTAGGCCTTATATTGAGGGGTATGAATTTTATTGAAATATTCTGATATTGAGACCCCTATTCTTTCATGAGTGTGTTATCTTTGATGATTGTGCTCTAGAACATGACCGTGACCATTTCAAAATTGATGATTGATTGCATGCATGAAAATGATTAAGGCACGTAGGTTGTGTTTTTGAGGCCTTCAGAATGTTGCATTGAAAATTGTTCCCTTAGTTGCCCACTTTGAGCCTTATATTGTTATATAATTTTTCTTTGGTACCCTGCATTGATTGCATTATTATTTTGAGAGTACCTTAGGAATTTTTGGATGAGCAATTAAGTGGAATGTAATGCAATTAAGTGAAAAGAAGTGAAAAAGAAAAAGTAAAGTGTTGTGCCTACTACTCTTCCAATGAAAAAAAAGTGATGTAAAAATAAAATAAAAGTGAAAAGGAAGCGAGTAGAGGAATTAAAATTGAAAAGTGAGAAGAATAATAAAGTTGTGAATTGAGTTGTGATTCATTGTAATACTACTAGTTGCTCATTCATAATTTCTGAGGGAAATTTGCTTTGCATTTTACCCCTCAGGTTTATCTCTTCTTTCTTTTATCCCACCTAACACTTTAGCCATGCCCCATTTGTAACACCCCAAAATTTTAATCCCCGATTAAGGAAATGTTAATTATAAAATTAATTATAATTAATAATTTCTATTTTTAATCCTGGATTAAAATCTGTGTTTATGTAGTTAGGAAGTGTGTGTGGATTTGTTTAATAAATATAATTATGCATGGAATAAGTATTTTGCATATTAGTCCCTGGGTTGGGAACTAGAGGTAATTATAGGAAAGATGTTGGAGGGAAAGTAAATAAAATAATTATTTTTCAAAAATTGGGCAAAATACTCGAGTATTGCTCGGAAAACTCGAGTATTTTAGACAGAGTTGTTCAACGTCAGTGCGTTTGGTGAGTCATCACCAACGATTCCCTCTCCACGACACGAATACTCCATCTTCAACACCTCAATGCATTCGTGTCGACGTGCATGAACTTGATTTGTGTCTATAAAAGCTGTTGAAACCCGAATTGTTGAGACATTTGGTCAAATTCGGGTAAATTACTCAAGCTAGGGTTCTTGATTCGTTTCCTTCAATTCTCCTTCTCTGTGTTAAATTAAACCACAAATCATACACTAATACAAAGCTCACATCACGAGCTTTGTATAGATACCAAATTTTTGAGCTAAGAGTGAGTGTGGTGGAAGAATCAAGGCTTGGAAGTGGAAGCTGTTTTCTGTCAAGTGATTCTGGGAGCTCATTTTGATTCCAATTTCTGGTAAGCTCACGAGTCTTTGAGTCCCAAATTTTATTTCTTTAGTTGGTATGTGTTGCATAGAGTCTAGAAAAACTAAAATCCCCAATTCCTATCTCTGTTTCATGTGTGAACCAATTCAATCTTGGTGCTGCACTCAAAACTGTCTTGCATGTGGTGCTCAAAGTCATTTCTGGTGTTGGAGAGCTTTTTCTTTGGAATCCTCTGTTGGTACATGTCTGAGAGGTAAGGGGAAGTTGTTTTATGCACTAGATAGAGTTTAAATTCCATGATTTTCATTAGAGAGCCACCAAGAGGCTCTAAGGGCTTAGGTTGAATAGGAACTTTGGTTTGGAGACCAATTCATGCTCTATGGTTGTTGTGAGCAAGTTTTATATGATGCATGCAAGCTGAAATGAACACTATTTCATGAGTTTGTTGATTAATTTGCAATTTGAGGTATTAAGTTGTTAAATTGTATGTTTTATGCATTAACAATCGATTCTCTGTCAAATCTGTAATTTGATATGGGATAAGAGTTATAACATGTTCAATATATGGTATATAAACTGTTTTGATCATTGGTTTGGGTTAGAAATGCTTAGAAATGAAAATGGTATGTAAAAACCAAGTTTTCAGTCTGTTTTGTCTGATAAAACTCGAGTATATGGCTCGATACTCGAGTATTTCGTGATGCACCAGTGTGGATTTTGGCGCACAACTCGAGTATCTGGCTTGGGACTCGAGTATTAACAGATGCAACAAGAGTCAAGTTTGATGAACGACTCGAGTAATGCATGAACTACTCGAGTATTCTGGATTGGTGAATGACTCGAGTATCTCATGAACTACTCGAGTATTTTCTTAAAAATATGAAACCTAACTTTCTGAAAAGATATGAACAACTCGAGTATAATGATGAACTACTCGAGTAAAACTGGAAACTGATGAACTACTCGAGTTTTATGAAGAATACTCGAGTATTTTAGTCAGAAACTTAAAAATACCATTTTCAATTCTAAGTCATTTTGTTAACACTTAAAGGACAACAAACCAAGTGATTCTGGACTTAAAAAGAAATTGATCGGCGTTATGATGTTTTCATTCGAGTAATGATACGTTGCTCGGGAGGCACGTAAGGTATTAATAAAAAAATAAAACGTCAATCAATTCCTTTTTAACTAAGTTAATGCATCCATTTTGGAGTTTGGATGGTAGGTCGTTTATCATGTTTTCGTAACATGTGGAGGGCCTCTGGGAGTGCCAATACGCTTGCTTGATGACACGTTGAAGACGTGGTCGGCTTAGTGGATGCCGATATGGTTACACCATTTGGATGACGGGATGTGCTCGGGTGGCACGGGTTCCAAGCTTGTCGTGTACATTCTTGGTGAATGTACGAAATGTTGTATACCTAGGAATACAACTCACTGATGAGTGCTGGGTTGTCAGGGATGGACGTCAGAGAGTGTCATAGATAGATGGAGATAGGCTTGAGTGCTAGATTCATACATCATGCCACTCATTTAAATTAAGTGTGACAAATGAAATAAGTATGAACATTCTACTTGCATTCAATAACTGCTAAGTGCTAAATGTGATGGTTGTTTATTGTTGCACAACTTTACATCCCTATTGTTCACATATTTTTACTCTATTGATTATGTGTATTGTATTGCTTACCCTTATGCCTTTGTAGGTGATGTATCGCTACATCGCTTGCATCGAGATCCGGCCACTTCCTAGTGGCACATGGATCTATGAGGACCATCGCGCGGTGTTCGAGGGAGAGGTAGAGATTACCTTCTACCACCCGAACCCGTTGATTCGATTTCGTCCTCGTAGATTTAAGATTCCCATCATATACACTATGCACGTACCTCCGTTTTACACATACCATGGACCCCCTCCCACACGACCAGCTCGCTCTTATCACAGCTTTCGTTTTAGACCTACCCGCTCACACCCTTTTTCCTCGAGAGTCGTCCGCGAGGATACTCCCCCTTCTGATCCGAGGAGTCCAGTCAGGGTCACACCATCTCCTGACCCCGTACCCAGTGGTAGGGTACACTCTCCATCGGATGAGATCGAGGAGGATCCCGTGGAGGATGAGAGCGGAGGCGAGCCTGTCGTTCATTCCACCGGGAGTCAGTGGAGGGATGATGATCCCTAGGTATGTGTATAGGGTGTATGATGAGGATCAGGGGATCCGATGTGGATATGCCATGGAGGAGATTCTGCTGCTGCTGTTGATGGGAATATTTCTTTTGATACTTGGAGATTTCTGCTACTATCACTGCTACTACTGATGCTGCCAGATCTATGTGACCACCTCTAGAGTCTATATTTTTGAGATGTGCATATTGTAGATATACTATGAGTACTCTAGGGCTATGGTTTTATTTTGAGCATAGATCTGTTATGGACTTGTGTTATGGATCTTGGAGACATGACTTATACTTGGACTATGTATCACCTAACTTTTTGTTTATATATGTATATAAAGTCTATGTTATATTTCTATTAGTTGCATAGTCCTATAATTTCCGCTTACTCTGATTTAATCTTTTTTAAGAGCTCGGCTACGAAAAGGATAGCTCCATTTACTTTCTATCATATAAAGACGATTTCAAATACGAATGCTATTCCGCTTATGAAAAGGTTTTAGAGATCGCCGAACTCAATACAACTGATTTAAAATGGTTTAGAATTTCTTCTCCATGAATTCCAAGTTTTGGTTTGTGCACCCGCTTAAAGAAAGAAAATTTTATTTCCACATTTTCTTATATACTCACAAGTCCATATATTATCTAATAAGATAGTTAAATTACTATATTAAACTTGAAGTAGCAAGAAGGGTGTCACACTGAGTGGTATCAGAGCAAAAGTCAGATCCTGTAGTAGTGGAAGTAGCTCCATAAAGGTAGCCATCAACATCAAGCAGGTATCCGCAGGGCATATTTATTGTTAAGAATGTTTGTATCTTGTCTCTTTTGAGCACAAGACACAATTGAATATTGATTTAAAGTTATAAGCTATAGCCTTAGTATAGGTGGTGTGAGGAATGTTTCTTTAGTTCAACATATATGACCATGAGCATATAGCGCAGGTCTATTATGGCAACTAGAAACCAAAATCACACCAATGCGATGTTAGAAAGGATAACCGCGGTGTTGGAGACCATGCAACAACAAGCTCAGCAACCACCTCAACCGGTTAACCCGCCTCACCAGTGTAATGTGGGTAACACCGAGGCAAAGAGTCTGGCTGATTTTAGGAGTTGTAATCCGCCTAAGTTTGAAGGAGGATTTAGACCTGAGGAGGCCAACAAGTGGATTCACACCATGGACAAGATTCTGAGGACTTTGGATTGCACAAAAGCTTAGAAGGTGGCATATGTTGTCTACATGCTAGAAGACGAAGCTGAGAATTGGTGGAATCACACGGTTCAGCTTCTGCATTATGAAGGAGGGGATGTGAATTGGGGTGTATTTATGGAGAAGTTTCTCAATAAATACTTCCCTGAGGATCTAAGGAGGAAGAAAGAGGTGGAATTCTTACAGCTGAAACAAGGGAATATGAGTGTGGGTGAGTACGCGGCCAAGTTCGAGGAATTGATGAAGTACTCTCCCTACTATCAGAACAATCCCGACGAAAGGAGCAAGTGTATCAAGTTTGAGGGAGGCTTGAGGCCCAAGTTGAAGTCGATCTTTAGCTATCAACGGATTCAAAGCTTTCCTGCACTCGTGGACATGTGTAGGATGTATGAAGATGACAAGAAAGCTAAAGAGTTGCAAGTCTCAGAAAGAAAGGACAACCATAATTATGGACCTCAGAAGCGGAAAGGGTTCAACAACCGAGGCAAGGGTCCGTATGATCGCTGAGGGAAAGGCAAGGGGAAGGTTGGTGGTTCAGATGGAAGAAATTTTCGGAGTGAGGCTCCATTTTGTGACAAGTGCAAGCGCCATCATTATGGCCGTGTTTGTTGGGGGACAAGTGGTTGTTTCAACTGTGGAAAACCGGGACACTTTGCGAGAGACTGCAAGGAACCGGTCAAAGCTAATTCCAGAGGAGCTGCGGATAGGCCTATGGTTCAAGGAAGGGTTTTCACTCTTAGTGGTGTGGAAGCAAGCCGATCTTCTGATCTGGTGCAAGGTAAATACTTGCTAAATGGTCAGCTCTGTAATGTCTTGTTTGATTCCGGTGCAACTCATTCATTTGTTTCATATGAATGTGTAGATCGTTTTGGTTTATCTATGTTTGAATTGCCATATACTCTGAAAGTAGAAACCCCTACTAATGCTCCTACAGTTGTTTCTAGAGCATGTCTTAACTGTTGTATAGAAGTGTTAGGACAAACCTCTAAGGTAGATCTGATCTGTTTACCATTATCACAATTAGATGTGATCTTGGGGATGGATTGGTTAAGTCAAAACCAAGTGATCATTAATTGTGATAAGAAGATAGTGACCTATAGAAACCCAAAACCCTCTGGTTACATGTTCTTGTTCAACACTGAAGTAGAGGAGAATGGTCCAAGGTTGGAAGAGATTCTGGTTGTTAGAGACTTCCCGGAGGTATTTGCTGATGAGATCCCTGGTTTGCCACCAAGAAGAGAGATTGAATTTGGCATCGACCTAGTTCCGGGAGCCGGTCCCATTTCTATTGCTCCTTATAGAATGGCACCACTGGAAATGGCTGAAATGAAGAAGCAGATTGAGGAGCTGTTGCAGAAACAGATGATCCGACCGAGTGTGTCACCTTGGGGTGCACCAGTTTTATTTGTCAAGAAGAAAGATGGTAGTATGAGGATGTGTATCGACTACCGGCAGTTGAATAAGGTCACAATGAAGAACAAGTATCCATTGCCAAGGATCGATGACCTTATGGATCAAGTTTGTGGGGCTTCGGTATTTTACAAGATTGATTTGAGGTCGGGATATCATCATATTAGGATTAGAGAAGAGGATATCTCTAAGACCGCATTTCGGTCCCGATACGGGCATTATGAGTATGTTGTGATGCCGTTCGGATTGACCAATGCACCAGCCATTTTTATGGACTACATGAATCGAATCTTTAGACCTTATTTAGATTCATTCGTGGTTGTGTTCATTGACGATATCCTTATCTACTCTAAGAGCCCGGAGGAGCATGCTGAACACTTGAGGATAGTGTTGAGTATTCTGAAGGAGAAGCAGTTGTACGCCAAACTTACAAAGTGTGAGTTCTGGCTGAAGGAGGTTAAGTTCTTGGGGCATGTGATTTCAAGCAAGGGAATAGCGGTTGACCCGGATAAAGTAAGTTCAGTGTTGCAATGGGAACAGCCGAAGTCGGTCACAGAGGTGAGAAGCTTTCTTGGTTTGGCCGGTTACTATAGAAGATTTATCGAAGGTTTCTCGAAGATTGCATTACCCTTAACGAAGTTGACTCGGAAAGATCAACCATTTATATGGGACGAGAAGTGTGAAAGGAGTTTTCGAGAGTTGAAGGAAAGGTTGACGTCATCTCCTGTGTTGGTTTTGCCTGACCCACAGAAGAATTTTGAGGTGTATTGTGACGCATCGAAACAAGGTCTTGGAAGCGTTTTGATGCAAGAAGGGAAAGTCGTCGCTTACGCCTCGAGACAGCTAAAAGTTCATGAAATGAACTATCCAACTCATGACCTAGAGCTGGCAGCTGTTGTCTTTGCATTGAAGATTTGGAGACACTATCTCTATGGCACTACATTCCGGGTGTTTAGCGACCATAAGAGTTTAAAGTACCTCTTTGACCAGAAGGAGTTTAATATGAGGCAGCGTCGATGGATAAGGTTCTTGAAAGATTATGAGTTTGAGCTCCATTACCACCCTGGGAAGGAAAATGTGGTGGCAGATGCATTGAGTCGAAAGGCAATGCATATCAGTACGATGATGGTCAGAGAAGCTGTACTGATAGAAGAATTTAGAGACATGAGTCTGACGATGAAAGTGGAGCCAGCCAGTATCAAGATGGGGATGTTGCATATTACTAATGAATTTCTGCAAAGAGTTCGGGAATTGCAACATAAAGATGAGGGACTTAAAGAAAAGAAGAAGCTTATGGAAGAAGGCAAGGAGTTGGAATTTCAAGAGGGAAAGGATGGAATCCATCGTTTTCAAACAAGGATTTGTGTGCCTGATGATATGGAAATAAAGAGGATGATTTTGGATGAGGCACATAAGAGCAAAATGAGTATGCATCCGGGAGCTACTAAAATGTATCAGGATCTGAAAAAGGTATTTTGTAACACCCTATGAAATAATTACCCTTAATTACCCCAAAAATTAGGATTTAAAATTTCTTTTAAGATAGATATGGTATTTGCCAAAATAATATTTCCTTTCATTAATAACAAAAAAACATCAGAGTTAATAAAGCGGAAGACTTAAAGGCATCAAATTCATAAAGTATAAGTTTAGGTACATTCAGTTTGGTCATTCAAAATACAATCAGTGTTTTAGGTCGGCCCAACTGGCCGAGACCCATCCACCTATCTGACTCTAAATAACTTACTCTCCCTGTGAGGGAGAGTGACCCTGCTCGGCCGGGGACTGCGTCTGCTCGGGCTCAGTACCTGAAAAATGGTAAGGAGGTGAGCATTACACAGAACTTAAGTAAGCAGTTTCTAAAATGACATACCGAACTACCAAGCCAAACACAAATAGTCAAATAGCAAATAAATCACCAGTAATCAAACCCATGTATCTCATGCATATATCAACATTTAGCTCGGTCCACATACCCACATCCTCGTCTAGCTGGGCTCACATCATAAAACCAGTTAACTCATTGCTAGCTATACCTCGGTTTATCCTCTCGTGTCTCGAATTACCATCTCTATCTCGGGTTCACTGCTCAATAGTTCACTTTCACATAATTTACAATCTTTTACTCTTCTCGGATGCATACACCCAGTGCATGTCTTACACCATTTAAGTCGGATATCGGAGTGTCCATAACTACGAGTACCACAATACTCGTCTTACAGCTACGAGCACCACAATGCTCGGCTTACGCGATCAATGCACGTACCCAGTACGCGTCTGCTATGACCAGGAACACTACCGCCGATCATTCTATGGAGTAAGGAGTGTCCATAACTGCGAGTACCACAATACTCGTCTTACAGCTACGAGCACCACAATGCTCGGCTTACGCGATCAATGCACGCACCCAGTACGCGTTTGCTATGACCAGGAACACTGCCCACCGATTCCGTTCTCGGAACCTTGTGAGTCATAATTGCGAGCACCACAATGCTCGTCTTACAGCCGCGAGCACCACAATGCTCGGCTTACGCGATCAATGCACACACCCAGTATGCTTCTGCTATGACCAGACCACACAACCATTTCTCTTTAATTCCCCTTATCTTATTAACCATTACTTTTAGTTCGGCCCACCTCAGTTCACCTCTAATTTATTCCTCTTGGCATTAATCTCATTATTTACTTAGCTTGGCCTATCTCGGCTCAACCCCTTACCCATTTCTGATTTCCCTTATCCCTATTATCTATCTCATCTACCTATCTCATTATATAACTTATTAGTTTGTCTTTTCGATCCACCCTGGTTACCATTCTTCTCATTCTCCATTCTCACCCTCTCTCGGCTCGGCCACAGATACAAATACCAAATATCAAAGCATCATAAACACTTATACCTCAACAACCACATGAACAAAACATTTAGTCAACCCATCATATAAAATGCAGCATATGAAATATAGCATGTAATCAAACGTGATATTCCATCTTCACCTAAAATCCATGTTTCTAGTTCATTCATTAATTCCCCTTTTACCCTTTTTACCATTTCTCTTCTAACATTAACCTATGTCCATTCCCTAATCTAATACCCACTCTTAGTACCCTTTATGAACACCCTAGAAACCCAAACTCAAGTAGAGGTAACACTCACTCCTTACCTCAAACCGTCTGAGATAAGAGTTGAGAGTTTGAGAATGGTTCCTTGTGGCTTGTCCTTGATCTTAGCACCCTTGAATCCTTCTTACTCCAAGCTACACACGAGCTCCACCAATCTACACACGAACTCCACGGCGGTCCAGGGGCGTCCGGGACGGAAGAGAAGGCGGCGGGGAGGAGGTTCATCGTCACATATGCACAAGAAGTTGAGAGAGTAAGTTATCCGAATGGAATTACTCCCATCGACTTCTTGGAATTACACTAGCGACGCATACCAGAACATAACAAACAATACCAACAGTACAAACAGATAATTATGCAAAATGCATGAGGATGCAATGCAGTCGTCGCATTATCTAACTCTTTATCTTTCACTTAAGGGAATCCTTTTAATTAGTCATCTCGCAAGGTTAAATCTCTCAGCATGCATATCATCGATCGCTAAGTCTTTTCCTTGAGGGAATCGTTTAATCCATTCATCTTACAGAGTCGATTCTCTTTGACAGCTCGTCTTGCAAAGTCAGAGTCTCTTTATCCTCGTATCTCGAGTCCACAATATCGTAATTCAGGCCTTATGGTTTTGGATTCAGGTCTACATCTCCTCGTATTCCATCCACCTAGTCGGAAGCAATCAGAAGTACAGGATCTCTAACCACACCGGCTCCGGGAGATCACACCAAAATAATGTATATTATAAAATGCCCGGGAAAAATGTCATGACAAGGGTGTCGACCTCCGCCGTGTTCAAGTATCCCTCTTCTGATCCTGATTTAGTCAAGGGGGTGTCAGTCATCCGTCTAGTGATCATGCAGTACTTCAGCTACGACACCAGACTACCTACCCAACCTCGGATGGTCAACCCAGGTCACTGTAGCTTTTTCCCGCCTAGACAGACTCCTCTTAGGCTTCTTGACGAGTCACCGTCATTGCCTTCCCCTATCCTAATCATCAAGTGATTACCACGCAGGTAAACACCGTATCTTCCTCTCCACTACTTCGGGTAAGGGTTTTAAGTCATGGGATTATACTCGTTCGTCCTAACGTCGACCCTTCCTAAGTCATCTCCGTCATATAGCTCCAACCATATGCTGAATGCTTATGCGGGACTCGACCACTATATCTGACGGGCTCCGACCCATCCTGAATCATTCTCGGCATATGGCTCCGACCATATGCAGGATATCCACAATCTCTCTGACGGGCTACGACCCATTCAGAATCACCATCGACATATAGCTACAACTATAGTCGGAATTTCAATCATCATTCTGACGGGCTATGACCCACTCAGAATCACCATCGGCATATGGCTCTGACCATATGCGGGATATCCGTCAATCATTAATAGATAGGCTCCGACCTATCACAACTTGCTCTCAACATATGGCTACGACCATATGGAGGCTATCTCAACATATGGCTACGACCATATGGAAATCATCTCAACACATGGCTACGACCATGTGGAAACACTCTCAACACATGGCTACGACCATGTGGAAATACTCTCAGTAAGTGGCTACGGCCACATAGATACAGTCTTTAAAGAATTCAGCATCCGTTGTATCCACACTTGAAGACCTCATCATTGTCACAACATCTGCTCGATTCACACATTCGGCGCATCTGCATCATCCGGTACCATCACGCGTTCCACCCCTTGGAGTTTCGCTCGAGTCGTTGGGGGAATTTCTTATAGTTTTCTAATGTCTTTACTATTCTTATCTTATATCACAGGATGATGCATTATGCTCATGCAATGACAATATAACAACAATATATCTCAGCATAAACAAATTTATCAATCGATCAATACCATGTAATGGTATAGGTCTGAGTCTTTGTATACCTCGACACAGACAATCACACAATTTATCGGGTATACTACTAGCTACGTTAGACCTTTACTCCGACTTTGAGAGAGTACGGAGTGCCCTAGCATACTCGCTAGACACCAAAGCGTCTTAGGATAACTTCTCTCTCACCTGGATTCGCAGTTACCGAATCTACAAGTCCCGAGCGATCCGCTTCCTTTCTTGTCTGCCCGACTCCAACTTCTTTCAAGTCCCATAAGATAGACATGTGAGCATTAAAACTTTATTTAATTATCATTCTTAAAATTATTCTCAAGACAACTTTAGAAAATTCAAACATCGTCTTTATCAAAACATTAACTCTTTTGCTCGAACTCGTCCAAAATCAAACGCTAACTCTTATACTTTAAAATCATGAGAAAATACTCAATTAAATTAATTTAAATCAAAGGTTTCTTTGCTGGTCCTTCTTGGACAGCATTGAATTCAATTCCAAAAACACCGAAAAATCGCACTTTTAAAACCAACTTTGTCCTAGATCAAATATCCTCAAAAACTCAACTTTAAAACAATTTGAAAATACTTTTAAATAGGAAATGTGACTTAGAAAATTCTGGACAGCATCATGTCCTAAGTTTTAAATTCATTTTCCATTGTTTAAAACCAATCTAAACACATAGATAAACTAAGCATCTCGAAATCAATCAAATAAACACCTTGGTCAACAATCTATCAAGTTCAAACACTTAAAACCAATTGTGGACAACATAGTACTTAAACAAACAAATCAAACAACATTCATTCATTCCAAACATTTCACAATCACAAGCCATCAAGTTACACATAAACATGTTCACGTACTTGTTCATGCATAAATCTCAATCAAATAAGGTAATCACACTTGAGAACACATACACAACCGAATCATGCATCACATAAGCATTCAAACATAATTTCGTTTAACTTCTACATAATTAGTTTCCATTTTAACAAAACTTCATCTTATCACATTTTAACATGTCCAAACCGTATGCACCTTTAGCTTTTCAAAAATTATTTTCTCAAGGAATAACTTCACAAATCAATACATAATTTCATGGCATGATCACATATACATACTCAAGGAAATTTAACTCCAAACTTAAGGTCCAACCCGTGACCTTAGCTAGATTTTCTTAAAAATATTTTCAAAGATTCAAAACTTCTAAAACAACTCCAAATCTAGCAACAATTCCACATGATTCATCAAGCAAATGAAAACACAACCCTAGCATGCACTTCCTTCATAAAACCGTGGGCACACATAGGTTTTTAGACAATTTTTATTTCACTTAAAACACATAAAATCAACTCATAATTCATGGAAATCACATATTCATCACTTAGACTTAAGAAAATCTTGGCCCTCTTTCATTTATACTTACAAACCGTGGCTAACATGGAAAATCACACAATTTATACTCATTTAAAACATCATTAAACTCAAGATTGTAACATGCAAAAGATTAATCAAAAGAAAATCAAGTCTTTAATCACACCATCATCAAAACCGTGACTTGTCCATGATTTTCTTAAAAAGAGTTTTCTTAAAGATTCAAACTTCCAAATCATACTTAGAATCACAAGATAATCACATGCACACAATCAAAATCCAACATCAAGCTTCTAACCTAAAAGTCAAGCACAAAGTGGCTAACCACAAGAAAAATCACCAAGGAAATCAATCATTCTCAAAGATCTTTACATCAAGACTCAAGCACCAACAAATCATAGTTTCAAGCATAGATCTTGGCATACATGCAACAAGAACACTAGATCTTTGAAAAATCTTTCATGAAACTTAAAATCAAGTTCTCTTCCAAAACATTTTCAAGAAATCAAAGAGAAAACTCAAGATCATGAAGAAAAACATTTTCTTAATAAAAATTTTAGAATCAAGCTTAGAGAAATAACATGCCCAACCAGTTGGTTTGATAATATTATAAATATAATATTATTAGCTTTAGGGGTTTTTTGGGAGATGTGTGAGACACAGAACGGTAACCCTAGCGATCATATCAGAGAGTGAGTGATACACAGACTCTCTCTTCTCTGCTACCACTGAGAAGAGAGACGTGACTCCAATTGGGAATTTGTTCGTGTGGATACCAATAGAGGCACAACACATTGATGTGCTCGTGATTGACGAAGCGTTCGTGATAAGATTCGTTGGTCTCCTCTTCCCAGCAAAAGGTAATTTTATTCCCTATCTCAAATCATGCTTTCACATGGATCCTGGATGGAAATAGGATATATTTATTTTTATTTTTTTTTCCGCTGCGTTTGTCGCATCCTATTTCCTAACACATGTGACACAGGTGAATAAGTTTGGGGGAGTCTCCTCCATGGTGCATCAAGAGAGAATGCTATGCTACAAAGGGAAGTCTCTAACTCCTTGCTTTTGTTTTTAGTTTTTAATTTTTATTTTGTAGTTTAGTTAGTTTAGTTTGCTTGAGGACAAGCCAACCTCTAAGTTTGGGGGAGTGGACAAAATAAAATTAAAATTTTTTAGACTTGAATTGTTCTCCCATATTTGGTGTTGGTATGTGTCTTGGTAAAGATAGATGATTATTCTAGAATTAGGACTATTTTTATGATTATATATGTAAATACTTGATTTAGGATGATGCCTCATTGATTGTATGACACTGATTTGGATTGAGTTTTAAGTTTTGTTGAGAACTTCTTATTTTGATAACTATTTTGGAGCAAGTTATTAGTGAACTGACTGTTTAGCCTGTGAGATATTTGAGCCTATACACTTGACAGGGGTATGTGTTTTATATTGAATATTTATTTTGTGATTGAGACCTCTATTTCTTTCTTGAGTGTGTTCACTTTGATTTTGTGTTCTAGAACTGGACCGGTGACCATTTTGAGATTGATAATTGTTTGTATGCATTAAGATGATTAAGGCACCTAAGATTATTTTTCTGGCCTTCAACAGATCGATTTTTGATAAATATTATCCCTTAGTGGCCCACTTTGAGCCTATTGATATATGATTTCTTTGGTACCCTTTTCATAAATGTTATATATTTTTGGTATCCTTTGAAATGTGAATGGTGCAATTGGGAATATGTTTATTCAGAAAGTGTTGAGCTGAAAGTATTAATTGTGATCTCTATTTCTCTTCCAAAAAAAAAGAAAAAATATAAGGAAAAAGAGAAGAGAATAGAGAGAATGGGAATGAAAAAGAATGAAGGGGAATTAAATATTGGAGTTGATATTTGTTATAAAACCAATGCTCCATTCATATGTTAAAGGGATGTTGTTTGATTTCATATTTTTAGCCCTTTGTATAATCCTTTGTTTCTTTTATCCCACCTTTCATATTTAGCCATGGCCTCGTTACAACCAAAATTAAGACCTTTTGATTTTTGCATGTATTCAATAATTTCAGTGGAGATATTGGTCTATGGTCAAGCATATGGTAACACATTGTCATTGGATGAACTTGAGTGAATTGTTATAACCCTTCATACACATGAGAGATATACACAGTGAGGTTGAGAGAGTTCACTAGTTCCTGCTTCTTTTGGAGTTTGTTTCTTTAACCAGTTTTTGATGGAAGTTATTGCTTGTGAAGAAAAGTGTATGAATCATGAGTCTGGAGTCTTAGATTATGTGTTTGCATATTAATTTAGAAAATGGTCCTGTGTTTTCGAACTTTTATTTTACTTTTGTCTGGGACATGCAAAATGCTAAGTTTGGGGGTGTGATTGGGGTCTAATATGTGATGTTTTTGTACCTTTTTTGTCTCCCTTTTACATAGTAAGTGGCTTCTTTCTTAAGTAAATTGGAATAAAACAATGGAATTTTGTCATTATAATATTTCTGGAACCTTTTGATGTGTTTGGTTTGTTTTCAACTCTTAAAATAGCGATTTTTGCAAAGGAATGAAGAAGGAGATCTTAGTACTTGAATTGGGAAGAAAAAGAGGAAAAAATGAAGAAAAGTTGATCCTGGGCGCGCAAAATGCGAGAAAGTGACACTGTTCTCTGTTTTGATCATAACTTGAGCTACACTTATCTAAATTAGGCGATCTAGGTATTAATTTAAAGCTAAGGAAAAGATCTACAACTTTTCCAGAAATAGCCTTGCTCAAATTCGTCCATCTTGGGGGTCAAAATCAGTGATGAAGTTGCTGTCCGACACAAATACGGGATTCCAGAAGGATTTTAATGATAAATTCTATTTGTAGATAAGTTTCTTAGAGATTAGTTTATTCTAATAGGATCTTATCATATTATATTCAGATTTAGGATTAGTTTTATTCAGATAATAATCTTATCACATTAGATTGAAAATTAGGTTAGTTTTTATCTATATAATAATAGGATTAGGATTCATTCAAACAAGAAAATTTTGGAGAAGGGAGTTACCACGTTTTTCGAGAGAGCAATAGTGAGAGAGCTTTTGGAGGCAATTTGAAGGATTGATCTTTGTGATTGGAGATTGGGGTAATTCCATGTCTCTCATTATGATTTTCATTATTCTTCTTTCTTCTTCTCTAATTATGTGTGTTGATACCCAGAAAAATGATAGCCCAATCGTAAGGCCCAACAGCGAAAAACAGGCCCAGATCCGCAACACACAAAGGACTACGAATGAGAAGTGGCGACGAAGAAGGGCGTACTTAGGTATGCATTCGCGCACGAAGGCGCACCCCACCTTCGAAGAAGCGCACGAACAAACAAGGAGCCACCAACTACCATGACACCTGCAGCTTGCTCAAGAAGCTAGGAAGGAATCTTTCCTCACCTCATCTAGACCCTTCCCAAGAAAGAGACGGGAATGGCATTCCTTGTGTGCTCCCCTTTCTCAGCCATTAATGGAGAGCTTGAAATGGCAAAAGGACAAACTAACACCTGATAAAGGAGGATGGAGGCAGCAACAAAGAAGGAAAAACTGAATGGACCGTAGGATAAAAGGAAAAAGGGGAATAACCGACGGGTAAAAGGGGCACTATATAAAGGTGCCACCGTCAAAGGGGAACAACAACAACCGGAGAGAGCACAGAAAAAAGAAACACTGGAAGCAAAAAACCCAAACACTTGAGTTCCTTTCTCTAAATCCTAGGGAAGGAACACGGAAGAGAGACTAAGAAAAAGGAGTGGGAGAAACAAAGAAGGCAACAGAGATACCCAGTCCCTCTTTCCACCACCATTACCAAGAAACTTTCCCACCATCACTAGCTCTCTGAAAACACCATCCCTGACCTTTACTGAAAAGGGCGTTCTCATGAACAAAGGCGCACCCTATCCTCAGTCCGAATAATAAGCAGCGGTGCCCCCCTTTATTCGTAACACCTGTAGTACTTGTACGCCCTCGAGGCCATGATTTCATTAAGTTTACGAACCCATTAATCTCTGTACAATTTTATCTCTTCTATAAAAAAGATCCGGAACAATTTGGCGACTCCACTGGGGAAGTTATGGCTTCCAGTAGTGAAGGAAATGGAAATAGCAACATCCATAAGGTGTTCATCAGGGGTGCTGCGACAAAGGCGACCCCTCCGACTCAGGCCTCGATCTTTGCACTAATGAATCCAGGAGTCACTCTGGGTGTCAGGAGGCTGAACTTTAGCCCAGCCAACCAGGGGAGCGATGACGCAAACTCTCCATCCGACACTCCAGAAGATGACCAAGAGCGCCCTAAAGAAGAACCCAGCAGCGAAAGAGAAAGAGTGAGCCACGTCAAGATCCCTCATGTAGAAGGAGATCAAAACACTCAGGTGGTGATACCGGCTGCGATCCTCAGCTCCCTGATGTCTAACCAGAGCGTGTGGGCTGACATGGTGGCGGAATACAAAGCGTAGACCGCAAAGACGAAAGAGGAGAATGAGGCCCTGAGCGCGAAACTAAGGGAAGAGGAGGAGGCGCGCAGGGAAGTGGAACTAGCTAAAACAAGAGCGAGGCTGGAAAGCGAGTTTCGGCAAGAAACACGAGGGGAACGAGGCAGAATGGAGGATGCCCCTGTGACACAAGCAGAACTAAAGCGCATTCTCCAGGCGCATAAGGAGGGAAACAACCTGGTAATAGACTTAAACCCTCCTTTTACTGCTGACGTAGTTGCCTATCGCTATCTCCCAGGGTACGCACCTCCTGCTTTTCGAAAATTCGATGGGACCGGAAGAGCACCTAATGACCTATGTGGATGATCTGGGGATTTATGTAACAACCATGATTTCTTTAACATTATAAATTATAAGTTTTATTTAATTATATAATTGTTTCTGGAAATTAATTATTTAGGTGTTGGGCTTTTGCCTAAAAAAAAGATAATAATAAAATAAAATAATACATTATGTTAATTACGAAAGTACATTTCATTTTTTAGAATTTAAATTGAATTCATTTAAAATAATTAAAAAAAAGAATATATCTTCTATACTTTATAATTCTTCTATATGTAGTTGTTTGATTATTAAATCCTATTATTACTTATTCTATAAAAATAATAATATTTTAAATGTTTTTTTTATTAAAAAAAAGGAGAAAAGGGGGCAATCAAACCCCAATTTTTAAGGTTGGCCGTCGCCCCCCTCCCCTTCCATTCTTCTTCTTCATGCCTGGTTTCCTTCTCTTTCTCCCCGTCGTACTTTTTCTTCTCTCTTGGTTGTGCCCATCGGCGCCGTCGCTGTCGCCATTGCTTTTCCCTCCCTCTCATGCCTTCTCTGCTCTCTCTCTCTTCCGAACTCTATCGCGACTCCCTCCTGCAAATCGAACTACCATCATCGGGGCGTCGTGAACCGTGAGCCCAGCCGCCGTCGCCACCAGCCGTTGCAACACTCTTCTTTCTCTCTTCCTTGTTCGCTTCTCTCTCTCCACTGGACTGGCACCGTGCGCAAACCGAGACCATGGACAAACGTCGCGATCTCCACCCTTGTCTTCGCTACCTCTTTGCGCCAGCGACCCTGCTACTAGATTAACCGCCGTGGCTGCTGGTCCTTCCATGAAGATGATGGTACGAGCCAACTGATTGGAGCGGTTTTGGCATGAACCGTACGGATTGGGGTTGACTGAACCGGTTTGAACCCGTTTTGCTTCAAACCAGATTGGAGTGGAGCTATGGAATCGAGCTAATCCCCTTTGTTGCTTCAAAAGTTGATTTGTGGGTACATATCTAACGCATTCTTAATTGCTCTATGATGCATTTTGATGATAGTAATTTAACAATAATCGTAATCTTAATTGGTAATAACTATAAAGTGTTAAATGGTTTTGGAAAGTTAGTGTTTTGGAACTTTATTATTGTTTTGGAAATTTGATGGTAGTATGATTTCATATTAAGTTTAATATATCGTTGTTGATAATAACTCAGTTAGTTGCTTTGACTTGTTGTAATACCGGGTTAATGATTATGTCGAAAGATTAGTTTTTAAAAGTGTTTTTGTGAAATGCGTTGGGTTCTTAAGTAATTGAGTTGTAGGTTAGTCGGGCTGGATTGTCCCTGAACTAACAATACACCAATTAAATAGGAATTTGATATATGTTTGAAATACGTTAATTCGGGTTAAAGGTTTTAACTTTGATTTCGAATTGAAAGGAAGTGCGATTGCCTGAACGTTAGAAATGTAATTTGAACTTATTTTGGATTGAGGCATTTCCTTTTAATTCAGAATTAATAATGTCAAGTAACATTAACATTTGATTTTTGTGAGTTATTATCATAGTTACGTGATTTTGGTTTATTTTGAAAGATTATACTAGTTCTGAAAGTTGAGGTGTTTTTAATAAAGAAACGTACTATTTTATCGAGAAGCAATGGTTTTAAGATTAATTTCTATTTGATTTTGATTTATGAATTTTAATTAAATGTTTTTGAAATTAACTTGTTTCGGTTTTCAAGTTAAAGTCCTTTTTCGTAAAGTGCATTATATTGATTATTGTTTAATTCGTATGACCTGGTTAGACGACGAAGGACTTTAGGATCAGCGCAAGTGAAAGCACTGAACTGCGCTACGTTGGGCAGCACTATATGAAAGGAATCAGGTTTATGGAAACGTAATGTAAGGGCTGTTTTACCATGCTTTAGAGAGTCCTTTCTAATTAGTTATAATACCTGCTAAGAATATATGGGTATGTTTGTGATTGAATCTCAGGGTAATTAATCGAAACTAAAAGTAAAGGATAAAAATAAACAAAATAAAATCTAATTAGATAGCGTGATTTGAAATATGTGTTTTAAGTGCAAATTGTAAATATGCTAATTAAAGATAAAAAGGGGAAATTGAATTATAATAGAATATGTGTAATCAATTATGTGTTATGGTGTGATGTGGATAACTGTGAACATTTCAAATGTTTGACTAACTAATTGCAATACATGTGTAAATGTGGATATTTGTTATTTGAGGTGATGGTTTGTTGTTGTACAATAATGATAAGTAGCAATATTATAAATGCTTGAATGACTAATTGTATTGCATGTATTGTGATAGTTATGCATGGGTAACTGTAAATTTGTGTAAATTGTACGTACACATGTTAAGTGATGATGCATGCCTTTGGATTGATGTACGTGTTTGAATAATGTATGTTGTGGTGGTATGAGGTACCTTCCTGTGTGGAGGTGAAGTATCATTAGGCCAAATTCTATGAGGTACCTTCCGGTGTGGAGGTGAAGTACAATGGTATGAGGTACCTTCCGGTGTGGAGGTGAAGTACCCATAGGCCAAATTGTATGAGGTACCTTCCGGTGTGGAGGTGAAGTACCCATAGGCCAAATTGTATGAGGTACCTTCCGGTGTGGAGGTGAAGTACAAGGGGATAAAATACATCTTAAAAATGAAATGTAAGAGAAAGTAAAAAGAATGAAAAGTAAAGGGAATGGAATAATAAAGAAAAATGGAAATGAAAACGAATATAGGTGGTGTTAAAGCAAAAATGTGAGAAGGGAAATACGTACATTGAAATGAAATGTAATATAAATGTTTAGCCATGAATGAGAATGCTATTTTGTATGATTGTGATAATTGAGAAAGAAAATGTGAAATTAAGTAAAGAGTTGAGAAAGTGTCAGTTTGTAAAAGTTGTAATTGTATGAAATAATGAGTTAAAGAATTATAAAAGAAATCATTTGTTATTGATGTGAATATAATTGTTGTGAACGGGTATGAATGATTGAGTTTTGTGCAGTATATGGCTAATTGTGTTTGACTTAGTAGGTTATTATGTCTATTTAGAAACTACTTCTCTATTTCATGTGTAAAGCTCACCCTTGCAACCATTTTTACAGGTTCAAAGTTTGAGCAGACACAGTGATCCGGCCGAGCAGGGGTACACTCCACGCCGTGGAGTGTAATTTAGTTAAGAGGGAATTATATCCTATTTATTATAATTAGTTTATTTTGGTTTTGAAACAATTCATTGTAAGCCCTAAATTTTGTTTTACTTTGTTAGCAGGGCATGAGAATCAAATTAGTTTATTTATAAATATTTTCTGAACTGTACTGGTTTGACAGGTATATAAAAATGTAATTTTTGGGAAAACCGAAAAAACAGAGGAAACTCTGTCGGATTTTCATTAAGAATTAAAAAGAAATTTTCAAGTCCCAATTAAAAACCAACATAAATATTAGTATTAAGCTATATAAAATGTTAGGGTGTTACATTATGGTATCAAAGCAGTTTCTCCTCGGTCTTGGAGTTGTGAATTACTCCTGTGGGTTACTCACCAAGCGAGTAACCAGTAGATAGTTAGATGTCTAAGTTAGTTAGAATAGGAATTAGGATTTAGTGGACTTAGATTAATATATCCTAATTCATAGTTGATTTCTTGGGTTTTGTTTCAAACTTTATAAAGTGTTAAAATCCGATTTCCCTATTTGTATGTATTATCACACTTGGAAGATAGTGCACGATTCCAAATGTGACAATTCACACAAAATAATTCAAGTAAAATTTTCGTACATCTAAACCTTGAACTAAGTCGTGTAACTTTTCTCGAGAGAAATGACAAGTTGTCTACCATAGGACAGTTAAACTCAGTTAATATGGAAATGATGTTGACCACCAATAGAATGTAAGGTTGGGCTTGATCACCCCAATGTTTGCATTTATTGGACAGTGATATCATCGAAGTCTCTGGGTTTAAGGTTACCAATTGATAATTGATGATGTAAGATGTATTTGGTAAGCTATGAGAAGAGATCCGTAGTGTAACACCCCGATTTCGAAAACTCGAAATAAATACTCATCAATTACTAATTATTTATTTTTAGGAAAAATAGGGTAAATTTTTTGTTTGAAAGCAAACAAGAATAAAACTCGACAGTCAAGCTTTCCAAAACAAGGTATTACTTTTAAAATCCTTTTTCTCCAAAACATTTGCGGAAGTTTCTGGAAACAGCTTGATATTGGAAACTCGCTTTCAACAAATAAGGAAAACGTTTGGACCATTTAGAAAATATGTTTAATTTACTTAGGGTGAAGTGACGGTCAGATCACGACGGTTCTTTAGGAAACAGATCATAACTGTTCTTTCAAAAGTGGTCACCATAGATCAGCGGTGCCATTCTTACATAAACATTTACTTACCAAAACATTTCAAAAGAAAAGGGGTACACTTGATAAGAATAACAGCAAGGGTCCATCGGGAACCTAGTTATGACTACTAGCAGAAGCTCTTTCTCGATCCACAACGTAAGTCTTCAAAAGCAATCTTTGTCGTCCATCAGTAGCCCTTTCGTCAGCGCGTTACGATCAGCAAGTCCTTCCTCCAGGAGTAGCATCACCAGCTCCGCTATCTTTTAGAACCAGAGGTTCATCGTCACATATGCACAAGAAGTTGAGAGAGTAAGTTATCCGAATGAAATTACTCCCATCGACTTCTTGGAATTACACTAGCGACGCATACTAGAACATAACAAACAATACCAACAGTACAAACAGATAATTATGCAAAATGCATGAGGATGCAATGCAGTCGTCGCATTATCTAACTCTTTATCTTTCACTTAAGGGAATCCTTTTAATTAGTCATCTCGCAAGGTTAAATCTCTCAGCATGCATATCATCGATCCCTAAGTCTTTTCCTTGAGGGAATTGTTTAATCCATTCATCTTACAGAGTCGATTCTCTTTGACAGCTCATCTCGCAAAGTCAGAGTCTCTTTATCCTCGTATCTCGAGTCCACAATATCGTAATTCAGGCCTTATGGTTTTGGATTCAGGTCTACATCTCCTCGTATTCCATCCACCTAGTCGGAAGCAATCAGAAATACAGGATCTCTAACCACACCGGCTCTGGGAGATCACACCAAAATAATGTATATTATAAAATGCCCGGGAAAAATGTCATGACAAGGGTGTCGACCTCCGCCGTGTTCAAGTATCCCTCTTCTGATCCTGATTTAGTTAAGAGGGTGTCAGTCATCCGTCTAGTGATCATGCAGTACTTCAGCTACGACACCAGACTACCTACCCAACCTCGGATGGTCAACCCAGGTCACTGTAGCTTTTTCCCGCCTAGACAGACTCCTCTTAGGCTTCTTGACGAGTCACCGTCATTGCCTTCCCCTATCCTAATCATCAAGTGATTACCACACAGGTAAACACCGTATCTTCCTCTCCACTACTTCGGGTAAGGGTTTTAAGTCATGGGATTATACTCGTTCGTCCTAACGTCGACCCTTCCTAAGTCATCTCCATCATATAGCTCCAACCATATGTTGAATGCTTCTGCGGGACTCGACCACTATATCTGACGGGCTCCGACCCATCCTGAATCATTCTCGGCATATGGCTCCGACCATATGCAGGATATCCACAATCTCTCTGACGGGCTACGACCCATTCAGTATCACCATCGACATATAGCTACAACTATAGTCGGAATTTCAATCATCATTCTGACGGGCTATGACCCACTCAAAATCACCATCTGCATATGGCTCCGACCATATGCGGGATATCCGTCAATCATTAATAGATAGGCTCCGACCTATCACAACTCGCTCTCAACATATGGCTACGACCATATGGAGGCTATCTCAACATATGGCTACGATCATATGGAAATCATCTCAACACATGGCTACGACCATGTGGAAACACTCTCAACACATGGCTACGACCATGTGGAAATACTCTCAGTAAGTGGCTATGACCACATAGATACAGTCTTTAAAGAATTCAGCATCCGTTGTATCCACACTTGAAGACCTCATCATTGTCACAGCATCAGCTCGATTCACACATTCGGCGCATCTGCATCATCCGATACCATCACGCGTTCCACCCCTTGGAGTTTCGCTCGAGTCGTTGGGGGAATTTCTTTTAGTTTTCTAATGTCTTTACTATTCTTATCTTATATCGCGGGATGATGCATTATGCTCATGAAATGACAATATAACAACAATATATCTCAGCATAAACAAATTTATCAATCGATCAATACCATGTAATGGTATAGGTCTGAGTCTTCGTATACCTTGATACAGACAATCACACAATTTATCGGGTATACTACTAGCTACGTTAGACCTTTACTCCGACTTTGAGAGAGTACGGAGTGTCCAAGCATACTCGCTAGACACCAAAGCGTCTTAGGATAACTTCTCTCTCACCTGGATTCGCAGTTACCGAATCTACAAGTCCCGAGCGATCCGCTTCCTTTCTTGTCTGCCCGACTCCAACTTCTTTCAAGTCCCATAAGATAGACATGTGAGCATTAAAACTTTATTTAATTATCATTCTTAAAATTATTCTCAAGACAACTTAAGAAAATTCAAACATCGTCTTTATCAAAACATTAACTCTTTTGCTCGAACTCGTCCAAAATCAAACGCTAACTCTTATACTTTAAAATCATGAGAAAATACTCAATTAAATTAATTTAAATCAAAGGTTTCTTTGCTGGTCCTTCTTGGACAGCATTGAAATCAATTCCAAAAACACCGAAAAATCGCACTTTTAAAACCAACTTTGTCCTAGATCAAATATCCTCAAAAACTCAACTTTAAAACACTTTGAAAATACTTTTAAATAGGAAATGTGACTTAGAAAATTCTGGACAGCATCATGTCCTAAGTTTTAAATTCATTTTCCATTGTTTAAAACCAATCTAAACACATAGATAAACTAAGCATCTCGAAATCAATCAAATAAACACCTTGGTCAACAATCTATCAAGTTCAAACACTTAAAACCAATTGTGGACAGCATAGTACTTAGACAAACAAATCAAACAACATTCATTCATTCCAAACATTTCACAATCACAAGCCATCAAGTTACACATAAACATGTTCACGTACTTGTTCATGCATAAATCTCAATCAAATAAGGTAATCACACTTGAGAACACATACACAACCGAATCATGCATCACATAAGCATTCAAACATAATTTCGTTTAACTTCTACTTAATTAGTTTCCATTTTAACAAAACTTCATCTTATCACATTTTAACATGTCCAAACCGTATGCACCATTAGCTTTTCAAAAATTATTTTCTCAAGGAATAACTTCACAAATCAATACATAATTTCATGGCATGATCACATATACATACTCAAGGAAATTTAACTCCAAACTTAAGGTCCAACCCGTGACCTTAACTAGATTTTCTTAAAAATATTTTCAAAGATTCAAAACTTCTAAAACAACTCCAAATCTAGCAACAATTCCACATGATTCATCAAGCAAATGAAAACACAACCCTAGCATGCACTTCCTTCATAAAACCGTGGGCACACATAGGTTTTTAGACAATTTTTATTTCACTTAAAACACATAAAATCAACTCATAATTCATGGAAATCACATATTCATCACTTAGACTTAAGAAAATCTTGGTCCTCTTTCATTTATACTTACAAACCGTGGCTAACATGGAAAATCACACAATTTATACTCATTTAAATCATCATTAAACTCAAGATTGTAACATGCAAAAGATTAATCAAAAGAAAATCAAGTCTTTAATCACACCATCATCAAAACCGTGACTTGTCCATGATTTTCTTAAAAAGAGTTTTCTTAAAGATTCAAACTTCCAAATCATACTTAGAATCACAAGATAATCACATGCACACAATCAAAATCCAACATCAAGCTTCTAACCTAAAAGTCAAGCACAAACCGTGGCTAACCACAAGAAAAATCACCAAGGAAATCAATCATTCTCAAAGATCTTTACATCAAGACTCAAGCACCAACAAATCATAGTTTCAAGCATAGATCTTGGCATACATGCAACAAGAACACTAGATCTTTGAAAAATCTTTCATGAAACTTAAAATCAAGTTCTCTTCCAAAACATTTTCAAGAAATCAAAGAGAAAACTCAAGATCATGAAGAAAAACATTTTCTTAATAAAACTTTTAGAATCAAGCTTAGAGAAATAACATGCATCAACACTTTTTCAAACAAAATCAAAGTTTAGAAGAAAATCATGAAAAACGAAGAAGAATCAAAGAAAAAGGTTTAAAACTTTTAGATCATGAAACAAATTTCTTACTTAATCAAAACTTTCAAAAATCAAGTCCAATTCCTTGGTTTCTCTCCTCTCTCCTCACGGTTCACCACTCCTCTTCCTAGTCCATGGTCTTCCTCCTTCTCTCCTTCACTATCTTAGCTTGGTCTTGTTTAGGTCATGGAGAGTTCAAAGTTTGTTTTCCTTCCTCTCAGGGTTCGGTCACTCTCTCTTTCTCTTTATCACCAAGAGTTTGATGATTCTCTTGGTGTTATGTGTTTGGTTTTGGAAAGGAAATGAAGAAGGTGTGTGTGTGTTGATGAAAGAATGAAGGAGATGAAGAGAAACTCACTCCTTCCACACGGTTTTAGTGGTGTTTGTGGGTATGTGTTGGTGTTGCTTGAGAGAAGAAAGAAATGATGAAGGAACAAGAATGAGAAAGGGGAATGAACTTCCTCTTGGTATCTCACGGTTTTGGCCCTCTCTCTCTCTCTCTTATCTTTCTCTACTTTCACTTAATTTCCATCAAGGGCTTGCATGGGGGGCTTGGTTGCAATTTCTTTGGTCTTGGTTCCTTCCCCCACGGGTCCTTCCTCTTTCCTTCCTTTTCCTCACTTTTTCTTCCTTTAAGTCATGCTTAGGTCATGTAGGTGATGTCATGAGCTTGACTTTTGGGCATCCTAGCTTGGTGACTAAGCAAGGCTACATGAAGGCTAAATGAAACAACTTGGTGGCCAAGTCATTCATCTATCATTCGGTCATGGGTGGTTAGGGCAAGTTAGATTAGCTTAATTAGGTTTAGGGCACTAATTAGGGTTCTAATCGTGATTAGGGTAGGATTAGGCTAATTAATCTAGGTTTAGTCCACTAATCCTTATTGATTAGGGCTTAATCAAGGATTAAGGTGCTAATCAAAAACTTAATCATAGGTTTAAGGAAAACTAATTCCAGATTAGCTCACTAACCAAAAAGGGTTTAGGGTTTAAGAGAGGGATTAAGCACTCAATCAAGGATTAAGAGCTCGATTAGGGTTTAATCAACGATTAGGGCATCAATTAGGGTTTCCAGAGGTGATTGGACTTTGATTCTTTGAAACTTAGAAAATAATTTTCCATGAAATCATATAAATCAATAAAACAAGGTCTCAATCAAAACCTTAAACACTCATGCACACAAGGTCACAACACAAGCAAATCAGATTTCAAAACATAAGGGTTCATCATGAAATCGAAACTCTTTTAAATCGATTCTTTAATTAATTAGGTTAAAATAATTTCTTGATTAGGGACTTGTAGAAGTGAGTCAAATGGGAAGATGTTACATCCTCCCCAACATAGAAATTTCTCGTCCTCGAGAAATCACGTACCTGTATCAAACAAATGAGGGTACGAGTCCCTCATGCTACTTTCACGCTCCCACGTAGCATTTTCACCATTCACAGAATCCCATATAACCTTAACCAGAGGAATTTCCTTTCCTCGAAGAGTCTTTACACTCCGACCGTCAATCCTCAAAGGTGAGGTCTCGTACGTAAGATTTTCCTTGAGTTGAATAGAATCGGGTTCGATGATGTGAGAAGAATCACCAATGTATTTCCTAAGTTGTGACACATGAAAGACATTGTGTAGGTTGGAAAACATTGGGGGTAAGGCTATTTCATAAGCTACTGGTCCTACACGTTTCAGGATTTGGTAAGGTCCTATGAATTTTGGGGTGAGTTTTCAGGTCTTAAGCACTCTGCCAATCCCAGTAGTGGGTACTACTTGCATGAATACATGGTCACCTTCTTCAAACTCAATAGGAGTCCTCCTCTGATCATAGTAGCTCTTCTGCCGGCTTTGCGCACTTCTCATCTTCTCCTGAATCATCTTAATCTTTTCTGTTGTTTGTTGAACCATTTCCGGTCCATAAATGAGATTCTCTCCGGTTTCAAACCAACATAACGGCGTCCTGCACTTCCTCCCATACAAAGCTTCATAAGGAGCCATCCCTATGCTTGAGTGATAGCTGTTGTTGTACGTGAACTCGATCAGTAGCAATAGGGCATCCCATTCTCCCGCTTGTTCCAAAACACAAGCTCTAAGAAGATCCTCTAGTGATTGAATGGTCCTTTCTGACTGTCCGTCCGTCTGAGGATGATAAGCTGAACTCAGCTGAAGTCTTGTTCCAAGTGCAGCATGTAGACCATTCCAAAACTTCGAAACAAATCTTGGATCTCTGTCTGAGATGATACTTGTTGGTATTCCATGAAGTCTCACCATCTCATTGACATATATGGTTGCTAGCTTCTCCAACGGATACTTCACATTGACAGGCAGGAAATGAGCGCTTTTGGTTAATCAGTCGACAATTACCCAAATAGCGTCAAATCCTCTTCGGGTCTTTGGCAAAGCAGTTACAAAATCCATGGAAATACTGTCCCACTTCCAACTTGGAATTTCCAATGGTTGTAACACTCCACCGGGTCTCTTGTGTTCAATCTTAGCTTTCTGACACACCAGACACCTCGAAACATACTCCGCTACTTCTCTTTTCATACCAGACCACCAAAACATCTTCTTCAAGTCTTGGTACATCTTGGTTGCTCTGGGATGGATACTTAGCTTACTCTTGTGAGCCTCCTCCAAAATCATCTCCATTATTCCTTTGTCTTGTGGCACACAAATCCGATCCTTATGCTTCAACACTCCATCAGCTCCTACTTGGAACTCAGTCTCTTTTCCTTCCGAAACCAACTACTTCTTTGCTTGTAACTCCGGATCCTTGGATTGTCCTTCCTTGACTTGTTCCATAAACTCATTCGATACAACCAGCATTCCCAAAATCATACTCCTCGGATTCATCCTGACTTCCAGGTTCATGTCTTTGAATCGCTCGATCAACTCCATCTCTTTAACCATTAGTGCGGACACATGAAGAGATTTCCTACTCAAAGCATCTGCTACTACGTTCGCTTTCCCCGGGTGGAACTGTAGCTCAAAGTCGTAATCTTTCAGAAATTCCATCCATCGCCTTTGTCTCATGTTCAACTCCTTCTGATCAAAGAGATTCTTAAGACTCTTATGATCACTAAATACCTCAATCCTTGCACCATAAAGGTAATGTCGCCATATTTTCAGAGCAAAAACTACCGCAGCTAACTCTAAGTCGTGAGTTGGGTAATTCTTCTCGTGAACCTTCAGTTGTCTAGAGGCGTAAGCCACAACCTTTCGCTCTTGCATCAGGACGCAACCCAAACCTTGCTTTGACGCGTCACAATAAACACTGAAACTCTTCTCCGGGTCAGGTAAAACAGGCACTGGGGCTGTAGTTAACCTCCTCTTTAACTCCTGAAAACTCTCTTCGCACTTCGTTGTCCACATGAACGGTTGTCCTTTCCTAGTTAACTTCGTCATTGGCAAGGATAATCTTGAAAATCCTTCAATAAAATGTGTAACACCCTATAATTTTTACCCTTAATTCCCCCTATAATAAAATACGGACTTAAAAATTCATTTTTATTACATTAAAATCAACCGTCAAACGGACGGAGTTTTGTTTGTTTTTCGAACTAATCCAAAATTCAACCTGTGATAAACAATTTCAAATAAACAACTAATAGCCAGCAGGGCTTCAGATTATATTTTCTAAATCATATCAAGGCCCAATGGGCTCCAAATATATCAGAGTACATACCATTCAGAGTTTTCAGCGGAAAATAGCAAGTAGAACCTCAAAAGCCAAAGCGTGATATTTTATCAAAACAAAGTGTCCTAAGCCTCACTCAAAAGTATACATTACATTTTCTTCAACAGAACATAGGAGACTTAGGTCTATAATGTACTCTAAACCCATAACACCCTACTATCCCTGTAAGGGAAAGTACTCCTGCTCGGCCGGGGGCTGTGCCAGCTCAATCTTTGTACCTGAAACTGTAAGGGAGTGAGCACTGCACATGAAATATAAAGCAGTTTCTAACTAGACATAACAACTCACTAGGTCAAACACATTTAGCAAATAAACATATATTCAAAAATTGCATACCATACTCATTACAATATTTATTTCACATTTCCATTCTCATTATTCATTTCACCACTTGTTTCCTTGTATTTATTTTTCCCCGTTTCCAAATAAATTCCCTTTTTAAACCCTTACCTTTTCCTTATTTTTACGGTGTATGTATGTCTCCACCAAATCGAAGGCCTACATACATACACCAATCACGATGTATGTCTCCACCAAATCGAAGGCCTACATACATCGCGTTCCCATTACCATACCTTGTCCAATTTTATTCCCTGTTTCCTTTATTCATTTCCTTTTATTTACGGTGTATGTATGTCTCCACCAAATCGAAGGCCTACATACATACACCAACCACGATGTATGTCTCCACCAAATCGAAGGCCTACATACATCGCGTTTCCATTACCTTTAGCTTATCCAATTTTATTCCCTTTTTAAATTATGTGTCCCTCAAGTCAGAGGTCAACACCCATTCATTATAATCCATTTTGTGTCCCTCAGGTCAGAGGTCAACACCCATTCATTATAATCCATTTTGTGTCCCTCAGGTCAGAGGTCAACACTCCAATACATATTTAATCCGGTGTCCCTCAGGTCAGAGGTCAACACCCAACCCATTATTTAATCCGGTGTCCCTCAGGTCAGAGGTCAACACCCATTCATTCCAATTCATATCGTGTCCCTCAGGTCAGAGGTCAACACATTTTACCATTCATATTGTGCCCCTCATATCAGAGGTCAGCATATTCATCACTTTCCATTATTCGCCACCTCAAATCAGAGGCCAACACATTTAATCACACCACCATATTCATTACCTCACATCAGAGGCCAAAACATACTTTCATATTCTCACATCAACAATTACATCACATTTAAACACAACCACACACATTCAACAACTAATCATTCATGCAAATTCCTCATTCACTTCCTTTCTCAGTTATCACAATCATATCCAATAGCATTCTCATTCATAGTCCACCATTTATATTACACTTCATTTCAATTTACATATTTCACCGTCTCACATTTTCGCTTTAACACCACGTATTAAAATCATCTCTTACTTTTTCTTAAACATAATCCTCTTACTTCCATTTCCCATATTCACAAGTTCCATTAATAAGCCTTGACTTTTGTTAGCAATTAATAATACTTAACATTTAAACTCATTTAGCAATTAAATACAAATACACACATTCATCACATTTAATTGTTTCCATTCCCTTTCTTCCTATATCAATTTATTCCCCAACACATACATATATTAGCTACAACAATTAATTATCATTTAATTCACAACCTTGCAAATAAAACCAATAATCACAGAGACCATTTTTGTGTCAACTTCATTATCAATTACCCAATTCCTCATTTAATTCAACTTAATTAATAACCAAATTTCATTTATCAGATAATTCATTCTCATACTGTGGGGTTTCCTTTTCCTAGTCATAACACACAATCATTATGCATACTTAATTAATTAGAATTTCATATTCAATAACCTAGGGATTTATAATCTAATTTTCTCCCCTAACACATAACCCTAACAAGCATTATATACTAACTAGACCCGACTCTCTAGAACAAGGCAAGCTCACTATATCCACTCCCTTACCTCAAACACTTGGAGATAAGGTGATTTTGCTTGCTCTACACTTGAAAGCCTTGCCCCCAATTGAGTTGGAGTCCAAAGGAAGAGGGAGGAACCTAATATAATAGCCATAGCAAGAAAAGATTAACATTCATGTAATGAGTCATGCCAAAACTCAAGAAAAGTGGAGCTTCCATGACTTAAGAATCAAAAACCACCATGGATGGAGGAGAGAGAAAGGGAAAACGAATTTAGAGAAAGAAAAGAGGAAATCCATGGCATTAAACACTTACTTGAAGTGAAGAAGGAAGAGATTTGTTGACGGAATGAAGAAATCCCACTTGCTCTTGGTGGATTTGATGATGGAGAATGGAACCCTAGGGGAGAGAAAGAGTGAGGTTCGAATTTGGAAGAGAAAGAACGTGTGCTGCACTTTATTATTTTCTGCATCTACAGCGTTTAATCGAGTATTACTCGATTAAATTCCCCCCTTCTTCAGGTCTTAATCGATTAAGCTGCAGCTTAATCGATTAAGTTGCAGTATTTTCAGCACCCCGACTTTGAACGGCCATAACTTCTTCGTTAACCGTTGGATCTTCTTCAAATTTTGACACATGCTTCCCCACATATCCTACTTCACATCCAACGGTGGAATTTGTGTTTAGAGTTGTAAATCTTTTATTTTGAATTTCCTAATATCCTATGTTATTAATCCTAAATCAAGCCTTCAAACCACTAGTTTCAACTCCATATCATTACTTCCTTCACTTTAGGCTTGACCCATCATCAATTATACTAGGAATTAAATTTGGGAAGTTACAATTCTCCCCCACTTATTGGAATTTCGTCCCCGAAATTCCGTTAAGTTTAGTAAATGGAGAATCACCCCGGTGATAGGACTTGCAATTCTTACCTTTAATTCCCTTTGGTTTCTTCTGCCACTCTTTCGATTTGTCTTTACCTAGACAGAATTTAAATTAGGGTAGGAAGTGCTCCCCCACTTGGCTTCGACTTACCCAATTACCGCTATGCTAAAGGATGTGGGATCGGGTGAATCCGCTTCCGATCGTCCTTCGGATAGTTGCAGGGCAGATGTTGCACTAGCTAGATACGGGAAAACTCGAAATATTTAACATTCCCAGAATAGTTTTAGAATCTTTCCCAGAATAGATACCCTGGGATCATGCCATGCGAAGATTTTTGTAGGATAGAACGCCTTAGGGTTTGTCTTCTCACAATGATTCGACTAGCACCGATAGGATTTAAAGCTTTTAAAAAAACACAGGCATTCCTGAATAAGAAGCACACCAAAGGCTAAGTTGATTAGAGCAGGCACAATCCCTACTAAATGCTCCACAATCAACTTCTTCCATGAATCGATTAAAAAGAATAGGAAGGAAAAAGTCCACATTAGTTCCAAGATTTACCCAACTACCAAAGGTGAAGGGTACGACAACTTTCCATTGGCTAGGTCAATTATCAAGATTGTTTGGTTTTAACGCAGGGATTTTACAAATTTGGCACAACCGGCTATTTCTTATGAATGGTTATCTAAGAAATGGGAAAAGATTCAAAGCAATTGCCAAATTGCTCAATGATTGGTTTAGTTGATAGGATGGTTAAGAATAATTTCTAGAGAGTTTTCTTAACTCTTCCAAGGGTTTAGCACTTAGCTATACTACTTTGGTTGTCTATTTTCACTTTAGAGATTACAATGATAGGATTTATTGATAGATGCAAGAGTTGAGGTGATCAATCCCATCCTCACGTCTACCAACAACACATCACTGTCGGGTTCTATCAGTAATGTCATCATTTAACAAATGCAAGGATTAGAGTGATCAGTTCTAACCTTACATTACGTCAAATAACAACATCACAACATAGTATTGGTCACTTGATACTAGAGTCCTCAAATTTAAGAATTCTTTCTAAGGCCTTTCATATGTTATCTATAATAACAAAATTGTATTTGGAAAGGCAGATTTCCAACATGTTTTTAAGCACTTCTAACCTAAGACATTACTAATTCCCTATTTAGCTAACTAAGGAGAAGACTATCTACCCCCCAGTCGAACTTAGAAACATTACGCATGGACTTGGCCAACATTAGTTACCTGCGATCATATCAGCTGGGTCCACCTCATCACCCTCTACGGTGAATAACTTTCCCTTCTGCAAGGATGGACCACCCCGGGCCTTCTGTGCTTTAGCAGCATTAATCTCCCTCTTCATTGTGTTCTTAGGACAATTTGAAGCAAAATGTCTTGGTTGTCCACAGTGAAAGCATAACCCCTTCTTTCGACCCAATGTCCAGCACACTCCCCTATGCATCCTGCCGCAGTGCTGACAAGTTGGTATTGGACCATAAGCATTCACTGTTGGTCCAGATTCCCTAGGAAACGTGACCCCGGAATGAGTGTATGGACCAGACTTCTGAATCGGTCCCTTGCCCCTAATAGGACCAGGCAATCTCTGAGATGCCCTGCTTCGTTCCCCCTCTTGTTCCTGCTTGAGAGAATCTTCGTAAGCACTGGTCATGTTCACTAGTTGAGAGAGATTAGAGATTCCCTGATAGACAAAGACAGTTCTGATCTTGGGGTTGAGACCAGCCTCAAACTTGATACACTTAGTGCGTTCATCAGCATCCCGATAGCTACCAGAATAACGGATGAGATCCTCAAACTGAGCTGCATATTCTCCAACACTGAGGCTCCCTTGCTTCAGCTCAAGAAAAGCCACTTCCTTCTCCCTCCTTACCTTTTCCGGGAAGTACTTTCCCAAAAAATGGGTCTTGAAAAGATCCCATGAAATAAGCTCATTAGCTGCTTCCAGACCTCTCCTCTGTTGGTCCCACCAATGTTCCGCCTCACCCATCAGAACATACTCCACTAATCGCATATACTGATCACCCAGTGGCTGCAGTGAGCGAAACACCTTCTCCATCTCCTGGAGCCATCTTTGAGCTCCATCGGGATTGTAACCCCCTTCAAACTTCGGTGGATCGCTTTTTCTAAAGCGGCCCATCCAGTCAATCTCCACTGGTGGTGGTGGAGGAGGCTGAAGTGCTGCTGCAGCAGCTGCTGCCGCTACAGCAATGTTCTGGGCTTGATTCTGATGCAGATTTGCAAGATTATCAGCTTGTTGCTGCTGAACTTGGGCTTGGCTCTGCTGCAATTGAACCAGAGTTTCGAGAATCGTAGCAATCCTATCATTATTAGCCCATCTCCCTGCCATACTGTTGAGTCATGGAAGGGAAACCCGTTAATGATAAAATCAACTAAATAAAACTACTAATATCCTACAACTTCACTTAGACACTAAACTAAGTACTTGGGTTACTCGCTCGGTGAGTAACCATAGGAGTAGTGAATTCATACTCCAAAGGCCGAGGGAAACTGCTTTGATACCATAAATGTAACACCCTATAATTTTTACCCTTAATTCCCCCTATAATAAAATACGGACTTAAAAATTCATTTTTATTACATTAAAATCAACCGTCAAACGGACGGAGTTTTGTTTGTTTTTCGGACTAATCCAAAATTCAACCTGTGATAAACAATTTCAAATAAACAACTAATAGCCAGCAGGGCTTCAGATTATATTTTCTAAATCATATCAAGGCCCAATGGGCTCCAAATATGTCAGAGTACATACTATTCAGAGTTTTCAGGGGAAAATAGCAAGTTAGAACCTCAAAAGCCAAAGCGTGATATTTTATCAAAACAAAGTGTCCTAAGCCTCACTCAAAAGTATACATTACATTTTCTTCAACAGAACATAGGAGACTTATGTCTATAATGTACTCTAAACCCATAACACCCTACTATCCCTGTAAGGGAAAGTACTCCTGCTCGGCCGGGGGCTGTGCCAGCTCAATCTCTGTACCTGAAATTGTAAGGGAGTGAGCATTGCACATGAAATAGAAAGCAGTTTCTAACTAGACATAACAACTCACTAGGTCAAACACATTTAGCAAGTAAACATATATTCACAAATTGCATACCATACTCATTACAATATTTATTTCACATTTCCATTCTCATTATTAATTTCACCACTTGTTTCCTTGTATTTATTTTTCCCCGTTTCCAAATAAATTCTCTTTTTAAACCCTTACCTTTTCCTTATTTTTACGGTGTATGTATGTCTCCACCAAATCGAAGGCCTACATACATACACCAATCACGATGTATGTCTCCACCAAATCGAAGGCCTACATACATCGCGTTCCCATTACCATACCTTGTCCAATTTTATTCCTTGTTTCCTTTATTCATTTCCTTTTATTTACGGTGTATGTATGTCTCCACCAAATCGAAGGCCTACATACATACACCAACCACGATGTATGTCTCCACCAAATCGAAGGCCTACATACATCGCGTTTCCATTACCTTTACCTTATCCAATTTTATTCCCTTTTTAAATTATGTGTCCCTCAGGTCAGAGGTCAACACCCATTCATTATAATCCATTTTGTGTCCCTCAGGTCAGAGGTCAACACCCATTCATTATAATCCATTTTGTGTCCCTCAGGTCAGAGGTCAACACTCCAATACATATTTAATCCGGTGTCCCTCAGGTCAGAGGTCAACACCCAACCCATTATTTAATCCGGTGTCCCTCAGGTCAGAGGTCAACACCCATTCATTCCAATTCATATCGTGTCCCTCAGGTCAGAGGTCAACACATTTTACCATTCATATTGTGCCCCTCATATCAGAGGTCAGCATATTCATCACTTTCCATTATTCGCCACCTCAAATAAGAGGCCAACGCATTTAATCACACCACCATATTCATTACCTCACATCAGAGGCCAAAACATACTTTCATATTCTCACATCAACAATTACATCACATTTAAACACAACCACACACATTCAACAACTAATCATTCATGCAAATTCCTCATTCACTTCCTTTCTCAGTTATCACAATCATATCCAATAGCATTCTCATTCATAGTCCACCATTTATATTACACTTCATTTCAATTTACATATTTCACCGTCTCACATTTTCGCTTTAACACCACGTATTAAAATCATCTCTTACTTTTTCTTAAACATAATCCTCTTACTTCCATTTCCCATATTCACAAGTTCCATTAATAAGCCTTGACTTTTGTTCGCAATTAATAATACTTAACATTTAAACTCATTTAGCAATTAAATACAAATACACACATTCATCACATTTAAATGTTTCCATTCCCTTTCTTCCTATATCAATTTATTCCCCAACACATACATATATTAGCTACAACAAGTAATTATAATTTAATTCACAACCTTGCAAATAAAACCAATAATCACAAAGACCATTTTTGTGTCAACTTCATTATCAATTACCCAATTCCTCATTTAATTCAACTTAATTAATAACCAAATTTCATTTATCAGATAATTCATTCTCATACTGTGGGGTTTCCTTTTCCTAGTCATAACACACAATCATTATGCATACTTAATTAATTAGAATTTCATATTCAATAACCTAGGGATTTATAATCTAATTTTCTCCCCTAACACATAACCCTAACAAGCATTATATACTAACTAGACCCGACTCTCTAGAACAAGGCAAGCTCACTATATCCACTCCCTTACCTCAAACACTTGGAGATAAGGTGATTTTGCTTGCTCTACACTTGAAAGCCTTGCCCCCAATTGAGTTGGAGTCCAAAGGAAGAGGGAGGAACCTAATATAATAGCCATAGCAAGAAAAGATTAACATTCATGTAATGAGTCATGCCAAAACTCAAGAAAAGTGGAGCTTCCATGACTTAAGAATCAAAAACCACCATGGATGGAGGAGAGAGAAAGGGAAAACGAATTTAGAGAAAGAAAAGAGGAAATCCATGGCATTAAACACTTACTTGAAGTGAAGAAGGAAGAGATTTGTTGACGGAATGAAGAAATCCCACTTGCTCTTGGTGGATTTGATGATGGAGAATGGAACCCTAGGGGAGAGAAAGAGTGAGGTTCGAATTTGGAAGAGAAAGAACGTGTGCTGCACTTTATTATTTTCTGCATCTACAGCGTTTAATCGAGTATTACTCGATTAAATTCCCCCCTTCTTCAGGTCTTAATCGATTAAGCTGCAGCTTAATCGATTAAGTTGCAGTATTTTCAGCACCCCGACTTTGAACGGCCATAACTTCTTCGTTAACCGTTGGATCTTCCTCAAATTTTGACACATGCTTCCCCACATATCCTACTTCACATCCAACGGTGGAATTTGTGTTTAGAGTTGTAAATCTTTTATTTTGAATTTCCTAATATCCTATGTTATTAATCCTAAATCAAGCCTTCAAACCACTAGTTTCAACTCCATATCATTACTTCCTTCACTTTAGGCTTGACCCATCATCAATTATACTAGGAATTAAATTTGGGATGTTAAAAAACGTCTATAATATCCTGCCAAACCGAGAAAACTTCGAATTTTCGTCACCGTCGTTGGCACTTTCCAGTCCAAAACCGCCTTTACTTTGGCCGGATCTACTGGTATTCCTTCCTTCGAGATCACGTGACCCAAGAAATTCACTTCCTCCAACCAAAATTCACACTTCGAGAGCTTCGCATACAACTGCTTCTCCTTCAAAATTTGCAGAATTATCCTCAAATGTTCCTCATGTTCCTCCTTGTCCTTGGAATAAATGAGGATATCGTCTATGAATACTACCACGAACGAATCTAAGTACGGTTGAAAGATTCTGTTCATGTAATCCATAAACACTGCAGGAGCGTTAGTCACTCCGAAAGGCATGACTAAGTACTCGAAATGTCCATATAGGGTCCTAAAAGCAGTCTTTGGAATGTCGTCTTTCTTTACTCGAATCTGGTGATAGCCCGATCGAAGATCGATCTTTGAAAACACCGCAGCTCCTCTAGCTGATCCATCAGGTCATCTATCCGCGGCAGGGGATACTTGTTCTTGATCGTCACCTTATTCAACTGGCGATAGTCGACACACAACCTCATACTACCGCCCTTCTTCTTAACTAATAGAACTGGAGCTCCTCATGGTGACACACTAGGTCTAATGAGTCGCTTTTCCGCTAACTCCTCGATTTGCTTTTTCAGCTCAGCTAGCTCCACTGGTGCCATTCGGTAGGGCGCTCTAGAGATTGGTCCAGTTCCCGGCATCACATCGATTGAAAACTCGACCTCTCGAACAGGTGGTAATCCAAGAATATCGTCAAGAAATACTTCTGGGAAGTCTCGAACTATGGGCAGTTCTTGTATAAGATTGTCCACATCGACGTCTAAAGAAGTTGAAATCATGTATACATGGGCTCCCTCTCTCAGAGAAGCCATGACTTGATTGGCAGATACGTGCTTTGGGAAGGGTTCATCAGGGTTTCCAAAAGATAGGGTCTTAGTGAAACAGTTTAACTGAACATGGTTAACAGATAACCAGTCCATTCCCAAGATGACATCAATTTGGGATAAGGGTAATGTTATCAGGTCAGTGGGAAAAGTCCTATCATCTATCACTATAGGGCACTTAGGGCAAAAAGTCGAAACTGTGACTGGGTCACTAGTAGGGGTAAACACAAGCAAATCATATGGTAGAGAAGCTACCATTAAGTGCAACCTACTCACAACATCATTCGATATAAAAGTGTGTGGCACCCGAATCATACAACACATTCAAGGAATTCTCGCGTATAAGACATGTACCCTGGATAAGACCATCGTGGTTTGAAGCCTCTACACCACTCATCGTGAAAACTCTTATTTTCTCCTAAGGCTTAGCAGCAGTCGAAACATTCCTCTCTTGACTTGGCTTAGAGCACTGGTTTGCATAGTGGCTGGTCTGTTGACAGTTAAAGCAGACCAGCTTGGAGCGACATTGACCTAAGTGGTGTCGACGACACTGAGCACAGAAGGGAGGTGATGTTTCAGAGTTCCTATCAGTATTATTGGGACGATTCCTACTTCCATTGTTGCTCCAGGTGTTGGCATTTCTATTACCCCGATTGCCATTGTTGCGATTGTTGTTCCTTTGGAATCTTGACCCTCCATAGCGATTGCCCCTTCGTCCTCCGAATCGATCGTAGGGTCCTCGCCCATGCTAGGTTCCTTGCCTTACATTCTGGTAATTGGGGGTATTCCTCATTGGTCCATGGGAACTCGAGGGTACGACAGTCTTATTGCCCACACTCTTCGCCTTAAGTCCATCCTCATAGATTCTGCATCTGCTCACTAAGAGCGGAAAGCTATCGATCCCCATGTGTATGAAATCCATCTTAATCTCAGTCTTAAGTCCATCAAGAAACTTTGCGCACTTCGACTGGTCGTTTCCGGGCTGATTGTAGTGCCGCACGTACTTCACCAGTTCCTCAAACTTCGCAGCATACTCGCCGACCGACATATTCCCTTGAGTCAGGTGCATGAACTCAATTTCCTTTTTCAGTTTCATGTCAACAGGGAAGTATTTCTCCAGGAATCTTTGCTTGAAAGAGTCCCAAGTGATAGCCTCCTGCTGAACCTCCATAACTTGCCTTGTATTCTCCCACCAATCAGATGCCTCTTTGGTTAACATGTAGACCGCGTAGGTTACCTTCTGAGCATCGGTGCAGTGCATAGCGGTGAAGATCTTTTCCAACTCCCTAATCCACTCATTAGCGTTCTCCGAAGCGTATCCACCGGCGAATTCCTTAGGGTTCCTCTTACAAAACTCATCTAATCCCTTATATTCCTGAGGTCCTAAGTTTTGGTTCTGGTTGTTCTGCTGGGCCTGCTCATGCATCGCGTTGAGATTCTCATTCATGCCCAGAACTGCAGCAGTCAGCTCGTTCAGCATGTCCTCGGTGTTCCGAGCTGCTTCAGGAGCATGTCTACCTCTTCCTTTTCCAGACATCGCTAGCTATATTCATTAACGCACTAACGATTCAATATACCTACTAACGCATCTAATCACACAACCTAAATATATCTAGAGATCACACAACAGAGAACATGTAAGGCCATGTTCAGGCCACATGGACAACCATTGCTCTGATACCACCAAGTGTAACACCCCGATTTCGAAAACTCGAAATAAATACTCATCAATTACTAATTATTTATTTTTAGGAAAAATAGGGTAAATTTTTTGTTTGAAAGCAAACAAGAATAAAACTCGACAGTCAAGCTTTCCAAAACAAGGTATTACTTTTAAAATCCTTTTTCTCAAAAACGTTTGCGGAAGTTTCTAGAAACAGCTTGATATTGGAAACTCGCTTTCAACAAATAAGGAAAACGTTTGGACCATTTAGAAAATATGTTTAATTTACTTAGGGTGAAGTGACGGTCAGATCACGATGGTTCTTTAGGAAACAGTTTAGGAAACAGATCATAACAGTTCTTTCAAAAGTGGTCACCATAGATCAGCGGTGCCATTCTTACATAAACATTTACTTACCAAAACATTTCAAAAGAAAAGGGGTACACTTGATAAGCATAACAGCAAGGGTCCATCGGGAACCTAGTTATGACTACTAGCAGAAGCTCTTTCTCGATCCACAATGTAAGTCTTCAAAAGCAATCTTTGTCGTCCATCAGTAGCCCTTTCGTCAGCGCGTTACGATCAGCAAGTCCTTCCTCCAGGAGTAGCATCACCAGCTCCGCTATCTTTTAGAACCAGAGGTTCATCGTCACATATGCACAAGAAGTTGAGAGAGTAAGTTATCCGAATGGAATTACTCCCATCGACTTCTTGGAATTACACTAGCGACGCATACCAGAACATAACAAACAATACCAACAGTACAAACAGATAATTATGCAAAATGCATGAGGTGCAATGCAGTCGTCGCATTATCTAACTCTTTATCTTTCACTTAAGGGAGTCCTTTTAATTAGTCATCTCGCAAGGTTAAATCTCTCAGCATGCATATCATCGATCGCTAAGTCTTTTCCTTGAGGGAATCGTTTAATCCATTCATCTTACAGAGTCGATTCTCTTTGACAGCTCGTCTCGCAAAATCAAAGTCTCTTTATCCTCGTATCTCGAGTCCACAATATCGTAATTCAGGCCTTATGGTTTTGGATTCAGGTCTACATCTCCTCGTATTCCATCCACCTAGTCGGAAGCAATCAGAAGTACAGGATCTCTAACCACACCGGCTCCGGGAGATCACACCAAAATAATGTATATTATAAAATGCTCGGGAAAAATGTCATGACAAGGGTGTCGACCTCCGTCGTGTTCAAGTATCCCTCTTCTGATCCTGATTTAGTCAAGGGGGTGTCAGTCATCCGTCTAGTGATCATGCAGTACTTCAGCTACGACACCAGACTACCTCCCCAACCTCGGATGGTCAACCCAGGTCACTGTAGCTTTTTCCCGCCTACACAGACTCCTCTTAGGCTTCTTGACGAGTCACCGTCATTGCCTTCCCCTATCCTAATCATCAAGTGATTACCACGCAGGTAAACACCGTATCTTCCTCTCCACAACTTCGGGTAAGGGTTTTAAGTCGTGGGATTATACTCGTTCATCCTAACGTCGACCCTTCCTAAGTCATCTCCGTCATATAGCTCCGACCATATGCGGAATGCTTCTGCGGGACTCGACCACTATATCTGACGGGCTCCGACCCATCCTGAATCATTCTCGGCATATGGCTCCGACCATATGCAGTATATCCACAATCTCTCTGACGGGCTACGACCCATTCAGAATCACCATCGACATATATCTACAACTATAGTCGGAATTTCAATCATCATTCTGATGGGCTATGACCCACTCAGAATCACCATCGGCATATGGCTCCGACCATATGCGGGGTATCCGTCAATCATTAATAGATAGGCTCCAACCTATCACAACTCGCTCTCAACATATGGCTACGACCATATGGAGGCTATCTCAACATATGGCTACGACCATATGGAGGCTATCTCAACATATGGCTACGACCATATGGAAATCATCTCAACACATGGCTACGACCATGCTGAACGAGTTGACTGCTGCAGTTCTGGGCATGAATGAGAATCTCAACGCGATGCATGAGCAGGCCCAGCAGAACAACCAGAACCAAAACTTAGGACCTCAGGAATATAAGGGATTAGATGAGTTTTGTAAGAGGAACCCTAAGGAATTCGCCGGTGGATACGCTTCGGAGAACGCTAATGAGTGGATTAGGGAGTTGGAAAAAATCTTCACCGCTATGCAATGCACCGATGCTCAGAAGCATGTCTACCTCTTCCTCTTCCAGACATCGCTAGCTATATTCATTAACGCACTAACGATTCAATATACCTACTAACGCATCTAATCACACAACCTAAATATATCTAGAGATCACACAACAGAGAACATGTAAGGCCATGTTTTGGCCACATGGACAACCATTGCTCTGATACCACCAAGTGTAACACCCCGATTTGGAAAACTCGAAATAAATACTCATCAATTACTAATTATTTCTTTTTAGGAAAAATAGGGTAAATTTTTTTTTTTGAAAGCAAACAAGAATAAAACTCGACAGTCAAGCTTTCCAAAACAAGGTATTACTTTTAAAATCCTTTTTCTCAAAAACGTTTGCGGAAGTTTCTAGAAACAGCTTGATATTGGAAACTCGCTTTCAACAAATAAGGAAAACGTTTGGACCATTTAGAAAATATGTTTAATTTACTTAGGGTGAAGTGACGGTCAGATCACGACGATTCTTTAGGAAACAGTTTAGGAAACATATCATAACAGTTCTTTCAAAAGTGGTCACCATAGATCAGCGGTGCCATTCTTACATAAACATTTACTTACCAAAACATTTCAAAAGAAAAGGGGTACACTTGATAAGCATAACAGCAAGGGTCCATCGGGAACCTAGTTATGACTACTAGCAGAAGCTCTTTCTTGATCCACAACGTAAGTCTTCAAAAGCAATCTTTGTCGTCCATCAGTAGCCCTTTCGTCAACGCGTTACGATCAGCAAGTCCTTCCTCCAGGAGTAGCATCACCAGCTCCGCTATCTTTTAGAACCAGAGGTTCATCGTCACATATGCACAAGAAGTTGAGAGAGTAAGTTATCCGAATGGAATTACTCCCATCGACTTCTTGGAATTACACTAGCGACGCATACCAGAACATAACAAACAATACCAACAGTACAAACAGATAATTATGCAAAATGCATGAGGATGCAATGCAGTCGTCGCAATATCTAACTCTTTATCTTTCACTTAAGGGAATCCTTTTAATTAGTCATCTCGCAAGGTTAAATCTCTCAGCATGCATATCATCAATCGCTAAGTCTTTTTTTTGAGGGAATCGTTTAATCCATTCATCTTACAGAGTCGATTCTCTTTGACAGCTCATCTCGCAAAGTCAGAGTCTCTTTATCCTCGTATCTCGAGTCCACAATATCGTAATTCAGGCCTTATGGTTTTGGATTCAGGTCCACATCTCCTCGTATTCCATCCACCTAATCGGAAGCAATCAGAAGTACAGGATCTCTAACCACACCGTCTCCGGGAGATCACACCAAAATAATGTATATTATAAAATGCCCGGAAAAATGTCATGACAAGGGTGTCGACCTCCGCCGTGTTCAAGTATCCCTCTTCTGATCCTGATTTAGTCAAGGGGGTGTCAGTCATCCGTCTAGTGATCATGCAGTACTTCAGCTACGACACCAGACTACCTACCCAACCTCGGATGGTCAACCCAGGTCACTGTAGCTTTTTCTCGCCTAGACAGACTCCTCTTAGGCTTCTTGACGAGTCACCGTCATTGCCTTCCCCTATCCTAATCATCAAGTGTTTACCAGGCAGGTAAACACCGTATCTTCCTCTCCACTACTTCGGTTAAGGGTTTTATGTCGTGGGATTATACTCGTTCGTCCTAACGTCGACCCTTCCTAAGTCATCTCCGTCATATAGCTCCAACCATATGCGGAATTCTTCTGCGGGACTCGACCACTATATCTGACGGGCTCCGACCCATCCTGAATCATTCTCGGCATATGGCTCCGACCATATGCAGGATATCCACAATCTCTCTGACGGGCTACGACCCATTCAGAATCACCATCGACATATAGCTACAACTATAGTCGGAATTTCAATCGTCATTCTGACGGGCTATGACCCACTCAGAATCACCATCGGCATATGGCTCCGACCATATGCGGGATATCCGTCAATCATTAATAGATAGGCTCCAACCTATCACAAATCGCTCTCAACATATGGCTACGACCATATGGAGGCTATCTCAACATATGGCTACGACCATATGGAAATCATCTCAACACATGGCTACGACCATGCTGAACGAGCTGACTGCTGCAGTTCTGGGCATGAATGAGAATCTCAACGCGATGAATGAGCAGGCCCAGCAGAACAACCAGAACCAAAACTTAGGACCTCAGGAATATAAGGGATTAGATGAGTTTTGTAAGAGGAACCCTAAGGAATTCGCCGGTAGATACGCTTCGGAGAACGCTAATGAGTGGATTAGGGAGTTGGAAAAGATCTTCACCGCTATGCAATGCACTGATGCTCAGAAGCTTGTCTACCTCTTCCTCTTCCAGACATCGCTAGCTATATTCATTAACGCACTAACGATTCAATATACCTACTAACGCATCTAATCACACAACCTAAATATATCTAGAGATCACACAACAGAGAACATGTAAGGCCATGTTCAGGCCACATGGACAACCATTGCTCTGATACCACCAAGTGTAACACCCCGATTTGGAAAACTCGAAATAAATACTCATCAATTACTAATTATTTCTTTTTAGGAAAAATAGGGTAAATTTTTTTTTTTTTGAAAGAAAACAAGAATAAAACTCGACAGTCAATCTTTCCAAAACAAGGTATTACTTTTAAAATCCTTTTTCTCAAAAACGTTTGCGGAAGTTTCTGGAAACAGCTTGATATTGGAAACTCGCTTTCAACAAATAAGGAAAACGTTTGGACCATATAGAAAATATGTTTAATTTACTTAGGGTGATGTGACGGTCAGATCACGACGGTTCTTTAGGAAACAGTTTAGGAAACAGATCATAATAGTTCTTTCAAAAGTGGTCACCATAGATCAGCGGTGCCATTCTTACATAAACATTTACTTACCAAAACATTTCAAAAGAAAAGGGGTACACATGATAAGCATAACAGCAAGGGTCCATCGGGAACCTAGTTATGACTACTAGCAGAAGCTCTTTCTCGATCCACAACGTAAGTCTTCAAAAGCAATCTTTGTCGTCCATCAGTAGCCCTTTCGTCAACGCGTTACGATTAGCAAGTCCTTCCTCCAGGAGTAGCATCACCAGCTCCGCTATCTTTTAGAACCAGAGGTTCATCGTCACATATGCACAAGAAGTTGAGAGAGTAAGTTATCCGAATGGAATTACTCCCATCGACTTCTTGGAATTACACTAGCGACGCATACCAGAACATAACAAACAATACCAACAGTACAAACAGATAATTATGCAAAATGCATGAGGATGCAATGCAGTCGTCGCATTATCTAACTCTTTATCTTTCACTTAAGGGAATCCTTTTAAATAGTCATCTCGCAAGGTTAAATCTCTCAGCATACATATCATCGATCTCTAAGTCTTTTCCTTGAGGGAATCGTTTAATCCATTCATCTTACAGAGTCGATTCTCTTTGACAGCTCGTCTCGCAAAGTCAGAGTCTCTTTATCCTCGTATCTCGAGTCCACAATATCGTAATTCAGGCCTTATGGTTTTGGATTCAGGTCTACATCTCCTCGTATTCCATCCACCTAGTCGGAAGCAATCAGAAGTACAGGATCTCTAACCACACCGGCTCCGGGAGATCACACCAAAATAATGTATATTATAAAATGCCCGGGAAAAATGTCATGACAAGGGTGTCGACCTCCGCCGTGTTCAAGTATCCCTCTTCTGATCCTGATTTAGTCAAGGGGGTGTCAGTCATCCGTCTAGTGATCATGCAGTACTTCAGCTACGACACCAGACTACCTACCCAACCTCGGATGGTCAACCCAGGTCACTATAGCTTTTTCCCGCCTAGACAGACTCCTCTTAGGATTCTTGACGAGTCACCGTCATTGCCTTCCCCTATCCTAATCATCAAGTGATTACCACGCTGGTAAACACCGTATCTTCCTCTCCACAACTTCGGGTAAGGATTTTAAGTCGTGGGATTATACTCGTTCGTCCTAACGTTGACCCTTCCTAAGTCATCTCCGTCATATAGCTCCAACCATATGCGGAATGCTTCTGCGGGACTCGACCACTATATCTGACGGGCTCCGACCCATCCTGAATCATTCTCGGCATATGGCTCCGACCATATGCAGGATATCCACAATCTCTCTGACGGGCTACGACCCATTCAGAATCACCATCGACATATAGCTACAACTATAGTCGGAATTTCAATCATCATTCTGACGGGCTATGACCCACTCAGAATCACCATCGGTATATGGCTCCGACCATATGCGGGATATTCGTCAATCATTAATAGATAGGCTCCGACCTATCACAACTCGCTCTCAACATATGGCTACGACCATATGGAGGCTATCTCAACATATGGCTACAACCATATTGAGGCTATCTCAACATATGGCTACGACCATATGGAAATCATCTCAACACATGGCTACGACCATGCTGAACAAGCTGACTGCTGCAGTTCTGGGCATGAATGAGAATCTCAACGCGATGCATGAGCAGGCCCAGCAGAACAACCAGAACCAAAACTTAGGACCTCAGGAATATAAGGGATTAGATGAGTTTTGTAAGAGGAACCCTAAGGAACTCGCCGGTGGATACGCTTCGGAGAACGCTAATGAGTGGATTAGGGAGTTGGAAAAGATCTTCACCGCTATGCAATGCACCGATGCTCAGAAGCATGTCTACCTCTTCCTCTTCCAGACATCGCTAGCTATATTCATTAACGCACTAACGTTTCAATATACCTACTAACGCATCTAATCACACAACCTAAATATATCTAGAGATCACACAACAGAGAACATGTAAGGCCATGTTCAGGCCACATGGACAACCATTGCTCTGATACCACCAAGTGTAACACCCCGATTTGGAAAACTCGAAATAAATACTCATCAATTACTAATTATTTCTTTTTAGGAAAAATAGGGTAAATTTTTTTTTTTGAAAGAAAACAAGAATAAAACTCGACAGTCAATCTTTCCAAAACAAGGTATTAATTTTAAAATCCTTTTTCTCAAAAACGTTTGCGGATGTTTCTGGAAACAGCTTGATATTGGAAACTCACTTTCAACAAATAAGGAAAACGTTTGCACCATTTAGAAAATATGTTTAATTTACTTAGGGTGAAGTGACGGTCAGATCACGACGGTTCTTTAGGAAACAGTTTAGGAAACAGATCATAACGGTTCTTTCAAAAGTGGTCAGCATAGATCAGCGGTGCCATTCTTACATAAACATTTACTTACCAAAACATTTCAAAAGAAAAGGGGTACACTTGATAAGCATAATAGCAAGGGTCCATCGGGAACCTAGTTATGACTACTAGCAGAAGCTCTTTCTCGATCCACAACGTAAGTCTTCAAACGCAATCTTTGTCGTCCATCAGTAGCCCTTTCGTCAGTGCGTTACGATCAGCATGTCCTTCCTCCAGGAGTAGCATCACTAGCTCCGCTATCTTTTAGAACCAGAGGTTCATCGTCACATATGCACAAGAAGTTGAGAGAGTAAGTTATCAGAATGGAATTACTCCCATCGACTTCTTGGAATTACACTAGCGACGCATACCAGAACATAACAAACAATACCAACAGTACAAACAGATAATTATGCAAAATGCATGAGGATGCAATGCAGTCTTCGCATTATCTAACTCTTTATCTTTCACTTAAGGGAATCCTTTTAATTAGTCATCTCGCAAGGTTAAATCTCTCAGCATGCATATCATCGATCGCTAAGTCTTTTCCTTGAGGGAATCGTTTAATCCATTCATCTTACAGAGTCGATTCTCTTTGACAGCTCGTCTCGCAAAGTCAGAGTCTCTTTATCCTCGTATCTCGAGTCCACAATATCGTAATTCAGGCCTTATGGTTTTGGATTCAGGTCTACATCTCCTCGTATTCCATCCACCTAGTCGGAAGCAATCAGAAGTACAGGATCTCTAACCACACCGGCTCCGGGAGATCACACCAAAATAATGTATATTATAAAATGCCCGGGAAAAATGTCATGACAAGGGTGTCGACCTCCGCCGTGTTCAAGTATCCCTCTTCTGATCCTGATTTAGTCAAGGGGGTGTCAGTCATCCGTCTAGTGATCATGCAGTACTTCAGCTACGACACCAGACTACCTACCCAACCTCGGATGGTCAACCCAGGTCACTGTAGCTTTTTCCCGCCTAGACAGACTCCTCTTAGGATTCTTGACGAGTCACCGTCATTGCCTTCCCCTATCCTAATCATCAAGTGATTACCACGCAGGTAAACACTGTATCTTCCTCTCCACAACTTCGGGTAAGGGTTTTAAGTCGTGGGATTATACTCGTTCGTCCTAACGTCGACCCTTCCTAAGTCATCTCCGTCATATAGCTCCAACCATATGCGTAATGCTTCTGCGGGACTCGACCACTATATCTGACGGGCTCCGACCCATCCTGAATCATTCTCGGCATATGGCTCCGACCATATGCAGGATATCCACAATCTCTCTGACGGGCTACGACCCATTCAGAATCACCATCGACATATAGCTACAACTATAGTCAGAATTTCAATCATCATTCTGACGAGCTATGACCCACTCAGAATCACCATCGGCATATGGCTCCGACCATATGCGGGATATCCGTCAATCATTAATAGATAGGCTCCGACCTATCACAACTCGCTCTCAACATATGGCTACGACCATATGGAGGCTATCTCAACATATGGCTACGACCATATGGAGGCTATCTCAACATATGGCTACGACCATGTGGAAATCATCTCAACACATGGCTACGACCATGCTGAACAAGCTGACTGCTGCAGTTCTGGGCATGAATGAGAATCTCAACGCGATGCATGAGCAGGCCCAGCAGAACAACCAGAACCAAAACTTAGGACCTCAGGAATATAAGGGATTAGATGAGTTTTGTAAGAGGAACCCTAAGGAATTCGCCGGTGGATACGCTTCGGAGAACGCTAATGAGTGCATTAGGGAGTTGGAAAAGATCTTCACCGCTATGCAATGCACCGATGCTCAGAAGCATGTCTACCTCTTCCTCTTCCAGACATCGCTAGCTATATTCATTAACGCACTAACGATTCAATATACCTACTAACGCATCTAATCACACAACCTAAATATATCTAGAGATCACACAACAGAGAACATGTAAGGCCATGTTCAGGCCACATGGACAACCATTGCTCTGATACCACCAAGTGTAACACCCCGATTTGGAAAACTCGAAATAAATACTCATCAATTACTAATTATTTCTTTTTAGGAAAAAATAGGGTAAATTTTTTTTTTGAAAGAAAACAAGAATAAAACTCGACAGTCAATCTTTCCAAAACAAGGTATTACTTTTAAAATCCTTTTTCTCAAAAACGTTTGCGGAAGTTTCTGGAAACAGCTTGATATTGGAAACTCGCTTTCAACAAATAAGGAAAATGTTTGGACCATTTAGAAAATATGTTTAATTTACTTAGGGTGAAGTGACGGTCAGATCACGACGGTTCTTTAGGAAACAGTTTAGGAAACAGATCATAACAGTTCTTTCAAAAGTGGTCACCATAGATCAGCGGTGCCATTCTTACATAAACATTTACTTACCAAAACATTTCAAAAGAAAAGGGGTACACTTGATAAGCATAACAGCAAGGGTCCATCGGGAACCTAGTTATGACTACTAGCAGAAGCTCTTTCTCGATCCACAACGTAAGTCTTCAAAAGCAATCTTTGTTGTCCATCAGTAGCCCTTTCGTCAGCCCGTTACGATCAGCAAGTCCTTCCTCCAACAGTAGCATCACCAGCTCCGCTATCTTTTAGAACCAGAGGTTCATCGTCACATATGCACAAGAAGTTGAGAGAGTATGTTATCCGAATGGAATTACTCCCATCGACTTCTTGGAATTACACTAGCGACGCATACCATAACATAACAAACAATACCAACAGTACAAACAGATAATTATGCAAAATGCATGAGGATGCAATGCAGTGTCGCATTATCTAACTCTTTATCTTTCACTTAAGGGAATCCTTTTAATTAGTCATCTCGCAAGGTTAAATCTCTCAGCATGCATATCATCGATCGCTAAGTCTTTTCCTTGAGGGAATCGTTTAATCCATTCATCTTACAGAGTCGATTCTCTTTGACAGCTCGTCTCGCAAAGTCAGAGTCTCTTTATCCTCGTATCTCGAGTCCACAATATCGTAATTCAGGCCTTATGGTTTTGGATTCAGGTCTACATCTCCTCGTATTCCATCCACCTAGTCGGAAGCAATCAGAAGTACAGGATCTCTAACCACACCGGCTCCGGGAGATCACACCAAAATAATGTATATTATAAAATGCCCGGGAAAAATGTCATGACAAGGGTGTCGACCTCCGCCGTGTTCAAGTATCCCTCTTCTGATCCTGATTTAGTCAAGGGGGTGTCAGTCATCCGTCTAGTGATCATGCGGTACTTCAGCTACAACACCAAACTACCTACCCAACCTCGGATTGTCAACCCAGGTCACTGTAGCTTTTTCCCGCCTAGACAGACTCCTCTTAGGCTTCTTGACGAGTCACCGTCATTGCCTTCCCCTATCCTAATCATCAAGTGATTACCACGCAGGTAAACACCGTATCTTCCTCTCCACTACTTCGGGTAAGGGTTTTAAGTCATGGGATTATACTCGTTCGTCCTAACGTCGACCCTTCCTAAGTCATCTCTGTCATATAGCTCCAACCATATGCTGAATGCTTCTGCGGGACTCGACCACTATATCTGACGGGCTCCGACCCATCCTGAATCATTCTCGGCATATGGCTCCGACCATATGCAGGATATCCACAATCTCTCTGACGGGCTACAACCCATTCAGAATCACCATCGACATATAGCTACAACTATAGTCGGAATTTCAATCATCATTCTGACGGGCTATGACCCACTCAGAATCACCATCGGCATATGGCTCCGACCATATGCGGGATATCCGTCAATCATTAATAGATAGGCTCCGACCTATCACAACTCGCTCTCAACATATGGCTACGACCATATGGAGGCTATCTCAACATATGGCTACGACCATATGGAAATCATCTCAACACATGGCTACGACCATGTGGAAACACTCTCAACACATGGCTACGACCATGTGGAAATACTCTCAGTAAGTGGCTACGACCACATAGATACAGTCTTTAAAGAATTCAGCATCCGTTGTATCCACACTTGAAGACCTCATCATTGTCACAGCATCAGCTTGATTCACACATTCGGCGCATCTGCATCATCCGATACCATCACGCGTTCCACCCCTTGGAGTTTCGCTCGAGTCGTTGGGGGAATTTCTTATAGTTTTCTAATGTCTTTACTATTCTTATCTTATATCACGGGATGATGTATTATGCTCATTCAATGACAATATAACAACAATATATCTCAACATAAACAAATTTGTCAATCGATCAATACCATGTAATGGTATAGGTCTGAGTCTTCGTATACCTCGATACAGACAATCACACAATTTATCGGGTATACTACTAGCTACGTTAGACCTTTACTCCGACTTTGAGAGAGTACGGAGTCCCCTAGCATACTCGCTAGACACCAAAGCGTCTTAGGATAACTTCTCTCTCACCTGGATTCGCAGTTACCGAATCTACAAGTCCCGAGCGATCCGCTTCCTTTCTTGTCTGCCCGACTCCAACTTCTTTCAAGTCCCATAAGATACACATGTGAGGATTAAAACTTTATTTAATTATCATTCTAATTATTCTCAAGACAACTTAAGAAAATTCAAACATCGTCTTTATCAAAACATTAACTCTTTTGCTCGAACTCGTCCAAAATCAAACGCTAACTCTTATACTTTAAAATCATGAGAAAATACTCAATTAAATTAATTTAAATCAAAGGTTTCTTTGCTGGTCCTTCTTGGACAGCATTGAAATCAATTCCAAAAACACCGAAAAATCGCACTTTTAAAACCAACTTTGTCCTAGATCAAATATCCTCAAAAACTCAACTTTAAAACACTTTGAAAATACTTTTAAACAGGAAATGTGACTTAGAAAATTCTGGACAGCATCATGTCCTAAGTTTTAAATTCATTTTCCATTGTTTAAAACCAATCTAAACACATAGATAAACTAAGCATCTCGAAATCAATCAAATAAACATCTTGGTCAACAATCTATCAAGTTCAAACACTTAAAACCAATTGTGGACAGCATAGTACTTAAACAAACAAATCAAACAACATTCATTCATTCCAAACATTTCACAATCACAAGCCATCAAGTTACACATAAACATGTTCACGTACTTGTTCATGCATAAATCTCAATCAAATAAGGTAATCACACTTGAGAACACATACACAACCGAATCATGCATCACATAAGCATTCAAACATAATTTCGTTTAACTTCTACTTAATTAGTTTCCATTTTAACAAAACTTCATCTTATCACATTTTAACATGTCCAAACCGTATGCACCTTTAGCTTTTCAAAAATTATTTTCTCAAGGAATAACTTCACAAATCAATACATAATTTCATGGCATGATCACATATACATACTCAAGGAAATTTAACTCCAAACTTAAGGTCCAACCCGTCACCTTAACTAGATTTTCTTAAAAATATTTTCAAAGATTCAAAACTTCTAAAACAACTCCAAATCTAGCAACAATTCCACATGATTCATCAAGCAAATGAAAACACAACCCTAGCATGCACTTCCTTCATAAAACCGTGGGCACACATAGGTTTTTAGACAATTTTTATTTCACTTAAAACACATAAAATCAACTCATAATTCATGGAAATCACATATTCATCACTTAGACTTAAGAAAATCTTGGTCCTCTTTCATTTATACTTACAAACCGTGGCTAACATGGAAAATCACACAATTTATACTCATTTAAAACATCATTAAACTCAAGATTGTAACATGCAAAAGATTAATCAAAAGAAAATCAAGTCTTTAATCACACCATCATCAAAACCGTGACTTGTCCATGATTTTCTTAAAAAGAGTTTTCTTAAAGATTCAAACTTCCAAATCATACTTAGAATCACAAGATAATCACATGCACACAATAAAAATCCAACATCAAGCTTCTAACCTAAAAGTCAAGCACAAACCGTGGCTAACCACAAGAAAAATCACCAAGGAAATCAATCATTCTCAAAGATCTTTACATCAAGACTCAAGCACCAACAAATCATAGTTTCAAGCATAGATCTTGGCATACATGCAACAAGAACACTAGATCTTTGAAAAATCTTTCATGAAAATTAAAATCAAGTTCTCTTCCAAAACATTTTCAAGAAATCAAAGAGAAAACTCAAGATCATGAAGAAAAACATTTTCTTAATAAAACTTTTAGAATCAAGCTTAGAGAAATAACATGCATCAACACTTTTTCAAACAAAATCAAAGTTTAGAAGAAAATCATGAAAAACGAAGAAGAATCAAAGAAAAAGGTTTAAAACTTTTAGATCATGAAACAAATTTCTTACTTAATCAAAACTTTCAAAAATCAAGTCCAATTCCTTGGTTTTTCTCCTCTCTCCTCACGGTTCACCACTCCTCTTCCTAGTCCATGGTCTTCCTCCTTCTCTCCTTCACTATCTTAGCTTGGTCTTGTTTAGGTCATGGAGAGTTCAAAGTTTGTTTTCCTTCCTCTCAAGGTTCGGTCACTCTCTCTTTCTCTTTCTCACCAAGAGTTTGATGATTCTCTTGGTGTTATGTGTTTGGTTTTGGAAAGGAAATGAAGAAGGTGTGTGTGTGTTGATGAAAGAATGAAGGAGATGAAGAGAAACTCACTCCTTCCACACGGTTTTAGTGGTGTTTGTGGGTATGTGTTGGTGTTGCTTGAGAGAAGAAAGAAATGTTGAAGGAACAAGAATGAGAAAGGGGAATGAACTTCCTCTTGGTCTCTCACGGTTTTGGCCCTCTCTCTCTCTCTCTCTTATCTTTCTCTACTTTCACTTAATTGCCATCAAGGGCTTGCATGGGGGGCTTGGTTGCAATTTCTTTGGTCTTGGTTCCTTCCCCCACGGCTCCTTCCTCTTTCCTTCCTTTTCCTCACTTTTTCTTCCTTTAAGTCATGCTTAGGTCATGTAGGTGATGTCATGAGCTTGACTTTTGGGCATCCTAGCTTGGTGACTAAGCAAGGCTACATGAAGGCTAAATGAAACAACTTGGTGGCCAAGTCATTCATCTATCATTCGGCCATGGGTGGTTAGGGTAAGTTAGATTAGCTTAATTAGGTTTAGGGCACTAATTAGGGTTCTAATCATGATTAGGGTAGGATTAGGCTAATTAATCTAGGTTTAGTCCACTAATCCTTATTGATTAGGGCCTAATCAAGGATTAAGGTGCTAATCAAAAACTTAATCATAGGTTTAAGGAAAACTAATTCCAGATTAGCTCACTAACCAAAAAGGGTTTAGGGTTTAAGAGAGGGATTAAGCACTCAATCAAGGATTAAGAGCTCGATTAGGGTTTAATCAACGATTAGGGCATCAATTAGGGTTTCCAGAGGTGATTGGACTTTGATTCTTTGAAACATAGAAAATAATTTTCCATGAAATCATATAAATCAATAAAACAAGGTCTCAATCAAAACCTTAAACACTCGTGCACACAAGGTCACAACACAAGCAAATCAGATTTCAAAACATAAGGGTTCATCATGAAATCGAAACTCTTTTAAATCGATTCTTTAATTAATTAGGTTAAAATAATTTCTTGATTAGGGACTTGTAGAAGTGAGTCAAATGGGAAGATGTTACATCCTCCCCAACTTAGAAATTTCTCGTCCTCGAGAAATCACGTACCTATATCAAACAAATGAGGGTACGAGTCCCTCATGCTACTTTCACGCTCCCACGTAGCATTTTCACCATTCACAGAATCCCATATAACCTTAACCAGAGGAATTTCCTTTCCTCGAAGAGTCTTTACACTCCGACCGTCAATCCTCAAAGGTGAGGTCTCGTACGTAAGATTTTCCTTGAGTTGAATAGAATCGGGTTCGATGATGTGAGAAGAATCACCAATGTATTTCCTAAGTTGTGACACATGAAAGACATTTTGTAGGTTGGAAAACATTGGGGGTAAGGCTATTTCATAAGCTACTGGTCCTACACGTTTCAGGATTTGGTAAGGTCCTATGAATTTTGGGGTGAGTTTTCGGGTCTTAAGCACTCTGCCAATCCCAGTAGTGGGTACTACTCGCATGAATACATGGTCACCTTCGTCAAACTCAATAGGAGTCCTCCTCTGATCATAGTAGCTCTTCTGCCGGCTTTGCGCACTTCTCATCTTCTCCTGAATCATCTTAATCTTTTCTGTTGTTTGTTGAACCATTTCCGGTCCCAAAATGAGATTCTCTCCGGTTTCAAACCAACATAACGGCGTCCTGCACTTCCTCCCATACAAAGCTTCATAAGGAGCCATCCCTATGCTTGAGTGATAGCTGTTGTTGTACGTGAACTCGATCAGTGGCAATAGGGCATCCCATTCTCCCGCTTGTTCCAAAACACAAGCTCTAAGAAGATCCTCTAGTGATTGAATGGTCCTTTCTGACTGTTCTTCCGTCTGAGGATGATAAGCTGAACTCAGCTGAAGTCTTGTTCCAAGTGCAGCATGTAGACCATTCCAAAACTTCGAAACAAATCATGGATCTCTGTCTGAGAAGATGCTTGAGTCGAACAAGCTTTTTCCGAGTCTCCATAAGTGATTCCTTACTCAAATGAGGGTCTTATTGAATGGTTCTTTTTTTTTACTTAAAGAAATTCTTCATAAAGCACATTATATGATTTACGAAAGCCTAATTTATACATATGTTTCTCTTTTTCTAAAACACTTATTTACATTCTTGTTTTGACGAAGTGTTAGCTATTGACTTTATTGAATATAGTTTTATTCGATTATGGACTTTGAAGATTCGTTGCTTTTACTTCCTTTAATTTACTATCCTGCTTCCAATCCACTTGAAAGAATACGTTTGTTGAGATGATAATTCGCTCTATTTGCCAATGATTTATCTCTGACATTTCTGTATAGCTAGCTTTATGTGCTTTTGGATTCCTTTTTGATTCAGTTTCTATGAACTTAATTTTATGGATTTTGTTTTAGAGTTTATGTAAAATGCAAGCTAGATTTGTTGACTTGTTAATTTAAATAAATTTGTTCCCTGACTTTGCATGACTGCATGCACATGTATTTGAAAATGATGTATTTTGGATTTTGAGCCATTGGTTATGTCCTTTTGAAAGAAATTTGTTAAATAATAATTTTTGACAAGTAGCTTTTCTTGCTTAGTCCATTACTCATAAATCTTTTAAATTAGTATTGGCCAATGCCAATTTATTATGTTACTTGGTTTACTTCAAGAAGTTCCTAAAACTATCATGCCGGGAGAAACGTTTTTGAACACTAGCTCAAAGAATTTTTAATTCTTTTCAGGTTTCAGTTTTTATCCTTGTAATTTAAACTTCATTTGAGTTAATGTTACCCTATTGGTTGAGTCATGATTATTAACTTCTACTTTTGGGATCTTGATTTCTGCCTAGATTTTATTACATGTTTTAATTCTTATAGAAAAGAGATGTGTCACTTTTTTTTTGTTTCAAGCTCTTACAAAATTAATACATCATTCGACAGTGTAAGTGAATTATGTTTTCTTACAAAAATAGTTCTTAGCAAGGTTTACAAATATTTTATCGTTTTAGGTGCTAAACATGTTATACGAACTCAAACCATCTGCATAATGCTAATTCTGTTTAGATCAGTTGGGTTTTAAAAGTTCCTACTTTGTATTATATTTGATGTTGCCTCTTGAGATTTGAATTCGTTTTACATTTTTGACAGAGTCAACATATCCTTCTAATAGCTATCACTTGCTAAATGTTAAAAACTCTTTCAGTTTTAAGAACTTACATGATTTTCTTTGGAACTGACTTAATTGTAGTTACTATTTTGTACAACAAGCGATGATTTCTCTATTTGGCATTGTTATGAAAGATGGTTTCTCCTCTTTGATTGAATTTGAGAACCTTTTTACTTATTTTGTCGTCGAAATTCTTTTGCAACCGTTAAATTTTTATTACCACTAAGGTCTATTTTCCTTGTTAAATAAATGATTTTTGATAATCTCTTCATTTACATTATCCTTAGATTTGATTGACACTTTCATAAGTCTATCATAAGTCTATTACATCGTGTCCTAATAAGTAATCATCAGAATCTCCTATACCCAGAATAATGGTGTCATCCAAGAAAACCTAGACAAATCTTGACATTGCCAATCCATATTCCTTATTATTGTGCCATTGTCTAGTGGCCGATCCATGGATCAATCAATTACTTTGTTTGTTGATGGATTACTCCCAAAATCTCCCTTTCTTGGTTAACTTTTTTATTGCCTTGCGAATAGTTGAGCAAACTTGTGGAATTTGACATCGGAATAGATCAAGACTTCGTCAGAACGACGAAGACGCGTCGAAGACTAGACAATGCTAGAACGATCTCCGCAAAAGGATGAAGTTTACATCTCAGCTTATGAGTTAGACAAAGAACCTTTTATGTTGTATTTGTCTACGTTTATTGGAATGATGCTCAAGGATTCTTAAAATCCTACCCTTACGATTTTCCCTAATCAAATTTCGAGGACGAAATTTCTTTTTGGGGGGAAGGATTGTAACAACCTGATTTCTTTAACATTATAAATTATAAGTTTTATTTAATTATATAATTGTTTCTGGAAATTAATTATTTAGGTGTTGGGATTTTTCCTAAAAAAAAAGATAATAATAAAATAATAAAATAAAATAATACATTATGTTAATTACGAAAGTACATTTCATTTTTTAGAATTTAAATTGAATTCATTTAAAATAATTAAAAAAAAGAATATATCTTCTATACTTTATAATTCTTCTATATGTAGTTGTTTGATTATTAAATCCTATTATTACTTATTCTATAAAAATAATAATATTTTAAATGTTTTTTTATAAAAAAAAAGGAGAAAAGGGGGCAACTAAACCCTAATTTTTAAGGTTGGCCGCCGCCCCCCTCCCCTTCCATTCTTCTTCTTCATGCCTGGTTTCCTTCTCTTTCTCCCCGTCACACTTTTTCTTCTCTCTTGGCTGTGACCATCGGCGCCGTCGCTGTCGCCATTGCTTTTCCCTCCCTCTCATGCCTTCTCTGCTCTCTCTCTCTTCCGAACTCTATCGCGACTCCCTCCTTCAAATCGAACTACCATCATCGGGGCGTCGTGAACCGCGAGCCCAGCCGCCGTCGCCACCAACCGTTGCAGCACTCTTCTTTCTCTCTCCACTGGACTGGCATCGTGCGCGAACCGAGACCATGGACAAACGTCGCGATCTCCACCCTTGTCTTCGCCACCTCTTTGCGCCGGCGACCCTGCTACTAGATTAACCGCCGTGGCTACTGGTCCTTCCATGAAGATGATGCTGCGAGCCAACTGATTGGAGCGGTTTTGGCATGAACCGTACGGATTGGGGTTGACTGAACCGATTTCAACCCGTTTTGCTGCAAACCAGATTGGAGTGGAGCTATGGAATCGAGCTAATCCCCTTTGTTGCTTCAAAAGTTGATTTGTCGGTACACCTCTAACGCTTTCTTAATTGCTCTATGATGCATTTTAATGATAGTAATTTAACAATAATCGTAATCTTAATTGGTAATAACTATAAAGTGTTAAATGGTTTTGGAAAGTTAGTGTTTTGGAACTTTATTATTGTTTTGGAAATTTGATGGTAGTATGATTTCATATTAAGTTTAATATATCGTTGTTGATAATAACTCAGTTAGTTGCTTTGACTTGTTGTAATACCGGGTTAATGATTATGTCGAAAGATTAGTTTTTAAAAGTGTTTTTGTGAAATGCGTCGGGTTCCTAAGTAATTGAGTTGTAGGTTAGTCGGGCTGGATTGTCCCTGAACTAACAATACACCAATTAAATAGGAATTCGATATATGTTCGACATACGTTAATTCGGGTTAAAGGTTTTAACTTTGATTTCGAATTGAAAGGAAGTGTGATTGCTTGAACGTTAGAAATCTAATTTGAACTTATTTTGGATTGAGGCTGTGCACCCTCAAGATAACCCAAGTAATTAATACAAAATGAATACTATTACTTGAGAATATATGGACTTGTAAAATGTTAGAAAATACTGGATTCAAAATTTTCTTTTACATTTTCCAAATAGTCGGGTGCACAAACCAGAACATAGGATGTTTGGAGAATAGTTTACGTATTACTTTTAAAATCGAATTCGGCATTTACTTTGCTCAAAAGATAATTTCGCAAATCTTGGATAGCATTCTCTTTGAAGATAAATGTACTCTATTTCATATAAAGGAACTCAAGTATTGCCATCCAGTTTTCGTCTAGCCAAGTGATACCATTTCCAAAATGTCATAGCCGAATTCTCTCAAATCAATATCAGAGTAAGCAGAAATATCAAGACTATGTAATAGACTCTAGTATAAGCATGGATTTTATTTATATCAAAAGGTACGTAATACATAGTCCGGCGGTAAGGATCTCCAAAATCCCAGAACAAGTCCATAAGGCTATGTATTTATATGTACATCAAAATAGACCATGGCTCCAGAGTTTTCGAAAGAAATTCCCACAATATATAAAACTCCCCAAAGTTGGTCTCATAGCACTGGTCGCGGCAGTAGTAGTAGAAGTCTCCAAGAAGTAGCAGCAACCATCATCCAACACCAGCATCAGCAGCTAATCTTCTCCACAACATCCATCACACCGGATCCTTGATCCTCATCATTTACCTTATGTACATACCTAGGGATTATCGCCTCTCTATTGACTCCCGATAGATTAAACGACAAGCTCGTTTCCGCTCTCGTATTCGACAGGATCCTCCTTGATCTTATTTGAAGGAGTAATTACCCTACCACTGGGTACAAGGTCTGATGAAAACGTGACCTGAATAGGACTCCTTGAAATAGACGGGGAAGTCTCCTCTCGAATAACTCTAAGAGAAAAAGGGTATGATCGGGTAGGTTCGAATTGAAAACTGTTAGACAAGCGAGCTGGTCGAGTGGGAGATGATCCATGGTAAATATAAAAAGTAGATACATGCATAGCATATATGATGGGAATCCTAAACCTACGAGGATGTGACCGAATCAGTGGATTAGGGTGATCGAAGGTAACCACTATCTCACCCTCATACTCTACTCGGCAATCCTCGCAGATCCATATGCCACTAAGAAGTGGGCGGACCTCGATGCAAGCGATGTAACGCGACATCACCTACAAGGGCATAGGGGTAAGTAAATCTATGCACATAATCAATAGAGCTTAAATGTAGAAATGATCATGATTATGCACATATACCCCAAATCAGTTAACAGCCATGGTTAGCACTTAGCAGCACTTAATGCAGATACGATATTAATTCTCAATCTTAATATCAAACCTTAGCTCAAATAAGGTTGAGTGGCATGATTGCCTGACATTCTTTTCTTTCGGAGATTCTCCATCAAATGTCCTCACGGACGCCAATCCAATACCACAACGTATTTCCAAATCACGAATACGTTACCAAAACGTATGGCGTACTAGCTCGGAAGTGATAAAAACATCACACTACCTGGTGAACGTCACATCGCCCAAGGACGTAAACCTATCACTTCTCAACATGCAATGGGTGTGATAAAAAACTCACCACATCTGATGAACGTCACGTCGCCTCCGGACGTAAACCTTATCACTTGTGATACACAACAGAGGTGATAAACAACGTCACCATGTCTGATGAACGTCACGTCGCCTAAGGACGTAAACCTTATCACTTGTGTGCACCACACCCTTCTCAACAAACAACGGGTGTGATAAAAAACGTCACCACATCTGATGAACGTCACGTCGCCTCCGGACGTAAACCTTATCACTTGTGATACACAACTGAGGTGATAAACAACGCCACCATGTTTGATGAACGTCACGTCGCCTAAGGACGTAAACCTTACCACTTGTGTGCAACACACCGTTGAAACATCCAATCAACAGTATACCACATACTGCCCACATTATACACCTTAATGTGTCATCGAGCTAGTAGCAATTCTTAGCAATTTCGGAGGTCCTACTCATGTCATCCGAACATGAGTAACAGTCCAGCACTCAAGCTCTTAAGGAATGTGATTGGTCTTCCTCAATTGATAATACGTAACGTGCCACCCGAGCAACGTTATGACGTGCCACTCGAGCCACGTCCCATTATCCAAACTCCAGTGTGTATGTATTAACTTTACTTAAAAGGAATTGATTGATGTTTTATACTTTTATTAATACATTACGTGCCTCCCGAGCAACGTATCATTATTCAAATGAAAACATTATAACGTCAATCAATTTCCTTTAAGTCCAGGATCACTTGGTTGATTATCCTTTAAGAGTTACAAAATGTCTTAGAATTGAAAATGGTATTTTTAAGTATCTGACTAAAAATACTCGAGTGTTTTCCAAAATACTCGAGTAGTTTGTCATTTTCCAGATTCTACTCGAGTGGTTCATAATTATACTCGAGTCGTTCATGTCTTCTTAGAGATTTAGGTTTTCAGATCTTCATAAATATACTCGAGTAATTCATGAGATACTCGAGTATTCCATTACCCAGAATACTCGAGTAGTTCATACATTACTCGAGTGTCCAATCTGATTCCCAAGTTGGTGCGCCAATTTTCACTCTGGTGCACCACGAAATACTCGAGTATTAAGCCAAATACTCGAGTATCTTCAGACAAAACAGAGTGAAACTTGGTTTTTACATACCATTTCAATTTCTAAACATTTTTAACCCAAAACAGTGATCACAATAGTTCATATACCACATATTGAACAGGTTAACATACCCATTTCATATCAAATAACAAATTTGACAGAGAATCAATCCATTATGCATGAAATATACAATTTAGCAACTCAACACTTCAAATTGCAAAATAAGCATAGTATTCATGCAACAAAGTTCATTTAAGCTTGCATGCATGATATAGAACTTGCTCATCACAGTCATAGAGCATGGATTGGTCTCCAAACCAAAGATCCTATTCAATCTAAGCCCTCAGAGCCTCTTGGTGGCTCTCTAACACAATTAATGAAATTTAAACTCTATCTAGTGTAAGAATTACTTCCCCTTACCTCTCAGACGTGAATCAAAAAAGAAATCTCCAAAGAAAAGCTCCACAACTCTCAGACCAACTTCAAGCACCATATGCAGAGCATTTTGAGTGCATCACCAAATTGGAATTGGTTTACACATGAAACAGAGAATAGAATTAGGGAAATTAAGTTTTCTAGACTCTATGCAACATCATCTAACTAAAGGAACTGAATTTGAGACTCAGAGACTCGTGAGCTTACCACAATCAATGATCAAAGTGAGCTCCCAGAACTGATGACAGTACCCAAACCTCAACTTCTCAGCTTTGATTCTAACAGCACACTCACTCTCAGCTCACAAACTTTATGTCTATACAAAGCTCGTGATGTGAGCTTTGTATTGGTGTATGATTTGTTACTTGAATCTAAGCACACAAGGAGAATCGAAGGAAACGATTACAGAACCCTAACTTGAGTAGAAAACTCGAATTTGACCAAAATCCTCAACAAATCGGTGTTGATAGGCTTTTATGGACGTGGGAGAGACTCATGCATCACGACACGACATCCATGGCGTTGGCATGGTGGTGATTTCCTGTCAACGAAGGGGGAATCGGTGGTGGTGACTCACTAAACGCACTAACTCGTGCAACTCTGTCCAGAATACTCGAGTTTTTCAGAAAATACTCGAGTATTTTTCCCAATTTTTGAAAAATTATTATTTTATTTACTTTCCCTCCAAAACCTTTCCTATAATTACCTCTAGGTCCCAATCCAGGGACTAATTTGCAAAATATTTATTTTATGCACAAATTTACTCACCAAAATAAATTCTAGCAATATAAACAAAGATCTTAATTAAAGATCAAGAATAGAAATAATTAATTATAATAAACTTTATAATTAATATTTCATTAATCCAGGATTAAAATTTTTGGGGTGTTACACTACTTCCCCACTTAAAAGGAATTTCGTCCCCGAAATTCACTCTTCAAAAGTACACATTTTCAAAATTAAATACTTAGCTTAAATTAAAACTTTCCCTCATAAACTTTTTCGAGAAAAACACGTTTCAATTTCATAACATTTTGCGAATACTTCAAATGAAATATTTTGGCTAAAACTTTTTCAAATAATACCTTTTAAATATATATATATATGTATATTCTTCAATTAAAACATTCTCCAAAGATCTTTTCGAGGAAAAACTTGACCCGTTGCGCACTCTGATCACTCAAGCACGATTAACGAATCATTTATATGACTTTATTCCTTAATAGTTGCAAACATTAGGGTGATCAGTACTAATATTCAAACCATTAATAATAAAATCATTCTTTTCAGATATAACTTTTCGCAGGAAAAGTCATACGACACATCTTTAAGTTAGATGAACTTAAAGATGGGATACTTGTCACCATCAGATACAGCTAGATAGCCAAGTGCTAGAGTTGTTTCCGTTGGGGAGACAAATACTTGTCCTATCCCGGTGGTTATTAATCTCTCTAGTCTTAACTGATCTTTCTCTTTCTGTGGCGCCCAAAGATATTTATCACATCCAACTGTGATAAGGGTTTTGATCACAGAAATTCAAATCACAGACCTGCTCAGGTTTTCAAATTACATAACGATTTAATCAACGCAATCGAAAACATTTATTACGTTCATCCCGATCAGAGAAAGGATAAACTCAAACTATCTATACTCAAATCTAACTCGCATCCTAGCAGGTTGAAGAACTCTCTCATTCTTGATTTGCTGATTGACCATTCCCTTCTCGTATTCCCCTCTAAGCAATCCGATGAATAAGACTTCATTTTCTTGTGACCAAAATCAAATATTCCTTTCCGTTCATCACTATTCAACCCATGGTGATGCACCTTACCTTCTCAAATAGTTTCTTTCCATCGGCTTTTCAGTTACTTTCATGTGATGGAAGTTTCCTTAACTCCATATGAAATTTCGATCCCCACAATTGATTCACTCATAAGCTTCCCGTGCTTAAAAGCTTCTTGTGCTTTCCTCACTATCCATACCAATTCTATACATGCTTACTAATGTCAGGAATCCCCTATTCCTCAATGATTGACAACTGGTTTGAAGTTGATCCATAATTCTTTTCGGACTCCGCATGTCTGAATCTCTTATCAAAATTGCAACGAAACATACTCCTCCAATCCTTGGAACTTGGCAACATTTTCCCCGAGATTCATATTGCCCTACCTTATTTCCAACCATTTAATCTCCTTTCTCTAATCTTTCAAAAGTTTCATCTTTGAGTAATTCCCAAGTGTCATGCCAATCCTTTGCTTCCGTTATCCAATTTGCATAGTTCCACTATGTCTTAGTTTCGCCATTTATCATATAAGTGGTATAACCTTTACTCATCCATTTTGCTTGATCCCATAACTAATCTTCATCTTCCAAATCGTCTGGAATCCAAATTCTTATCCTTAAAATATCCCCTATGGAACTTAGGTTTCTTCCCTTTCGAAATCAGTTTCTTATTGGTCCTTACTTCTTCGGTTCTTTGTTGCTATTCATGAATTCAAGTTAGGAATTCTATTGTGATTTGCAACCTCCCTTCCTTACTTCTCGTCGGTCTACTCGTATCATCAAGCTCGAATTTCTCAGATCCACTTTTCTTAAACCCCGTAGGGCTCACATGAATTGTCTTTCAGCCCCTGGTGATCGCTTCCTCATTGGCATTGTTGTAATGACGACAGAGTCTCCGGTCACGAGCTTTTAAAACACTGTCCGTTGACGTTGTCCCTTGTTCAACTCCTCCTCTCGGCTGAACAATTACTTCGATTCTCCAGGGTCGTTAACACTTAAAGCGTAATGACGCGAGGAGAGGCCTCACGCCCTCACAATAATCATGATCGTTGCAAAGCTCAAATCATGCGCCAAATGTATCACCTTGTGTGTATTCAATCACCTTGATGCACGCACATCTACCTTCTTCCAAGTCCCGTTCTCGACACATGAAAGTATGCTCTAATACTTTGGCATGAATCAAGTAGGAATAACACAGGAGGAAATGCTATTCTTCCCTTCAATGACTGAAAGTTCTTGTTGTTCTTCTTATTCCATGTAGAAGACTACTTCTCCCGGGTTATCTTGGTTGAATGATTTTGACTCTATAAAGTCCACTTAACAATAAGATTCGATCAATCTTTTCCCAAAATCACATTCAAATGGGAGAAAGGATAATAGACCGAATTTAACTTAGTGCCTCGATCAAATATCTCGACACTATAATCTAAAAAAACTTTTAGAAATAAATTTGGGTAGTTTCATGGGGTCTCAAATTTTTAAAACAATCAGGGAGATTCGACTTCAACCTATTTACACATATGTATATTGAACAAAAGAATGGGTAACTCTCGAATCGAACACAATCATGCAAAGTTGGTTTAGAAATAAATGGTTACCTTGCACGAGATCAGGAGATTGGTTAGCTTCCACTTTATTCAGGGTAAACACTTTGCCTTGAGTCTTTGGTTTTCTAGCAGGTCGGGTGCGGTTACTTTTCACAAGTTCTCTGCAATAACGTGCAACATGACCCTGCTTTCCACATTTAAAACAATTACTCATTGCCCAGCAGATCCTTCCATAATGATGATGCTTACACTTCTCACAGTAAGGAGCATTACTGCGAGGCTTAACTCCATCCTTAACTTCAGCTCTTCCTTTGCCTCGGTTCTGATCACAATATGGACCCTTATTCCGAGGATCAAATCTTTTCTTTCTCTGTGGTCCATAATCTTGCTGGCTACTCTTTGCCTGATCAGCTAATACTTCAGCCTTCTTATCATCCTCATACATTCGACACTTATCTACTAACGTAGAAAAACTTTGAATCTTCTGATAACTGAAAACGGATTTCAGTTCGGGTCTCAAACCACCTTCAAACATGATGCATTTGCTCCTCTCATCAGGATTGTTTTGATAGTATGGAGAGTACTTCATCAGTTCTTCGAACTTAGTCGCGTACTCACCCACACTCATGTCTCCTTGCTTTAATTGCAGAAACACAATTTCCTTCTTCCTTCTTAAGTCTTCCGGGAAGTATTTATTGAGAAACCTCTCTGTAAACACATCCCAATTAATATCCCTTCCTTCATAGTGCAGAAGCTGAACTGTGTGATTCCACCAGTTCTCAGCCTCGTCCTCTAACATATAAACTGCATACGCCATCTTCTGAGCCTCAGTGCAATCTAATGTTCTAAAGATCTTATCCATAGTACGAATCCACTTATTAGCCTCCTCAGGCTTAAATCCTCCTTCGAATTTAGGTGGGTTACAACTTCTAAAATCCGCCAAACTCTTGGCTTCCGAATTACCAACACTATGTTGGTAAGGTGGTTGTTGGGATTTTTGTTGTTGCCATTGATGCATAGATTCCAACACCACAGTGATTCTTTCTATTATCGCGTCGGTGCGATTTTGATTTCTAGTCGTCATAATAGACCTGCGCTATAACTTATGGTCACATATGATGGACTAGAGAAACATTCTTCACACAACCTATACTAAGGTTCTAACAATAGCTTTCTACAATGAATTCAATTTCTACATTATATCAATTGCTCCATTCGAGCAAGATACTGATATTCAAAACAATAAATATGCCATGTGGATACCTGCTTGATGTTGATGACTGCCTTTTTGGAGCTACTTCCACTACTACAGGATCTGACTTTTGCTCTGATACCACTAAGTGTGACACCCTCAAGATAACCCAAGTAATTAATACAAAATGAATACTATTACTTGAGAATATATGGACTTGTAAAATGTTAGAAAATACTGGATTCAAAATTTTCTTTTACATTTTCCAAATAGTCGGGTGCACAAACCAGAACATAGGATGTTTGGAGAATAGTTTACGTATTACTTTTAAAATCGAATTCGGCATTTACTTTGCTCAAAAGATAATTTCGCAAATCTTGGATAGCATTCTCTTTGAAGATAAATGTACTCTATTTCATATAAAGGAACTCAAGTATTGCCATCCAGTTTTCGTCTAGCCAAGTGATACCATTTCCAAAATGTCATAGCCGAATTCTCTCAAATCAATATCAGAGTAAGCGGAAATATCAGGACTATGTAATAGACTCTAGTATAAGCATGGATTTTATTTATATCAAAAGGTACGTAATACATAGTCTGGCGATAAGGATCTCCAAAATCCCAGAACAAGTCCATAAGGCTATGTATTTATATGTACATCAAAATAGACCATGGCTCCAGATTTTTCGAAAGAAATTCCCACAATATATAAAACTCCCCAAAGCTGGTCTCATAGAACTGGTCGCGGCAGTAGTAGTAGAAGTCTCCAAGAAGTAGCAGCAACCATCATCCAACACCAGCATCAGCAGCTAATCTTCTCCACAACATCCATCACACCGGATCCTTGATCCTCATCATTTACCTTATGCACATACCTAGGGATCATCGCCTCTCCATTGACTCCCGATAGATTAAACGACAAGCTCGTTTCCGCTCTCATATTCGACAGGATCCTCCTTGATCTTATTTGAAGGAGTAATTATCCTACCACTGGGTACAAGGTCTGATGAAAACGTGACCTTAATAGGACTCCTTGAAATAGACGGGGAAGTCTCCTCTCGAATAACTCTAAGAGAAAAAGGGTATGAGCGGGTAGGTTCGAATTGAAAACTGTTAGACAAGCGAGCTGGTCGAGTGGGAGATGATCCATGGTAAATATAAAAAGTAGATACATGCATAGCGTATATGATGGGAATCCTAAACCTACGAGGATGTGACCGAATCAGTGGATTAGGGTGATCGAAGGTAACCACTATCTCACCCTCATACTCTACTCGGCAATCCTCGCAGATCCATATGCCACTAAGAAGTGGGCGGACCTCGATGCAAGCGATGTAACTCGACATCACCTACAAGGGCATAGGGGTAAGTAAATCTATGCACATAATCAATAGAGCTTAAATGTAGAAATGATCATGATTATGCACATATACCCCAAATCAGTTAACAGCCATGGTTAGCACTTAATGCAGATACGATATTAATTCTCAATCTTAATATCAAACCTTAGCTCAAATAAGGTTGAGTGGCATGATTGCCTGACATTATTTTCTTTCCGAGATTCTCCATCAAATGTCCTCACGGACGCCAATCCAATACCACAATGCATTTCCAAATTACGAATACGTTACCAAAACGTATGGCGTACTAGCTCGGAAGTGATAAAAACGTAACACTACCTGGTGAACGTCACGTCGTCCAAGGACGTAAACCTATCACTTCTCAACATGCAATGGGTGTGATAAAAAACGTCACCACATCTGATGAACGTCACGTCGCCTCCGGACGTAAACCTTATCACTTGTGATACACAACAGAGGTGATAAACAACGTCACCATGTCTGATGAACGTCACGTCGCCTAAGGACGTAAACCTTATCACTTGTGTGCACCACACCCTTCTCAACAAACAACGGGTGTGATAAAAAACGTCACCACATCTGATGAACGTCACGTCGCCTCCGGACGTAAACCTTATCACTTGTGATACACAACAGAGGTGATAAACAACGCCACCATGTCTGATGAACGTCACGTCGCCTAAGGACGTAAACCTTACCACTTGTGTGCAACACACCGTTGAAACATCCAATCAACAGTATACCACATACTGCCCACATTATACACCTTAATGTGTCATCGAGCTAGTAGCAATTCTTAGCAATTTCGGAGGTCCTACTCATGTCATCCGAACATGAGTAACAGTCCAGCACTCAAGCTCTTAAGGAATGTGATTGGTCTTCCTCAATTGATAATACGTAACGTGCCACCCGAGCAACGTTATGACGTGTCACTCGAGCCACGTCGCATTATCCAAACTCCAGTGTGAATGCATTAACTTTACTTAAAAGGAATTGATTGATGTTTTATACTTTTATTAATACATTACGTGCCTCCCGAGCAACGTATCATTATTCAAATGAAAACATCATAACGTCAATCAATTTCCTTTAAGTCCAGGATCACTTGGTTGATTATCCTTTAAGAGTTACAAAATGTCTTAGAATTGAAAATGGTATTTTTAAGTATCTGACTAAAAATACTCGAGTGTTTTCCAAAATACTCGAGTAGTTTGTCATTTTCCATATTCTACTCGAGTGGTTCATAATTATACTCGAGTCGTTCATGTCTTCTTAGAGATTTAGGTTTTCAAATCTTCATAAATATACTCGAGTAATTCATGAGATACTCGAGTATTCCATTACCCAGAATACTCGAGTAGTTCATACATTACTCGAGTGTCCAATCTGGTTCCCAAGTTGGTGCGCCAATTTTCACTCTGGTGCACCACGAAATACTCGAGTATTAAGCCAAATACTCGAGTATCTGCAGACAGAACAGAGTGAAACTTGGTTTTTACATACCATTTCAATTTCTAAACATTTTTAACCCAAAACAGTGATCACAATAGTTCATATACCACATATTGAACAGGTTAACATACCCATTTCATATCAAATAACAAATTTGACAGAGAATCAATCCATTATGCATGAAATATACAATTTAGCAACTCAACACTTCAAATTGCAAAATAAGCACAGTATTCATGCAACAAAGTTCATTTAAGCTTGCATGCATGATATAGAACTTGCTCATCACAGTCATAGAGCATGGATTGGTCTCCAAACCAAAGATCCTATTCAATCTAAGCCCTTAGAGCCTCTTGGTGGCTCTCTAACACAATTAATGAAATTTAAACTCTATCTAGTGTAAGAATTACTTCCCCTTACCTCTCAGACGTGAATCAAACAAGAAATCTCCAAAGAAAAGCTTCACAACTCTCAGACCAACTTCAAGCACCATATGCAGAGCATTTTGAGTGCATCACCAAATTGGAATTGGTTTACACATGAAACAGAGAATAGAATTAGGGAAATTAAGTTTTCTAGACTCTATGCAACATCATCTAACTAAAGGAACTGAATTTGAGACTCAGAGACTCGTGAGCTTACCACAATCAATGATCAAAGTGAGCTCCCAGAACTGATGATAGTACCCAAACCTCAACTTCTCAGCTTTGATTCTAACAGCACACTCACTCTCAGCTCACAAACTTTATGTCTATACAAAGCTCGTGATGTGAGCTTTGTATTGGTGTATGATTTGTTACTTGAATCTAAGCACACAAGGAGAATCGAAGGAAACGATTACAGAACCCTAACTTGAGTAGAAAACTCGAATTTGACCAAAATCCTCAACAAATCGGTGTTGATAGGCTTTTATAGACGTGGGAGAGACTCATGCATCACGACACGACATCCATGGCGTTGGCATGGTGGTGATTTCGTGTCAACGAAGGGGGAATCGGTGGTGGTGACTCACCAAACGCACTAACTCGTGCAACTCTGTCCAGAATACTCGAGTTTTTCAGAAAATACTCGAGTATTTTTCCCAATTTTTGAAAAATAATTATTTTATTTACTTTCCCTCCAAAACCTTTCCTATAATTACCTCTAGGTCCCAATCCAGGGACTAATTTGCAAAATATTTATTTTATGCACAAATTGACTCACCAAAATAAATTCTAGCAATATAAACAAAGATCTTAATTAAAGATCAAGAATAAAAATAATTAATTATAATAAACTTTATAATTTATATTTCATTAATCCAGGATTAAAATTTTTGGGGTGTTACAGAGGCATTTCCTTTTAATTCGGAATTAATAATGTCAAGTAACATTAACATTTGATTTTTGTGAGTTATTATCAAAGTTACGTGATTTTGGTTTATTTTGAAAGATTATACTATTTCTGAAAGTTAAGGTGTTTTTAATAAAGAAACGTACTATTTTATCGAGAAGCAATGGTTTTAAGATTAATTTCTATTTGATTTTGATTTATGAATTTTAATTAAATTTTTTTGAAATTAACTTGTTTCGGTTTTCAAGTTAAAGTCCTTTTTCGTAAAGTGCATTATATTGATTATTGTTTAATTCGTATGACCTGGTTAGACGACGAAGGACTTTAGGATCAGCGCAAGTGAAAGCACTGAACTGCGCTACGTTGGGCAGCACTATATGAAAGGAATCAGGTTTATGGAAACGTAATGTAAGGGGTGTTTTACCATGCTTTAGAGAGTCCTTTCTAATTAGTTATAATACCTGCTAAGAATATATGGGTATGTTTGTGATTGAATCTCAGGGTAATTAATCGAAACTAAAAGTAAAGGATAAAAATAAACAAAATAAAATCTAATTAGATAGCGTGATTTGAAATATGTGTTTTAAGTGCAAATTGTAAATATGCTAATTAAAGATAAAAAGGGGAAATTGAATTATAATAGAATATGTGTAATTAATTATGTGTTATGGTGTGATGTGGATAACTGTGAACATTTCAAATGTTTGACTAACTAATTGCAATACATGTGTAAATGTGGATATTTGTTATTTGAGGTGATGGTTTGTTGTTGTACAATAATGATAAGTAGCAATATTATAAATGCTTGAATGACTAATTGTATTGCATGTATTGTGATAGTTATGCATGGGTAACTGTAAATTTGTGTAAATTGTACGTAGACATGTTAAGTGATGATGCATGCCTTTGGATTGATGTACGTGTTTGAATAATGTATGTTGTGGTGGTATGAGGTACCTTCCTGTGTGGAGGTGAAGTATCATCAGGCCAAATTGTATGAGGTACCTTCCAGTGTGGAGGTGAAGTACATTGGTATGAGGTACCTTCCGGTGTGGAGGTGAAGTACCCATAGGCCAATTGTATGAGGTACCTTCCGGTGTGGAGGTGATGTACAATGGTATGAGGTACCTTCCGGTGTGGAGGTGAAGTACAAGGGGATAAAATACATCTTAAAAATGAAATGAAAGAGAAAGTAAAAAGAATGAAAAGTAAAGGGAATGGAATAATAAAGAAAAATGGAAATGAAAACGAATATAGGTGGTGTTAAAGCAAAAATGTGAGAAGGGAAATACGTACATTGAAATGAAATGTTATATAAATGTTTAGTCATGAATGAGAATGCTATTTTGTATGATTGTGATAACTAAGAAAGAAAATGTGAAATTAAGTAAAGAGTTGAGAAAGTGTCAGTTTGTAAAAGTTGTAATTGTATGAAATAATGAGTTAAAGAATTATAAAAGAAATCATTTGTTATTGATGTGAATATAATTGTTGTGAACAGGTATGAATGATTGAGTTTTGTGCAGTATATGGCTAATTGTGTTTGACTTAGTAGGTTATTATGTCTATTTAGAAACTACTTCTCTATTTCATGTGTAAAGCTCACCCTTGCAACCATTTTTACAGGTTCAAAGTTTGAGCAGACACAGTTATCCGGCCGAGCAGGAGTACACTCCACGCTGTGGAGTGTAATTTAGTTAAGAGGGAATTATATCCTATTTATTATAATTAGTTTATTTTGGTTGGAAACAATTCGTTGTAAGCCCTAAATTTTGTTTTACTTTGTTAGCAGGGCATGAGAATCAAATTAGTTTATTTATAAATATTTTCTGAACTGTACTGGTTTGACAGGTATATAAAAATGTAATTTTTGGGAAATCCGAAAAAATAGAGGAAACTCTACCGGATTTTCATTAAGAATTAAAAAGAAATTTTCAAGTCCCAATTAAAAACCGACATAAATATTAGTATTAAGCTATATAAAATGTTAGGGTGTTACATTATGGTATCAAAGCAGTTTCTCCTCGGCCTTGGAGTTGTGAATTACTCCTGTGGGTTACTCACCAAGCGAGTAACCAGTAGATAGTTAGATGTCTAAGTTAGTTAGAATAGGAATTAGGATTTAGTGGACTTAGATTAATATCTCCTAATTCATAGTTGATTTCTTAGGTTTTGTTTCAAACTTTATAAAGTGTTAAAATCTGATTTCCCTATTTGTATGTATTATCACACTTGGAAGATAGTGCGCGATTCCAAATGTGACAATTCACACAAAATAATTCAAGTAAAATTTTCGTACATCTAAACCTTGAACTAAGTCGTGTAACTTTTCTCGAGAGAAATGACAAGTTGTCTACCGTAGGACAGTTAAACTTGTAACACCCCAAAAATTAATCCCCGATTAGAAATTATAATTATATGTAATTACGTTAATTATTATAAAAAATTATAATGTGATTATAATATAATTATGATGATTAGAATATAATTATGTTTTAAAAATAAATTAAGAAATAATTAAAGGAAATTATTTTATCAAAGTAATTATTTATTTTTATGCAAATAAAAGAAGAATTTAAAAGATATTAAGAAAAGAAAAGAAATATAATATAATATCTTTAGATTTTTCAGATTTGTGTCTTACTAACCGGTTAGTGATACGAGTAACCGGTTAGTGCTCTCAGACACCCAGAACTGAGATTGTTCTGGACACAAATTGGAAAAGGGAAACACGTTTTTAACCTCAACACCAGCCACCTTAGCCTGAAAACACGTCTTGTCTCTGCTAATTCGTGTGGTGAAGGATGTTGGTGACTTAAACCACGTTTAAGCCACACAATTCACTCTCAATTTCTCATAAAACAAGTTCAGACTCCATTTCTTTGTTGTGGCTGTGTTTAGATTCGTTCTCTCTCTCTGAGGCATCAACACACACAAACTTTATATCAAAACAAAGCTCTTTCATCCCTCTTGAAAAAGAAACAAGTCCCATTCAATTTCATACACTATAGAAGAAGTTATAGGCTCTGCAATTTGACTCTGTTGATGCTGGAAAATAGAGCATAAATCAATCTCTGGAGCTCTCTTTGTTGAATTTGTGTGGTAAGCTCAAGCTCTCTTTGTAACCCAAACTTGTCTCAATCTTGAGTTAGTATATCCTAGTTTTGATTCAAATCCTTTCTCACACGTTTATTTCACTTATTCTTGTTGAAAATCTCTGATCAATACCCCCTGTTGAAACTGAAAACAGAGTTGCAGCTGAGGTGGGTTTTGCCTCAAAATCGTGTTGAACCTTTTCCTTTGCTTTCCAATCAGTCTCAAAAGCTTCAATAGGTAAGGGAGAAGATATTCATTTGCTAGAATGATTATTAAATGGCTTGGAATGTAAAGGAGCTTTACAAGCTCAAGGGCCATAGGTTTCGAATTGGGACTTTGGCTTGGAGGCCAAAATAGGACATAAAACTCATTCAAGCAAGTCCTATTAACTGAACATGAGCTAAAGGAACGATAAATTTGACTTGAGAAGCTCTGAAATTGAATTTGACATGTTAAGTGTTAATTATGTGATTTTATGCATACTTGAATAATTCTATATGAATCTCATGAAATTGATGTGTATAACTTGTTTGAACATGTTTAAATATGTCCATATATGTTCTGTGAATGATTGATAAGGATTGAAAATGAAAGGTTTTTGAATTGGTGTTAAAAAGTGACATTTCTGGACTGATGCTGCAGTGACTAACCGGTTACTGCAACTACTAACCGGTTAGTTACTGTAAAATTGGAAAAGAGCGAAATTTGAATGTGACTAACCGGTTACACGACTTCCTAACCGGTTAAACGCTGTACAGAACCTGAAAAATATATTTTTCTTTAATCCAACATTTTATTAATATTTGTAATTAATTCTTTTAAAATAAAAACTTTATTTTTACTATTAAAAAGAATATTGTGGTGTCACTTTCTTTTAACATCAATTCAATACCAATGAAATAATTTGAATTCAATCCTAATAACTTGGTTGTGATTGAAATCATGCATGGTGTTATGGAGATAAGATAAGATAATAGGAAAAGATGTTAGTTCCATGATGAATGTTTTGATAATGACAAAAGGTTACAAAGTGTTTTGAACAAGCTATCATGTGTTGATCAAGTTCAAGTTCAACAAGCAACAACAAACATCAAATGAAGAAGAAAGAAAACAAGCTCATGAAGACATAGTTTGAGTGTAATTGTAATTGTTTTATCTTTTGCCTCTCAAGCTTCTTAGGTCTTTTATTTGGGTAGATTATTTAGAGGGTAGTGAATCTCTATCATAGTCATGATTAAATCATAATTTGAGTTTTCACTTAACCTAGAATCAATAGGTGGCTTAAAGGTTTGAAAGGAAAGGTTTAGTTTTGAGAAAACAAGTTTCTAAAATGTGCAGTATGGATTTAATCGATTAAGGATGAATTTAATCGATTACTACTCAATTAAGTGAAGATTTAATCGATTAAACACTGCAGATCTGGTTTTTTAAAATACGATTTTCACTTCTCAAAATCAGTTTTCAAGTGCTACAACTTTTGGGTATTCTATATAAACCTATTCCTAACCTTTGTGATTAATATACATCATTTTCATAATCAATTTTACAAAGAATCAAGCCACTCTATTCTCTCTCAATTTCAAAGATCAAAGCTTTCTATTTTACATTCTTTGATCAAGAACCTTTGAATCTCTTATTGTGAATTGTCATAGCTATTTATTGAGATTCATAGGATTGTCATTTGTGTTTTCTATTGTGTTGTAATCTTTTCAAGAAGGCAAGCCAACTACAACAACAAAGAAGCCTTGGTGTGTCGATTATCATCAAGAAAATCTCATTGGAGAAGAAGAAAGTCTTGGTTGTGAATCAAGCAAAGTGAAGCCTTGGTGTGTGGATTATCATCAAGCAAAGAAGACTTGTTGTGTCGATTATCAACAAGGGGTAGAGGTTAGATTAGAGAGAAGATCAATAGGATTACAAGGCAAGGGTGTGGTGTATCTCTTGTAGGCTAGCAAGAAGGGAGTCTTGTGAGGCACTTACTTGTAATTTGAGAACTCTAATTCCTCATAGTGAAGAATCTCTCTTGGTTGAAGAGGGGACTGGATGTAGCTTTCAAGCGGATGAAAGTGAACCAGGATAAATCACTGTGTCGTATCTCTAAACCCTTAACTCTTTACATTCTTGTTGTTCATTGTGTTCTTCGTTGAAAACCTAGAAAAAGAGTGATTTTCATAATTGATTGAATTGAATCTTTATTGTTCAAATTGATAAAGGGAAAATCATTTTCATAACTAGGGTAATCAATAAGAATATAGGTGTTAATTGTTTTCGCTGAATCTCTGATCTTACGTGTTGATTGATTGATTTTCGTATGCGATTGAAAAGTGATTTTTCAGTTTCTGATAGATTTAATCGATTAAGTACATTTTTAATCGATTAAGGACTTTTGAACTTTCAGGCTTAATCAATTAAACTTCAGAATAATCGATTAAGAGAATTTGAACTTTCAGGTTTAATCGATTAAAGTTCAGATTAATCGATTAAATGCTGTAGATTTTGCAAAAATCATTTGTTTTAATTGTTTCGATTTGTTTCATTCGAAAATCTTTCAAGGTTTCTTAAACACCTATTCAACCCCCCCTTCTAGGTGTGTTCCTAGGGTTCCTTAGTTGTTTCAACCACCAATTGCGGTTTCCTCAAAAGACACATTCGATTTAATTAAATCGGTATGAGAATACGCGGAGATTAGGTTTATGACGGTGATACGTCAAATAACCGTGAGAATTAATTATAGGTAAAATAGTCCTATGATGAGTGGGTTCTGCAGACTCGACTCGGGATAATTTTACAATGACTATAATTTTATTCTATCGATCTCTCGGAGTATTTCGTGATTGCGGAGTACGATCTTTAGTATAATTTACACATGGGTTGTAATTGTATACTTGGTGGAAAGACGTTTACTCCCAATTGCTTTTCCTATTTAGTATGAATCGTTGGTACGTTGTTGTCAAACGTACGTGGAGCGTTTGAACGTTTTCGTCAAAACGTAATTTGGATCGTTTGAACGTTTTCGATAAAACGTAAATTGAATCGTTGAGGACGTTATCGATAAACGTGAAATTTGCCAAGTGCATGATATTTCTTAGAATATCACAGAGGAGATTGCATTAAACATTGCATCGCATTGCATTGCACATGCATTAGAGTCATACATTATTTCTTGATATTTATTGTTTAATATTTATCGATTGATTATCTGAGTTTGCTTACTTGCTTATGTGATCCTAATTGCTACTTGACTAATTGTGTCTGTTTATTCCTAGTTCATTTAATTATTCATTTGTACGTGAATGACACTGTCTTACTCCCTTTGCCCTATTTGTTTATTAGGTGATGTCTCGATTTCTGGCGTGCCTGGAGATGAGTCCCGTGAGAGGGACATGGGAATATGAGGAGCGTAGGGCCACGTTCGAGGGGGAGGTGGAGCTGATCTTCCGCCACCCGAACCCCTTGGCGTATATGCGTCCTCGTCGGTTCCGCATACCTATGATATATGCCCAGCATGTACCTCCTGCTTTTACTTACAGACATGGTACTCCACCGCCCCAGCCTGCACGTCGTCGTTCTCATTTTCGTTTCAGACCAGCTGCTCCCACTCACACTCCTCCTGAGAGAGCTGCACCGGAGGATCCTTCCCGTCCGGGTCCATCTCGGACTGTGAGATTTGCACCATCACCGGAACGTGTGCCTCCGGTGGTTCAGGTGGACTCTGAGGAGGAGGATCCCGAGGAGGGCGAGAGTGAGCCAGCTGGGGGCGACGCTGTACAGACTGGAGGGGAGAGTGACCAGGTCGTTCCATCGACTGGGAGCCAGTGGATGGTGGATGATATGTGAGGTGATATGCTAGGTATTTATCATTAGTATGTAGGCTGACTTTAGTATCTTATAGAGTTTTGTGGACTGCTCTGAGTTACACCTTATTATATATATGCATATGTGCACTGACTGAGTTTAGTAACTCAGAGTTATGATACAGTACCTTTTGACTGAAACAATGTGAAATGATGTACATTAAATTAAACTCCTTATGTGAAATATAAATGACGCAGTTTTATGAAAGTATTTGGTTTAAATTATTTCCTATTTTTATATACCATCATAAAAACAACAATATCATTTCCTTAAATCGCATTAACAATATGCATTTATCATAACATAATTCCCGTGACGACTCCGGTCGTTACAAAACTCAGTTAATATGGAAATGATGTTGACCACCAATAGAATGTAAGGTTGAGCTTGATCACCCCAATGTTTGCATTTATTGGAGAGTGATATCATCGAACTCTATGGGTTTAAGGTTACCAATTGATAATTGGTGATGTAAGATGTATTTGGTAAGCTATGAGAAGAGATCCGTAGTATGTAAACCCTGTTGTTTCCAAGTGCTCTAAAATCAGAGTACGCAGCGAAAATAAACAGAAATCATTCCAAATATTTTGTAAGCCTTGACCGCTGGATTCTATCTTTAGATTTAGTTCCACTTAAATGCTTGGATAATTGTCCTTAGTCGAACAAGCTTTTTCCTAGTCTCCATAAGTGATTCCTTACTCAAATGAGGGTCTTATTGAATGGTTCTTTTTTTTTACTTAAAGAAATTCTTCATAAAGCACATTATATGATTTACGAAAGCCTAATTTATACATATGTTTCTCTTTTTCTAAAACACTTATTTACATTCTTGCTTTGACGAAGTGTTAGCTATTGATTTTATTAAATATAGTTTTATTCGATTATGGACTTTGAAGATTCGTTGCTTTTACTTCCTCTAATTTACTATCCTGCTTCCAATCCACTTGAAAGAATACGTTTGTTGAGATGATAATTCGCTCTATTTGCCAAGGATTTATCTCTGACATTTCTGTATAGCTAGCTTTATGTAACACCCCGATTTGACAACTTGAAAATAAAATTTCTTTAATTAATATAGTGAAAATTTGGGCCAATTTTTTTTTTTTTAAAAACAGTGTTACACAAGGTGAGAACACTTAGATTTTCAAATCATGTTTGCAATTTAAACTCATGTCCTCACATTGCATAAAACCTTTCAAGTTTCAAACCGAGACGTTACGAAACATCGCACTCTGAAACTTGTTTTCACAAAACACATTTAAAAGCCCATTTCGTTTGTCTTAACCGTAAAACTTAATCTCGGTTATCCAGTTTTATAAAACCTCTTTCGGGTGCACATGTGGATGCAGCTAATGATGTCTAAGTACCTGGTAAGGGAGTACAATACTTGAACATAGACACTATAACAATAGATCTCCGTCCAACGTATGCTCCTCCGAAGAGTCGAACCATCGATCATCTAGTCCTCGAACCGAGCTTGACCTTCTTCTCCTTCGAGACTCCATCTCGATCTCGTCTTCGTAGGTCAATGCTTGCAGCGCCAATTCCCAATATAAACTACTCACTCTGTCACCTGTGGACATCATCGCAGAAGTCCACAGGGAAGGGGGAAAGACAGAGAGAGTAAGTATTCCGAACGACGCATCGTCGACGGTGTGGGTTTACGATACGCAAAATATTAAGACAATACAAGCACACAACGATACACATTCACAACACCATAATACCACATGTAATTATGCAAGATTCATGGGGATGAAATGCAATAGTCGCATTATCTAACACTATGTCCTTTCCTTAGGGAGTCTCTAAATCAGTTTATCTCGCAAAGCCGAATTTCTTAAACAGCTTGTCTCACAAAATCGAAGTCTCTCGATCGGCTTGTCTCGCACGATCAAAGTCTCTTTGTTCATGTATCTCGAGTCCATAGTATCGGGATTCAGGCTTAATCGTTTTGGTTTCAAGTCTACATCTCCTCGGAATCCATCCACCTAGTCGGAAGCAATCAGGAGTACAGGATCTCTAACCACACCGGCTTTTACTGGATGGCAAAGTATATGCATTCATATAAAAAGCCCGGGAAAATAAATAAAATAACCTCATCCGGTCATGTTCGAGCATCCCTCTCACTGATCAAGAATTAGTCAAGGGGGTGTCAGTCCTCTGTCTAGTGTACATGTGGTACTTCGTCCACACCACTGAGTGACCAGCTCCGACTGGTTCAGCCAGGGCCCCTATGGTTTTTCCACCTAGACAGACTTCTCAAGGCTTCTTGACGAATCACCGTCATTGTCGTCCCCTATCCTAATCATCCAGCTGAACACCACAAGGGTAATCCAGATGTATCTTCCTCTCCACTACTTCGGGTTAGGGTTTAAGTTCGTAAGATTACACTCGCTCGTTCTAACGTCGACCCATCCTAAGTCATCTCTGCCATACAGCTCCGACTATATGCGGAATGCTTCTGTGGGACTCGACCACTGTGTCCGATGGGCTCCGACCCATCCTGAATCATTCTCGGCATACGGCTCCAACCAGTATGCAGGATATCCACAACTTGTCTGACGGGCTACAACCCAATTAGAATCAACCTCGCCATATAGCTACGACTATATGCGGAATATCAAACATCATTCTGACGGGCTACGACCCACTCAGAATCACCATCGGCATATGGCTCCGACCACATGCGGGATATCCATCAATCATCAATAGATAGGCTCCGACCTATCCCAACTCGCTCTCAACATATGGCTACGACCATATGGAGGCTATCTCAACATATGGCTACGACCATATGGAAATCATCTCAACACATGGCTACAACCACGTGGAACTATCTCAACATATGGCTACGACCATATGAAAATACTCTTTGTAGAAATCCACAGTCATTTCGTCCATGTTCAAAGCATCGTCGTCATAATCACATCGTCAGCTCGTTCCACATACTCGGCGCATCAGCATCATCCGGTTCCACCGCGTGTTCTGTCCTTTAGAGCTTTGCTCTTTTCATTGGGGAATTTCTTATAGTTTTCTATGTCTTTTCTATTCTTATCTTATATCGCGGGATGATGCATTATGCTCATGCAATGATAATATAAACAACAATATATCTCAACATAAACAATTATATCAATCAATCAATACCATGTGATGGTATAGGTCTGAGTCTTCGTATACCACGATACAAACAAGGCACACAATTTATCGGGTATACTACTAGCTACGATAGACCTTTACTCTGACTTTGAGAGAGTACGGAGTGTCCTAATAGATCACCTAAATACCACGGTGTCTTAGGGAAGCTTCTCTCTCACCTCAACTCCAGCAAACACCTCATCCGAAATCGTTGCGAGTCCTCTCAACTGTCAGCTGCTCCAGGTTCTTGACTCATACGCACCTTATACTAGATAGGAGACACTAACGTTACTAGTCTATCTAAATGATTGTCATACTTAAGATCCAAAACGTGTTTTTCGAAAACTCCTTTTTGCTTCTTATCGGAAAATCGTAAAACATCAAGATTTTCTCAAATCAAAATCCAACTTTCATCGTACTTTAAATACTTTGAAATCTTCATAAGAAATCAATGAAATCATTTTAAATAAATGGATCGGTTGCTGGTCCGTCTTGGACAGCAGCTCGCTCGATCCCGAAAACATGAAATCCAACTTTCATCTTATATTAAGTACTCATCAAAACTCAACTTCAATCACTTTGAAAACATTTTCAAATATGAAATACAACTCATAAAAACTCTGGACAGCATCATATTCTAAGTCTTAAATTCATTTTCCATTGTCCAAAACCAATTTAAATCCATAAACAAATTAAGCATCTTGAAAACGATTCAATAAACACTTTGATCAACACTTTCTCAAGTTCAAACACTTAAAATAAAACATGGGCAGCATGATTCTTCAAATAAGACAAGCCATTTAGCACATAGAACATAGCACATTTCAAATCATAATTTCAAACCAATAGCCTAGACCGAAACACCGTAAACAATTAACTTTGCAAACTCATGCATGCAGAGTCTAAACATACCATCAAACAATCTCTCATTCAATTATTTCAAGACATTATAATCACCATACAGATTCAGCCAAGTCATGAAATGAAGCACAAAATTCATGTTTGTCGAAAACATTTAAATAAAGCTTTTGTTCAATTACGGGAAAGCACAGAAGATAAAATCTAAAGCTATACCAAATCAACTTGTTTAATTCTCAAAACTTCCAGAACATACCAATATATGTCAAAGTTCATCATATAAAATTTCCAAGTCGTTTGAACAATCTTAAGCTGGGTTTCAAATCAGATTTTGCATGAAAAGCATGATGGAACTGTTGCTGACCTGAGGCCAAAATGTCATGGTTAAAAATAGTGTTTGAACTCCGAATTAAATTAAAATTGGTATATACTTACCTTATACAGTCAAGACCATCTCATAAAAATTTAGGATTATTTGGAGTTGTGAAAGTTATATTTTTCTAATTAAGTTTGTCATTAAGTCTGGAAAATCTGAACCAAACGGTTCACTGTCTTGCCTTTAGTAAAATTATCAAAGCAACTCCAAATCTCCTCAAATTTTACAGAGAGAATCTAGAGAGGTTCAGGAAGCTACCATAAAAATTTCAAGCAATTTAGAGTAGCAAAAGTTTGAAAATTCTATCCATCTTTAACTGAAAAACTTGTTTTCTCAAAACCGTCTTCACAAAATTGGTTCTCATAGAAATGGGAAATCGATTCCAAAAATCTTTCAAAAATTCAGAGAAACTCATTTTATCATACTTAGATTAGTGGCAAAATTTCAGAATTATTGAGCATGCACAAATATTATTTATCAAGGTTAAACACACACATATCCAATTTTCAGCATAAAGCTTTATCAAGTAAACTTGTTCATTTATTCCAATCATCACATAATCACAAGTCATCAAGTTGAACATCATATTCACATACTTGTTTATGCATATATCTTAATCAAATAAAGAGGTCAAACTCTTAAGCATATATAAATTGAATCATGCATCACATAAACACTTAGACAAATTTTCATTTAACTTTCACTTAATTACATTAAAACCGTATGCATCATTAGTCTTTTAAAAGTTATTTCTTCAAGGAATAGTTTCACAAATCAACATATAGTTTCATGACATGAACACAAATACACTCAAGAAAATTTAACTCCAAAGTTAAGGTCCAAACCGTGACCTTAACTAGGTTTTCTCAAAAACATTTTTCAAAGATTAAAGACTTCTAAAAACAACTTCAAATCCAATAACAATTTCATATCATTTATCAAGCAAGTAAAAATATAATCCTAACATACACTTCCTATATGAAACCGTGAGCATCATTACATCTCTAAACAATTTTTTATTTAACATTTAACACATATAATCAACCCAATAGTTTATGGAAATCACTTATTCATCAAGCAAACTTAAGAAAATCTTAACCCTTTCATTCACACCTACAAACCGTGACTATCCCAAGAAATCACAACATCACAAAATTTTATATTCATCATTAAACTTCAAGATCATGACATGCAAAAGATCAAGCAAAAGAAAATAAAGCTTTCACTCACAACATCATCAAAACTATGACTTGTCCATGGTTTTCTTAAAAAGAGTTTTCTTAAAGATTCAAACTTCCAAATCATACTTAGAATCACAAGATAATCACATGCATACAATAAAAATCCAACATCAAGCTTCTAACCTAAAAGTCAAGCACAAACCGTGGCTAACCACAAGGAAAATCACCAAGGAAATCAATCATTCTCAAAGATCTTTACATTAAGAACTCAAGCATCAACAAATCATAGTTTCAAGCATAGATCTTGGCATGCATGCAACAAGAACACTAGATCTTTGAAAAATCTTTCATGAAAGCTTAAAATCAAGTCCTTTTCAAAACACTTTTAAGATATCAAGAAGAAAACTCAAGATCATGAGAAAAACACTTTCTTAACAACAACCTCAAGATCAAGTTCAAAGTTAAACATGCATGTAAAGAAAATCACTAGATCTAACTTGAAAACAAACATGCATCAACACTTTTTCAAACAAAATCAAAGTTTTAGAAAGAGAGGATGAAATCGAAAAAGAATCAAAGAAAAAGGTTTAAAACTTTTAAAATCATGAAACAAATTCTTACTTAGTCAAAACTTTAAAGAATTCAAGTCCAATTCCTTGGTTTCTCTCCTCTCTCCTCACGGTCCATCACTCATTTTCCTAGTCCGTGGTCTTTCTCCTTCTTTCCTTCACTATCTTAGCTTGGTCTTGTTTAGGTCATGGAGAGTTCAAAGTTTGGTTTCCTTCCTCTCGAGATTCGGTCACTCTCTCTTTCTCTTTCTCTTTCTCACCAAGAGTTTGATGATTCTCTTGGTGTTATGTGTTTGGTTTAGGAAAAGAAGTGGAAGAAAGTTTGTGTTGATGAATGAATGAAGAAGGATTCACTCACTCACTCACGGTTTTAGGGTGTTGTTGGTGTGTGTTGTTGTGGTTTGTGTTGGTGTTGATGAGAGAAAGAAAAATGATGAAGGAACAAGAATGAGAAATGGAAATGAACTTCCTCTTGGTCTCTCACGGTTTTGGCCCTCTCTTTCTCTTATCTTTCTCTACTTTCACTTAATTGCCATCAAGGGCTTGCATGGGTGGCTTCTTTGCAAATGCTTAGGGACTAAGTCACAAAACATGGAGACCAAGTCTTGCTTCCATGTCCCTCACGGCCTCCTTCCTCTTTCCTTCCTTATTTCTTCACTTTTTCCTCTTCTAGGTCATGCTTTGGTCATCTTGATGATGTCATGGGTTTGACTATAAGGCATGCAACTTGGTGACTAAGCAAAGCTACTTGGTTGCCAAGTTTCTCACCTAGCATTCAGCCATAGGGTGGTTTAGGGTAGGTTAGTTTAGCTTAATTAGGTTTAAGGCACTAATTAGGTTCTAATCATAATTAAGGTAGGATTAGGTTAATTAATCGAGGTTTAGTCTACTAATCCTCGGTGATTAGGGCTTAATCAGGGATTTAGGCACTAACCAAAACATAGTCATAGGTTTAACGAAAACTAATTCTAGATTAGCTCACTAACCTTGAGGATTTAAGGTTTATGAGGTGATTAAGTTCTTAATCTCGATTAGGGTTTAATCCATGATTAGGATACCAATTAGGGTTTTGAGAAATGATTCTAGATCAAGATAATTGGACTTTGATTTCTTTGAAACTTAGAGAAAATAATTTTCCATCTTAAGATCATAAAACCATATGCATGAATTTAGGAAAACGAAATCTTAATTAAACCTCGAGCAATATGATTTCATTGAAAATCTTAGAAAATCACACACACAAAATCACAACACAAGTAAATTAAATTCCAAAGCATAGAACCCATCGTGAGATCAAAACTCTTTTAAATCAATTCTTAAGTCAATTAGGTTAAATCTATAAGAATGCACAAAGAAATCCATTCCTCAAATAGTAAAATTATTCCAAACTCAATAAAATCATTTGCTTGAACTCCTTAAAAATCTTTGTTTGCCAAAATCGAAAACTGATTACGAAATCGAATAAAATACCCATCGAAAATCATTTGTAAAACAATATCTCAAAACTTCTCTTTAATGAAAACTTATTTATCGTCGTTAGGAAAATAGAGGATGTCACACTTTATGTGCTTTTGGATTCCTTTTAGATTCAGTTTCTATGAACTTAATTTTATGGATTTTGTTTTAGAGTTTATGTAAAATGCAAGCTAGATTTGTTGACTTGTTAATTTAAATAAATTTGTTCCCTGACTTTGCATGACTGCATGCACATGTATTTGAAAATGATGTATTTTGGATTTTGAGCCATTGGTTATGTCCTTTTGAAAGAAATTTGTTAAATAATAATTTTTGACAAGTAGCTTTTCTGGTTAGTCCATTACTCATAAATCTTTTAAATTAGTATTGGCCAATGCCAATTTATTATGTTACTTGGTTTACTTCAAGAAGTTCCTAAAACTATCATGCCGGGAAAAACGTTGTTGAACACTAGCTCAACGAATTTTTAATTCTTTTCAGGTTTCAGTTTTTCTCCTTGTAATTTAAACTTCATTTGAGTTAATGGCACCCTATTGGTTGAGTCATGATTATTAACTTCTACTTTTGGGATCTTGATTTCTGCCTAGATTTTATTACATGTTTTAATTCTTATAGAAAAGAGATGTGTCACTTTTTTTTTTGTTTCAAGCTCTTACAAAATTAATACATCATTCGACAGTGTAAGTGAATTATGTTTTCTTACAAAAATAGTTCTTAGCAAGGTTTACAAATATTTTATCGTTTTAGGTGCTAAACATGTTATACGAACTCAAACCATCTGCATAATGCTAATTCTGTTTAGATCAGTTGGGTTTTAAAAGTTCCTACTTTGTATTATATTTGATGTTGCCTCTTGAGATTTGAATTCGTTTTACATTTTTGACAGAGTCAACATATCCTTCTAATAGCTATCACTTGCTAAATGTTAAAAACTCTTTCAGTTTTAAGAACTTACATGATTTTGTTTGGAACTGACTTAATTGTAGTTACTATTTTGTACAACAAGCGATGATTTCTCTATTTGGCATTGTTATGAAAGATGGTTTCTCCTCTTTGATTGAATTTGAGAACCTTTTTACTTATTTTGTCGTCGAAATTCTTTTTGCTACCGTTAAATTTTTATTACCACTAAGGTCTATTTTCCTTGTTAAATAAATGATTTTTGATAATCTCTTCATTTACATTATCCTTAGATTTGATTGACACTTTCATAAGTCTATCATAAGTCTATTACATCGTGTCCTAATAAGTAATCATCATAATCTCCTATACCCAGAATAATGGTGTCATCCAAGAAAACCCAGACAAATCTTGACATTGCCATTCCATATTCCTTATTATTGTGCTATTGTCTAATGGCCGATCCTTGGATCAATGAATTACTTTGTTTCTTGATGGATTACTCCCAAAATCTCCCTTTCTTGGTTAACTATTTTATTGCCTTGCGAATAGTTGAGCAAACTTGTGGAATTTGACATCGGAATAGATCAAGACTTCGTCAGAACAACGAAGACGCGTCGAAGACTAGACAATGCTAGAACGATCTCCACAAAAGGAAGAAGTTTACATCTCAGCTTATGAGTTAGACAAAGAACCTTTTATGTTGTATTCGTCTACATTTATTGGAATGATGCTCAAGGATTCTTAAAATCCTACCCTTACGATTTTCCCTAATCAAATTTCGAGGACGAAATTTCTTTTTGGGGGGAAGGATTGTAACAACCTGATTTCTTTAACATTATAAATTATAACTTTTATTTAATTATACAATTGTTTCTGGAAATTAATTATTTAGGTGTTGGGCTTTTTCCTAAAAAAAAAGATAATAATAAAATAATAAAATAAAATAATACATTATGTTAATTACGAAAGTACATTTCATTTTTTAGAATTTAAATTGAATTCATTGAAAATAATTAAAAAAAAGAATATATCTTCTATACTTTATAATTCTTCTATATGTAGTTGTTTGATTAATAAATCCTATTATTACTTATTCTATAAAAATAATAATATTTTAAATGTTTTTTTTATAAAAAAAAAGGAGAAAAGGGGGCGACCAAACCCTAATTTTTAAGGTTGGTCGTCGCCCCCCTCCCCTTCCATTCTTCTTCTTCATGCCTGGTTTCCTTCTCTTTCTCCCCGTCACACTTTTTCTTCTCTCTTGGCTGTGCCCATTGGCACCGTCGCTGTCGCCATTGCTTTTCCCTCCCTCTCATGCCTTCTCTGCTCTCTCTCTCTTCCGAACTCTATCGCGACTCCCTCCTACAAATCGAACTACCATCATCGGGGCGTCGTGAACCGCGAGCCCAGCCGCCGTCGCCACCAGCCGTTGCAGCACTCTTCTTTCTCTCTTCCTTGTTCGCTTCTCTTTCTCCACTGGACTGGCACCGTGCGCGAACCGAGACCATGGACAAACGTCGCGATCTCCACCCTTGTCTTCGCCACCTCTTTGCACCGGCGACCCTGCTACTAGATTAACCGCCGTGGCTGCTGGTCCTTCCATGAAGATGATGCTGCGAGCCAGCTGATTGGAGCGGTTTTGGCATGAACCGTACGGATTGGGGTTGACTGAACCGATTTCAACCCGTTTTGCTGCAAACCAGATTGGAGTGGAGCTATGGAATCGAGCTAATCCCCTTTGTTGCTTCAAAAGTTGATTTGTGGGTACATCTCTAACGGTTTCTTAATTGCTCTATGATGCATTTTAATGATAGTAATTTAACAATAATCGTAATCTTAATTGGTAATAACTATAAAGTGTTAAATGGTTTTGGAAAGTTAGTGTTTTGGAACTTTATTATTGTTTTGGAAATTTGATGGTAGTATGATTTCATATTAAGTTTAATATATCGTTGTTGATAATAACTCAGTTAGTTGCTTTGACTTGTTGTAATACCGGGTTAATGATTATGTAGAAAGATTAATGTTAAAAAGTGTTTTTGTGAAATGCGTTGGGTTCCTAAGTAATTGAGTTGTAGGTTAGTCGGGCTAGATTGTCCCTGAACTAACAATACACCAATTAAATAGGAATTCGATATATGTTCGACATACGTTAATTCGGGTTAAAGGTTTTAACTTTGATTTCGAATTGAAAGGAAGTGCCATTGCATGAACGTTAGAAATGTAATTTGAACTTATTTTGGATTGAGGCATTTCCTTTTAATTCGGAATTAATAATGTCAAGTAACATTAACATTTGATTTTTGTGAGTTATTATCAAAGTTACGTGATTTTGGTTTATTTTGAAAGATTATACTAGTTCTGAAAGTTAAGGTGTTTTTAATAAAGAAACGTACTATTTTATCGAGAAGCAATGGTTTTAAGATTAATTTCTATTTGATTTTGATTTATGAATTTTAATTAAATGTTTTTGAAATTAACTTGTTTCGGTTTTCAAGTTAAAGTCCTTTTCGTAAAGCGCATTATATTGATTATTGTTTAATTCGTATGACCTGGTTAGACGACGAAGGACTTTAGGATCAGCGCAAGTGAAAGCACTGAACCGCGCTACGTTGGGCAGCACTATATGAAAGGAATCAAGTTTATGGAAACGCAATGTAAGGGGTGTTTTACCTTGCTTTAGAGAGTCCTTTCTAATTAGTTATAATACCTGCTAAGAATATATGGGTATGTTTGTGATTGAATTTCAAGGTAATTAATCGAAACTAAAAGTAAAGGATAAAAATAAACAAAAGAAAATCTAATTAGATAGCGTGATTTGAAATATGTGTTTTAAGTGCAAATTGTAAATATGCTAATTAAAGATAAAAAGGGGAAATTGAATTATAATAGAATATGTGCAATCAATTATGTGTTATGGTGTGATGTGGATAACTGTGAACATTTCAAATGTTTGACTGACTAATTGCAATACATGTGTAAATGTGGATATTTGTTATTTGAGGTGATGGTTTGTTGTTGTACAATAATGATAAGTAGCAATATTATAAATGCTTGAATGACTAATTGGATTGCATGTATTGTGATAGTTATGCATGGGTAACTGTAAATTTGTGTAAATTGTACGTACACATGTTAAGCGATGATGCATGCCTTTGGATTGATGTACGTGTTTGAATAATGTATGTTGCGGTGGTATGAGGTACCTTCCTGTGTGGAGGTGAAGTATCATCAGGCCAAATTGTATGAGGTACCTTCTGGTGTGGAGGTGAAGTACAATGGTATGAGGTACCTTCCGGTGTGGAGGTGAAGTACAATGGTATGAGGTACCTTTCGGTGTGGAGGTGAAGTACCCATAGGCCAAATTGTATGAGGTACCTTCCGGTGTGGAGGTGAAGTACAATGGTATGAGGTACCTTCCGGTGTGGAGGTGAAGTACCCGTAGGCCAAATTGTATGAGGTACCTTCCGGTGTGGAGGTGAAGTACAATGGTATGAGGTACCTTCCAGTGTGGAGGTGAAGTACAAGGGGATAAAATACATCTTAAAAATGAAATGAAAGAGAAAGTAAAAAGAATGAAAAGTAAAGGGAATGGAATAATAAAGAAAAATGGAAATGAAAACGAATATAGGTGGTGTTAAAGCAAAAATGTGAGAAGGGAAATACGTACATTGAAATGAAATGTAATATAAATGTTTAGCCATGAATGAGAATGCTATTTTGTATGATTGTGATAACTGAGAAATAAAATGTGAAATTAAGTAAAGAGTTGAGAAAGTGTGAGTTTGTAAAAGTTGTAATTGTATGAAATAATGAGTTAAAGAATTATAAAAGAAATCATTTGTTATTGATGTGAATATAATTGCTGTGAACGGGTATGAATGATTGAGTTTTGTGCAGTATATGGCTAATTGTGTTTGACTTAGTAGGTTATTATGTCTATTTAGAAACTACTTCTCTATTTCATGTGTAAAGCTCACCCTTGCAACCATTTTTACAGGTTCAAAGTTTGAGCAGACACAGTTATCCGGCCGAGCAGGGGTACAGTCCACGCCGTGGAGTGTAATTTAGTTAAGAGGGAATTATATCCTATTTATTATAATTAGTTTATTTTGGTTTTGAAACAATTCGTTGTAAGCCCTAAATTTTGTTTTACTTTGTTAGCAGGGCATGAGAATCAAATTAGTTTATTTATAAATATTTTCTGAACTGTACTGGTTTGACTGGTATATAAAAATGTAATTTGGGAAATCCGAAAAAACAGAGGAAACTCTGCCGGATTTTCATTAAGAATTAAAAAGAAATTTTCAAGTCCCAATTAAAAACCAACATAAATATTAGTATTAAGCTATATAAAATGTTAGGGTGTTACATTATGGTATCAAAGCAGTTTCTCCTCGGCCTTGGAGTTGTGAATTACTCCTGTGGGTTACTCACCAAGCGAGTAACCAGTAGATAGTTAGATGTCTAAGTTAGTTAGAATAGGAATTAGGATTTAGTGGACTTAGATTAATATCTCCTAATTCATAGTTGATTTCTTGGGTTTTGTTTCAAACTTTATAAAGTGTTAAAATCCGATTTCCCTATTTGTATGTATTATCACACTTGGAAGATAGTGCACGATTCCAAATGTGACAATTCACACAAAATAATTCAAGTAAAATTTTCGTACATCTAAACCTTGAACTAAGTCGTGTAACTTTTCTCAAGAGAAATGACAAGTTGTCTACCGTAGGATAGTTAAACTCAGTTAATATGGAAATGATGTTGACCACCAATAGAATGTAAGGTTGGGCTTGATCACCCCAATGTTTGCATTTATTGGAGAGTGATATCATCGAAGTCTCTGGGTTTAAGGTTACCAATTGATAATAGGTGATGTAAGATGTATTTTGTAAGCTATGAGATGAGATCCGTAGTATGTAAACCCTGTTGTTTCCAAGTGCTCTAAAATCAGAGTACGCAGCGAAAATAACCAGAAATCATTCCAAATATTTTGTAAGCCTTGACCGCTGGATTCTATCTTTAGATTTAGTTCCTCTTAAATGCTTGGATAATTGTCCTTAGTCGAACAAGCTTTTTCCTAGTCTCCATAAGTGATTCCTTACTCAAATGAGGGTCTTATTGAATGGTTCTTTTTTTTTTACTTAAAGAAATTCTTCATAAAGCACAATATATGATTTACGAAAGCCTTATTTATACATATGTTTCTCTTTTTCTAAAACACTTATTTACATTCTTTCTTTGACGAAGTGTTAGCTATTGATTTTATTGAATATAGTTTTATTCGATTATGGATTTTGAAGATTCGTTGCTTTTACTTCCTCTAATTTACTATCCTGCTTCCAATCCACTTGAAAGAATATGTTTGTTGAGATGATAATTCGCTCTATTTGCCAATGATTTATCTCTGACATTTCTGTATAGCTAGCTTTATGTGCTTTTGGATTCCTTTTTGATTCAGTTTCTATGAACTTAATTTTATGGATTTTGTTTTAGAGTTTATGTAAAATGCAAGCTAGATTTGTTGACTTGTTAATTTAAATAAATTTGTTCCCTGACTTTGCATGACTGCATGCACATGTATTTGAAAATGATGTATTTTGAATTTTGAGCCATTGGTTATGTCCTTTTGAATGAAATTTGTTAAATAATAATTTTTGACAAGTAGCTTTTCTTGCTTAGTCCATTACTCATAAATCTTTTAAATTAGTATTGGCCAATGCCAATTTATTATGTTACTTGGTTTACTTCAAAAAGTTCCTAAAACTATCATGCCGGGAAAAACGTTTTTGAACACTAGCTCAACGAATTTTTAATTCTTTTCAGGTTTCAGTTTTTCTCCTTGTAATTTAAACTTCATTTGAGTTAATGGCACCCTATTGGTTGAGTTATGATTATTAACTTCTACTTTTGGGATCTTGATTTATGCCTAGATTTTATTACATGTTTTAATTCTTATAGAAAAGAGATGTGTCACTTTTTTTTGTTTCAAGCTCTTACAAAATTAATACATCATTCGACAGTGTAAGTGAATTATGTTTTCTTACAAAAATAGTTCTTAGCAAATTCCTTATTATTGTGCCAATCCAAGAATAATGGTGTCATCCAAGAAAACCCAGAAAAATCTTTACATTGCCAATCCATATTCCTTATTATTGTCTAACGGCCGATCCTTGGATCAATCAATTACTTTGTTTGTTGATGGATTACTCCCAAAATCTCCCTTTCTTGGTTAACTATTTTATTGCTTTGCGAATAGTTGAGCAAACTTGTGGAATTTGACATCGGAATAGATCAAGACTTCGTCAGAACGACGAAGACGCGTCGAAGACTAGACAATGCTAGAACGATCTCCGCAAAAGGATGAAGTTTACATCTCAGCTTATGAGTTTGACAAAAAACCTTTTATGTTGTATTCGTCTACGTTTATTGGAATGATGCTCAAGGATTCTTAAAATCCTACCCTTACGATTTTCCCTAATCAAATTTCGAGGACGAAATTTCTTTTTGGGGGAAGGATTGTAACAACCTGATTTCTTTAACATTATAAATTATAAGTTTTATTTAATTATATAATTGTTTCTGGAAATTAATTATTTAGGTGTTGGGCTTTTTCCTAAAAAAAAAAGATAATAATAAAATAATAAAATAAAATAATACATTATGTTAATTACGAAAGTACATTTCATTTTTTAGAATTTAAATTGAATTCATTGAAAATAATTAAAAAAAAGAATATATCTTCTATACTTTATAATTCTTCTATATGTAATTGTTTGATTAATAAATCCTATTATTACTTATTCTATAAAAATAATAATATTTTAAATGTTTTTTTTATAAAAAAAAAGGAGAAAAGGGGGCAACCAAACCTTAATTTTTAAGGTTGGCCGCCGCCCCCCTCCCCTTCCATTCTTCTTCTTCATGCCTGGTTTCCTTCTCTTTCTCCCCGTCGCACTTTTTCTTCTCTCTTGGCTGTGCCCATCGGCGTCGTCGCTGTCGCCATTGCTTTTCTCTCCCACTCATGCCTTCTCTGCTCTCTCTCTTCCGAACTCTATCGCGACTCCCTCCTGCAAATCGAACTACCATCATCGGGGCGTCGTGAACCGCGAGCCCAGCCGCCGTCACCACTAGCCGTTGCATCACTCTTCTTTCTCTCTTCCTTGTTCGCTTCTCTCTCTTCACTGGACTGGCACCGTGCGCGAACCGAGACCATGGACAAACGTCGGGATCTCCACCCTTGTCTTCGCCACTTCTCTGCGCCGACGACCCTGCTACTAGATTAACCGCTGTGGCTGCTGGTCCTTCCATGAAGATGATGCTGCGAGCCAACTGATTGGAGCGGTTTTGGCATGAACCGTACGGATTGGGGTTGACTGAACCGGTTTCAACCCGTTTTGCTGCAAACCAGATTGGAGTGGAGCTATGGAATCGAGCTAATCCCCTTTGTTGCTTCAAAAGTTGATTTGTGGGTACATCTCTAACGCTTTCTTAATTGCTCTATGATGCATTTTAATGATAGTAATTTAACCATAATCGTAATCTTAATTGGTAATAACTATAAAGTGTTAAATGGTTTTGGAAAGTTAGTGTTTTGGAACTTTATTATTGTTTTGGAAATTTGATGGTAGTATGATTTCATATTAAGTTTAATATATCGTTGTTGATAATAACTCAGTTACTTGCTTTGAGTTGTTGTAATACCGGGTTAATGATTATGTCGAAAGATTAGTTTTTAAAAGTGTTTTTGTGAAATGCGTTGGGTTCCTAAGTAATTGAGTTGTAGGTTAGTTGGGCTGGATTGTCCTTGAACTAACAATACACCAATTAAATAGGAATTCGATATATGTTCGACATACGTTAATTCGGGTTAAAGGTTTTAACATTGATTTCGAATTGAAAGGAAGTGTGATTGCCTTAACGTTAGAAATGTAATTTGAACTTATTTTGGATTGAGGCATTTCCTTTTAATTCAGGGGTACACTCCACGCCGTGGAGTGTAATTTAGTTAAGAGGGAATTATATCCTATTTATTATAATTAGTTTATTTTGGTTTTGAAACAATTCGTTGTAAGCCCTAAATTTTGTTTTACTTTGTTAGCAGGGTGTAACATCCTCAAATTATATACTTTACAATATATTACTTTTTATAGTATTTAATATAAAAATGCTTGGGGTTTTATAAAAATTTTGGCGGAGTTTACTCTAAAATATGGATTTTCCCCAAGTTAGTCTTTTGTACCTGTCAGTCCAGAACTGTTTATTTAAAACCAAATTGTAATTTCATCATAAAAGGTTGTGACTTAATTTGAAACAATGTAGGAAAGGATATTTGTATATCCTTCACTACCATAAACACATTTATTTAAAACGAATACTTTTATAAAGTCCGTTTTACAAAATAGAAGTATTTTTAGTTTACAATAACAGTTAACATTTATTACAACTTTAAATAATAAAACATTTACAGTGGATTACCCTAGAATGGTTACAATGAAATGAGACCACTAAAGTCTCACAATTAATATACTCTCCTTATGTGAGAGTATACCTTCTCGGCACGGAAGCAGTGAATAACTTTCTCCAATGGCACCTAAAATGGTCAACTTAAGGGGTGAGTAATTTGAGAAATAATCAAGGAAAACACTTAAACAACAGTAATAAAGTATAATTAGACATACCCACACACATTTATTCATATTCATTTATCCTATCCAATTCTACTATTTATATACCTTAACACTTAACTATTCCTTTACACTATTAGTCCCCCTTTCATTTACCCCAATAACAATACATATAACAATGCTTTTATGCTCAATCATATGAGTATGATATGCACTATATCCCGCTATGGATTAATTCCTGAATCCGATGTACACTGCACTTTATACACTTTATTCACTTTAACACTTTAACACTATCATCGGATTCAGTGAATTAAACCCATCACAATAACGAATGCACGTCTCCTTTTACAATAACAATAACAATTTCCAATAAGAACACAACCTCCTCACAAACCCACCCTCCACTATGGGGAAAAACCGACCAGGAGTAAGTATTTCTCAACCTATAGTTGGGTGCTTCTCCTCCACTTCGGAAGGTCCCTCGCTCACCCGCTTGCACAACACTTCACCTCCACTTAGGAAGGTCCCTCATGCGATTTGGGTTGATTTGTCCAAATCGGGCTTTAGCAGAAATCACCCTCGACTGGCCAAAAGAAACCAAAGTAAATAGAATTATTATAGTTTGCGTAGAACCGATCCGCAACACGAGAATCAAACCCATGTCTTGTGCAAGATCAAGGTCCTCTATAATAATTCCCATAATTTACTTTTGTCCTCATCAATCAATAAGACGTGTGTTTTTCCCCGTACACCTAAGGCCCACCTTACTCCATAATGCACGTGTTTCTAATTCATTTTATGTGGTTTTCGTTAGTTGAACCTTTAATAATTATATCCAATTGGTTGGGTTTCTAACTTAGAACTTTCGGCCATAATACATATATATATATATATAGAGACAATCACACTCAATCGACAACCATAAGGATCACAATCATGCCATTCATTTAATTAGTTTCCTAACCATTTTAGCAACTTATTTCTAGCAATCCTTTAAGTTCATAACATACATGTACTCACATTCAACATATAGCACACACCAATTATACCAAGATCAAAAATCACAATCATATTATTCATTTAGTCATTTATCTTGGTATCAATTCAATAATCAATTTCTAAGAAAACCCTAAGTTCATAACATACAACTTATATTCAATCATAACATTTTCAACATACAAAATCAAACATACACATAGAAAATACACCTAATTATAATCCTATTACTGTTATTAAGTCCCTTCCCTAATTAGAACCAAAGTACTCCCCCTTACCTCTTGAAGAGAAGAGGAGACAATGGGGGAAGCTTGAAGCATCAACACCAAGCTTCGAATCCTGAGCTCCTAGCCTCCTACTCCATGCTCTTATACCCAATCTATGACTCCTTGAAGGATTAGAAGGCTTTAATGGATGGATTGGGAAGTTAGGGTTTTGGGTTCCCAATTTGGGGCTTTTCATGAAATTGAAGGAAACAATGAGATTTGAGAGATGAAACACATAAATATGTGATAGGGAGATGATTTATGATGTTTATTTGATGTTGGTTGGTGTGATTTGTTGTTGGTTTGGAAGGTTGGGGCGTGAGGATAGAGAGAAGAAGAGGAAGATCGAAGAGAGAGAAAAGAGCAGGAGAAAATGGTTCAGTTTCAACGTGATTTTTGGCTGATATAACAAGGGTTAATCGATTAATTCGAACCCTTAATCGATTAACATGGCCATTAATCGATTAGGTCTGAATGAGCATAAAAATTTAATCGATTAATCTGTTCCCTAATCGATTAGTGCCTGAATGTTGCTTAAAATCTAATCGATTAAAGCCCTCATTAATCGATTAACTCAGTGCAAAATGGCTTTCTTTCACACTTCAAAACTAATTCTACTTCATCAAACCTACTCTTACCGATTCCTACATTCTAAACACATTCTAGACATACTCGAGGCTTGGAAACCACACTACTCTTCTCAAGATTCTATTAATGAATGCACCTAATAATTGGGGAAAAATCGGGGATGTTACAATCTCCCCCACTTATATGAATTTCGTCCCCGAAATTCGGCTAAGTTCAGAGAACTAGAAGAGGCATAGAGCTATATGCTCTAATCCTACAATGAATCCTGTCTTAGACAATGAAAAGGGATTATGACTTTCGGGGGTACGCTCCCCCACTTAGGACATGACTAAGGTGGGGTTTTTACTCACGTAGCTGCTCCACCACTAATGAGATTGCTTCCTTCACAAAGTCCTACGACCTTACGGAAGGCTCAATCTTAGGAAAACTAATCGATTCTGACTAACTAAAGAAACAAAAGTCCTAAAGTCTCCTACTACATATAACCATTCAGCAAAACCTAGCTTCACATCAGAAAAGAACAATTTAAGCAGATAATCACAAACAACATATTCAAAACCAAACAAACATAGAGCATTTATCAGTAAAAGGAATTAACAGAATAAACCTAATTCAAACACAATTAAAAGAGGTAACAACACACACCAATAATTTCAAAATGTTATTTGTTTAACTAAAACCAAATACAAAGAGCATCATTTTTGAAATCTTATCAAAGAAGATACCTTTGAAAGAAAAGTAAAACATCAACTTGACACAAGTTAGTAAAAATGATCGATACATATCAAAACAGTCTTGCATTGAATTGAAGAGAACAAGGGTTTTAAAAAGATGTTGGATATTCATTAGATACAAGGGTATGCATCTAGTGATTTAAAAGTAAATAATACCTACACATATAAAATCACCCCAAAATAGAGTTGGTTACCCATGAAGAGGGTGGTTTCAAATTCCAGCCCAACGTTACCCAATATAAAAGAAAATAGGATCAAAGTCAAAGAATGCATTATTCATGAATGCAGTTGAAAATAAGGATTAACAGCAAAGGGTAACACAATGGTGACCTTTTGAAAATCTAGTTTGATATATGTTTGAAATCTCGAATGAAAATACTATATAAAAATATGTTTCATTTCCATATACATATATACATAGAAAAGAGTTGTCCTTTATATATGGACTCAATTTATCAAATTATAGATTTGATCATCGGCAAAGTGTTTTCATTAAAGAGAAGTTTCATTGTAAAATATAAATATCATAAGAAAAGGTTGAAATTAAGAATAGCCAGGCAACATGCAAAGCAGTTTGTTTTGAAAATTTCATTTGATTCTTAATAGATAAAGAATAATTTAGTACTTTTACAAAATCACATTCACCGGAAAAGGGAAAATTTTCTTTACTTAAAACCATCACCAGAGAGTACACAAGGTATATGAAAATAATCAGAGTTGGAACTTGAACGCAAGAATACAAAACAAATAGTTCCAACAATTATTTGGTCTAGTATAATCTTAGAAAGTTTGAAATTCCAAGTATACATATATATATATACACAATTTAAACAAACACAAATCAGTAACTTCATAACAAACAAAACCACTTCCTATATTCATTTATCTATACTTATATACCTAAGGTTTAAACTCTACACTCAACAAAGGCGAACTTAACTTCCACCGTTTAGTCTAATCCTCAGACTATCTAGGTTCTACTACTTAATTCTAAACGAAAATCCTACAAGCTTAAGGCTTCCACTAAGTCTATGCTCGTCTATCGCTCACATGAGGTTCAGGGTTTTCTATTTGGTTTCTTGGGTTAGGGTTTCGTCTAGCTACTTTCTATCTTAGAACCTTGGTTGAAACCCTCTTATTGCTATCTAGGCTCTGGGGCTAAGACCATTATAATGGATGTTAGGATTGGGACTTCGATACCTAACAAATTACATTCCAAGGATTAGTTAACTTTGATTTAAAATTAATTGCGAATCCGGAATGTAGTTTGTTCAATATCATTCACACATTTCCTTTGAGTCCTATGTGAACTTAAGGAAAAGATATAACATCCATTACCCTAAATTGAGATTCTAGACTTGAGTCTCACTCTATGCGCGCTACATTGCCTTTAACCCGCTTGGTTATCGTCACTAGCATCTTTCAATTCCACATCATATTAGAAACAAAGAAGTTCCAACTTATAAGAAAAGGATTTGGTCTTTGGTGATAAAGAACTTCCAAAAATTTTCTCTTTCCGAAAATAAGGGAAAACTCTTTGTAATTTATAAATCAATTCTATTTCAAACTTTAACAAAATTAATTGATGATGGGAAAATATGTCAAGCATCCATAAGTTTACAGTATTCAAAAAGATTTCCAAAATCATTTCACGTTGGTTTTTTTTTTGAATTAATTCAAAAGTTTGAGGGCTCCTTTGTAATGCTCATCATACTCAAATAAAAGGAATTGCATGTATCGGATGAAATTTGATTTCATCCGCATATTTAAATATTAATATATGCCTTTCCTTTTATTTCAATTTTGATGTTCAAATTGTGTTTCAAATTGACGTATGTCACATTCGGTGAATTCCTATTTAATCGGCAATTGGTGTAATCTAATAGTAAACTACACCATTCTCCCATTACTTAGGAACTCTTTTTGTTAACAATACATGTTCAAAAATTGGTGGTGTGACATTCGACCAATTATCAAGGCTTGAATCAATTCTATAACTAGGAAAATGATAGAATACTTATATGCTTGACGTTCGTTAGAAATTAATATTACTAACACTTTTCCAAATAAGGTCTTAAAATAGTTTGATGCAAAAACATATTTACATTTTATAAATCTAGTAATGTGTTCATCACCAAACATAATGTGGAATTGTAGGAAGAACTTAATTCTTATTAGAGACGACACTTAGTTATCAAAGCTAAAGGCAAGTACACCGGGTTGACACCTATTCACTTCCACTGCGCACTCTGATAAAGAATGCTCGGAGTGTCTATGATGCAATGATTCCTAATTCTTATCCTATTCCTATGTATAGAAAAGGAATTCATAATTATTTCATTGGATTTCAAGGACTCGATGATTTCATCTTCTAACAAAATGTACGCATCGAGGAGCCCTTCTCGATTCTACATTGCATTAGAAACAAAACCATTTTCGTACAACCCGAATTCCAATCAAATAATAGGAAATGACGCATCCTCTACTCAAAAGAAAACTTTGAAATTTTGTTTTATGTAAAAGTTTCAATTCTTCGTTATATTCGAAGTTGACTTACTTAATTCAAAACGAAGATTTAGTCCATCCTGTTGGGGTAACACTTTCATGCTCTATCCCGTTGGGAGTTTTACTTCCCTTAGTCTCTACTTTCGGTCCACTTCAAAATACAACCAAGTTACAATTGAAACTTCTACTTAGTCCACTTTGAATTGAAGATTACTAACTATAACTAGTACTATCCTATTAATATTACTAAATTATACTAACTTTAACTAGGTATGCATGCATAAACTATGAAAATAAGCTACTAAACTAACTATTGGTTAGTTACTCTCATGTGGAGTAACTCTTTGGGAGTAGGAAATCCATACTCCACGGCCGAGAATTGCAACCATTGCTCTGATACCATCTGTAACATCCTCAAATTATATACTTTAAAATATATTACTTTTTATAGTATTTAATATAAAAATGCTTGGGGTTTTATAAAAATTTTGGAGGAGTTTACTCTAAAATATGGACTTTCCCCAAGTTAGTCTATTGTACTTGTCAGTCCAGAACAGTTTATTTAAAACCAAATTGTAATTTCATCATAAAAGGTTGTGACTTAATTTGAAACAATGTAGGAAAGGATATTTGTATATCCTTCACTACCATAAACACATTTATTTAAAACGAATACTTTTATAAAGTCCATTTTACAAAATAGAAGTATTTTTAGTTTACAATAACAGTTAACATTTATTACAACTTTAAATAATAAAACATTTACAGTGGATTACCCTAGAATGGTTACAATGAAATGAGACCACTAAAGTCTCACAATTAATATACTCTCCTTATGTGAGAGTATACCTTCTCGGCACGGAAGCAGTGAATAACTTTCTCCAATGGTACCTAAAATGGTCAACTTAAGGGGTGAGTAATTTGAGAAATAATCAAGGAAAACACTTAAACAACAGTAACAAAGTATAATTAGACATACCCACACACATTTATTCATATTCATTTATCCTATCCAATTCTACTATTTATATACCTTAACACTTAACTATTCCTTTACACTATTAGTGTCCTTTTCATTTACCCCAATAAAAATACATATAACAATGCTTTTATGCTCAATCATATGAGTATGATATGCACTATATCCCGCTATGGATTAATTCCTGAATCCGATGTACATTGCACTTTATACACTTTATTCACTTTAACACTATCATCGGATTCAGTGAATTAAACCCATCACAATAACGAATGCACTTCTCTGTTTACAATAACAATAACAATTTCCAATAAGAACACAACCTCCTCACAAACCCACCCTCCACTATGGGGAAAAACCGACCAGGAGTAAGTATTTCTCAACCTATAGTTGGGTGCTTCTCCTCCACTTAGGAAGGTCCCTCGCTCACCCGTTTGCACAACACTTCACCTCCACTTAGGAAGGTCCCTCATGCGATTTGGGTTGATTTGTCCAAATCGGGCTTTAGCAGAAATCACCCTCGACTGGCCAAAAGAAACCAAAGTAAATAGAATTATTATAGTTTGCGTAGAACCGATCCGCAACACGTGAATCAAACCCATGTCCTGTGCAAGATCAAGGTCCTCTATAATAATTCCCATAATTTACTTTTGTCCTCATCAATCAATAAGACGTGTGTTTTTCCCCGTACACCTAAGGCCCACCTTACTCCATAATGCACGTGTTTCTAATTCATTTTATGTGGTTTTCGTTAGTTGAACCTTTAATAATTATATCCAATTGGTTGGGTTTCTAACTTAGAACTTTCGACCATAATACATATATATATATATATATATATAGAGAGAGAGAGAGACAATCACACTCAATCGACAACCATAAGGATCACAATCATGCCATTCATTTAATTAGTTTCCTAACCATTTTAGCAACTTATTTCTAGCAATCCTTTAAGTTCATAACATACATGTACTCACATTCAACATATAGCACACACCAATTATACCAAGATCAAAAATCACAATCATATTATTCATTTAGTCATTTATCTTGGTATCAATTCAATAATCAATTTCTAAGCAAACCCTAAATTCATAACATAAAACTTATATTCAATCATAACATTTTCAACATACAAAATCAAACATACACATAGAAAATACACCTAATTATAATCCTATTACTATTATTAAGTCCCCTCCCTAATTAGAACCAAAGTGCTCCCCCTTACCTCTTGAAGAGAAGAGGAGACAATGGGGAAAGCTTGAAGCATCAACACCAAGCTTCGAATCCTGAGCTCCTAGCCTCCTACTCCATGCTCTTATACCCAATCTATGACTCCTTGAAGGATTAGAAGGCTTTAATGGATGGATTGGGAAGTTAGGGTTTTGGGTTCCTGTAACATCCCTAATTTTCGTCTCACGAATAATAGGAAATTAATAATAAAAAGTTTTATTATTAATTTATAGTATTTTTCAAGTTTATGTCTTGTATTTAATTAGCCTTAAATATAAAAATAAGTTAAAATATTTTTATATGGCAAATAAATACAGAATATAAGGAAATTGCAGTTTGGTCCCTGAATGAGGACTAAAAGGCAATATTAGAATGGTTCTTGAAGGGAAACATTTAAAAATAATAATTTTTAAATTTTGCACTGATCTAACCGGTGAGTAATGCCCTGTAACCGGTTAGACGATGAACTCAGAAACTGGTTTAGTGGAATTTGATGAGTAATCACTTGAATTACTCGTTTAATCGCCACGAAATCAACCTGGTGTTAATGGGAAACACGCGTTGCCCTGCATGTTACCTTCAATTGTCTATAAATAGTGGAAATTCTGATGAATTAGGGGTTGATCAATTGATTTCTGGTTGAAGGAGGGTGATTAGGGTTTCAGAATTGTGCTGAGCAATTCGTCTTCGTTGTTGAGTGTTAGTAATCGAGTGATACACGATTGTGAAGCTTACATCAAGAGCTTTACAAAGATCTAAACACTGTGAGTTGAGAGTTAGTGTGGAGGGAGAAATCAAGCTTGGAAGTGGAAGGTAGAAAGCTGAGTTCTCTGTGGATCCTGATTCTGGAAGCTGATTTCCAAACTCGATTGTGGTAAGCTTAGTTGATCTTTGAGTCCCAAACTTCTTTGATTCTCTCATGCATGCTACCTACTTTGAATTCTAACCATTTTCCCCAATTTCTTTGGCCAAATCCCATGTCAAATTTGGTGGTTTCTGGACCCTGTTGCTGGAAACCGAATCTGAGAGCAGACTTGGGGAAATTGTGAGAATCTGGGGTTTTTCTTCTAATCCAGTGAAAATCTTCATCAAAATCGTCTTAGAGGTATGGGAGAAGTTTACCTTATACTAGATTTAGACTAAAATCCATGTGATTTAGGATTTGAGTTCACAAAACTCAAAAGGGCATTATGTGTTTTTAAACACAAAGGCTTGGAGGCCAAAAACTTGCTCACTGTGGTTTTGAGCAACTTTAATTTGATGCATGCAAGCTATATAAATGCTGAATTTTGTGTTTGAGTGCTTAATCTAAATTTGGTTGTGTTAAATTGTGTTTATGTGGATTTTCATGCAATTTGATACAATAAACTTGATGCATGCAATATGAATGTGTTTCTGAGTGTAAACATGTTTGTTTTAAGGCATATGAACTTTGTGTATACTGAAATTTGGTTAGATTTGAGAAAGGAAGAAAATGAGTTGTTAAAACTCTTGTTTTAATGGTCTGACTGCATAATCTAACCGGTTACACAATTTTCGTAACCGGTTAGACACTGCAGATTTTCAAGGAAAATTGGTTTATTAATCAGTTCTGAAATCTCAATGGCCTTTGCTCAAATTTAAGCTTAAATTACATTATACATGGTCTGAACTTGAGTTGTCAAAGTTCTGAATTGAAGGATCAAAATTATGCCTTAAGTTAATGAAATAATTTCAAGAGGAAATTATGTTCATTGGAAAAGGAAATGTGATTTGGACTTTTGAATGTTGAAACAATGGTTTTTGAGGTATAAAACAATGGTAAATGTGTTTTGGATTGGGTAGAGAATTCAAGAAAAAAGGGTTTTTCTGAATTGCAATGGTAAACAGTTCAGGTCTGTAATTCTAACCGGTTAGCCTGAAACTGTAACCGGTTAGTACCTGAAGCTGAAAAATAAAAAGTTAAGTTTTTAAATACCATTGAAGTTGTAATGCTTAATCTGGGTTTTAAAAGGCATATTTTGAGAAAGATTCAAAGGGGAATTTTATGCCAAAAGTTATACCTCAAATAAATCATTCAAAAGTATAAATTGGAATATTTCTAAATCACATTAATTAATATAAAGATAAAACCAACCCTGATGTTTGTGCATACATATAGACTGGAAGTCTGGTTGGTAGGAACGTTTATCATATTCTGGGAATATGAGGAGGGTACTCCGGAAGTACCAAAATATAACCTACTTGATGACACATTATAGATATGTGGCCAGTGTCCGGGACCTGGTTTTTATGCGTTCTGGGAACGTGGTGCACACTCCGGGAGTGATGCTTTTTATCCAAGTATGGTTCGGCATTATGTTCTGGGAACTAATGTCGGTGTTCCGGGAACACAATGGTGTATTGGATGGACGTCCAAGATGGACATTTAGAGGCCTCAGTTGTGGATAGAAAATCATACATCATGCCACTGGCATTATAAAGGTTATAATGTTGAAAAATTGGTGTGCTCATATGTATCTGCATTATGATCTGTCCATGATATATTTGTGATTGTAATTTTAGTCTTTATCCATTATGTATATGTGTATACTTACTCCCTGTGCCCTGTTTAGGTGATGGCCAGATACCTAGCCTGCATCGAGATACGCCCTATCCCTAGCGGTATATGGACGTATGAGGAGCACCGTGCCACCTTTGAGGGGGAGGTTGAGATTACTCTCTACCACCCTAACCCTCTAGTGCGGGTGTGACCTCGTCGATTTAGGGTTCCATTAGTCTATCCTATGCATGTTAAACCTTTTTACACTTATAGAGGACCACCCCCGGCTCGACCTATGCGTCGTTTCCATAGTTTTCGTTTTAGAGCTGCCACTCGTTCCCATCCTTCATCCCATAGAGTTGTCCCTGAGGAGACTCCTTCTCCTGGTCCGACTGAGTATGATAGGATTGCTTCTGCGGATCCTAGACCCAGTGGTGGGGTCTCTACACCGTCGGGCGAGGTCGAGGAGGACCCTGTGGAGAATGAGAGCGAGGAGGAGGTGCATGTTGAGCCGACTGTTTCTGCTAGAGGTGGACCCGCTGGTTCATAGGAGCCTGCATAGCATAGGTGTTTTGGATCCTAGATCCTAGGGATAGAGCTGTGGAGGACCTGAGGAGCTGCTGAGGACATGGAAGACTTGCTCTGGGACTTCTGCTTTTGGACTTTGTTATATATTGCATATATTGAGAGGTCTTAGAGTGAGCTTTTATTTTAGTGCAGCTGGTATGTATATGTCTTATCAAAACTTGCTATCTCGACTTTTTATCACTTGCTACTGTACTGATGGGGTTTTATTTGATGGTATGATCTATATATATATATATATATATATATATATATATTGTTTATTTTCCTCAGCAGTGCCCCATAAGTACTATTTTTCTTCCGCGAACTCTGATTTCAGTTTATAAAGAATTCGGCGAAACGTATATATTTTATATACTCAAATCTGACTCTAGAGGCAAATCATATGTTTAAATAATAACTACTAAGGTTTCCTATAAATAAGGACGTGCTTTCTTGAGAGTCTTTTTCAAATCTAAGATAATACTAAGCCGAATTCATGAAACGGTTTATGTCAAAAAGAGGTTTTGATTAAGCAAGTAATAATATTAAAAAGGAAAAATTTTCTAGTCCTAATTTTGATAGCAAGTAGTAAACTATTTGGAAATATTAATTATTTTCAAGTTAAAAAGAGAGCGTCACAGTTCCCAATTTGGGGCTTTTCATGAAATAGAAGGAAACAATGAGATTTGAGAGATGAAACACATAAATATGTGATAGGGAGATGATTTATGATGTTTATTTGATGTTGGTTGGTGTGATTTGTTGTTGGTTTGGAAGGTTGGGGCGTGAGGGTAGAGAGAAGAAGAGGAAGATCGAAGAGAGAGAAAAGAGCAGGAGAAAATGGTTCAGTTTCAACGTGATTTTTGGCTGATATAACAGGGGTTAATCGATTAATTCGACCCCTTAATCGATTAACATGGCCATTAATCGATTAGGTCCGAATGAGCATAAAAATTTAATCGATTAATCTGTTCCCTAATCGATTAGTGCCCGAATGTTGCTTAAAATCTAATCGATTAAAGCCCTCATTAATCGATTAACTCAGTGCAAAATGGCTTTCTTTCACACTTCAAAACTAATTCTACTTCATCAAACCTACTCTTACCAATTCCTACATTCTAAACACATTCTAGACATACTCAAGGCTTGGAAACCACACTACTCTTCTCAAGATTCTATTAATGAATGCACCTAATAATTGGGGAAAAATCGGGGATGTTACACAGGGCATGAGAATCAAATTAGTTTATTTATAAATATTTTCTGAACTGTACTGGTTTGACAGGTATATAAAAATGTAATTTTTGGGAAATCCGAAAAAATAGAGGAAACTCTGCCGGATTTTCATTAAGAATTAAAAAGAAATTTTCAAGTCCCAATTAAAAACCAACATAAATATTAGTATTAAGCTATATAAAATGTTAGGGTGTTACAATTTATAGCGCTAACCACTGTTTGAGGCTTAGAGAGTTTTCAAAATCCCTCACAGGGCGTGCGTTCACTTGGTATTCTAAGCTGCGACCAGCTTCATCCACACCTGGTAAAAAATGACCATAGAATTTTGTAATAAATTTCCAGAAGAAGAAGGCGTCATCCACATCATGGACCTTGGGCGTGTTAGGCAACGGGCAGGAGAGGGTCTGGTGCCCTTCATCAAACGGTACAGAGATAGGGCGCTCCATTGTAAAGAGACCCTACCCGAGGCGAACCTGGTCTATGGATGCATCAAGAGCATCAAAGACGGATCACAGATATTCCTGGCGCTTAGTAAGATCACTACCTTCTCGGAGCTGCTGGGGAGAGCGCTTGATGTCTCGGAGGCGATGAGAAAGCAAGGAAAAAGAACTAAAGAACAGGTCGTTTTCGATGTGAACATCGTGGATGACAGAAGGAAGAGAAGTTATAGGGCCATGCCGCCTCCAAGAAATTACGAGAAGAGGGAGCCTCCACCGAAACTTCCAATATCCAGAGAGTTCGCGTACCAGCTGGTGGAGGAGTGGTTGAAGGAAGGCGTTCTCACCGAGAGGGTAGAAAAGCGTCCATTGACCCGTCAGGAATATGAAGACCCTGAGTTCTGTATATAGCATAGGCAAAGGAGTCACGGCACGATGGATTGCTACGTGATCAGAGGCGTTTTCCAGAAGCAATTGGCAGCCGGGAAGGTGTTGCTACCAGAGGGCGACACAGAAGAAAGCCTGGGCGTGCGCCCTTTGCCTAGGCATGATGTAAATGTCATTCTGTCCGGCGGAGATGACCTCCTAGAAGAAATTTAAGAAGAAGAGATGGTGGAGGAAGAGTTGAGAAGGGGACTCGTGAAGACCAGGGGTTTCAGAGCCTTATTTGATCAGTTAAGGTTGGGAGCAAGAGTGAGAAACAAAGCGGCACACGCTCTGGCAGACGTAATAGTAAGAAAAGGCGGCAACACCAGCGCCGCACTTGTACCAGCAACCAGGGTGGCCAAGACGCACGCTTCGGCGGTAACGTTCAAGGAGCCGCAGCAATCCCACCCAGGGTTCTGTCACAACAGGCCATTATATGTAGAGGTTGTGGTCGAAGGCGTACGCGTGAGACGCGCTCTCATAGACAATGGCTCAGGGGTAAACATCATCCCTACCTACATCTTTGCCAAGCTAGGAATACCCAAGGAAAGTCTCAAGAAAACAGAAACCGCACTGAGCACCTTCAACGGGGGCTTAGTCACGGCAAGGGCATGCGTTGTAATCAACCTCGAAGTAGGACCCATCAAGACACTGAACACCTTCCACATCGTAGATGGGGACCCCAGCTATCACATCCTGCTAGGTCGCCCTTGGATTCATTTACACAGATGTATCCCTTCCACGTTGCATCAGTGCGTGAAATCCATGTACAAGGGGCAGGACATCGAAATCCCAGCAACCAAGGCGCTCTTTGAAGCGTCAGAATTGCACTTGATTGACGCGTCAGTGTTCGATGAACTGGCCCCTCTAGGAGTTACTGGGATAGGAAGAGAATCTAAGGTGCAACTTAAGAGGAAAGAAAAGATTGAAGAGCCTGAGAAAAGGGTATCAGTGTTCAAAAGGCTTCGTCAGCCAGAAGGCGCGGGAACTCGTGGGGCCAGCCAAGCCCACACTAAGAGACTTGGCTAGCCCCACCCTCATGAGCGTCATAAAGGGGGAAGCAAGGTTCGCTTCGCAGAAGGAGGTTATGCACGCTCAGGAACAAGGGACTGAAGCCGATGGTCCAGAACAACTAGAGGAAGTCAATGTGGGCGAAGAAGGCGAGCATAAACCACTTTTCATCGCCTCTTTGCTTGCCCACTCAGAAAAAGCAGAACTGATTGCCCTTTTGAAGGAGTTTCGAGAAGTGTTTGCCTGGGGGTACGAAGAAATGCCGGGACTCAGCCCCAGACTAGTGACGCACAACTTGGTAGTAAAAGCCGACGCCGTGCCAGTAAAGCAATCGCCTAGGAAGTTCAGTCCAGAGATTGAAAAGGCAATCAAAGACGAAGTCGAGAAGTTATTGAGGGCACGTTTCATCAAGCCCATACAAAACCCAACCTGGTTGGCCAACATAGTCCCCGTAAAGAAAAAGAATGGACAGATTAGGTGTTGCGTGGATTTCAGGGATCTGAACAAGCCGTGCCCCAAGGATGATTTCCCGCTGCCACATATTGACAGCATGGTGGATGCAACGACAAAGCATGAGCGCTTCTCTTTCATGGATGGTTTCAGCGGTTACAACCAGATAAGAATGGTAGAGGGAGATGAAGAAAAGACCGCCTTCAAGACACCTGTAGGAAACTTCTTCTTTCTGGTTATGCCATTTGGGCTCAAGAACGCCGGGGCGACATATCAGAGGGCAATGACGGCGATCTTTCATGACATGATGCATGACACCATAGAAGATTATGTGGATGACATAGTGGTCAAGTCAAGAAAGAAATAACAGCACTTGGAACATCTGAGAACCGTCTTTATCAGGTGTAAAAGATACAAGTTGAGGATGAACCCTCTCAAGTGAAAGTTTGGAGTTTCCTCTGGAGACTTTTTGGGATTCAAGGTCCATAAAGAAGGCATCTCGGCCGATGCAAGGAAGGTCAAGGCGGTAAGGGAAATGAGGCCGCCCCGCACCAAGAAGGAGTTGCAGCAGATGATGGGCAAACTAGGATACATCCGCAGATTCGTACCAGCTTTGGGAGAATTAATGGGACCCATGAGGGGACTTATCAAAGGGAAAGGGACCTTCAAATGGGAGGAAGTGCATCAAGACACCTTTGAAAGAGTCAAGAAGGCTTTGGCGTCACCTCCAGTGATGATACCACCGTAAAAGGGAATACCGCTCAGAGTATACATGGCCGTAACCCAAACAGCATTAAGCGGGCTCTTTGGGCAAGAGGTTGAGGAGACAGAGCGCCCTTTCACCTATTGGAGCAGGATGTTAAAAAGGGCAGAGACCAGATACTTCGCCCAGGAGAAGCAATGTTTGGCTCTGGTGTACGCCTCCCAGAAATACCGTCACTATTTCCAGGCACATACCATTCATGTGGTAAGCAAGGCGGCAGGGGTCAAGTATTTGTTGCAAGGTGTTGTTCTCACAGGGAGGATAAGCAAGTGGGCGCTCACTCTAGCTGATTATGAAATAGTTTTAGTGACGCCTACTGCATTGAAAAGCCAAGCTTTGGCGAACCTGATGTCCATCTGCACTGCACAAGGCGAAGAGGAAAAGGCTGAGCCTATCAACATGTGCGAGAAACCTGGAGTATGGAGGTTAATGTTCGACGGCACGCCTTCGTCACCCAAAGGTGGTGCCGAAGTCACCTTGACAAATGAAAGGGGAGAGGAGTTGGCTTTTGCTTTCCAGCTTGAGTTCCAATGTACCAACAATGAAGCTGAGTACGAGGCTCTATTGCTAGGACTCGATGTGGCGGAAGAGTTGGGAATTCAGAGAGTCATTATCAAAGGAGACTCAAATCTGGTGGTAAGGCAATTAAAGGGCAAGTACGGCGTGAAGGAGACATCTCTAGCATTGCGCAGGGAAAGGGCACAACAAGCTTTAACCAAATTTAAAATAGAGTCTCTGGAGCACGTGCCGAGAGCAGAAAACAGAAAGGCAGACGCTCTGGCCACTTTGGGAAGCAAAGCAGTTATGACTGAGGGTGAGCATTTGGTACACTTCAGGAAAGCGTACCAACCCGAAACCCAAAATGGTGTACAGGAAAACCAGGCAAGAGAGGATTGGAGGACTCCGATCGTGGAAGAACTCCGCAGCAAAGCGATAACAAAGGCAACCAGAGATTTTTGCCTCCTAAAAGGGGCACTATATAAAAGGAGTGCTGATGGTTTGCTCATGAAGTGTGTCAGTGAAGAAGAAGGGGTCTAGAAGATGACAAAGCTACATGATAGCCTCTGTGGGCAGATAGGCCCTGGTTTGTAAACAAGGATGTAGAGGATAGGGGTATTTTGGCCTAACATGAAGGCGCGATGCGATCTGCTCCAAAGAGCATGCTACCAATGTTGAGACGCTAAGGAAGAAATTGAAGTTCATCTGGTCGAGGAGGATTGGGCCAGGCCTATACAAGAGTATTTGGAAAGCGGCATCTGTAACACCCTAATAAATGCTACCCTTAATTCCCAAGTATTAAAAGTGTGTACTTAAAAATTCCTTTTTAACTTATGAAAATCAACCGTCAAACAGACGGAGTTTCGCTTGTTTTTCGGACTTTTCTAAATCTTCAACCTGATAAACACATTTGTATAAAATCAACAGAAGCCAGCAGGGCTCAAATATAAATATATATGCATCGCATAGTTGCCCCTTGGGCTTCTAGTGAAAACCATCAGTGTGTCAGAGTGCCAGCAAAATATTAAGTATGTAAATCAAGAGACCATAACAACAACTATGTTCAAAATAAATCATAAACCCTACACAAAAGAAACTATCCCTAGCCTCACTTAAAAAGAAACATATATATAGCTCATACACAACCAAATATACGGAGGTTGGAATCAAAATAAAAATATCTAATTCCCATAACCCTACTCTCCCTGGGAGGGAGAGTACACCTGCTCGGCCGGGGGCTGTGCAATCTCAATCTCTGTACCTGTAAGTATAGTAAGGGAGTGAGCATTGCACATGAAATAGAATTGCAGTTTCCATATAATCATAATACATCCACTAGGCCAAACACAAGTAGTAAAGTAACAACACATATCATTTGCAAACCTATTCAAAATCAACGTTTTCCAACATGCTCATTCCTTATCACAATTATATATTTACATTCTATTTACATGACCTTAACCAATATAAATGTTCCTTTCCCTTTCCTTTATACCTTTTCATATTCATTTCCATTGCCTTTATCCATTTTCCATATTTATTTCCATTACCTTTATCCATTTTCCATTATCCCTTTTTCCTTTACTAAAACCTTTCCATTACCATGTTCATTATTTATTCCCTTTAATTCCTTTATCAATTCCATTTTTATTTCCTTTATTCATTTTCCATTATGTGTAGCCTCAACCAGAGATCTACACCTTACCATCGCGTGTAACCCCAAACAGAGATCTACACACGGTGTATGAAACCACAAACAGTGATCTGCATACACTGTGTATGCAACCACAGACAGTGATCTGCATACACTCCATCTTGTTTATGTAACCTCAAACAGAGATCTACATAAACCTCACTTTTCCTTTTTACCTTTCCATTATTCATTTTCCATTAATGTGTGTAACCCCAAACAGAGATCTACACACACAGTGTAAGCAACCACAGACAGTGATCTACAGACACTTCTATTTTTACCGTACACCACTAGGATTTGGATACCCGCTAGGTAATTGGCACACCTGTCTAGGGACTTGGAACACCTGCCCAGGACTTTACACCCATCCAGACCATAACCTGTAGGACTATGTACTTTTACCAATCCATTTATTTAGTCAAATTATTTGTGTGGAAAACTGATCCTGTGGGTCACCCGGCGCCTACAGGGCGATTTGGCCTGATGGGTAATTGGCCTGGCAGGTAATTAGCCCTAACAGGTAATTGGAACACCTAGCCGGGTACCTAGTGTTCCGGGCCCCACTGATCAGTTTCCACTTTAGTTACCTTTACCATTTAAATTAACCAACAGTCCAATTCATTAATATAGCCATTAACATAATTTCCATTAATATTCAACAGCATACATGAACTTAATCCATTCTAGCTTATCACATTTCATTTCCAATAAATACCTCTAAATTTCCAATGAATACATATAAATAGCCACTTCCAAATAATCAAACATATAATTCCAATACACATTTTCAATTACTCCCCTTTAAGGTCACATTCCACAATTAGCGTTTATAACCGTTTTCCTTTATTTTCCCATAATATAATATACCCATATATATTCATTTCACAACAATTACCCTTTAATTAACCACAACTCAGTCCATTGGTTGTACACATAATCACCATACTCCAAATAGTCACAAGTAAGCATAACTGCAACTCACTCTAATTCAATTACGTACATAAAGGTTACCCTTTTCAAATAATCACAAATAAACATTTATTATCAACAATCATAATCATAATCCATTCCAATTTCAGTAAACACACATAATGCACACTATCCATGTTGCCATTTTTCATTTCCAACCAATAAATCCTAATTTAGCCATGACCAAGTATACATGTATTGCACAATAATTATTTCATCAATTACTCAACATCATTTCACATTCAAAGTTCACATTACCTTCCCCTTTCTAATTATGATTTCTAAGTTCCTTTCTATTATATTCACCATTCCCTAAATTACTATCCAAGATTCTACCCTTAATTTTTATAAACACATAACTCCTAGAAAATCACTATAACCATAGGGATACCCAATCCTAGATCAAACCAATGCTCACTATATCCACCCCCTTACCTTAACCAAAGAGAGGGAAAGTGGAAGAACCCAAGCCGCTCCCAAAACCAAGAGCTCCGAACGCACGAAGATGGAGATAGTGATAATAATCTTCCCTAAGCCAAAGGAATGGAATGATAATGAGATTATTGCCCCATTTCCATAGAGAATTCGGATTTCCCAAAGAAGGGAAAGAGAGAGAGCAAATCCAAATTAGAGAGAGAGAAACTTCAAGAATCATGAATACTTACTTGGAGAGACAAGGAGGGACTTGATAATGGACCTTGGAGTGATTCCCTTAAGGTTTGGTGGATTTGGGATGAGAGGTTTTGTGCCCTAGAGAGAGAAATTTCGAGTTCTTTAGCAAAAATCACGCGTGAAATGCTTTTATTTTTTTCCACTGCAGGGTCGTTTAATCGATTATTAATCGATTAAGGGTTTCAAACATTCTGGACTTAATCGATTAAGCTGCAGCTTAATCGATTAAGTTGCAGGATTTTCAGCACCCCGACTTTGAACGGCCATAACTTCTTCGTTAACTGTTGGATCTTCCTCAAATTTTGACACAAGCTTCCTCACATATCCTACTTCACATCCAACGGTGGAATTTGTATTCTAAGCTACCAATCTTGTTATTCTCATTCCCCAAATTCCTATGTTTTAAACTTGAATTTACATGTCTAAATGGCCAATTTTCTAACTTATTTCATAATTGTTTCTATCCTAACACTATCAAAGCACAATTTACACTAAGAATTAAATTTAGGATGTTACAGCATCCTCCCGGAGGATTATATGGAGGCAGAAAGGGTAAAGAGGAGGTCTGAACATTACTTCTTGGAAAAAGGCGAATTGTTCAAAAGGAATTTTGCTGGAGGCATCTTCAGATGTATTGGCAAGGAGGATCAAGTCAAAGTCATGAAAGAGGTGCACGGAGGGTTTTGCGGAAGACATCAAGTGGGGAAGTCATTCTGGAACGAGCTACTAAGGATTGGCTACTAAAGACCAAACATGAAGATTCCTTCGATTTTCGCCAAGAAGTGTGTACAGTGCCAGAAACACGACAACAAGATCCATGCACCCGCTTTAGCCATGAAAGGACTGAGTTTGCCCTATCCATTCCACACATGGGCGATGGATTTCGTAGGCCCGATCGACCCGCCATCTAGAGGAAATAAGTGAATCCTTGCGGCGACAGAGCACTCCAACAAGTGGGTCGAGGCGATAGCATGCAAAAAGGCAGACGCAGACACCACAGTGCAATTCATCAAAGAACACATCATATGTCGCTTCGGATTACCAAAGAAAGTGGTGTCAGACAATGGAACCCACTTCATCAACAAGAAGGTAGAGCAAGTCATGGAGGAGTATGGAATAACACAACACAGGTCCACTCCCTACTACCCCCAGTCCAACGGTCAAGCGGAATCCACTAACAAGATCCTCATCAAGATTTTGGCTAAGACGATGGAAGACGCGCCCACCGAATGGAGTGAGTATTTGCCGCTCGCTCTCTGGGCATATCGCGTGACCAAGCATGGCTCGACGAAAGCAACGCCGTTCTCCCTGGTCTATGGAGCGGAAGCGACGCTGCCTTCAGAAATGGTGGTTCCCTCTGCCCGAATGATAGCGCAAAACGAAGAAGGCGCGGAGAACAGGCTAGCAGCACTGGATGGCGCCAGGGACAGAGCACATGAGGAGTTGCTCAAGCACCAGAGGCGTGTCATGCTATCATATGAAAAGATGGTGAGGCCATAGATGTTTTCTGAAGGCGAGCTTGTTCTAAAGGCGACGGATGCGGTCATGCGGAATATTCACACCAGCAAGTGGACACCCAAGCGGGAGGGGCCATACACCGTACAGGAGGCGCATCCTAATGGGTATTGTCTTTTGCTTGACCCAAACACCCAAAGAAAAGTAAGACCTTTAAATTTCAAATACATTAAGAAATATTATGCTTAGCTTGCTGCGAAAAGGAAAAGTATTTTGATTCTTCTTGGTGACCCTCTTTTGAAAGGAAATATGTACCCCGTCCTGTGAAAATTAATGAAAATGTTTTGAACTCGCTTTTCCATGAAAACGTTTCTTGGATTACTCTGTTTTAAATGAGAGCTCTGCTTCACAATTAGTAATGATGATATATATATATAAAAAGAGGAAAAAAATGGGGGTGTATGCATGACAAGGAAAAGTGGAACCCCCTCCCCTGTGAACATGAAATCCGTAGGAAAGTGCTCTCAAATGAAAGAGCCAAAAAGCCAATCGCGAGATCCGACGCCTAGGGATACCTCGAAAAGATCCGTGGCAATAAAACCGAAGGTGGTCGGATCGTACCACGGGCATATGACGCCTTATCGCGGCACCAGGATAGACCTCTCTGAAAACAAATTTCCGGGATCAAACGCGGGCGAAGTACGCCATATCGCGAGACTAGAAAAGGTCCCGGGAAACAAGGGCGCTAGTCTTAAACGCGGGCGGAAAATCTGTAGGAAAAAGAGGTTGGCTAACGAAAGATCCAAGGCGATCCGTCAGTTTGCAAGTGGCAAGACAGGCGTGCCCAATGTGCACCCTAAGAAGAAGAAGGCGTGCCCAACGAGCACCCTTGAAAGAAAAGTGTGCCCAATTTGCACCCTCAAGAAAAGAAAAGTGTGCCCAATGTGCACCCTCAAAAAAGAAAAGCGTGCCCAATGTGCACCCTTGAGGAAAAGCAGGCGTGCCCAACGAGCACCCTTAAAAGAAAAGTGTGCCCAATGTGCACCCTCAAGAAAATAAAAGCGTGCCCAATGTGCACCCTTGAGGAAAAGAAGGCGTGCCCAACGAGTACCCTTAAAAGAAAAGTGTGCCCAATGTGCACCCCCCAAGAAAAGAAAAATGTGCCCAATGTGCACCCTCAAGAAAAGAAAAGGGTGCCCAATGTGCACCCTCAAGAAAAGAAAAGCGTGCCCAATGTGCACCCTTGAGAAAAAGAAGGCGTGCCCAACGAGCACCCTTAAAAGAAAAGTGTGCCCAATGTGCACCCTCAAGAAAAGAAAAGTGTGCCCAATGTGCACCCTTGAGGAAAAGAAGGCGTGCCCAACGAGCACCCTTAAAAGAAAAGTGTGCCCAATGTGCACCCCCCAAGAAAAGAAAAATTTGCCCAATGTGCACCCTCAAGAAAAGAAAAGTGTGCCCAATGTGCACCCTTAAGAAAAGAAAGGCGTGCCCAACGAGCACCCTTAAAGAAAAATATGCCCAATGTGCACTCTAAAGAATAGCGTGCTCAATGCGCACCCCAAAGAAGAAAAAGGCATGCCCAACATGAACCTCAAAAGTTCGGCGTCAGGAGCCATTGTTAATGACGACCTATGCATACGGTTGTTGTGAGAAAAGAAAAGTCGCAAAGAATCAACACCTAAAGGAATGAAAAATACATAGAAACACAAAAGTCGATATGTAACAAGCAATGAGTTTTCAGCAGGAAGCGTACGCCGCCCGAGGTAAAGCTAGGTAAACATGATTAGCAAGAGCCCAAAATCAAGGAGCTCAAGGTCAAGGAAACAACAAAATGAATCTGATGTGCAACCTAAAAGAAGTACAGAAAAATAGGGCAACATCATAGCAACATAATAAAACATGGTCCGGTGCAAAGTAATATCCTAAAAAAGGGTGCTCAAAGCAACAGATTTGCAGCCATCTTCCTAGGCCTTCTTGTTAGCAGCAATCTGGTCAAGCTCGCTGTTGACGCTAGACAATTCAGAGTTGGCGTTCGCCAACTTAGAAGAAAGTTCCTCCACTAGGGCGGTGGCCGAAGCACGTTTTTCCAACAAGGCTTTCTCCTGTTCTTCAACTGCATGCATATCGAAGGGAGGGCGCTGCCGTTCTATCACCGCAATAGCATAATCCAACCAAGGGCCAGAATAGTGAAGGAGTTCCAAGGAACGTAAACAATCCAGCAGCAAGGCTTTATCATCCCATGATAAGGCGTCAATGTTGCAGGAAGAAATAAATTTGACCAACTTCAATAGAGTCTACGTGCCGCTCTCCTTGAAAATGCGTGGAAGCAAGTCACTAGGCGGTTGCAATCCAGGATGCGCCTTCATAAAAGAACTGATGAGCGCCATATTAGCCCCATCCGCAGCATCGGGAGAGCGAACAGATAAGAAGGCTGCAAGAGGAGTATAAAGTGATGAAAAACGAGAAGGACGCCAATCAAGATATGCAAGAGAAAGAAATGCTTACACGAAGAGGGAGTCTCGACGGCAGTCTCCTTCGGAGCCTTTCCTGAGGGCGTTCCCATGGAATTAGAACTCGAACTTCCCTCGTCCTCCACAGGCGGATCCATAGCAGGAACGACACTCTTTTCAATAGCAATATCAACAACTGTCTCGGTGATAGGAGCAGCATCCTGCATAATGGCATCCTTAGCCGCAAGATCCCCACCTTTGGGAGTAGCAGAGCCAGCATCATTTCCGGTGACCACCTCAACCTCAAGAGCAAAGGTATCCTCAGCAATAAGATCAACAATGTCGATCTATTCTTTGTCCAAAACAGGGGGCTCGGTGGAGGCGTCCTCAGGAATGAAGGGCACCAAATCAGTTGAAGGATTGCTCTCGCCCACAGTGAAAGGGACCGCGTTAGTTGGAGGGTCGGGAGCCGGAATAGCCATAAGTGGCTGCACATTTAGGGGGCTGCTCACCCTACCAAATGGTACGTAAGTGGCAAAACCAGTAGGCACAACCCCCCCTTGAGCAGCGGCAGCCTTGAGAGAACGCGAAGGAGTCTCTTGGGTGGTAAAGGAAGGAACAGAAGGAGATCCTGAGGGAGCTTGAACGTTCTGAGAAGTTCGAAAAGAAAGCACCGGAGACTGCTTACCATCCGCCTTAGAAGGGCCTACAAAAAAAATAGTCAAATAGACAGTAGTCAGCACACTCACCGAAAGGGGACAAACCAGTAAACGAAACAAATACACAAAGGGAACCAAGGGCAAAAGGAGAAGAGAGAAGCAAGAGGCCAAAGAGAATTGTTGGGGACAAGTAAGCGAACCCTGTGTAGAGGATGGAACGGTAGATTTCGGAGAACCTTTGCTCTGAGCATCTTCACCCTCAGAAGTGGAGATCTTTGAGCCCTCGTCGGAATCACTCTTGTCAGAAGAATTAGAATAGAAAGCCCGAATAGAAGCCCCGGAAGCAGTCCCTTCGTCCCCATCTAAGTTTATGAGGGCAGGAGAAGAAGGAGCGGAAGGAACAGCCAGGGCGCGAAGACGGCTAGAACGCCGTGAAGGAACAGGAGTGGAGCTTTTGCCTTGAGAAGAAGCGGCAGCAGCTCTCCCTTTAGCCTGAGAGGAAGATTTAGGGGCAGGGGGACTGGAAGAGAGAAGTTTGGCGTTACCTTTCTTTGGGGCAGAAGCACTAGAGGAAGGGGTCGCCGGAGCCTTGCGCTTGCGAGGTGCTGAAGGTTCTTTTTCAATTGAAGCAAAAAATGCAACCAGAGACGTTAATGATAAACAAAAGACAAAAAACAAAGGAGACAAGCTATAAGACTGAAGCGTACCTTTGCTGATAGTCTTTTTGATAGAAGTAGGGTAGTAAGGATCATTGTGCACTATTGGGACCAAGGGAGTGGTGACAGTGCTTGGAGTGCTCTCAAAGCTCTGCAGATGTTGGAGTATATCACTATGAGAAGTCAGCCAAACACGCAGGACCCCGCCGGCATGAAGGGGAGGAATGTGAGCTATTGGGATAAGAGAGAGCGTTGAACCAAAGAGTGTGGACTGGAGGGAGGTTTCCACATCAACAGGATCCAAGAAAAGAGGACAAGGGGGCTGGTCACGCCCAAACTGTCTAGCAACACGATCTGGCCTGTAAACAAAGGGCCAGAGAGCCCCTCCATGCGCGCTCTTGTTGTCCATGGTTGCGAAACCCGGAAGGAAGCGCCCGATTAAGATCAACTTCCACAGGTCAAATACGCCCTCAGTCCTTGCAGCAAGATCATTCTGGAGACCCAAGGCGTCCTCCTGATACAAAGGATGCAGTTTCCCCCCACCAAGTAGGAAGTCGCCAGGTAGGGTCTGAAAACAAAGCTTTTCTCGTGGTCAATAATTTGTACAAGGTGACGCCTTGGCTTCCCCAAGTACCAACACCACAAACGCGGTTCTAAGGCATCAGCATTAGCATCAGAAGCAATTTCAGGAAGGAATATGACTAGACCATACGAGGGAAAGCGTTCGAATAAAAAACACTGCAGAAAAGACAAGTCAACATAGCAATTGACAGGAAAACGACCAAAGGAATTCTTCATCTGTTCTGATATCTGGTCAAGGCGAGCATAGAGACTACCCAAGTAAAGCGAAGAAAGAGGCAGACGAATACCCTCAGCAAGCATGCAAGCAAAGATAAAAATGGAAGAACTTACTGATTCCCAAGGAGGACCAGGTAACACATATCTGCTAAGCCAAAAAGCAACAAAAGAGGCCCTTTTGAGATGCTGGTCAGTAACGGGACCACCCACGAACTTGTCCTCATGAAAGTCACCAAAGAAGTAGCGTACCCAATTCGCAAAAGTGTATTTGAGGGAGGACCTTTGGCTTACTTTCTGGTCTTGAGGAACGAGGTTCCCTGTGCCTTGCACCCTGTTTGAGGAAGACCCATCAGCATAAGAAGCGCGCCTTTGCTGGAGCAAATCCTTGGAATACTTGGCGCTAGCGATAGAAGCATTCTTGAGCTCTTTGGCCAATCCGATGATGCTCTCGTCCACGCTGGAAAGGTCAAGGTCACTATCCCCAAACGAAGGCAGCTTCGGCAGAACAATCACATCCTCTAAGGATGGGGTAAATTCCCCCCAAGAAGTAAGAAATGTATGAGTTGCTGAGCACCAGCACTGGACCAACATATGCAAGTCCTCTGCCCTCTTGTTCACACCTAGGCGCGGGGACGCCTTCACAGCATCGAAAATTCCCATCTGTTTCAAAATCTCCACAAAGGGAGGGTCCCGTTGGAAATTGTAGTCTACCTATTCTACCCAGCCACCTGTGGAAGTGACTCTAACATGAAAACGGAGGTCAACCCAGGGGAACTCCGAAGAAGCAAGGCGGGAGCGAAGGAGAAAGGGACCCAGCTTACAATGTTCCTTAGAATAAGAAGGCTTAGAGCACAGGCGTGACGCGCTCTCTGGGACAACCAGAGCTTTGGATAGCTGACCCGTGAAAAGACTGCCTGAATCCAGAGATTGGGGGAAAGGAAGCTTGGCACGCGCCCCAGGCGCCCAATGGCGATGCCCTTGTTCCACCGGATCAGAACGCGGTGGGGGGAGAACGTCTAGAAAGCAAAAGGAAAGAGACTGAGGGACATGCTCTTCGGTGGCTTCCCCCTGCACTTGGCTCTCCTCATCAGAAGAAGAGGACTTCTCTTCCCCAGAACCCGAAGGAACCGCGAATTTTGTCATCGTGTGAGAAAGCGATCTAGGGACAGAAGACGGAAGGAGAGGAAAAGAAAACAGAAAGAAGAAGAGGGGGAAAGAGAAGGATGGTGAGATGTAAACGGAGCTTAGGAAGGAAGAGAACGAGTGGTGGTAAGTGAAAGTAACTGAAGGGTTTATGGGGGGTAGTTTGAAAAGAAGTGGGGAACGTGGGAAAGAGTGAAATCTTATGAGCTGTTGAAGCCTCTCCCTCTGAGTACACGTGGAAGGCAGCAAGAGAAGAAGGTGAAAGAGAAAAGACGAATTAGGATTTGCACCAAAAGGGGAAGTTCCTACCCCTTCTGCTGCAAAGGGGGCTATTGTTGATACTCAGAAAAATGATAGCCCAATCGTAAGGCCCAACAGCGAAAAACAGGCCCAGATCCGCAACACACAAAGGACTACGAATGAGAAGTGGCAACGAAGAAGGGCGTCCTTAGGTATGCATTCGCGCACGAAGGTGCACCCCACCTTCGAAGAAGCGCACGAACAAACAAGGAGCCACCAACTCCCATGACACGTGCAGCTTGCTCAAGAAGCTAGGAAGGAATCTTTGCTCACCTCATCTAGACCCTTTGTAACACCCTATGAAATAATTACCCTTAATTACACAAAAAATTAGGATTTAAAATTTCTTTGAAGATGGATATGATATTTGCCAAAATAATATTTCCTTTCATTAATAACAAAAACATCAGAGTTAATAAAGCGGAAGACTTAAAGGCATCAAATTCATAAAGTATAAGTTTAGGTACATTCAGTTCGGTCATTCAAAATACAAAACAATGTTCTAGCTCGGCCCAACTGGCCGAGACCCATCCACCTATCTGACTCTAAATAACTTACTCTCCCTGTGAGGGAGAGTGATCCTGCTCGGCCGGGGACTGCGTCTGCTCGAGCTCAGTACCTGAAAAATGGTAAGGCGGTGAGCATTACATAGAACTTAAATACGTAGTTTCTAGAATGACATACCGAACTACCAAGCCAAACACAAGTAGTCAAATAGCAAATAAATCACAAGTAATCAAACCCATATATCTCATGCATATATCAACATTTAGCTCGGTTCGCATACCCACATCCTCGTCTAGCTCGGCTCACATCATAAACCAGTTAACTCATTGCTAGCTATACCTCGACTTATCCTCTCATGTCTCGGATTACCATCTCTATCTTGGGTTCACTACTCAATATTTCACTTTCCCATAATTTACAATCTTTTACTCTTCTCGGATGGATACACCCCGTGCATGTCTTACACCATTTAAGTCGGATATTGGAGTGTCCATAACTGCGAGTACCACAATACTCGTCTTACAGCTGCGAGTACCACAATGCTCGGCTTACGCGATCAATCCACGCACCCAGTACGCGTCTGCTATGACCACGAACACTACCGCCGATCATTCTATAGAGTAAGGAGTGTCCATAATTGCGAGTACCACAATACTCGTCTTACAGCTGCGAGCACCACAATGCTCGGCTTACGCGATCAATGCACGCACCCAGTATGCGTCTGCTATGACCAGGAACACTGCCCACCGATTACGTTCTCGAAACCTTGTGTGAGTCATAACTGCGAGCACCACAATGCTCGTCTTACAGCCGCGAGCACCATAATGCTCGGCTTATGCGATCAATGCACGCACCCAGTACGCGTCTGCTATGACCCAACCACACAACCATTTCTCTTTAATTCCCCTTATCTTATTAACCATTACTTTTAGTTCGGCCCACCTCCGTTCACCTCTTTAATTTATTCCTCTTTGCATTAATCTCATTATTTACTTAGCTCGGCCTATCTCGACTCAACCCTTTACCCATTTCCAATTTCCCTTATCCCTATTATCTATCTCATCTACCTATCTCATTATATAACTTATTAGTTTGTCTTTTCGATCCACTGATGAGCATTTTATTTCCCATTTTTCCTTGCATTATTTTACTCCTATTATTGATACTTGTTGCCTATTTGACATTGTTTAGCTTGATTTAGTGATTTAGAGTTTATTGGACTAATATTCTGAATATTGTTTAATTTGGGATTATTTAGCCTAATTAATTCTATTTCTATTTTCAGGTCATATTTGGCACAAGGGTTTTTTGGACATTTTGGGAGTGAAGATTTAATTTTGGAAGAGAAGATATATGATGAAGTGAAGATTGTAATCTATCTTTAGGATTAGTTGAGATTTAGCTATATCTTTTAAGATTTAGATTTTATCTATAGGATATTTTTAGATTTAATTTAGAGATAAGCTTTCCTTAGGATTTGGGCCCATGATTTAGGCCCGTTTTGTGATTTAAAAAGCCAAATTCGTGTAAACCCTTGAGAGACCTTCCATTCACGTTTTTTTTACATTCTCCCTCATAGAGAAGGCTTAGTTTTGCTCTCCAAGCTTGTGGTGGCTGCTAGGGTTTCTCTCTCTTCCCTTTCTACACGTTTTTGGTATTTTTCTTCATGGAAGGCTAAACTCTTAGGTTAAATCCCTTTGGTAATGTATCACATACTCTTGAGGTTTTGTTCTTAATGCTATTTCGTTTTTATTCACTGTTTTCATGCTTATTGATATGTTATGGTTCGCTTAGTTCCATTCTATAGAGATAATCCATGTGTATGAATGCTTAATTTATGCAAACTCGTAAAAACTCCATGCTTAGGCTTTTAATGCTTAATTAGAGGTTTGGGTTTTGGGGTGACAATTGAATTTTCGCTTAGTATTTAACTCTCACGAGTTGGACAGTGAAGAGGAAAGAAATTGATCTTTTGTGACCGATGATAGAGTTGTGAACGCGAGCCAAAGGGGTTTATCCGCTTTTCCTTATCTGTTTCTTCGTTTTGATTTAATTCTGTTTTGATTTCAATTATTCAATATTCAATATAAAAAAAAACCCTGTTTTCTATGCATACTATGTGTTCGACCTTTTGCTTGATAAGATATTCCTTGGGAGACGACCTAGGAGTCACTTCCTAGTACTATACTTAAACTGTTTTTATTTGTATCGGGTACGGCCTCGATCAAATTTGGCGCCGTTGCCGGGGAATATCGGTTCTTGCCAAAGGTCATTAGTAGTTAGTTAGTGTCGTAGTTAGTATAGTTATTATAGTGTGTCGTGTCTGATTTAGGGTCTAGTAGTCAATTTTGATAACCGGTTGAAGTTGCACTGTTTGCTGTTTTGCTATTTTGTTGCAATTAGTGTATTTGATTGATTCTGTGGTTGCTAGTTCACATAGTTGTGGGTGGAATTTTTGCACGAAAATTTATATCCACACTACTTTTATCATATAAAAAGGTTTCGAGGCACCACGATCACTCAAATCACCACTGGTTGTGAGTTCCAGAAAAATTTTCGAAGTTTTAGCAGCACTTTCTTCAAATCGTCGCAACTTTTGACCCGTAACTCGGAATTTGACGAATTTTATATCAAATCGAAGGAAATTTTCTGAATAATCTGATTTTTCTGACTTTGTCAAAAAATTCCTTCGTCTGGATCCTGAAAAAGCCGTTTTACTATTTCTTTTTTATTTTACAAGTTTTATTTTCTTAGTTTTTGGTCTCTGATTTAATTGTTTGACGTGGTTCCCTTTTGAATTTTGTCCTCAAACTTTTTGTGGTATGTTTTCATGATTTTAGGGTGCTGAAAAAAATAAAGAAAAAATTTTAAAAAATAAAAAATTTTGTTGCCTATTTTGGTCATGTATATTAGTGACAGTTTGCTATGCTTAATGGTGTTCTGTTCAGTACATGACTAGGGGCAACCCAAGCTACTTTCATCCATATAACCCTGAAATTGATAGAACTTATCACAAAATAGTTAGACAAAATAGGAACCAGTCCATAGGTAGTGAGTCTATTGAGTCTTTACATAGTGAGTCTGCTTCTTTTTCTTCTATTCCTATAAATTCTGATTCTTATTCTAATTATTCTGAAAATATGGCTCAACCTCCACCACGTGAGAGGACATTGAGGGAGCTGGCTGCACCTGATTTCACTATTGAAGATTTGTGCATCCAGTATCCCGATGACCCGTATGAGCTAAGGTCTGGACTAATTCATTTGTTGCCCAAGTTTAATGGTCTTGCAGGTGAGGATCCTCATAAACATCTCAAGCAGTTCCATATTGTCTGTGCTACTATGAAACCACATGATGTGCAAGAGGATCATGTTTGTCTTAAGGCATTCCCACACTCCCTAGAGGGGCTAGCCAAGGATTGGTTGTACGATCTGGCCCCTGGTTCTATCACAGTCTGGAATGACCTGAAGAGGGCATTTTTGGAGAAATTCTTCCCTGCATGCAGAACAACAGCAATCCGAAAGGATATATCAGGCATCGGGCAACAAAGTGGAGAAAGTCTCTATGAGTATTGGGAGAGATTCAAGAGATTGTGTGCGAGCTGCCCCCACCATCAGATCTCAGAGCAGTTGCTTATTCAATATTTCTATGAAGGTCTCAACCTCATGGAGAGAAACATGCTTGATGCTGCAAGTGGTGGTGCCCTAGGAGACATGACACCTTTAGAAGCCAGAGTCAAGATTGAGAAGATGACTTCCAATTGTCAACAATTCCATGCAAGGGGCAACAGCGATGCAATCATAGTGAGAGGAGTGAATGATGTTGGCACAAGTTCTGGTAAGGTTGAGAAGCTTGAACAGAAGATAGATTCACTTACAACTTTGGTCACTCAATTGGCCATCAACCAGAAGAAGTTGTCTCTGCCTGCTAGATTATGTGGCATATGTACATCCGCTGAGCACCCCACAGATGCATGCCCTTCTGTGCAGCAGCAACCAACGACTGGTGCTGACCAACCTAAGGCATATGCCGCCAACATCTTCAACAGTAGAAACCAGCAGCCACAGAACTTTGATCTCTCTACCAATAGATACAACCCTGGTTGGAGGAACCATCCCAACCTGAGATGGTCTGATCAGCAGCAACCTTCACAGGTTCAATTTCAGAACAATTCTAGACCACCATATGTACCTCCTCCAGTCCAGCAACAGAGACAACAATAGGCTAATTCTGCACCACCAGCTCCTAGTACTGAGCAGCAGCCTTCATTGGAAGAGCTGATGAAACAGATGACCATGCAAAATCTCCAATTCCAACAGGAAACTAGAGCATCCATTCAAAGACAAGAGGCCTCCATTCAATCTTTGACCAATCAGATGGGACAGATGGCAACAACAATCAACACTATGCAATCTCAGAATTCTAACAAGTTGTCATCCCAAACAGTGATCAATCCAAACCAGAATGTGAATGCCATTAGTCTAAGGTCAGGGAAGCAGATTGTCACACCCACACCAGAATCTGACCTCAACAAAGATGATATAGTTTCAACCAACAAGAAGAGCCAAATGGTCGAGGAGAGTGAGCACACAAGTACCAGAAAATCTCATCCAGCTCAGCCTTCCACAAGCACAACACCTGCTGCTGCCCAACAACCACCCCCCATTCCTCTTCCTTTCCCACCAAGGGGGGTGACTCAAAGCAAGAAAATGGAAGAGATTGACAAAGAGATACTTGACACATTCAGGAAGGTGGAAGTCAACATACCCCTTCTTGATGCAATCAAGCAGATTCCAAGGTATGCAAAGTTCTTGAAGGATCTATGCACACACAAACGGAAGCTCAAGGGCAATGAGAGGATCAGCATGGGAAGAAATGTCTCTGCTCTTATAGGTAAACCCGTCCCTCATATTCCTGAAAAGTGTAAGGATCCTGGAACTTTCTCTGTGCCTTGTATCATAGGTAATACTAAATTTGAGAATGCTTTGCTAGATTTAGGAGCATCTATTAATGTTATGCCTATGTCTGTTTTCAAGTCTCTTTCACTTGGACCCCTTCAACCTACGGGTGTGGTTATTCACTTGGCAAATAGATCTACTGCCTACCCCGCAGGTTTGATAGAGGATGTCCTGGTTCGGGTTGAAGAGCTTATCTTTCTTGCTGATTTTTATATTCTTGATATGGAAGAGGACACCTCTCGTAGTGCTGTCTCTGTCATATTAGGGAGACCATTTTTGAAAACAGCCCGAACCAAGATAGATGTGCATGCAGGTACATTTTCCATGGAATTTGATGACAGTGTGGTTCGATTCAATATTTTTGATGCTATGAAACATTTTTCTGATGACCACTCTGTCTTTCATGTTGACTTGATTGATGATCTGATTGATGAGCATGTTCTAGACTTTTTGCATGATTATGATTTGCCATCTTTCACTAGCTCATTTACTTGTTCTGCATGTTCTGATTCCGAAATGTGCACTGCATGCATTGAAATTGACCAGTTTTTAAATTCTGCTACTGCATCTGTTGATTCATATGATATAGATTCAGATCATGCTAACCCCATTTCTGTTTTGCATGAGTCTAATTCACTTGTTCAGGTGCAGGCGACAGAATCCAATTCTGCTGCTCCTTTAGTTCCATCTGTGATGCAGGCACCTTTATTGGACTTGAAGCCCCTTCCTCCTCATCTCAAATATGCTTACTTGGAGGCTGAGCAGAAACTTCCAGTGATCATCTCTACCTCCCTTTCTGTTGATCAAGAGAAGAAGCTGTTGGATGTGATTAGAGCAAACAAAAGGGCAATAGGATGGACTTTGGCAGACATACCTGGTATTAGCCCCTCCATGTGCATGCATCGGATTTTATTGGAGGATGGGGCTAAACCAGTGAGACAACCCCAGAGACGGTTGAACCCCCAGATTCTTGATGTGGTAAAGAAAGAGGTCACTAAGCTGCTGCAAGCTGGTATTATCTACCCCATTTCAGACAGCACTTGGGTAAGCCCGGTTCAAGTAGTTCCCAAGAAGTCTGGGGTGACAGTTGTCAAAAATGAGAAGGATGAGCTGATTCCCACTAGAGTGCAGAACAGTTGGAGAGTCTGCATTGATTATAGGAAGCTCAACCAGGCGACCCGCAAGGATCACTTTCCTCTTCCCTTCATTGATCAGATGTTGGAGCGCCTAGCAGGTTTCTATCGCAGGTTTATTCAGAACTTTAGCAAGATAGCCCTTCCACTATCCAACTTGCTTCAAAAGGATACCGCATTTGAGTTTGGAGACCAATGCAAGAAAGCATTTGATGAGTTAAAGAGAGCACTCACCACCACTCCCATCATCCAACCACCTGATTGGACCCTCCCATTTGAGCTCATGACTGATGCTTCGAATTATGCTTTGGGAGCAGTTCTCTCCCAAAGGGTTGGTAAGATGTCTCATGTGATTTATTATGCATCTAGGACTTTAGATTCAGCACAAGTTAATTACACCACAACTGAAAAAGAGCTGTTAGCCATTGTCTTTGCACTTGATAAGTTTAGATCATATCTATTAGGTTCTAAGGTTGTGGTGTATACTGATCATGCTGCCCTGAAGTATCTTTTGAAAAAGACAGATTCCAAACCTAGGTTGATTAGATGGATGTTGCTCCTCCAGGAGTTTGATCTTGAGATTCAGGATCGGAGTGGTGCACATAACCTTGTCGCAGACCACTTGAGTAGAATAGAGAGAGAGGAGGATGCATTTCCTATCCGGGATGACTTCCCGGATGAGCAGTTTTTAGTTTTGCATGTTTCACATCCCCCTCCCCTTATTCCTTGGTTTGCTGATATTGTAAATTATATAGTTGCATCTGTTTTTCCACCCTTGGCATCCAAAGCTCAAAGAGACAAATTGAAGAGCGATGCCAAGTATTATGTATGGGATGACCCCTATTTGTGGCGTTTTTGCAGTGATCAGGTCATTCGCAGGTGCATTCCAGACCAGGAGATCCAATCGGTTCTCCAATTTTTCCATGCTTCACCAGTTGGAGGCCACCTTGGCACTCAAAGGACAGCACGAAAGGTGCTGGATTCTGGATTTTATTGGCCTACCATCTTCAAGGATGCAAGCAAAATCTGCAGCTCATGTGAGCAATGTCAAAGAGCAGGAGGCGCCCTATCTTGGAGGCAACAGATGCCGCAACAACCTATGTTGTTCTGTGAGGTGTTTGATGTCTGGGGTATAGATTTCATGGGCCCCTTTCCTGTTTCTTTTGGTTTTTATTATATCTTACTTGCTGTGGATTATGTATCCAAATGGGTGGAAGCTAAGGCCACCAGGACTAATGATGCTCAGGTTGTTGTAGATTTTGTCAGGACTAATATCCTTTGCAGGTTTGGCATACCTAGAGCCATAGTCAGTGATCAAGGCACACACTTCTGCAATAGATCCATGCAAGCTTTGCTCAAGAAGTATGGGGTTGTGCACAAAGTTTCTACACCATATCACCCCCAAACCAATGGGCAAGCTGAGATTTCAAACAGAGAGATCAAGCGGATTTTGGAGAAGATGGTGAAGCCTAATAGAAAGGATTGGAGCACACGATTGGAGGATGCTCTATGGGCCCATCGGACTGCTTACAAGGCACCCATAGGGATGTCACCTTATCGGGTTGTTTTTGGTAAGGCATGTCACCTGCCTGTGGAGATAGAGCACCGTGCATATTGGGCTGTGAAGCAATGTAACTTAGCTCTTGATCAAGCGGGTGAGGAGAGGAAGCTGTAGTTGAGTGAGCTAGATGAGATCCGTTTGGAGGCCTATGAGAATTCCAAGTTCTACAAAGAGAAGACCAAGAAGCTCCATGATAGCTCAATTTGCAGAAAGGAGTTCTTGGTTGGTCAAAAAGTGTTGCTCTACAACTCTAGGCTTGGACTCATGAGTGGAAAGCTCCGCTCTAAATGGATTGGACCGTTTGTAGTCACCCAGGTGTTTCCTTATGGCACTATGGAGATCAAGAGTGAGTCCACAGACAAGAGCTTCAAAGTCAATGGCCACCGACTCAAGCCTTTCCTAACCTCTCCTACTTTGGATGATGCACCTGTGGAGGAAGCCTCATTGGTCGACCCCATTTTTGACCCACCATGATTTAGGGAGTCTTCTTTTCTCCTTCTTTACTACTTTTATTCCACTTGTCTATATCTGTCTGATTCTGCTATTTGTTTTACATTGAGGACAATGTGTGATTTAAGTGTGGGGGGGAGAGTAGTTTAGGTTGCATATTTTTGCTTTGATTTTTTAGGTTTTGCTAAGTTTTGGGCATTTTCTTGCATGTTTTTGCTTCATTTTAGTAGAGTCTTGGTATCTTGTGTCTGAATTCATGCATTTCTGTGTGTAAAGTTGCTTTTGATAATTAAGAGGTGGTAACACTGTGATAGAATTGTCCCTTTTGTGAGGATTTGAGCCTTAATTGTGGGTGGATTGCTATATATGCCACCTAATTTTTCTTTCATGTGTGATTGCACTCTGGATTACTTGCACTCTAGAACTTGACTTGACTCTTGTTGATACTTGATATTCCCATGCACATTTTGAAATGATTTAGGCATTGTTTTTTTTCTTGAATAAGCCACTAGCCATATGAGCCTACCTTGAATGAATTTATCCTTTGATAGCCCCTTTGAGCCTTTATATCCCTTTTCTTTGTTCTTTAGCTCATTACAAGCCTATGACTGAAAAACCATGATTGTCCTAACCTTAGGGAATGTTGGAGCTTTGGAATTGTTTTGGGAATGGGTATTAAGTAAGCGAGGGTGCTTTGTTCTTCATCTCTTGTGAGTTCTGGGTTTTGCCTCTATGGTCGGTGATGTAATTATGGCTTTATCTCATTATGCCATTTTTATTGTTTCTTCTTTCCTTTCGTTCATGAAGTTCTGCAATGTAATGCAATTCAAAAAAAAAAGAAGAGGAATAAGAAAAAGAAAAAAAATGGAATAAAAGGTTGATTGAGGCATGGAGGATTGGAATTAGAGGTTGTTGTTATGTTTACCATTTCATTCTGGGGTGGATTGTGCTTATTTTTTTACTTGTTCCCCATTGCTCCTCTATTCCCTGGGTTTTAGCTACATTTCCCATATTTTTATCCTACCTTGTCCTTGGCCCCATTACAACCCTGAAAAGACCTTTTGATCTTAATGTGCATGTGTATTGATTGTTGATGTTAGAGGCTTGTCAAGCTTATGGTTGTGTTTGTTTTTCATGATGTGCCTTGAGTGTAAACACTGATTAACCTTAAACACTTGAGTGTAAACACTATTGAGTGATCCTTGTGAGTTTCTATCATCTTTGTGACTACCCTCTTGATGTCATTGGTTTTCTTTGCATATTTGAAATAATTGGATGATGTTCATGAATGCCTTGATTCTTTGGTCCTTATTTTCTTCGTGTGCTCGATTTTGCCCATTTCTTTGCATTTCCTAGAATTCATTGTGAAGTATGTAATCTCTTAGGTTTGCATTCATTAGTTTTAGTAATCTTGTTACATGATTCACTTTGGTGCATATTGATCTTCTCAGTCCTAATTCTTAGTTTTGCCCAGGAGTGCAAAAGGATAAGTGTGGGGGTATTTGATGAGCATTTTATTTCCCATTTTTCCTTGCATTATTTTACTCCTATTATTGATACTTGTTGCTTATTTGACATTGTTTAGCTTGATTTAGTGATTTAGAGTTTCTTGGACTAATATTCTGAATATTGTTTAATTTGGGATTATTTAGCCTAATTAATTCTATTTCTATTTTCAGGTCATATTTGGCACAAGGGTTTTTTGGACATTTTGGGAGTGAAGATTTAATTTTGGAAGAGAAGATATATGATGAAGTGAAGATTGTAATCTATCTTTAGGATTAGTTGAGATTTAGCTATATCTTATAAGATTTAGATTTTATCTATAGGATATTTTTAGATTTAATTTAGAGATAAGCTTTCCTTAGGATTTGGGCCCATGATTTAGGCCCGTTTTGTGATTTAAAAAGCCAAATTCGTGTAAACCCTTGAGAGACCTTCCATTCACGTTTTTTTTACATTCTCCCTCATAGAGAAGGCTTAGTTTTTCTCTCCAAGCTTGTGGTGGCTGCTAGGGTTTCTCTCTCTTCCCTTTCTACACGTTTTTGGTATTTTTCTTCATGGAAGGCTAAACTCTTAGGTTAAATCCCTTTGGTAATGTATCACATACTCTTGAGGTTTTGTTCTTAATGCTATTTCGTTTTTATTCACTGTTTTCATGCTTATTGATATGTTATGGTTCGCTTAGTTCCATTCTATAGAGATAATCCATGTGTATGAATGCTTAATTTATGCAAACTCGTAAAAACTCCATGCTTAGGCTTTTAATGCTTAATTAGAGGTTTGGGTTTTGGGGTGAGAATTGAATTTTCGCTTAGTATTTAATTCTCACGAGTTGGACAGTGAAGAGGAAAGAAATTGATCTTTTGTGACCGATGATAGAGTTGTGAACGCGAGCCAAAGGGGTTTATCCGCTTTTCCTTATCTGTTTCTTCGTTTTGATTTAATTCTGTTTTGATTTCAATTATTCAATATTCAATATAAAAAAAAACCCCTGTTTTCTATGCATACTATGTGTTCGACCTTTTGCTTGATAAGATATTCCTTGGGAGACGACCTAGGAGTCACTTCCTAGTACTATACTTAAACTGTTTTTATTTGTATCGGGTACGGCCTCGATCATCCACCCTGGTTACCATTCTTCTCATTCTCCATTCTCACCCTCTCTCGGCTCGGCCACAGATACAAATACCAAATATCAAAGCATCATAAACACTTATACCTCAACAACCACATGAACAAAACATTTAGTCAATCCATCATATAAAATGCAGCATATGAAATATAGCATGTAATCAAAAGTGATATTCCATCTTCACCTAAAATCCTCGAATTCAAAAGAAAAGGAAGATAAAAGAAAGGCATTTAAGGGAATCATCAATGGAGGAAGAACAATCAGAGGAAACAGAGCTTAATGAATCACAATTAAGGAAAACCCAAACAAAGGAGAATAACAAACGAAGAAACATAAAAGGAATCACTCATCCACCTCAGTGTGGAAAGTGTGGGACACATCATTTTGGATCAGATTGTGGTGTACCCAAAGGAGTAGTTTGCTTTAACTGCAAGAAGCCAGGGCATTATTCGCCGGATTGTCCGAAGAATAAAGGCAAGAAAGTGATGAATGGCAACCAGATCAAGAAAGGAAAGGTGTTTACCATACGAGGATACGAGTCTTATCCTGATTAAGGTAAAGCATGAAGTGTTTGTTCTCCTATTCTGAATTAACATAGTCCTTTATTCTACAATTGTGTTAATTGAATCGTTTGATAATCTGAGCATCTTGCTGGAACCCTGACCCAATTCATGTGATCGAAACCTTTATCACAGTTGGATGTGATAAATATCTGTGAACACTACAGAAATAGAAAGATCAGTTAAGACTAGAGAGATTGACAACCACCGGGATATGACAAGTATTTGTCTCCCCAACGGAAATGTCTCTAGAACTTGACTATCTAACTAAATCTGATAGTGACAAGAATGCCCTTATCTTTAAGTTCATCTAACTTAAAGATAAATCATACGATCTTTCTTGTGAAAGATGGTATCTGAAAGGAACGATTTTATTATTGATGGTTTAAATATTAGGACCGATCACCCTAATATTTGCAATCGTTAATGAATAAAGTCATAAAATTACTTCGTTGCTCGTTCCGGAGTAATCAGAGTGCGCGGCACAAAGCGAATTTTTCCAAAGTTTTATACAAAAAGTTTGATTTGGAGAATTTTATTCGAAATATTTCATTTATTTGGAAAGATTTATATGAAATATTCTCTATTAATATTTTTGAAACTGAAAATTTTGAGAAAAATGTAACTAAATTCTTTTAGTGGGGGAGAATTTCCCAAGCTATTTTGAGAAAATTGAAATAAAAATCTTCTATTAATGAAATATTTTGGAAAATGAAAAATTTTGGAAGACGAATTTCGGGGACGAAATTCAATTTAGTGGGGGAGAGTGTAACATCCCTCATTTTTATAAAAAGGTTAAACAATTATTTTATTATTGAAAAATATTTTTAAGAATAGTATTTTGGAAGAATAAGCACAAGGAAACATATTTTAGAAATAAAATAGCTTTGGCAAAGAAAGATTTAAATGAAATATGTAAAAAGTGATATTTTGGGTAAAATATCATGTAAATATTGGATTGTATCTCTTTCGTTAACCGTTGGATCTTGCTCAAATTTTTAGACAAGGTTTCTAATGATTTTATCTTGACATCCAACGGTGGAAATTTTGTTTTGAGAAGTAAATCTTTTTAAATTAATTTTTGAGCAAATCAGTATTTTATATTTAAATTTCTGGATTTTAGCAGTGGCTAACCGGTTAGTGAAATCAGTAACCGGTTAGTACATCTGTATCTGCATAATTTTAAGTCGGTTTAGCTCGAAATCTCGAGCTAAAAACGTGGTTTCTTCTCCCTTAGGCCACATAGCACCCCTCAACACCTCCAATTAAGTGTGTGGTGTGAGGAGAAGCTGGGTGGAACGATTTGCTCCACTCTTCCCTCAATTTCCCCTCTTTTCCTCCTCTATAAATAGGGGTTTTGGTTGCTGCTATTGGGGCTCAACTCCCATTCGTTTCAGAGCTGAAACTCTGCCCAAATTCCTTCTCAAATTCGTGCAAGTAACTAGCCTTTGGTTGCTGCACCTTTAGCTTGTGATTAGTGAGTGTGAGAGCTTGTAAATCAAAGGGTTTGAGCTGTTCTTGTTGCTCTGTTTTTCTGGTTTCGAGCTGTTGCTGTTGGCTGCTACTAGCTGCTGTTTTGGGGGTTTTAGAGCTTGTCTAGGGCTGTCCAATTCGTGTAAGGTATGGGAGACCTCATTCATATCGCTAGGATTTATGGTTGATGGTTTGTGTGATGATATGTGTGAATTGTGGATATTGGAACCAAGACAAGAATTGGTTGGCTTGGAGGCCAATACAATCCTTGGCTCCCTATGTTATGTAACTGAATTAAGGATCTAAACAAGAATGAAATTAATGAGAAGCATGTTGCTATAATTCTGTTATGATTCTTGTGATGATTGCTGAAATTGAGAAAGTATTAGGGTCATGAGCAATTGATTATGAATCAATGAATATGAACTTGATAAATTGAATGATTTGATGCATTGATTTGATGATTTGATGCTTTGATTTGGTTGAATTACTTGCTGCAAAGTAGTAACTAGATACCATATGTTGGTTGTCCAATGATGTCAAGAAGTAATAATTGGGCTATGAAAGGAATTCAACAAGAAAAGTGCAGTATGCTGTCAAACTGCATTAACTAACCGGTTAGTGGGCTCTCTAACCGGTTAGTGACTGACAGAATGCATCAATTGCTTATGTTGGTATAACAATCATTGAGGATAGTTTTTACTTGGACTTGGACTAATATTTGAACCAATAATTGGGAGTAAATAAGCTAGGGAGAGATGGAAATTGTTATGGTTTGATAAAGAGTTTTAATTGGAAATTAGATTGATGGATTTAGAACTAATGGAATGTAATTTGATATGCTTAAGTCTTACTATAACCTTAGAGTCATGTCCAAATTGCTATAACTGATAATTTAGAGTAAGTAAGTTAGTGAATAATGGTAATTGTTATGACATAATAATAAGACTTGTGCAATGTTGTAATGACAAATTTAGAATTTACACATTAGTTTGTAATATGGCTAAAGTTGGTAATAACCATAGAGTCATGGTTGACATTGCATGAGTATAAAAAGAAATGTGAAGTTAATTAAGTTTAGTATGATAATCTTAGAATATGGGTATGATATGGGTTTGGACTAATAATGGAACCATAATTTGAAATAAGTAAGCTAATTAACCATAGTAATTATTAAGGCTTAACAATGAAACTTTCCCGAATATGGCATTAAGGGGCACAGGAATTTAAAATATGTTTTTGGTAGTTAGGAGACCTGCAATATGCTTAGAACTATGTCTTAAAAGGTCAATACGGAGTGGGAAGGAATTAGTTTCAAGATTGGAAGGTTTTGGACTTAAAGTCAATATGTTTTGCTGTCACTAACCGGTTAGTGGATCTTGTAACCGGTTAGTGCCTGAGAGAAATGAATAATTAAATAAGTCAATCACAATAATCCCTTGAGGCTTTGCATAGGTGTTACATGAGTTGATTATGGAGTAAAATATAATAGAATTCATGATGATTCATTAGAATATGAATTGACTTGAGATGAATGTTATTTATAAAAGAACAATGATGATTATATGAGCATGATAATGCATGATGATTATTAGCTCCGATCCAAATGCGTTGATGCGTGTTGCTCTAATTTGGATACGTGAAGCTTGTATTAGCTTTGATATGAGGTCGTGAGCCTGAATGAATAGCTCTGGTGTGAGACCCTGAGCTTAGATGATTCCGTATAGTACGGTGTGGCCGCTATACGAAGACATGTGGACCGGTGTGGCCGCCATATGTGTATGATTCCGTATAATACGGTGTGGCCGCTATACGAAGACATGTGGAACGGTGTGGCCACCATATGTGTGTGATTCCATATAGTACGGTGTGGCCGCTATATGAAGACATGGAACGGTGTGGCCGCCATGTGTATAATGATGATGATTACTCTTGATAATGGAAATGCTGATCATTAATGGAATATGCATCTCATGCATGATGTTACAAGAATCGTAAAATGAGTAAGGTGCATGCGGGATTGGGAAACCATATAGTACGGTGTGGCCGCTATATGAGACGGTTGGAACGGTGTGGCCGCCAACGTTGAAATGACAAGGACCTAGAACTATTGGTGCACAATGGTTCAGGAATCATCCCCTTGTTCATTTTGGGATCGTGGTAGATGGGGTTCCAGTATAGAACGGTGTGGCCGCTATACGGGTTGTGGAAACATCGAGCGCACGATTGCCTATCCCAGAGTGTGGTTTTATTGAAGTGATGAAAAGAATGTTTTGAGAGACGTACATGCATTGCATGAAAGATTAATAATATTATTTATTGTTTGTTAAGACACTTGAGCATGCATTCATTGCATTAAAATGATATCTGTGATGCTTGTGTTTGAACAATCATATAATCTGCTTACGCGATATGACAAGTGACTTACTCCCATACTACCACATTGGTGGTGGTAGGTTCTTTTGAATGACAGGTCAAAGGTCTCTCCTGATAGAGTTAAAGGAGCGTTAGCAGAGACAGCCTGGATGACATCTTGTTGTCCGAATCCTCTTATTGAAGGATAGAGTTGTGAAGACCATGCTCTGGGTGTAAAGAGGGATTTTTGAGAATTTTATATTCTTATATTTACACTCAGACTGTTTTGTAATATAATATGATATTAATAAGCAATGCTTTTAGTTTTCACACTCTTTTGGAAAAAGGTTTTTATTAATTCGCATTTTTATTTACCTTTAATATTTTGGGGGCGTTACACTTTATGGTATCAGAGCAATGGTTCCAACTCTCGGCTGTGGAGTGTGGTCCTTTCCATACTCAATAGGTTGTGCGACTCTAATCTAAGTTTCTATAAGTGCAGATATCCGATGGCCAACAGAATGACGAACCAACTTCTGGAAAAAAATTGCTACTATTTTAGAGAATAACACTCGACCTAATCGTCGAGGTCCTGCTGAATTCTACGGGTTGTCGGAATTCAGAAAGAATGATCCACCGAAATTCGAAGGAGGATATAAACCAGAGGAAGCTCAAAGGTGGTTACAAGAAATTCAGAAAATCTTTCGGACTATGGGATGCACAGATGAACAAAAGGTGGTGTATGGAACTTATATGTTGAAAGGTGAAGCAGAGACTTGGTGGGATCACATAAGACAATTACTGGAGGTTGAAAATCAGAATATCACCTGGGAAGTATTTAAGGAAAAGTTTTTGGAAAAATATTTCCCGGAGGATGTGAGGAGAAAGAAAGAAGTTGAATTCCTGAAATTGGAACAAGGTGAAATGAATGTCGGAGAATACGCTGCAAAGTTCGAGGAATTAATGAAGTATTCTCCTTACTTCCAGAATCATCCAGATGAGAGGTCTAAGTGTGTGAAGTTTGAGAACGGATTGCGCCCATATCTGAAAACAGGAATTAGTTATCATGGAATACGGAATTTCCCAATGTTGGTGAACAAATGTAGAATCTACGAGGATGATAAGAAGGCTGAGAAGGTTTATGAAAAGAATGCTCGAATTCAAAAGAAAAGGAAGATAAAAGAAAGGCATTTAAGGGAATCATCAATGGAGGAAGAACAATCAGAGGAAACAGAGCTTAATGAATCACAATTAAGGAAAACCCAAACAAAGGAGAATAACAAACGAAGAAACATAAAAGGAATCACTCATCCACCTCAGTGTGGAAAGTGTGGGACACATCATTTTGGATCAGATTGTGGTGTACCCAAAGGAGTAGTTTGCTTTAACTGCAAGAAGCCAGGGCATTATTCGCCGGATTGTCCGAAGAATAAAGGCAAGAAAGTGATGAATGGCAACCAGATCAAGAAAGGAAAGGTGTTTACCATACGAGGATACGAGTCTTATCCTGATTAAGGTAAAGCATGAAGTGTTTGTTCTCCTATTCTGAATTAACATAGTCCTTTATTCTACAATTGTGTTAATTGAATCGTTTGATAATCTGAGCATCTTGCTGGAACCCTGACCCAATTCATGTGATCGAAACCTTTATCACAGTTGGATGTGATAAATATCTGTGAACACTACAGAAATAGAAAGATCAGTTAAGACTAGAGAGATTGACAACCACCGGGATATGACAAGTATTTGTCTCCCCAACGGAAATGTCTCTAGAACTTGACTATCTAACTAAATCTGATAGTGACAAGAATGCCCTTATCTTTAAGTTCATCTAACTTAAAGATAAATCATACGATCTTTCTTGTGAAAGATGGTATCTGAAAGGAATGATTTTATTATTGATGGTTTAAATATTAGGACCGATCACCCTAATATTTGCAATCGTTAATGAATAAAGTCATAAAATTACTTCGTTGCTCGTTCCGGAGTAATCAGAGTGCGCGGCACAAAGCGAATTTTTCCAAAGTTTTATACAAAAAGTTTGATTTGGAGAATTTTATTCGAAATATTTCATTTATTTGGAAAGATTTATATGAAATATTCTCTATTAATATTTTTGAAACTGAAAATTTTGAAAAAAATGTAACTAAATTCTTTTAGTGGGGGAGAATTTCCCAAGCTATTTTGAGAAAATTGAAATAAAAATCTTCTATTAATGAAATATTTTGGAAAATGAAAAATTTTGGAAGACGAATTTCGGGGACGAAATTCAATTTAGTGGGGGAGAGTGTAACATCCCTCATTTTTATAAAAAGGTTAAACAATTATTTTATTATTGAAAAATATTTTTAAGAATAGTATTTTGGAAGAATAAGCACAAGGAAACATATTTTAGAAATAAAATAGCTTTGGCAAAGAAAGATTTAAATGAAATATGTAAAAAGTGATATTTTGGGTAAAATATCATGTAAATATTGGATTGTATCTCTTTCGTTAACCGTTGGATCTTGCTCAAATTTTTAGACAAGGTTTCTAATGATTTTATCTTGACATCCAACGGTGGAAATTTTGTTTTGAGAAGTAAATCTTTTTAAATTAATTTTTGAGCAAATCAGTATTTTATATTTAAATTTCTGGATTTTAGCAGTGGCTAACCGGTTAGTGAAATCAGTAACCGGTTAGTACATCTGTATCTGCATAATTTTAAGTCGGTTTAGCTCGAAATCTCGAGCTAAAAACGTGGTTTCTTCTCCCTTAGGCCACATAGCACCCCTCAACACCTCCAATTAAGTGTGTGGTGTGAGGAGAAGCTGGGTGGAACGATTTGCTCCACTCTTCCCTCAATTTCCCCTCTTTTCCTCCTCTATAAATAGGGGTTTTGGTTGCTGCTATTGGGGCTCAACTCCCATTCGTTTCAGAGCTGAAACTCTGCCCAAATTCCTTCTCAAATTCGTGCAAGTAACTAGCCTTTGGTTGCTGCACCTTTAGCTTGTGATTAGTGAGTGTGAGAGCTTGTAAATCAAAGGGTTTGAGCTGTTCTTGTTGCTCTGTTTTTCTGGTTTCAAGCTGTTGCTGTTGGCTGCTACTAGCTGCTGTTTTGGGGGTTTTAGAGCTTGTCTAGGGCTGTCCAATTCGTGTAAGGTATGGGAGACCTCATTCATATCGCTAGGATTTATGGTTGATGGTTTGTGTGATGATATGTGTGAATTGTGGATATTGGAACCAAGACAAGAATTGGTTGGCTTGGAGGCCAATACAATCCTTGGCTCCCTATGTTATGTAACTGAATTAAGGATCTAAACAAGAATGAAATTAATGAGAAGCATGTTGCTATAATTCTGTTATGATTCTTGTGATGATTGCTGAAATTGAGAAAGTATTAGGGTCATGAGCAATTGATTATGAATCAATGAATATGAACTTGATAAATTGAATGATTTGATGCATTGATTTGATGATTTGATGCTTTGATTTGGTTGAATTACTTGCTGCAAAGTAGTAACTAGATACCATATGTTGGTTGTCCAATGATGTCAAGAAGTAATAATTGGACTATGAAAGGAATTCAACAAGAAAAGTGCAGTATGCTGTCAAACTGCATTAACTAACCGGTTAGTGGGCTCTCTAACCGGTTAGTGACTGACAGAATGCATCAATTGCTTATGTTGGTATAACAATCATTGAGGATAGTTTTTACTTGGACTTGGACTAATATTTGAACCAATAATTGGGAGTAAATAAGCTAGGGAGAGATGGAAATTGTTATGGTTTGATAAAGAGTTTTAATTGGAAATTAGATTGATGGATTTAGAACTAATGGAATGTAATTTGATATGCTTAAGTCTTACTATAACCTTAGAGTCATGTCCAAATTGCTATAACTGATAATTTAGAGTAAGTAAGTTAGTGAATAATGGTAATTGTTATGACATAATAATAAGACTTGTGCAATGTTGTAATGACAAATTTAGAATTTACACATTAGTTTGTAATATGGCTAAAGTTGGTAATAACCATAGAGTCATGGTTGACATTGCATGAGTATAAAAAGAAATGTGAAGTTAATTAAGTTTAGTATGATAATCTTAGAATATGGGTATGATATGGGTTTGGACTAATAATGGAACCATAATTTGAAATAAGTAAGCTAATTAACCATAGTAATTATTAAGGCTTAACAATGAAACTTTCCCGAATATGGCATTAAGGGGCACAGGAATTTAAAATATGTTTTTGGTAGTTAGGAGACCTGCAATATGCTTAGAACTATGTCTTAAAAGGTCAATACGGAGTGGGAAGGAATTAGTTTCAAGATTGGAAGGTTTTGGACTTAAAGTCAATATGTTTTGCTGTCACTAACCGGTTAGTGGATCTTGTAACCGGTTAGTGCCTGATAGAAATGAATAATTAAATAAGTCAATCACAATAATCCCTTGAGGCTTTGCATAGGTGTTACATGAGTTGATTATGGAGTAAAATATAATAGAATTCATGATGATTCATTAGAATATGAATTGACTTGAGATGAATGTTATTTATAAAAGAACAATGATGATTATATGAGCATGATAATGCATGATGATTATTAGCTCCGATCCAAATGCGTTGATGCGTGTTGCTCTAATTTGGATACGTGAAGCTTGTATTAGCTTTGATATGAGGTCGTGAGCCTGAATGAATAGCTCTGGTGTGAGACCCTGAGCTTAGATGATTCCGTATAGTACGGTGTGGCCGCTATACGAAGACATGTGGACCGGTGTGGCCGCCATATGTGTATGATTCCGTATAATACGGTGTGGCCGCTATACGAAGACATGTGGAACGGTGTGGCCACCATATGTGTGTGATTCCATATAGTACGGTGTGGCCGCTATATGAAGACATGGAACGGTGTGGCCGCCATGTGTATAATGATGATGATTACTCTTGATAATGGAAATGCTGATCATTAATGGAATATGCATCTCATGCATGATGTTACAAGAATCGTAAAATGAGTAAGGTGCATGCGGGATTGGGAAACCATATAGTACGGTGTGGCCGCTATATGAGACGGTTGGAACGGTGTGGCCGCCAACGTTGAAATGACAAGGACCTAGAACTATTGGTGCACAATGGTTCAGGAATCATCCCCTTGTTCATTTTGGGATCGTGGTAGATGGGGTTCCAGTATAGAACGGTGTGGCCGCTATACGGGTTGTGGAAACATCGAGCGCACGATTGCCTATCCCAGAGTGTGGTTTTATTGAAGTGATGAAAAGAATGTTTTGAGAGACGTACATGCATTGCATGAAAGATTAATAATATTATTTATTGTTTGTTAAGACACTTGAGCATGCATTCATTGCATTAAAATGATATCTGTGATGCTTGTGTTTGAACAATCATATAATCTGCTTACGCGATATGACAAGTGACTTACTCCCATACTACCACATTGGTGGTGGTAGGTTCTTTTGAATGACAGGTCAAAGGTCTCTCCTGATAGAGTTAAAGGAGCGTTAGCAGAGACAGCCTGGATGACATCTTGTTGTCCGAATCCTCTTATTGAAGGATAGAGTTGTGAAGACCATGCTCTGGGTGTAAAGAGGGATTTTTGAGAATTTTATATTCTTATATTTACACTCAGACTGTTTTGTAATATAATATGATATTAATAAGCAATGCTTTTAGTTTTCACACTCTTTTGGAAAAAGGTTTTTATTAATTCGCATTTTTATTTACCTTTAATATTTTGGGGGCGTTACACTTTATGGTATCAGAGCAATGGTTCCAACTCTCGGCTGTGGAGTGTGGTCCTTTCCATACTCAATAGGTTGTGCGACTCTAATCTAAGTTTCTATAAGTGCAGATATCCGATGGCCAACAGAGTGACGAACCAACTTCTGGAAAAAAATTGCTACTATTTTAGAGAATAACACTCGACCTAATCGTCGAGGTCCTGCTGAATTCTACGGGTTGTCGGAATTCAGAAAGAATGATCCACCGAAATTCGGGAGGTGCCATTCTGTACGAAGCGATTGAGATCGGGCCAGTTCCTGGAAGAAGGTCTATACTGAACTCTACTTCTCTGCTCGGTGGTAAGCCAGCCATTTCATCGGAGAAAACCTCTGGAAATTCTCCGACTACAGGAGTTTGGTCTAAGGTCGGTTCCTCTGTTATCTCTAACTTCGCTACAGAAGGGCCACTAAGGATATGGTCTTTTCTCGGCAATCGAGCAGGACATGGTGCTGAGACATCAAGTCCATGCCAAGGATAATATCTAGCTTGGTTAAGGGTAGACAAATCAAATTGACTTTAAATTCTCTACCTAATACTTGGATAGGACACTCTAGACACATTTTAGAAGTGATTACAGAAGAATTGGTTGGGGTAGAAATAGATAGTTTGTAAGGCATTTCTACTGGGGATAGTTTTAGTCTATTCATACAGTCAAGGGAAATGAAAGAATGTGTGGCTCCGCTGTCAAATAGCACGGCACATGGAATACTGTTTACTCGACAAGTACCTCGAATCAGTTCGTCAGCATCAGTCACTTCTTCACCATCCATAGTGTAAACTTTTCCCCTCTGCATAGGTCGGTTAACACCAGTCTGATGAGCCTTGGTCACATTGACCTCTTCCTTCACAATATTCTCAGTACACCGAGCTGCAAAATGACCAGGCTTGCCACATCGGAAACAGGATCCTCTCGCTTTGCTCGGATCCAGACTCCAGCATTCTCCCCTGTGTTGTCTTCCACAATGTTGGCAGATCGGATATGGGCCAGGAAGAACCACCATCTGACCACCGCTCCTCGGAGCTGTTGACATTCTGGAATTCGGATTCACATAGGGAGTAGATCTCTGGACAGCTCCCTTTCCTCTGATCGAACCCACTCCTTTTTGTGCCGACCTGCTCCTCTTTCCATCAGCTTTCCTTTTGAGCCCCTTCTCATAAGAGCTAGCCATGTTTATCAATTGCGAGAGATTGGCCACGTTCTGATATTCGAAGGCGAGCCGAATATCGTCACGGAGACCAGACTCAAACTTGATGCACTTGGTGCGTTCGTCAGCATCTCTGTAGCTTCCTGAATAGCGGATCAAATCCTCGAACTGAGCGGCATACTCCCCAACGCTCAAGTTCCTCTGTTCCAGCTTGAGAAAAGCGAGCTCCTTCTCTCTCCTGACATCTTCGGGAAAGTACTTTCCGAGGAAGCGGGCTCGGAACAATTCCCAAGTGATGACCTCATTTGCCGCTTCCAATCCTCAGCTTTGTTGATCCCACCAGTGCTTGGCTTCACTAGCCAACACAAACTCAGCTAACCTCACCCTGTACTCATAGGGAGGTTGCAGAGATCGGAAGATATTTTCAATATCCTGGAGCCATCTCTGAGCTCCATCTGGGTTATATCCTCCTTCGAACCAAGGTGGTTCGTTCTTCCGAAATCGGCTCATCCAATCTATCTCGACCGGAGCCGGAGGTTGGGGCTGAAGGGCTGCAGCTGCAGCTGCTGCGGCCGCGGCGATGTTTTGAGAGCGAGGTTGTCAGCCTGATTCTGCTGAGCCTGTGCTTGGTTCTGCTGTAGCTGAACCAGGGTTTCCAACACAGTGGCAATTCGGTCGTTATCAGCTCGTCTCCCAGCCATGTTGTTTGGTCATGGAGAGAAAGCCAATTAACTTCCGATTAATCAAGTAAATGTATATATATAAACATATATACCTATGAGCTCTATTGTCTAACTTAGACTTCTAGACTTTACTTATTTGTCACTCTCTTGGTGAGTAACCACTAGAGTCTTTCGCAACTCCAATAGGCCGAGGAGAAACTGCTCTGATACCAAAAATGTAACACCCTATGAAATAATTACCCTTAATTACCCCAAAAATTAGGATTTAAAATTTCTTTTAAGATGGATATGATATTTTCCAAAATAATATTTCCTTTCATTAATAACAAAAACATCAGAGTTAATAAAGCGGAAGACTTAAAGGCATCAAATTCATAAAGTATAAGTTTAGGTACATTCAGTTCGGTCATTCAAAATAAAATCAGTGTTTTAGCTCGGCCCAACTGGCCGAGACCCAATACAAAACAATGTTCTAGCTCGGCCCAACTGGCCGAGACCCATCCACCTATCTGACTCTAAATAACTTACTCTCCCTGTGAGGGAGAGTGATCCTGCTCGGCCGGGGACTGCGTCTGCTCGGGCTCAGTACCTGAAAAATGGTAAGGAGGTGAGCATTACACAGAACTTAAATAAGCAGTTTCTAGAATGACATATCGAACTACCAAGCCAAACACAAGTAGTCAAATAGCAAATAAATCACAAGTAATCAAACCCATATATCTCATGCATATATCAACATTTAGCTCGGTTCGCATACCCACATCCTCGTCTAGCTCGGCTCACATCATAAACCAGTTAACTCATTGTTTTGTATTGGCATCCCTAGGGTGAAATTCATAATAGATGCAAAAGCAAGTAAAATTCGGATTGCTTCAAGCCTAGCAACTGGAGCGAAGGTTTCATCATAATCGATACCTTCCTCTTGGTTGTAGCCTTGAGCAACTAATCTTGCTTTGTTTCTTATAATTGAGCCTAATTCATCTGTTTTATTTCTGAAAATCCATTTCAAGCCAATTATCGTATGATCATTGGGCCGAGGAACCAATTCCCAGACATCATTTCTGATGAATTGATTTAGTTCCTCTTGCATGGCAATCGCCCAATGTTCATCATCAATTGCTTGATCAATCGAATTAGGTTCAATTTGAGAAACAAAGGAAGCGAAATTGCAAAAGTTCTGAATAGAACGACGTGTTAAAACTCCCTTATTCAAGTCGCCGAGCACATTCTCTATCGGATGGTCCTTGACTCTCTTCCAGGCTGGACTGAGTTCAAACTGCTCTGCTCGGCTTGGAATGAGTTTAGACTGACTGTTTTAAATTTGGCTCGGACTGAGTTCGATTTGTTCCTTGTTTGTTTGGCTTGGAACAAGCTCGTCCCTTCGATCTCTGTCTTCATCAGTTTCATCCTTTTGAGCTCTTTCAGTTGTTGTGCTCGGATCGAGTTCAGCCATATGATGATCCTCTCTATCTGCACAACTAACATTGTCTCTCCGAGGAGACTCATCAAATACCACATGCACGGACTCTTCCACAGTGGAGGTCCTTTTGTTAAAAACTCTAAATGCTTTACTATGAGTAGAATAACCCAAAAATATTCCTTCATCGACTTTAGAATCAAATTTGCCGAGATGCTCTTTTCCATTGTTTAAAATGAAGACTTTGCAGCCAAATGTATGGAAATGAGAAATTTTTGGTTTTCTACCCTTATAAAGTTCATATGGAGTTTTCTTTAAAATTGGTCTGATGAGGATGCGATTCATTACATAGCAAGCTGTGTTCACCGCATCGGCCCAGAAATAATGTGGTAAATTGTATTCATTTAGCATGGTTCGGGCTAGTTCTTCTAGAACTCGGTTTTTCCGTTCCACAACTCCGTTTTGTTCGAGAGTCCGAGGAGCGGAAAACTGATGTTCTATTCCGAACTTAGAACAAAACTTGTCAAATTTGTAGTTCTCGAACTCACCGCCATGGTCTATTCGGATTACAACTACTTTTTGGTTAGCTTGGTTTTGGAGTTTCTTGACAAGCTCTTTAAAAGTTTCAAAAGTTTCACTTTTTGATTTTAAAAATAAAGTCCATGTAAACCTAGAAAAGTCATCTACAATTACTAAGGCATAGAGATTGCCACCAAAGCTTTTGACTTGTGATGGTCCGAACAAATCCATGTGTAACATTTCCAACGGATGCGTCGTCGAGACCATCAACTTAGATGGAAAATCGTTTTTCTTTTTGATCGGTTTGCACTTCTTGCATGAAGAGCAAACTCCCTCAATGTTAAAATTTAGCTTTGGTAAACCAATCACTAATTCTTTTGATTGTAGTTTCTTTAACTGGTTTACATTTATATGAGTTGTCCTTCTATGCCATAACCATGTGTCACTTTCTTTGCTAACCATGCAAGTGGTTACCAAAGAGGTGATTTCATTCAAATCAACCAAATAAGTATTGTTAAATCGTTTTCCAACAAATTTGACAGAGTCGTCCTCGTCACTTTTAATAATGCAATGGGTAGAGGTAAAAACAACATGGTTACCAATATCACAAAGTTGGCTAATACTTAAAAGATTGTGTTCTATCCCTTTTACAAGTAAAACATTATTGATAACCAAGTTGGCAGAGTTAGTGACTTTACCTTCACCCAATATTTTACCTCGGTTGTTATCACCATAAGTGACGTAGCCCTTATCTGAATGTGAAAGTTCAATGAATAGATTTTTGTCCCCCTTCATGTGCTTCGAGCATCCACTGTCAAGGTACCATCAGCTCTCTTTTGCTCGGAAGCACACCTACAACACAAAAATATTACTTCTTTGATTCGGGTACCCAAATTGTTTTGGGTCCCTGGGGGTTAGCAGTTGGATCTTTCTTTTTGACTACCCAAACAAAGTTGCCCTTGGTTACACCGTGATGTCGGATTTTACATTCATTGGGTGTATGACCATGAAGGCCATAGTAGGAGCAGCTCGACCGTTTTGAGTTATTAAAGTTTGAGACATAGTCGAGTTTCCTTACTGCTTTCTTCTTGGTCTGAGTGTATCCGAGGCCAGTTTTGTTCGAGTAGTTCCTATGTTCGGCTAAAAGCCGATCAAACAAGCCATCACTCTTGATGACAGTTGCACTTTTAAATTTTAGGTCAGAAATTTCCTTTTCATATTTAGTGCAGCAGTCAAGATTTTCATTTTTCAACTGAGTGATAGTGTTTTCTAATGACTCGTTTCTGCTTTTCAGAATTTCAATTGAATTTTCCAAATCAAGAACTTGCTCTTTGTATTTTGAAAGACTGAGTTTCAACTTAATGAAATTTTTAGCAAGCTTCTTGAATTCGGTTTGCATTTCAAGATAAGCAGAATACAATTCATCAGAGTCATTAAATTCAGATTCAGAGTCAGAATCAGATGTAGAGGTTACCTCAGTGTTTTTATGTTCAAACATTGTTCGGCTAGCTAAGGTTTCCTCGCTGTGTTTGCCCATTAAGCATTTGAAATTTGATCTTTGATTAATTGTGCCAAAAGTCGAGCTCGATGAGTCTTCTTGATCGGTATATCTGATACTCGAACAAGCTTCCTCATCTTCACACTCCGAGCAAGAGTCATATACAGGGAGATCTTATTCATCTATTCTGAGTGATGAGCTCGATACTTCCTTTTCACGGTTCGAGCACCATTCTTGCTCGGGGCTCGTTTGGCTCGGGCTTTTGAACACAGTTTCCCTTCCAATTAAGCACAGAATTGCTTTTTCTTCTTCATCGCCTGAGCTGGAGCTTGAGCTGGTATTGTTGTTGGGTGCATCCCATACTATGTAAGCTCTCTTCTTCTTGTGGTCTTTGTTCTTCTTTATTTCTTCACCACTTTGCTTTTGTAATCTTGGACAGTAAGTTCTAATGTGACCTGTTTCACCACATTCGTGGCATCTAACTCGGTCTTTTGAACTTGAGCCTTTGTGGTGAGTGCTTCTGGTATCTCTTGCTCTGTTTGTGAAGTTCTTTTTGCCTTTAAAAAATTTGCTGAACTTCCTGACCATGAGACCAAAGTCTTCCTCATCCATGTCCGAGCTGGACTCATCTTCAGAGGATTCTTTGGTTGCCTTTATAGCAGCTTTGAGGGAAATTCCCTTCTTCTTCTTATCAGATTCTTCATGCATGGTCAGTCTGCCGAGCTCCATCTCATGCTCTTGCAGCTTGCCGAACAAAGTGGCTATACTCATTGTGTCCAAGTCTTTAGCTTTCATGATGGAAGTGACCTTCGGCTGCCATTCTCTGCTAAGACATCTAAGCACTTTGTTAGTTATCGCGGCATTTTGAAAAGTTTTGCCGAGAGCATTAAGATGGTTTATGATATGAGTAAACTGTTTCTGCAAATCATTTATATTTTCATTTGGCAGCATTCGGAATAACTCATATTCATGCATCAGAGTATTTAATCTTGCTCGTCTGACCTCACTTGTCCCTTCATGAGTAAGTTGTAGAATGTCCCACATTTCTTTAGCAGATTTGCAACTTGACACTCGAAAGAATTCATCGTAGGACAAAGCTGAGGTGATGATGTTTTTAGCTTTTAAATTGAAAGATACTTTTCTTTTGTCATCATCATCCCAACTTTCCCACGGGATTTCTACAACTTCATCATTAATTTTTCTTTTAGGGACAAATGGCCCATTTTCAATAGATTTCCAAATTTCCATATCTATGGCTTCAATGAAAATTTTCATTCGAGCTTTCCAATAAGCATAACCCTCACCATTGAATAGTGGTGGTCTATTTATGGAAGAGCCTTCACCTCCGAAGGGATTGTTAGTAGCCATTCGGTTTCCTCAAGGATCTTTTCGAAAAAGTTTTTACACTCAATCTTTCGACCGAGCTCTGATACCACTTGTTGGAAACCAACAAGAGGCCTAACAATCGAGTAGAGGGGGGATGAATAGGAGATTGAAGCTAATATGGCAATTTTTCGATTTATTGAAAATTAACCTGATGTTGTTCGGTTTTAAAAGAAAACGCGAGCTTCTTTCCGAGCAGACAAGGTTAAATGATTAACCAATCAGATAAACAAAATGGTTAATCAGTTAACCGAGCTGCTTCAAGGTAGCGCTGGTTTTTGACTTAAGTTCGAAGAACAACACTCAAAGGGTCGAGCTAAGAAGGATAACAGTTCAAACTTAGATAAATGAAGATTAGCGGAATTAACGATATGCTCGGCAGCAACAGAAAAGCAGTAAAGAAAGAACACCAGAGATTTATCCTGGTTCACTCTCACCCTGAGAGCTAGTCCAGTCCCCTCTGAAAACCTTTCAGAGAGCTTTCACTAAAAAATCGATTTTCTGGGTTACAAAGGATTTACAAGAGCCTACCCCTCTAGACCTATCCAGTCAAATGAGTGTACCAAACTCGTAACAAACTACCCACAACAAATCGACGACCAAAGAACCTCTTTGGAACCTTTGCAAATCGAAGCTTTCTCGATCAGAGACCAGCTTCTCACAACAACAAATACAACGAAGAAGATGATGAAAGTGTATGGCTCCAATTCGAAACACTCTTCGAATATGATGAAAGATTGAATAACAAGAGTGAGTCAATTCTAGAAGGATTTCACAGAGAAGAACTGATTCGAACTTAGAGTTAAGATTTGAAAGTTTTAACTCTCTAAGTTCGTATGAAAATCGAATGTTCTTCTTCTCTGTGAGTTTTTGATTTCTGCTCTGTTTTAAAATGAAAGTTTAAGTTCTGATAAAAATGGTTTTAAAGGAATCAATCTACTGTTAACGTTGAAGACCCCCTCTTTTATAGTCTCCTCTTTTCTGCAGAGAAAGAGAGAAAGAGAGCTGTACGGAGATGGGGTTTCCAACGGTAACAATTAGACAGCAGAGCAGTGATGGTGACAGTTCACCAACCTTTGATTTAAACTCATTTTGAATTTCAAACTTGCCAGATCATAGGAGCTAAGCCTAGGACTTCTACCCAGACTCAACGGTAATAAAAAGTACGGAACAGTTTAGCAGAGTCCGAAGGTTGAAGACGATGCATTGTTGAAGACGATGAACAGAGATTTCTGAGCTTTTGGCTTTGATCGAGCTTGGTGTTTCTGAGCTTGATCTGAGCATCGGCAAATAGTCAAGTTTAGAACGATAAACCCGAGCTTATTCACTCTATAAGATGCTGTGGCTGTTTCGAGCTTAATCTGAGCGAATACCGAGCAAATCATCATCCGAGCTTACTGCCTTGAAATGAAGAACTAAGCTTGCAAACTTGGATGAACTTTGGCCTTGATCACGGGCCGAGTCAAATCCGAGCTTGAGCTACAAAAGCTGACTTGATGCAGGTAGCGAAGAACCCTAGTTTTCCGAGCTTCTGCCGAGCCTCTGCCTTTGGCGGAACGCATACGCAAAACAAAGATTCCGAGCCTCTGTAGAGCTTGTGCCTTTAGCTGAACGCCTGCGCTAATAAGTTTGACTTGTCTAACGCTAAGCATAAGCCGAGTCTGTTTATTTGACATCATCAAAAGTTCTTTGATTCTTCATTGTGAGTCTACAAATGTGATTTGGACTTTTGAATGTTGAAACAATGGTTTTTGAGGTATAAAACAATGGTAAATGTGTTTTGGATTGGGTAGAGAATTCAAGAAAAAAGGGTTTTTCTGAATTTCAATGGTAAACAGTTCAGGTCTGTAATTCTAACCGGTTAGTACCTGAAGCTGAAAAATAAAAAGTTAAGTTTTTAAATACCATTGAAGTTGTAATGCTCAATCTGGGTTTTAAAAGGCATATTTTGAGAAAGATTCAAAGGGGAATTTTATGCCAAAAGTTATACCTCAAATAAATCATTCAAAAGTAGAAATTGGAATATTTCTAAATCACATTAATTAATATAAAGATAAAACCAACCCTGATGTTTGTGCATACATATAGACTGGGAGTCTGGTTGGTAGGAACGTTTATCATATTCTGGGAATATGAGGAGGGTACTCCGGGAGTACTAAAATATAACCTACTTGATGACACATTATAGATATGTGGCCAGTGTCCGGGACCTGGTTTTTATGCGTTCTGGGAACGTGGCGTTCTAGGAACGTGGTGCACACTCCGGGAGTGATGCTTTTTATCCAAGTATGGTTCGGCATTATGTTCTGGGAACTAATGTCGGTGTTTCGGGAACACAATGGTGTATTGGATGGATGTCCAATATGGACATTTAGAGGCCTCAGTTGTGGATAGAAAATCATACATCATGCCACTTGCATTATAAGGGTTATAATGTTGAAAAATTTGTGTGCTCATATGTATCTGCATTATGATCTGTCCATGATATATTTGTGATTGTAATTTTAGTCTTTATCCATTATGTATATGTGTATACTTACTCCCTGTGCCCTGTTTAGGTGATGGCCAGATACCTAGCCTGCATCGAGATACGCCCTATCCCTAGCGGTATATGGACGTACGAGGAGCACCGTGCCACCTTTGAGGGGGAGATTGAGATTACTCTCTACCACCCTAACCCTCTGGTGCGGGTGCGACCTCATCGATTTAGGGTTCCATTAGTCTATACTATGCATGTTCCACCTTTTTACACTTACAGAGGACCACCCCCGGCTCGACCTATGCGTCGTTTCCATAGTTTTCGTTTTAGAGCTGCCACTCGTTCCCATCCTTCATCCCATAGAGTTGTCACTGAGGAGACTCCTTCTCCTGGTCCGACTGAGTATGATAGGACTGCTTCTGCGGATCCTAGACCCAGTGGTGGGGTCTCTACACCGTCGGGCGAGGTCGAGGAGGACCCTGTGGAGGATGAGAGCGAGGAGGAGGTGCATGTTGAGCCGACTGTTTCTGCTAGAGGTGGACCCGCTGGTTCATAGGAGCCTGCATAGCATAGGTGTTTTGGATCCTAGATCCTAGGGATAGAGCTGTGCAGGATCTGAGGAGCTGCTGAGGACATGGAAGACTTGCTCTGGGACTTCTACTTTTGGACTTTGTTATATATTGTATATATTGAGAGGTCTTAGAGTGAGCTTTTATTTTAGTGCAGCTGGTCTGTATATGTCTTATCAAAACTTGCTATCTCGACTTTTTATCACTTGCTATTGTACTGATGGGGTTTTATTTGATGGTATGATCTATATATATATATATATATATATGATGTTTATTTTCCTCAGCAGTGCCCCATAAGTACTATTTTTCTTCCGCGAACTCTGATTTCAGTTTATAAAGAATTCGGCAAAACGTATATATTTTATATACTCAAATCTGACTCTAGAGGCAAATCATATGTTTAAATAATAACTACTAAGGTTTCCTATAAATAAGGACGTGCTTTCTCGAGAGTCTTTTTCAAATCTAAGATGATACTAAGCCGAATTCATGAAACGGTTTATGTCAAAAAGAGGTTTTGATTAAGCAAGTAATAATATTAAAAAGGAAAAATTTTCTAGTCCTAATTTTGATAGCAAGCAGTAAACTATTTGGAAATATTAATTATTTTCAAGTTAAAAAGAGAGCGTCACAACCTGATATTTCTAAATCAACTTAACTTATGGGATAGAGAAACTATAATTTAAATCAATAATAATTTGACATATTTATTTTAAATTTCCATCTCTCTTCTCTCGTGGATCCCTATCCCTAGGTGCAGCCATTGCCGCCGTGCATGGCGAAGAAGAGGGGAAGACCCCCTAAGACCCCTACTTTTGCTTCAAGTAAGGATTGTGATCATGCTCTCTTGGACTCCCAGGGCCCCAGCGTCTTGACCTAACGCAACTTGATGAGGAAGACTTAGCAGATATAGAAAGCTTAAGCCCTAAGCAAGCGGAGAAGCTTCTCAAAAACCATGATGTGTTACGTGAAAAGATCAAAGGGAAGGCTACTACGGTGGATCAACACACTGAACCTGTGAATCCTAATGAGATCCCATTGGTACATGCATGTGATAACGTTTAGACTGATCAAAGCAAGGAGAATGATACTGTTATTAGAACTGAGAAGGCAAAGTCAGTATGGGATTCTTTCGATATAAGCAAACTCAGGAATGCTGGTGAAAAATTGAGTTTCTATGAACCAGTTTTGAAGGAAGGCATCTCAATAGGTAAGATTGAGAGTGCTGATATAGAGGAGGAATGAAATACTGGCAAAATGCCTTGGTATGTTATGTCCTTGGTGCAAAACCCCCATACTCGGTGATTAAAGGTTATCTTAAGAAGATTTGGGGCAGCTATGGCATTGATAAAATATTGATGAACAATGATGGCACTGTGGTTGTCCGTTTCAATTCAGTAGAGGCTAGAAACACCATACTTGAAATTGGTGTATTTCATTTTGACAAGAAACCACTAATAATTGCACGTTGGACGGGAAGAACAGCAAAGAGCCATTTGGATAAGGTTCCTGTTTGGATCCAATTCCCCAACTTGAGCCTCAAATTTTGGGGAGCAACAGCCTTAGGAAAGATCTCCAGCCTTGTTGGACAACCTATAATGGTTGATCAAGTGACTAAAGAAAGAAATCGTATTAACTTTGCAAGAGTGCTAATTGAAGTGGACCCTGCTACATTGCCTGAGGAAGTGTTCTTTGAGGATGATAAAGGCAACATTGTCTCACAAAAAGTAGCTTATGAGTGGAAGCCAGTAATCTGTGCTAAATGCTCAATGTATGGGCACGATAGTAAAATCTGCAGGAAACATGTCAAACAGCAATGGGTGCAGAAAAAGAGACCTTCAAAAGAGGAAGTTGAGGAGCTTGATGACAGATTAAAGCTCAATAGATCCTTGGAGGAAGGTATAATCCTTGAAGCAAATAGGGATTTAGCAGAAGGAACGGTAGGTTTTCTATCCCAACCTAGTGCAATATTTGAGCCAGCTGGTGCATCAAACCAGAATCAGGGTGTTGTGATGGGCGCATCTGGTGCTAGCTCATCTGGTGCATCAGACCAAAATCAGGGTGTTGTGATGGGCGCATCTGGTGCTAGCTCATCTGGTACATGCCCAGGGAAGAGTGTCCAAATTGGTGTAAAATTGGAAGATGCTTCAGACCAGAATTTGAACAATCAGTGGACCACTGTTATGACCAGAAGTAAGGCTCAAATAAGGTATGAAAATTTGAAGGTTGAGGCTGCAAAGCCACCTTCCCATGGATAATATTGCAACATGGAATATTAGAGAGTTGAATAGTCCCTCTAAACAAAAAGAAGTCATGGACTTTTGTAGGAAATATAATGTAGGATTGTTAGGGATTTTGGAAAATAAACTGAGAAGTAACTCTGTTGATAGTGTTCTCAGCAGTATGGCAGCAGGTTGGGGATTTTACATTAATATTGATGCTAATCCTATTGGTAGAATCCTTATTATTTGGATAAAGGACATGTATGATGTCTTCATAATAACAAGATCCAGTCAATATGTGCATTGCTTGGTCACTATAAAGTCTGATAATTAGTATTTCTTTGTCACTTTTGTTTATGCATCAAATGATTCAGAGACAAGGAGAGAGCTTTGGAATGTTCTACATGGAATAGTAAGTATAGTTACTGAACCTTGGCTGGGCTTGATGATTTTAATACTTTCCTTGAGGTGCAAGAAAAGCTTGGTGGGAATGTTGTAGATCCTTACCATTTGCAAGACTTCAGAGACTGTGTTCAAGGAAGCTTATTGTTTGACATGAGATACAAGGGCAAATATTATACATGGTACAACAACCAAACTGATGGCCTCAGGATTAATTACAAGCTTGATAGGTGCCTTATTAATCAAGCATGGAGTGATAAGTGGCCTAATTCAGAGACTCATTTTCTGATTCCTGACTTATCAGATCATTCCCCCATTTTGATGAAGTGGAATGGTGACTATGTTTTCAAAGGTACAAGTTTCAAGTTCTTCAATATGTGGGCACAACACCAGGATTTTGTTGGGATTGTTCAATCTGTCTGGTCTAGCAACATTGCAGGTTTCAAGATGTTTCAAGTCTGTAGGAAGCTTCGATTGCTCAAGTCCCTTCTAAGGACTCTGAATAAAATGAGCTTCTCAGAAATTGATAAAAAGGACTTGGATCAAAGGGCTAAGCTTGAAATGGTGCAGGAGTTGTAACATCCCTAATTTAAATCCAAGCATAATTAATGAATTAATAAGTTTAAAGTGTAAGGAATGGGTAGATTAATTGCTTAAAGAATTTTGGGAGCAAGGTGAGTGGTAATTATAAGTATTAGGGGTTGTGTAGGAGACATTGGTAGCAAGGGGCAAAAATTATCTAGGCGAAAATCGGAAGTTAAATCGGCGTTTTAGATGTTAGAAATCAACCGAAAAGAGAAAATTAGGAATTTATTATAGGATGCTAAGAAATTAAATTCCACCGTTGGATATGAATTTTAAGGAATTAAGAAGCTTGTCTTCAAATTTGGGCAAGATCCGACGGTTAACGAAGAAGTTATGGTGTAGTCAACATAAAAGTCAACAGACCCTCGCCCAGGCGCGCCAACAGCTCGCCCAGGCGCGCGAACGCGCATCAGACCCTCCCCACAGCAGCAAACTCGCCCAGGCGAGCAGGAGGCCTCGCCCAGGCGCGCGGCGCGAAGCTGTCTCACACCAGCACCATAAATGGTGCGGAAATGGCCCCCCAAACCCCATTTCTTGCACCCTTCTCCCTCCTTCTCCCTCTCCCTCCTCCGTCCAGCACCCCCAGCCGCCACCACCGGAGCCCCAAGGCCGCCCCACCTCCTTGTTCTTTCTCCTTCCCTTAGATCTACACTCTCTCCCTCTCTCTTTACTTTATCTCTCTCTCCTTCCGGCCAGCCACCATCACCACGCCCTTCCGGCCAGCCACCACCACCACGACCCCCACCACCCTCATAAGTCCTTTGCTCTCTTTCCCCCTTTGGCCTTGCTCTCTCTCTCTCCCTCATACCCTCTCTCTCTCACCGTGAGCTCTCTCTCTCTCCACGGACGACACAGGCGCCGTTACCGACCCGTGATCGTGTCGGGCTCGTGTCGGGAACCTCGAAGCTCGAAGCCCTTGCCTTGGTCCAGCCGCGATCGCTCCCGGTGTCGAAGAGCAACACCGTCACCGTGATCGAGTTCGATTGTCCCCACCGTGCTTGGAATCGAAGATTGGGGAAGCTTAGGATCAAGTTGGAGCCGAGCTAAAGCGTGAGTCGGGGAGTAAAGCGCCAGATTAAGGTTACCCCTCACTATCACCGATTGAGGTAAGGGGTTTCATTACCAGTCCTTAAGGGTTGTATTTTTGGGTAGTTATATCTATCGCTAGGACCGGGGGAAATGTTAATTGCTAACGAACCTTAGGGTAACCTGCTAATAATGAAGAAAGATAGATGGAGTAAATAGGGGAAACAAATAGTGATGAATAAAAAGGTAAGTAACAGAATAACTAATTAATTAGATTGGTAGGGTGTGGCAAAAGAATAGAAATGGTGAATAGGGAAATAAATTAGAAATGAACAAATGAGAGTAAAGAGAATTAAAGTATAATTGTATGTGGTAACATCAGGTAAAAGTTAAACGGAATTGGTAGACAAAATAATGACAAATAATATGGACAATTAATATTGGATAAATATGGTGATGTATCGTAGGCCTTCGATTTGGGGGAGACGATACATCGAAAAATTGGGGTTGTATTGTAGGCCTTCGATTTGGGGGAGACAATACAACGAAACTGGGGCGATGTATGTAGGCCTTCGATTTGGTGGAGACATACATCGTCGATGGTGTATGTATGTAGGCCTTCGATTTGGTGGAGACATACATACACCGTAAATAAAAAGGAAAAGGAAATAAAAATGGTAAATGTCACAGGTGGTTGTATTGACCTTGTGGCACGGCGCAGGTGGTTGTATTGACCCTGTGGCACGGCGCAGGTGGTTGTATTGACCCTATGGCCTAAATAAAATGGTACATGTCACAGGTGGTTGTGTTGACCCTGTGGCACGGCGCAGGTGGTTGTATTGACCCTGTAGCCAAATAATAAAGAGGTAAAACGGTAATGGAAAAGCGATGTATGTAGGCCTTTGATTTGGTGGAGACATACATCGTGATTGGTGTATGTATGTAGGCCTTCGATTTGGTGGAGACATAGATACACCCTAAATAAAAAAAAAGGGAAAGGATATTGGAAAAAAAATAAGGTAAATGGTAAAGGAAAAGCGATGTATGTAGGCCTTCGATTTGGTGGAGACATACATCGTGATTGGTGTATGTATGTAGGCCTTCGATTTGGTGGAGACATACATACACCGTAAATAAAAGGAAACGAATAAGGGAAACAGGGAATAAAATTGGATAAGATAATGGTAATGGAAAAGCGATGTATGTAGGCCTTCGATTTGGTGGAGACATACATCGTGATTGGTGTATGTATGTAGGCCTTCGATTTGGTGGAGACATACATACACCGTAAATAAATGGGAAAAGAATAAGGAAAAAGGTAAGGGGATATAACGGGATTTATTTGGAAACGGGGAAAATAATTAAAAAGGAAAAATGGATAATAGAGTGGACATTGAGAAATGAAATAAGAAGGTAAACAATGGAATTGATATAGGAATTAGAGGAAATAAATAAGGAGAATAATTATGGAAATGCTAGACATAAACGAATAATGGAAAACGGATAAAGGATGAAAATAAGAGGATGGGAAAGGAAGAAAAAGTAATAGGTTAGTTGGAAAGAGAGTGAATAGAGAAATTAGGGTGATTAGGAAAAGGAGTAAAAAAGGATAGAGCGAAAGTAATGAGCAACAAGAATAATTATGGGCTAGAGATTATTTAAAAGAAAACAATTAAAAAGAAAAGGAATTGGGAAACAGTTAGGAAGTAAAAAGGAAGAGAAGTGTATGAATTAAGTAGTATGGCATAGGCTTGAATGGTCTTGGTGTGTCGTATATATCTGCTTAGAAATCTCTTTTTAAGTTCTGTGTGATGCTTCCCCTGTGTGGTTAATATTTTTCAGGTATACAAGTGGAGCATACACCAGTGCCGACCGAGCAGGATTTTCATTCCATTACGTGGAATGTTTATTAGATATTATGAGTGGATAACTATTTAATGTAATTTATAATATGAATTAGTAGCTTGCCCCGCAACTTGTATTATTTGGGCATTAGGATCTGTTATAACTATTAACTGTTGTTTGTTTATGTTTTTAAACAATTCTGGACTGACAGGTTTTAAGAAGGAATTTTGGGAAAGTCCAAAAAACAGAGGAAACTCTGCCGGATTTTCATCGAAATTTTCAAGTCCACTTTTCAATAAAACTTAATAAAACTAATAAAGGTGAGAGTGTTATATTTTGGTATCAGAGCAGTTTTTCCTCGGCCTTTGGAGTGTGGACTCACATCTCCAATGGTTACTCACCAAGAGAGTAACCAGGAAATAGTGTCAAGTTCTATAGTAGTTACTTAGGTTTATAGTTATAAAACCCTATGTAGTTATGTACTAAATTATGTACATGTCTGCATCAACAGAATCCTTTGTTGCCACACAAAAACAACATGAAGAATCAGCTTTTCCATTCTCCTGCTAGCAGTTCGGCTACTGATCGTAAGATCAATTCCCCTGCTGATTCTTTGAGATCCAAGCCGTATGACATCTGTTTTCAAGAAGGACAAAACTTCTTTGATGGGTAAGCTGAGATCGGCTATTGAAGGCAATGAGCATCATGTGGGGGTACAAGTTGGTGAGAAGAAGAGTATAATTCTGAGACCGGGAATGGTTCTCCTGAAGCAACACTTGACTCATGAAGAACAGGTGGGCGTAGTAAAGAACTGTCGTGAGATGGGCTTAGGTCCTGGAGGTTTTTATCAACCAGGCTTTACAAGTGGAGCCAAACTCCGACTGAAAATGATGTGCCTCGGCTTAGACTGGAATCCTCAAACCCGAGTATATGGACACAAAAGGGTAATTGATGGAAGTGAACCGCCCAATATCCCTGATCATTTCACTCAGCTGGTCATGGGAGCGATACAAGAAGCACAATCTTTGATTGAGAAGGAATGCGGTGTAAGTGAAGTGGAGGACATCCTCCCTTCCATGTCCCTTGATGTCTGCATTGTCAATTTCTATGAAGAAAATGGGAAGCTTGGCCTTCATCAGGACCGTGACGAAAGTGTTGAAAGCCTGCAAAGGGGGATACCAGTAGTATCATTCTGCATTGGTGACTCGGCTGAGTTTCTCTATGGAGACCAGAGAGACCCAAGGAGAGCAGAAAGAATTATCTTGAGATCGGGTGATGTATTAATATTCGGTGGCGGGTCTCGTCACATTTTTCATGGAGTGCCGGTGATCATACCAAACACGCTCCAGAGGGATTACTCAATGACACAGGACTTCGTCATGGACGTCTCAACCTTACCTTCCTACAATATCAGTTTCCTAGTCCACCCCCTTGAGGTCTGCGGTCCAGCTACTTGAGGAGATCAGGGCCAAACTGACAAAAGGTATGAGACGATTCAAAACTTGGATAAACCTTTTAGGTACTTTCAATCTGCATCTCTATTAAGTTTTAGTGTAGAACATTCTAAATCAATTTTATTGGAATTTTAAATTCCTAATCCTGTATTTCTAGAAGTTGTGAAACCTAAGAAAGACCCATCTTCAATCCAATCATGAGTACCATCTAAAGGAACACGTAGGAAAAACCTTACTTAGTTATAAGACAGTAACAAGAGACCTAACCAAAAACCTTGTGATAGTGTCATCCTCTAATAGAGTGTAAGGTCAGGATTGGTCATCCTTTCTCTTGCATCTGTTAAAAGGTAATGCTATCATTCAATAACGCAGTGATCTACAGTTGATAAATGTGAGATTGGGACTGACCACCTCGGTCTTCGCGTTTATTGACATGTTATATTATTGCAAGCATCTAGTTGAGATCCGAATAAACCATCTAGGAATTCTATCCCTGTTGAAAGCCCGAGTTATTGGAAACCAACAAGCGGCTCAATATAGTCTAGAGGGGGGTGAATAGAATATTGAAGCCTTATTACAGATTTTTCGTCCACCTAAGAGAATGATTTTATGAAAATAAATTTTCTTAAAAAATTCAAGTCAGATTACTCGAGTAACTCAAGACTTCACTCGAGTAATACGCAAGCAAAAATAATTTCACTCAAGTATTCAGCAAATCACTCGAGTATTACGAAAGCTATTTTTAAATCACTCGAGTAACAGAAAACCTACTCGAGTATTGTTCATAAACTGAAAGCAGATTACTCGAGTGACAAGAACTTTACTCGAGTAAACTGGGTAAAATTCAATTAAAACTCAGTTTTCAATGGAGTTCTTCAAGAATAACAATGCTATGATGATTCAACAAATTATGAATGATTAATATGAACAACTTTAAGTAATATTAACATGCAATTTTAGATCAATTGAGTAGAATTAAGAAAACCCCAATTCTAACCTAAAAATGCAATTGTTAATGAATTAATGCAATACAAGGAATGAAAATAAAAGAGACACAAGGATTTATCCTGGTTCACTTTCACCCACTTGAAAGCTACTCCAGTCCCCTCTTGAATCAAGAGAGATTCTTCACTAGAAATCTTCAAATGTAGATTTTACAATGTTTTAAGATGCAACTAGATTCTTAGTTCTCCTATCTTAAAACCCAACTCAAAGTGTGTACCAAACACTTTGATCTAATCTACCCCTTTTGAGAATTCTAGATTTCCTTGCTAATTGATTGAAGATGCTTCCAACCAATCCTCTTTTCTTGCTTTGATTTGATCCTCAAAGTCTTCCTTGTGAGATTCTTCACTTGTGTTGAAACTTCAATGATGCAATCATAAATTGCAAATCTTCAACAACCACTAAGAACAAAAATTATGATCTCAAGAATATTTGAACAATGAGAGAAATAGAGTGAAGAATGAAAAGTTTCTTGTTGAATCTTGATAGCTCTTGAAAGATGTAAAATAGCTCTTGAATTGCTTTTTAAAAGTGTATAGAAAATTGTAAGAATAAAAATGTCTATCTCTTGTGAAAGAGAAAATTATGTCCTTTTAAAATTTTCAAACACTGATTGAATTACTCGAGTAAACCATATAACATCACTCGATTAAAACATGTCAGATTAAGTTACTCGAGTGATGTGTAAACCATTACTCGATTAACCTGTCATGACATAAATTACTCGAGTGACCCAATACTCATTACTCGAGTAAACTGATCAGAATCTGAATAAAAACAAGGTTTTTCTAAAAGGATTTTCACAAAACTTTTAATAGAGCTATTTAATCAAGATTTAAAGTATCTTCACTCTTAATCAAACATTATTTAAATATTCTTAAAATCACCTAAGCTACCCACACCAATGAGATGCATTGCATAAAAATAAAGATTACATTGAAATAGAATTAATAAAAATCCTAATTCTAATCTTCATGTGGTGTAGCTTGCTTGTTGCCAATGTTGTTGCTTGGAGAGAGATTGTTAGCATCAAAACATGAGAATCCTACACGAGTAAACTTTAATCCTATAGAACCTTCACTAAGACTCATAAGCAGTGATTCGCAAACCAACTCCATTCAAGACACTCTTATTCTATATTTCTATCGGGAACATCCAACTAAATGATCGAACCACCCTTCTAACTCGTATGAGAACTTAGCCGTGTGCGTAGGTATGAAGAGCTTAGCTAATCAATTCTTGGAATCAACCCAGTTTCCTCCCTGCCCTCGAACCAAGCTTAGTGAAATCTCATATTTTCATGGTTGGTCTGAATCAAGCAAAGCAAGATGAGTTAATCCAGTTAACTGATTTTAGGCAAGGAGCCTTCCCTTTCAGGCACTTAATTGAGGAAACCGCAATTGGTGGTTGAAACAACTAAGGAACCTTAGGAGAACACCTAGAAGGGGGGGTTGAATAGGTGTTTAAGAAACCTTGAAAGATTTTCGAACGAAACGAATCGAAACAATCAAAACAAATGATTTTTGCAAATTTGTCAGCACTTAATCGATTAAACTAAGATTTAATCGATTAACCTGCAATTTAATCGATTAAGATCAGAAAACACAATTTCACTTAATCGATTAGTAATCGATTAGATTTTTTCTTAATCGATTAAGCCCTGTAGAAACTTGTTAGAAACTTGTTTTCTCAAAACTAAACCTTTCCTTTCAAAACTTTAAGCCACCTATTGATTTTAGGTAAAGTGAAAACTCAAATTATGATATAATCATGACTATGATAGAGATTCACTACCCTCTATAGAACTCTACCCAAACTCATCAAATAAAAGACTAAGTCTAGAGAGGCAAAAGATAAAACAATAACAAAACTCAAACTAGATCTTCAAGTCTTCATGAGCTTGTTCTCTCTTCTTCACTTAATGTTTGTTGTTGCTTGTTGAGCTTGAAACTTGATCAACACCTTAGTAGCTTGTTCAAAACCTTTTGTCATTATCAAAACATTCTCAATGGAACTTACAATCTCCCCTTTTTGAAAATGACAAACATGTTTTGTGTAACATCCCGAATTTTAATTCTAATAATAATTAGAATAATAGTAAGATTTGGAAGTAAGGATTATCCTAGAAGGGATTTAAAATGATGGATTAGGAGTGCTTTGAGTGCCATATAGGAGTCCAGGAGCATTGGCATCGAAAAGCAAATTTAAGAAGACCAAACGAGTGTTAAAAATCGATTTTTCGGTGTTATAAACACCCAAAATTAGGAAATTCAAAATAAAAGATTTAAGACTCCGAACACAATTCCCACCGTTGGATATGAAGATATGATTTTTAGGAAGTTACTCGTCAAATTTGAGCAAGATCCGACGGTGAACGAAGAAGTTATGGCTATTTGAAGTTTGGAGAAAATAGCTGAAAAATAGAAAAATGAAGTAGCAGTATCTGCTCATTTCGCTTAAGCGGAAATATTTCGCTTAAGCGAAAACGGTCCAGTAGCAACACATATGGGGTTCGCTTAAGCGAACAGATTTCGCTTAAGCGAAATTCCTTCGAACTGAAACAATAAATTCGGGTTTTGGGGGTTGAAACCCCCATTCCAACCCCACTTTCTCTCTCCACTCGACCTCCCTCCCTCCTCCGACTCCGACGGCCACCATCACCGCCGCCCAGAGCCACCACCACCACCATAGCCTTCTCTTCCTCTCTCTTTCCCTCTCCTCCACTCCATAGATCTCTCTCTTTCTCTCACTTGACCCTCTCTCTCCTCCCCTCTCACCCTCCACCAACCGGCCGCCGCCATCTCCGGCCACCACCGCCACTCCACCACGAACCACCATCACTATCCCCCACCACCACCATCAAGACCTCTCCCTCTCCCCTTTGTTTCTCTTCCCTTGACTTCGATCCCTCTCTCTCTCCCACGAGCTTTCTCTCTCTCCTCCCGGTGTCGAAGAGCAACACCGTCGCCGTGATCGAGATCGATTGTCCCCACCGTGCTTGGAATCAAGGATTGGGGAAGCTTAGGATCAAGTTGGAGCCGAGCTAAAAGCGTGAGTCGGGGAGTAAAGCGCCAGATTAAGGTTATCCCCCACTATCACCGATTAAGGTAAGGGGTTTCATTACCAGTCCTTAAGGGGTGTATTTCTGGGTAGTTATATCTATCGCTAGGACCGGGGGAAAAGTTAATTGTTAACGAACCTTAGGATAACCCGCTAATAATGAAGAAAGATAGACGGAGTAAATAGGGGAATCAAATAGTGATGAATAAAAGGTAAGTAATAGAATAATTAATTAATTAGATTGGTAGGGTGTGGTAAAAGAATAGAAATGGTGAATAGGGAAATAAAAATGGAAAATGTCACAGGTGGTTGTATTGACCCTGTGGCACGGCGCAGGTGGTTGTATTGACCCTGCGGCCCGATAGATGGTAAATGTCACAGGTGGTTGTATTGACCCTGTGGCACGGCGCAGGTGGTTGTATTGACCCTGTGGCCCGATAAATGGTAAATGTCACAGGTGGTTGTATTGACCCTGTGGCACGGCGCAGGTGGTTGTATTGACCCTATGGCCTAGAGGAAATGGTACATGTCACAGGTGGTTGTACTGACCCTGTGGCACGGCGCAGGTGGTTGTATTGACCATGTGACCAAATAATAAAGAGGTAAAATGGAAATGGAAAAGCGATGTATGTAGGCCTTCGATTTGGTGGAGGCATACATCGTGATTGGTGTATGTATGTAGGCCTTCGATTTGGTGGAGACATACATACACCGTAAAATAAGGAAAAGGTAAGGGTTTTAAAAAGGGATTTATTTGGAAACGGGGAAAATAATTAAAAAGGAAAAAATGGAAAAGGAAATGGAAAATGGTAATAAAAAGGAAAAACGGATAATAGCATGGACAATTGAGAAATGAACTAAAAAGGTATACAATGGAATCGATATAGGAATTAAAGGAAATAAATAAGGAGAATAATTATGGAAATGCTAACTATAAATGAATAATGGAAAACGGGTAAAGGATGGAAATAATAGGATGGGAAAAGAAGAATAAGAAATAGGTTGGTTGGAAAAAGAGTGAATAGGAAAATTAGGGTGATTAGGAAAAAAGAGTAAAAAGGATAGAGCGAAAGTAAAGAGGAACAGAAATAATTAGAGGTTAGGGATTATTTAAAAGGAAACAATTAAAAGGAAAAAGAATCGGGAAACACTTAGGAAGTAAAAAGGGGAAAAGATGAGCATGAATTAAATAGTATAGCATAGGCTTGAATGGTCTTGGTGTGTCGTATATATCTGCTTAGAAATCTCCTTTTTAAGTTCTGTGTGATGCTTCCCCTGTGTGGTTAATATTTTTCAGGTACACAAGTGGAGCATGCACCCGTGCTGGCCGAGCAGGATTTTAAGTTCCACTACGTGGAATGTATTTTACGTATTTTGAGTGGATAATTACCTTTTTGTAAATTATATATGAATTAGCAGCTTGCCCTGAAATTGTATCTATCGGGCGTTAGGATCTGTTATAACTTTTAAATTGTTGTTGTTTATGTTTTTAAACAATTCCGGTCTGACAGGTTTTTAGAAGAAAATTTTTGGGAAGTCCGGAAAACAGAGGAAACTCTGCCGGATTTTCGTCGAAATTTTCAAGTCCACTTTTCAATAAAACTTAATAAAACTAAATATTTGTGAGGGTGTTACATTTTGAAGTTGTTTGAAGTTATTGACGCTTTAAATATTTGATCACTTGGTGAGACTCTTGCTCCCCCTTAATCAATGCAATTGACATGTGAAATCCACTTGATAGAAGCTTGATTCTCCCCCTATCTTCAACAACTTTGCTCAACCTACATAAAAACAACAAAAACAACCATTCTCCCAAAACAAACTATTTCTCCCCCTTTGGCATTATCAAAAAGTAATATATACCAATTGAAATATAAAATGCTTAGCCAAAATAAGAGAAATCACCAATCATTCCTTTTCAACATTGATACCAATTGAAAGATAAGAACCAAAAATAATCAATGATACCAATTGAAAAGCTAATTGTCACTAATTGACAAAAATATCACAAAAGCATGATAATCATCTAATCATCACTCAATGATACCAATTGAACTTTAGAAAAGTAATACCAATTGAGAACAATCAATTATACGAATTGAGAAGACTATAATTGATACCAAATAAGAATATTCAACAATATCACTTGTACCAATTTTTACCACTTTGTAGGTCATTCACTTGAGATGCAAATGTAATACCAATTGAAGATGCAAATGTAAGAATAACACTTGTAAGCCCTTTGCTCTTCAATCATACCTACAAAACAATCATGCTTTGCTTTTTGGTATCCAAACGATTTTGGATCCATTTTTGTTAGTTAAGGGAATCTCACCCTTCTTAATCCAAACAAACTTTCCTTTAGGTATACCATGCACTTTAATATAACACACATTTGAAGTATGTCCATGAGTACCACAATAGAAACATGTTGGTGCATTTGAGAAATCAACTTTAGAAAAATCAACAACATTTCTATGAGAATTACTGTTAGCATTAGTATAACCCAAACCAAACTTGTTTGAATTTCCTCTTTGAAAATTTAACAATGTGCGCAATCTAATATCACAAGTGGTGAAACTTGCAAGCTTATTTTTCAAAATAGCATTTTCATCTTTAAGCAACTTGCAATTCTCACAATCAACCACAATATTCAATCTACTAGCACAATCACAAGAAGAACTAGCATAAATGAGATCAAGGGTTTCATTTTCAAGTTTAAGCTCATCAACTTGTTTTTGAAGTTCTAAAATCTCTTTTTGATGTTTCAAAATGAGCTTCTTTCTTTCAATGTTTTTCGAAACTAGTTTTTCAAGTTGTTCATGCATTTCTTCATAAGCATTATATAACAATTCATATTTAGAAGAAATTTCGGATTTAGTATGACTTACATTGCTATCCTCGCTTTGTTCACTTGATTCATCATTTGAACTTTCCTCTTCATCTACTTTAACAAGCAAGTTGAGATTAGCAACTTCTTCATCATCCGAAGAACTATTTGATGTGCTTTTCTTCTCATCTACATCACTATCCCAAACTATATATGCCCTTTTGCGTTTTGAACTTTTCTTTTCTTTCTCCTTCTTCTTGAGATACCTAGAGCATGAATACTTGAGATGTCCGGGTTTTCCACATTCATGGCAAACTACACCTTCTTTTGATGTCTTGGTCTTGTAGTGTGGGGAATCCTTCTCTTTACCTTTGTCTTTGTTCAACCTTCCTTTTCTCCTTAGAAACTTGTCAAACTTCCTTAGTAAAAGTTTCATTTCTTTTTCATCAACATCCGAATCGGAATCTTCACTATCATCATCATCAGAACTCTCTTTCTTCTTGTATGATCTATTGACTTTAAGAGCAAGTCCCTTTCTTCCATTGTTCTTATCCGACTCTTCATTGATACTTAAACGTCCAAGCTCCATTTCATGTTCTTGAAGCTTTCCGAAAAGTGTTGCTAGATCCATAGCATCCAAATTCTTAGATTCAACAATAGCCGTTACTTTTGGTTGCCAATTCCTGTCTAAACATCTCAACACTTTGTTAGAAAGTTCACCTTGTAAGAAAGTCTTACCAAGAGCAAGTAAATGGTTAATAATATGAGTAAAACGCTTTTGCATATCATTAATAGATTCATTTGGAAGCATTTGAAACAATTCATAATCACGCATTAAAGCATTCAATCTAGCTCTCCTAACCTCACTAGTTCCTTCATGAGTCACTTGTAAAGTGTCCCACATTTCCTTAGCACTAGTACATTGGGAAACTCTAAAGAACTCATCATAAGATAAAGCGGAAGGTAATGATATTCTTTGCTTTATAATCATATTGAACTTTCTTTCTATCATCATCCTTCCACTTATCCTCGGGGGTCAATTGTACTACGCCTTCAACTAAACTAGAGGGGATATGAGGACCTTTTTCAACTACTTTCCAAATTTCACTATCTATGGTTTGGATAAAGATTTTCATTCTAACTTTCCAATAAGCGTATCCCTCACCATTAAAGAGTGGAGGACGACTTATCGAAGCACCTTCACCACCAAAGGGATTCATGGAACCCATTGCGATTTTCTTAAAGGATCTTTACGAAAAAGCTCTTATGCTCGTGTCTTTCGACCGAGCTCTGATACCAATTGAGGAAACCGCAATTGGTGGTTGAAACAACTAAGGAACCTTAGGAGAACACCTAGAAGGGGGGTTGAATAGGTGTTTAAGAAACCTTGAAAGATTTTCGAACGAAACGAATCGAAACAATCAAAACAAATGATTTTTGCAAATTTGTCAGCACTTAATCGATTAAACTGAGATTTAATCGATTAACCTGCAATTTAATCGATTAAGATCAGAAAACACAATTTCACTTAATCGATTAGTAATCGATTAGATTTTTTCTTAATCGATTAAGCCCTGTAGAAACTTGTTAGAAACTTGTTTTCTCAAAACTAAACCTTTCCTTTCAAACCTTTAAGCCACCTATTGATTTTAGGTAAAGTGAAAACTCAAATTATGATATAATCATGACTATGATAGAGATTCACTACCCTCTATAGAACTCTACCCAAACTCATCAAATAAAAGACTAAGTCTAGAGAGGCAAAAGATAAAACAATAACAAAACTCAAACTAGATCTTCAAGTCTTCATGAGCTTGTACTCTCTTCTTCACTTGATGTTTGTTGTTGCTTGTTGAGCTTGAAACTTGATCAAAACCTTAGTAGCTTGTTCAAAACCTTTTGTCATTATCAAAACATTCTCAATGGAACTTACACTTAGGACTTCCAACTTCTCCTAGGAAGTGGTCTGTGGCAACTTGCAATACCTTGGTTGACAAGATTACTAGAAGAATTGAATCCTGGTAATCTAGAAATCTATCCTATCAAGGAAGGAGCTGCCTAATCAATGCTGTTTTGATGAATCTCCACTGCTATTGGGCCTCCATCTTTATTATTCCTAAAGTTGTTCTAAAAGAAGTTGATAGGAAATGCAAAGAGTTTTTGTGGGGGTTAAATGATGTTGGACATTATTCTGCTGCTATTTCCTGGAGTACTATCTGCAGGCACAAGAAGTTTGGTGGTGTAGGCCTCAAAAATAGTTGCCTTTGGAATGAGGCTGCGGTTGGAAAGCAGGTATGTCGCATAGGAGATAAGAAGGACTGTCTTTGGGTAAAGTGGATTAGTTCCTTTTACTTAAAAGATAAGGATTTCTGGACCTATGAGGCTAGTAATTCAAATAGATGGCACTGGAAACAGATCATTAAGGTCAAGAATAAGTTGCAAGCAGGTTTCTGTAATGGCAGGTGGATTCATGATGCAAACGGCCTTTACTCTATTAGCAGTGGTTATAAGATGCTGCAAGGACCTCATTCTGCATTTGTATTGAACAAGTTTGTTTGGAATTCTCTTTCAGTTCCAAAGCATAGATTCATCACTTGGCTTGCAGCACACAATAAGCTCAAGACAAGGGACATAATTTCACTCTTTTTACAGGTTCCTTTGATCTGCAGTCTTTGCAACAATGAGCCTGAGACCCGAGACCATCTCTTTTTTAATGCAATTGGAGTAGGACTTTTCTTGAGCACGCTTGCCTATGGATGGGGCTTGATTATTGGCCTATTAGATTTAATGGCTGGAGCAGATGGATCATATATGCATTCAGGGACAAAATTAGAAGGAAACTGGTTTATGCTTTCTTTGCAGGAGTCATTTACAACATCTGGGCTAAGAGGAATGCTAGGATCTTTGCTGGTAACAGTAGAGATATACATCAAAGTCTTAGAATGATGAAGAGGGACATAGCTTGGAGGATAAGCTTTTGCTACCCGAATTTTAAAAACTTGAGTAATAAAGTTTAGTTAATAGAATTAGCATTGAATTATAATTTGATGTATAGTACCCACCTTAGGTATTCTCATGGTGCAGAACCCTTCCTAGAAGGTGGCTGTACTAGGGAATGGCCTTTAGGATTGTTTTTTGAATTGCTTGGTGGTTGTAGTGTCCCGGTATTGATGGAACACCACGATGTGTGTTTGGGGTTGTTGCAGCTGACGAGGGTGACCCCAGTCCTACGTACCCCCAGTGATAAGGGGATCAAGCCACACGTAGTTCTTGAGAGTAGGGATGAGAGAACATACCTTAGCCCCTATAGCATGGCGATACTTATAGGGGAAGTTGTGTTGTGGTGCCTTATGGGCCTGTTCGGCCCAGTAGGGCTGACGTGGCTCTTGGAGGATAAGAAGGATGAGTTATTCACCCTTATCCTGTACTAGAGAGCTCATGCTTATCCTGTAGCGGTAGGATTTATTATTGGTGAACCCAACAAGCCCCCCAAGCTCGTATAGGCTTGAAGAGCCTGTGCTGAGCTTCTGAGAGTTGGTGGTGACATAAAACATTGTTTGCGGCTGAGAACTTTTTATTCGGAGGAGTGTCGTGGATGGTTGATTAGGACGTATAAGACTGTTCGCAGTCAAGGCCCTTAACCGTGTATTGTCATGTACTGAGTTTAAAGTCGAATTGGACTATTGTTTTTAAAGTCACGATGCTTTTAAGGAGACATCCTTTTATGCGCTTGCCATGGTGAAAGCCGAAAGGCTTGTGCCAATGTATGTTGGCACGACTCAAATTGTTATTTGAGTTCGAGGTGTGCCAAGATTATCACCAATTGGACCGTAACGTTTACGAGGGATTGCTCGTCGGAATGACAACCTTAGCCAAGGTGTATTCCTCGATCCGCGATGTATTGGGCCAGATATGAGCCAAGAGGCTTTGAGCCGAGAGGCTAAGCCAAGCTATCGGGTCGCAATCCTCGTTTTCACTTGTAGCCTCGCCGATCTAGCCGGCTAACCGAGATCGTGGGCAAGTGCGTAAGAACATGATCCGAAGTGAGTGAGTTTAACATATGTCCTTAATGAGGACGGTATGTTCTCTCATCCCTACTCTCAAGAACTACGTGTGGCTTGATCCCCTTATCACTGGGGATACGTAGGACCGGGGTCACCCTCGTCAGCTGCAACAACCCCAAACACACATCGTGGTGTTCCATCAATACTGGGACACTACAGTGGTAATGCATTTTTTATCTTTACCCAAAAAAAAAAAAAAACTTAGACATATTTTATAGTAATAAAGTAAAGGTTTAAATATTAAAATGAACCACTTTTTTTAAATTAGTTCCTACAAAATTTGTTTTTGGGTTTTGTCCTTACTTTTATATTTTATTTTGGTTTTGGTCCCTAATATCAAATATGGATGGAAAACGCTAACATAATTTAACCGAAAATCTTAAAGTAAAAACGGAAAAAAAAATGAATATAAAAATAAAAATCAAAACCAAAAACGAATATAATACGATCAAAACGAGATGTGAAAATAACATTTTTATCCATATTTATTACCACATATCGAAACCAAAACAAATTATAAAAATAATAACCAAACCCAAAATCTTTTTTTAGGAACTAATTTTAAAAAAAAAAATCAAAATTTATAAAAATCATTTTATATTTAAACCTAAAATAAAATTAGAAAAGTTTTAAAAGAAAAGTAAAATGTCTAAAGAAAAAATAAAACGGTGGTAGTAAATTTCTCACAGAATACACCAAATGCAGATTGAAATTAAAATCAAAATATTGACATAAATTAAAGCTCTCCCTATCCTTCCTTCCTTCCTTCCTTCCTTCTTCTTTCCTTTTATTTTATTTTTTTTAATTTTTATTCAAGTAATTTAAAGTTTTGCCTAAACCTTTCATTTCCCCACCTTCACCCCTTTGTTTGGTTTGTTCCGTGTTAAAGTCGAAAGCAACCATCGCACACACACTAAAGCATCCAAAGCAAGGTAGTGTCACCGAAGTGCACGGTTTTTGTCATGATGATAGGTCTAAACAAGCTCGGAGTTACGCTCACGGTGATCCTCGCCGTCACGCTCACCGCTCTCGCCGTCGAAATCATTTACTTGCTGTGGCGCCGCCGCCAGAGGTACCGTCCTCGGGGACGTATAGAGCCTCAGGAAGCTTCTCTCTCGTGCTCATCATCTTCTCCGCGGGAGAGGGAGCGTGAACTGGAGCTCGACCTGGAGCTGGAGCTGGAGCTGGAGCACCAGGTGATGAAGTTTCGACACGTGTACGGTCCTTCGAGGGTTCTGTTCACCATCAATGAGGAAGAGAGGGAGGGTTTGGAGTCCGAGAACGGTGGTTCAGCTTCGGAGGATTGTGGTGATGTTATGGTAGTTAGGAAGGTTGTGGACGACAGGAATGAGGTGGTAGTAGCGATTGATGAGGAGGAGTTTAACGAAATAACGACGCCGTTTTGGTCGCCGTGTTCTTCTCCTCCGTACTACACACCGTGCTCTTCACCGAGCCGTGAAGCATGCACGGATGACAACAAAGGAAATGGATGAGATAAAAATTGATCAAATTTGAAAAATTATTGGATCAACCTACCAATAGTTTTACGCAAAAAATAAAAAATGATACGTGTCATTTAATTGATTAACAAATAATACATGTCATTTTTTATAGTGTAAATTTATTTGCAAGTTGATATTTTAAATTTATTTATCAGGACTAATCAGAGTTTCTATTGTCTGTAGATCTACTTAACCATGTCCATCACCATAAGAGAGCTATGAAATATTGGAATTGATTCAAATGTATTATGTGATTCTTGATTCAGGAGTTAGTATGTGAGAATTGGAACGTTTGTTAGAGTAGGGAAAGTGCTTATTAGTACTACTAGTAAAGTAAAGTGTGTTTGAATTGCGGGGCCACTATGTAATTTTAGTACTAATATTTTTCTCCAAATTCAAAGTAGGAGGAGAGTCATGGCTTTAAATGTTTATTAAATTAAATGCAGGCTTAGCTGCTTACCATTTGGATATTTGATTTTGTGCTCTTTCCACTTTCCTGAGAAATTCTAACACTGAACGGTAACGTCACGTCTCTTGGGCTTTTCTTGTCCTCCTCGTCCTTTAATTTTTTTTTTCTTAATTATGTCTGAGATTTATGTAGTTTGGAAATTTTTTTGTGAGATATTCCTATGCTTTTTTTCAATGAATATACCCCTGTAGTATATTCCGGTTAGGTATTTGCCCCCAGCTCCTTTTCCAGCGAGTTATTGGGTGAGCTGGACCGCCGGAGCTCCACCTGGAGCTGACACGTAGCAGTCTCTTAATTTTTTTTAAATTAAAAAAATAAGGCTTAATTATGTTTGAGGTCCCTGTAGTTTGGACCTCTTTTGTGAGATACCCCTATGCTTTTTTTTCAATGAATATACTCCTATAGTTTACTCCGGTTAGGTATTTGCCCCCAATTCCTTTTTCGACGAGTTTTTGGGTAAGCTGGACCGCCGGAGCTCCACCTGGAGCCACGTGTTATACACGTGACGGTGGCAGTCACTTAAAATTTTTTTGTTTAAATTGAAAAAAAATAATAAAACAATAGAATAAACTAAAAAAAAGTGGCTTATTATAATCCCTCTCATTTCCTTCCATTCGATCCATCTATTTCCCTCGTTCTTTTTCTCTCATTCACAACCAGCATCTCCCTCCGCCCTTCTAACTCCATATCCCACGGTGTAGTTGTCATCTTCTCCCTCCCGCAGTCGTTCGGTTCTTCTTTTTTTCTTCTTTTCAGTCATGAAGTCCTCCAGCTCCAGATCTGCAGCTTCTTCGAGGTCACCGTTTAGGATCAAGGTGGCATGCGAAAATGAGCAGCACAAGAACAATTGACATTTTTATTATAAAAATGAAAAAAAAAAAGAAACAACAAATAGAATAGAAACAGGTGAAGTAGAAGATGGGGCTTTGAAAATGGAACATACATACAGAAACATATACCCATGTCAAGGGACATATAGTGTTTTCATTTCCAGAAAATTGATTAATCAAGCACATGCATTAATCCTTTGACACATTATTTCATCTAAATCATAGAATTCAATCTTTGCAATATCAGCAAATTGATTTTGATTGTTTTTTTTAGTTTATTAGTTTATTCTATTATTTTATTATTATTTTTTTCAATTTAAACAAAAAAATTTAAGTGATTGCCACCGTCACGTGTATAACACGTGGCTCCGGGTGGAGCTCTGGCAGCCCAGCTCACCCAAAAACTCGTCGGAAAATGAACTAGGGACAAATATCTAACCGGAGTAAACTATAGCGGCATATTCATTGAAAAAAAAAAGCATTGGGGTATCTCACAAAAGAGCTCCAAACTACAAGGACCCCAAACATAATTAAGCCTTTTTTTTTTAATTTAAAAAAAATTAAGAGACTGCCACGTGTCAGCTCCACGTGAAGCTCCGGCGGTCCAGCTCACCCAAAAACTCGCTGAAAAAGGAGACGAGGGCAAATACCTAACCGGAGTAAACTATGTAACATTCCGAATTCTAATCCCTAATATAATTATATAATTATAATTATAATAATAACAAATTGAAATAACACATTAAGGTCGCTTTTAGTATTATGAAAGTGTTAGGAAATATCAGAATTAAAATACATGATTTCTTTAAAGTTATAAATTATAAGTTCTATTTAATCAAATAATTGTTTCCTGGAATTTATCATTTAAGTGTTGAGTATTTTCATAAAATATGTTAACTACGAAAGAATATTTAACTATATTTAAAGTGGATTCGTTTAAAGAAAATTAGCATATTAATATAATGCTAAACATTTTGAATACTTTATTTAACTTTGATATATTCAAAAATGAATTATGTTTAGTGTTTTTAAATATTTGACTGTATGACATTCTTAAAAATGTATTTACTTATTTGATTTGATGACTAAATTTTATTTTTAGATGCTCATAAAAATAATATTGATTTCTATTTATTATAATAAATAAATAAAAGTATAGGTTAAAGAAAAAAAGAAAAGAAAAGAAGGGTTGTGCGTGTGTGCAGTGTGTATGTTGGTTTGAGGGAGGTGAAACCCTATTGCTTGGGTTTCAGCCGCCGTCCCCCTTCCCTCACCCTCCTTCCTCCATCTCTTGCTCTCTCTCCCTCTCTCTCTAGACCACAGCACCAGCCGCCGTCGTTTTCTCCCTCTCTCCTAACCTCCTTCGTCCTTCGCGAGATCTCTCTCTTGGCTCGTGTCTCTCTCTCTTCTCGGTTCTCGCGTCGCCGTTCGTTCCAGTCACCGCTACGAAGCTCGCAAATCGTGAGCTAGCCTGTCTTCACCTCCTCCTTGCACCGGCGACAACCACCACTATACAGAACCGCCGCTGCCGTACATGGAGCTCACGAACCAACGTCGTCCCTCTTCTCTGCTCAAAGTCGCGACTCGAAGAGGTCCCAACTGCCATGGAGCCATCACCGCCTCCTCCTTGCGCCGGTGATAGCCACAGCCATGGAGAGATGTTGTCCCAGCCTTGGTCCTTGCACCATTTGCGTGTCCTTGATGCTGCTACCATGTGATAGGGCCAAGGTGATTGGAATGGGTCTGAACTGAACCCGTTTGGGGTTGCTCTGCTACTCAAACTCAAGTGGAGGTAAATCCCTAATACTTTTCTAATTGCCCTATATTGTGTTTTAATAATAATACAAATAATAATAGTATTGGTAATAATTATTTAGTTTTAAATTGTTTTGGACATTTGTTTTGGAGAAAGTAAATGATATTATGGGTTATATTAATGTTAAATATTTTGGTGGTGATAACGATTTCGATTTGGTTGATTTAATGCTTGATAATATCGGATTAATTGGTATGTCGAACAATTGATTTTAAAAGTGTTTCGCTTAAAATGTGTTGGGTTCCTAAGTAATCGAGCTGCAGTTTAGTTGGGTTGGATTGTCCCTAAACTAAACAATACACTGATTAATTAGAAACCTGATGCATTCGGCATATGTTAATTCAGGTTAATACTCTGGGCTTTAAATTCGAATTGAAAGGGAGTGTAGTTATTTGAGCTTAGAAAACATGATTTTTAACTTACTATTGAACAAAGAATGCTCTCTTTCATTCTCGAATTTATAGCGTCAAGTAACATTGGCATTTGATTTTGTGAGTTACTATCAAAGCTACTTGATTTTGATTTGTTTTAATAGGTTATACACTACTGGAAATAAGGCTTCTAAAATCGGCCTTTTAAACTCGATTACTGTAAAACCGAGTTTAAAAAAAACGCGATGGCAATTTTGTAAATAAATTCTAACTTTTAAACTCGGCTGTGTGTCTCACCGAGTTTGAAAGTATTTTTTTAACTCGGTTGTTAGAATGACCGAGTTAAAAAGTAATTCCTTAAAAAAAATAAAAATTAAAATACTTTTAAACTCGGCTCTATGATGACCGAGTTAAAAAGTTTTAAAAAAAAATAATAAGAGACTTTTAAACTCGGCTAAATAACCATCAAGTTAAAAAGTCCTTCAAAAACAAAAAAAATAAAATAAAAGACTTTTAAACTCGGCTATATAATCACCAAGTTAAAAAGTCCATTTTTTTTTTTAAAAAAATAATAATAAAAGACTTTTAAACTCGGTCATTTTTTTTTCGAGTTTAAAAGAAATACTCCTCATCTTCTTCAAAGAAATACTCCAGCCCTAAAAAGTCTTTCCTTCGTTCCCTCTTCTCCTTGTGCAGCCGCCAACCACCGCCACCGCTGCAACTGCCAACCACTGCCGCGCCTCTCATTCCCGCCACCGTCTTCTCTCGCTCTTCTCAGTTCCCTCTTCTCAGTTCGTTCCCTCTTCTCTCCATCTCTTCCCTGCCGTCTCTGTCCTTCTCTCTTCTCAGTTCGTTCCTTCTTCCGCCCTTCTCTCTTCCCTCTCCGTCTCTCTCCTCTCCGCAGCCACCACCAAGAAGCAGCACAACCCTAACAAGACGCAGCCAAGTGACCTAGCCAAACCCTAACAAGACGCAGCGCAACCCAGCCACCACGACGCAGGCCGAGAAAAAGAAGACCAGACAGGAATATGAACGCAAAGAGAAACAAGTTGAAATTCGCAAGATGTATGTAACTTTAACCTTTTATTTTATTCTCACTTGAAATCAAATTCTGGATTTTGCTTTTTGATTTTGTGTGTTCAAACTTCAGACCTTGAGAATTGTTATTACTCTGCCAAAGCTTGATTTCTAGTCAAAGTATAGTGTGGATCCTTGTAGCAGTAGCAGTAGCATTGTTCATTGAAATTAATAATCACTGTTAGCTCAATTTTGAATTTGCATGAAATGCGATTAGTGTATGGAATTGGATCCTCTGCTACTGCTGCTGCAACATGTTGTGTGACTGATTTTATACTTCAATTACCAATCTTAAAAGTCAATTATAATTTATACCTGGATCAATCTGATAAAATAGACCTATTTTATATGAGATCGACCAATTTGATAGCTAAAATTACGTGCAGCAGAGGATCCAAGTCCCTAGAGGTTTTGTCTACTCAATTATTTTCCTAGGTTTTGAATTAGCTCAAGATACACGTGGCTAAAATTCAAATACTAATTAGGTAAAGTCTTCCCTGTGCATCCATAAAATTCAAATACCTAATGTTGCAGGTAAAGTTGTCTAACACTCAGCGGCACCGTTGGGTATACAGGGATTTACTCTGTAATCACTAGGCAAACTTTTTATTTTTAAGGGAAATAGGAAAGAGAACACATTTCTCAGGCTTTGAACTACTCTCAATTTATCTCCTCTAGTTTAACCATCGACCAAGTGATGAGTACCTTGTCAGAGTAGATGACCGGGTTGAATTTGATAACACTACTTGTAAGATCAAAAGTAGCAAAACTAATTTAAAACATGGCTTTCAAATTTTATTACTGACACCACTGATTTATGAACAAGTATGTACAAAACTGATCATTTCATGTTTCAAATTAAATAACCATACTCTAAGAAAGTGTCAAAAAACCTAGAAAGGTGAAGATATATGTAAACAAAGATAAAAGGGGGGGATAAATAGTATGTAGTGACATTTTATAATAATGCTATGTCCTGCTGGTTATTTTCCTTAGGGTCATCAGGCTTGACAAATGTGAAATCACCTTCAATATTGTTTTGTAACGTTTAAGTGTCGGTCCAGAAGTGTGCAGTGTTGTTGTTGTTGTTGAACCTATAGTGCTTCCATCAATGTCCATGGATTGTTCCGCTGATTTTCCTAGCCTCACTGCTCCCTGCTTCTTTTTCACTGTCATGTGCCATTTCTTTAATGCCTTGTTTGTATGTTCATCAAATATTGATTTTTTCAAACTTGAACCCATCTGCCAGTGTTTACCATGATATAGTAGTTATTGTCAATAAGGCTATTTTCAAACCTTAAAAACATGCAAGTAGTGCAATATATAATATATAATGTCCAAATATATGAGTTGCGTGGTACTGAAAAATGATATGATGTAATGAAAATAGCATCATCAAAATTAATATTTCATCAAGATTTCATTTGTATAGTTTGATTTTTTATTTTTTTTAACTTAATCATGGACTAGGGGAGGTGTGTTAGATAAAGGTATAAAGCCTTTTCAAACAGCTGACTCTAGGATTTGAACCTACATTATGAAATCATGGTTTATTAGCATTAGAAATTTAGTCTTTTTTCCTCTGAAATGTGTCTCTCCACCCCCTTATCTAGTTCTTTTTAGTAATAAAAAAGTAAAAAACACACTTGTAGTTCATGCCATCCCATGAAAGTTCTAATGAGATCATCAAACCTTGCGGGAGAATGGCTCAAATATTGTATGACAGAGTCAGGAAATAAAAATTTGTAGTTACCTGAGTTACAAGAGCATATAATGGAAGGGTAATGTAGCTGAAGAGGCAAAGCATTACAACCCTGCAAAACTCACGAGAATTAATCACATTGTTTAATGGTGTTATGAGCTTCAACAATTGAAAAGCTGGATGTGTCTATAACCCTCAACTCTTTTCTATTGTTTACAAAAAGCAGATGTATCAGAAGATGTGGTTAATTCCATGAAAGAAGCTGCATCCTTCCCAAATACCTAAGAGAATCAAGTAAGTATGTTGTTTTTTTGCTTTTTGAATTTACCGAATTGAATAAGGATAAATTTCTTTTTGAAAAAAAAAAATATATTGCATAACTACTCTGCAAGAGAGTAACATATATGTGTGTGGAAGAAGAAAAAGGTAGACAGTTATTTACTCAATAAGCCGCAATTGTCTTCTGCTATATTGCTGGTTTCTGTCATATTGTTCTTCTTGTCATATTGTGTTCTGAATTCTATATGGTGTGTAGTGTAGGTGCTGTACAATGATGCTGCTGTTTGTTGGTCACGTGTGATATTTCCAGCTACTTCTTTATGTGGTGCTAGGATTGTGGGTTTTTGCATTTTTTTCCTGGTTTTATTATTTGTATCTGTAAAGACTCTGCAGTGCTATGGGGTTTTGAGTATTACTCATACTCACCCAGTTTGGTGCCTATTAATTTAATTTCTCTTACAAAAAAAAAAAAGTTATTTACTCAATTATAAGGTTTTGTGGCCTTTGGTCAGGAGATTTTATGTATCTTGAATGACCTGTGGTATCTTTTCTTTCTCTTCTGTTTACCTTCTGTTTCCATGTTGTTATTTTTCTGCATTAACAGGGTACCTACATAGTAACGGATTGAGCTCCATTTTCCTTTAGTAAATTTCTAGTTCCTGTCAGACATCCATATTTTTTGTTTTAGGAATTAATTTCAAACAACTAAAACATGGTCCTGGCAGAATTATTAGTTCTAATAATAGTTTTGCTGCTGGTTATAATGTATTCTTTGTAATTATGATTTGAAAACTGTTCCATCTATTTCTTTGCAGGAGTTCAATGGTAGAGTCAAGGGAGTGAAGGTGGATGCTGTTGACACCACTGGTGCTGGTGATTCTTTTGTGGCAGGACTATTATCACAACTAGTTGAAGATCTTTCATTACTTCATGTGAGCGAATTACCTTCGCTTTTGATATTACCCATCCAAAAGGTTTACATCATAAAACTGTAGAAATTCATGTTGTCTGGAGCATCTATTATTGTTTGAATTTTCAAAGTGGATTTTCTTTATTTTTTGCTGCTTAGTACTATAATTTTATGAGTAATTATGACAGGAACTAGAAATTCATGTTGATGGAATAGCATGTCTCTTTGAATTTAATTAAAATAATTAAAAAAAAGGACTTTAACTCGGTTGACTAAAAGCACCGAGTTAAAAGTATTTTTTAACTCGGGCAAAACAACCATCGAGTTTAAAAATTCATACTTTTTAACTCGGTTGACTTAAAGAACCGAGTTAAAAAGTATTTTTTAACTCGGCCAATATCAAACCCGAGTTTAAAAATTTAATTTTTTTAACTCGGTCTTAAAAACACCCGAGTTAAAAAAACTTTTTAACTCGCTTGAACAACCGAGTTTAAAAGTGTAATTTTCAACATCAGCGCTTTCTACATCACAACTGCAACCGAGTTTAAAAGTCCAAAACAACCGAGTTTAAAAGTCTTTTTTCTAGTAGTGATAATAGTTTTGAAAGTTTGACCTATTTAAAAAGCTATACTACTTTATGAGAATCCAATGGTCCTAATTTTATACTCTATTTAACTTCGATTTGTAACTCATAATCAAATGGTTTCGTGATTTAGAAACTTGCCCAAAATTTGATACATTAGTACTTGTCAATTTTGGAGATGTCGAAGTTAATTGTTTTGATTTTCATTTCTAAATTCCTCGAACGTAAAGTTCCAAAATGTTTATTTTAAGGAACCTTGAATGGTCGTTTATAACCTATTTGATATTTTCTAATTTGCTGGTTATAACGAGAAATATGTTTTTATAGCGTTACAAACGTAACAACTAATCAAATGTTGATATTGTTTTAGCATAATTAAAAAGGATTAACTGATAGTTTGATTGTCGTGTTTGGGTTGGTTTAGGTGCATTCAGTTGATTATTATTTAATTTATGTAATATGATTAGGCGACGAAGGAGCTTTAGAAACTGTCGCCGCGCGTAAGCAATGGACTCGGATGTGTTTGGACATTATCGTACGAAACGGATTATGCCTAAGGAAGCGCAAGGGGGAATGTTACCTTAGCTTAGGAAATGTAAATCTAGGTAGTGTATAGTGATGATTGAGATTGGGTGAGTTGTATGTTAATGGACCCTATGGTAACTGGTAATAATAAATAATAATGATTTAAGGGAAGAGTAGAAACCCCACGCGATACTTATATCTTATATACATGACTTGATGATTGGATTTTAATATTTGACATTTACATGGGATTTATGTATTATATGCATGACTTGATGTTTTATGACTTGATGGTTGGGTATCTTATTTGATACTTGATTATTTGTTATGGAAATATTAATATGTAGCAGGTTGTTTTAGTGATGGTTGGAATGTGATTGTTTGATTATTTCCATAGAAAGATGTATATGTGGTTGGTTGCCTTAAATGAAATTAAATGTGTGACCTTGAATAAAGTCAGGTAACCTTTGGAATGTTAGTTGAGACTTTTCCCCATAATTGAAAGAGTAGCACGAAAGAGTAAACGAAATTAAAGTATTGAATGAAAGAGAAGAAATAGGATCAAATAAATTGAAATAAAATGAAGAATGAGAATGTGATAAAAGACTGAATGAAAGAGATGAATGTGATCGAAGAATGAGAATAAAGAAAAGAAAGAGAATGTGATACAGATTAAAGAATTTGGGTATGCGAATGCCAGGCCAAGTAAGTACGCTCCGCTGGGTGCATTGGTTGCGTAAGCCGCACGATTTAATGGCGTGCGCAGCGGTAAGACGTCCGATTCATGGAGTTGTACGCAGTGGTGGGTTCGCAGTACTCTGATAAGATATGATAAGATATGCAGATACGGTCTATGGATGCCAGGCCATGTAAGTACGCCCCGCAGGGTGCATTGGTTGCAAAAGCCGCACGATTTAATGGCGTGTGCAGCGGTAAGACGCCCAATTCATGGAGTTGTGCGCAGTGGTGGGTCCGTAGTACCCTAATAACGATTTTGCGGATGTCAGGCCAAGTAAGTACACCCCGCTGGGTGCATTGGTTGCGTAAGCCGCACGATTTAATGGCGTGCGCAGCGGTAAGACGCCCAATTCAGGGAGTTGTGTGCAGTGGTGAGTTCGCAAAGACTCAAAGAGTAAAAGATACGAAGCACAAAGAATGGAAATGAAAAGGAAAGAAAAGAAAGGAAAGGAAAAGAAATGAAAGAGAATGGAAAGAAATGAAAGAAAAGAATCGAAAAAGGTAAAAGAAAGAAAACGAATGAAAACATAAATGAGTGAGATATTATAAAAAGCGAACTAAGGATGAAAAGAAACGCGAGAATAAGAGAATAAACTTTGTACAAAATAGGATTACAATGTTAAAATGAAAAAGAAATGATAAGTGTTTGTGATTGAAATAAATTGGATTGAATTGTCTGATAATTATGTGATTAACTGCTATTTGTCTATGACTTAGTTATTATTATGCCTATTTAGATTTCATTCACTAAGTTCTGTGTAATGCTCACCTCTTAACTGTTTTTACAGGTATCGAGATTGAGCTTGCATTAGTATCGTTAAGGGGTGGAGTGTAAATTAGTTAAGACGGAATTGTAATTATTTTGCTATAATTATTTTATCATGGTTTGGAAATAGTTTAAAATGTTGAGACATGAATTTTGTTTTATTTTGTTAAGAGAGCATAAAAGCTAAGAAGAATAATTATAAATGTTTTATAGTTTTTCTTAACTGTACTTGATTGAGCAGGTTAAAACAGGAGTTTTTGGGAAGTCCGAAAAACAGAGGAAACTCTGCCAGATTTTCGTAAGAATTTTATAAGTAATTAAGTTTTTAAAAGAAATTTTCAAGTTCGTATTTTTATTAATGACTAATTAAGGGTAAATAAAATTAGGATGTTACAAAGTACAAGGGTATATTCATTGAAAAAAAAAACATAAGGGTATCTCACAAAAGAGGTCCAAACTACAGGACCCCAGACATAATTAAGCCTTTTTTTCCCTTTTAAAAGGATGTTTTTCACATGAATTATAATTCAAAAAGTTGCATTTTCAAAGGTAAAATTACTTATTACTCCCTCGAATCTTAAACATAGGGCATATTTAACCGTATTCCTTGAACCAAGGAAAGTGGTTAGTTTTGTGAGTTTTATGAGAATATATTGTAACATTACAATTTTACCCCCTTCACTTTACTTGGAAAGCTTACATTCATTAATAAATAACAAAAAAATAGTTAGTCAAAGCGTTTAATAATGACAAAAAAGAGAAAAAAGCAATTAATAATGAATAGGAAATATAAAGTGCCCTATATATAGGATCAAGATTTCTTCTAGACGGTGCTCTATATATAGGACCAGAGGGTGTATTTCTTTCAGGGTCTTGCTAACCAATGTCGTTTAAGAAATACATGAAAGAAAAATTTACATTGGAAATCTAAATTCACTAGTTTTCGATATTTTAAATTCAATATTTTGCAAGATAAAACTACATTTTTTTGTTCCTTAAACAATGCGTTAAGGGCACTCCTGAACATTTTCCATTATTTAAGATGGCAATTCTATTATAGATTTATAGGATAGTATTGAATTGAAATAAATACAATAAGGTTAAATTGTTCATTTGTCTCTAATTATATTTAATTATCAAATTCATCATTCATATTTTTTTATTATATCGGTCTCTTAATTTTTTTTGTTTTCACTTTTCGTTCCAAGTGTCAAATATTTATAATGGAGTCATTATTCATCTTACTTTACAATCAATAATATATGCATATATGTCATTTCTCTCTCCAACGTAAATCAATATAATACTGTAGTGTATCTGGAAAATAGGAAATGTTCCTGTTCAAGGGGACCTCAAGACCAGTGGCTGTTGGCCTTGAAATCTACGTGTGAACAAGAGTTAATATATGACGGTAATGGAATATTTATGAGTATTCAATTAGAATACCCAGGGTCTCCCCTTGTCAACAGTGTGTGCAGAGTGACAACTTAGGGATGAGAAAACCTTACCTGACCCTAAGGCATGAGGATGCCTTTTATAGGGTGTGCGGGTGTTAGGCCTGTGGTGAGGCCCGTTAGGGTTACCGCGCTGACGTCAGGTCCCATAAATATCTGGTAAATATCTGTGGTTGTCTAGGAGATAGACTGCGCAGTACTGTGTACCAGAGGACCTGTGGACAGTCAGTTGGTCTCATGTCTAGCCCGTTTTAAGGATGTAGGGTGTGTGGCTCGACCTGTACGGCGTCCCGAGGTCGGTTGAATTCCAACCCATCCCTAGTTGGGCCACTCGGTGTGCTCCCAAGGGAGGTCGAGTGTATGGTCGGTCAGCGACCATGTAGGGGGTCCAACCTGATGAATATCAGGTCGGGTGGAATGCTCTCAACTTGTAAAAGGTCGGTCAGAGGCAACTTGTCTTGGTCCGTCCGAGGTCGGGATAACTGTCAATTCCGACCTTTGCAGAGGCCAGGTGAGCTTTGATGGCATGCCGATTTTGTGTTCGGTATTGTTTCGTCCGGTAAGGACTTGATGTCTGGCTGGCCCGTGCATTTAGCTTGAGTAATATTCAATAAGCCTTCGAACTGTCATGATGTTGAGCTTTGAGCGAAGGGACCTGGGTTGGTCAAGAAAGGTCTTAGTTCGGTTAACCCTACAAGCCCCCCAAGCTGGCGTAGGCTTGGAGAAGCCTGTATTTGGTGGTTGTTGCAGCTACGAGTGTGACCCCCTTCCTACGTACCCCAAGTGAAAGGGAATCAAGCCACACTTTGTTCTTGAGAATAGGATAGAGAATGAACATACCTTAGCCCTTATGGAAGGGGTGTATTTATAAGAGGAGGAGTGTGATAATGCCTTATGGGCCTGTTTGGCCCAGTAGGGCTGACGTGGCTCTTAGAGGATAAGTGGGACGAGTTAGTCATCCTTATCTTGTACTAGAGAGTTCGTGCTTATCCGTTGAGTCATATGGGCTGTTAGGACCGCGGAGCTTGGATCCGTGAAGGCACCGACTCGGTATGAGACAGTTAAGGCAAGAAGCTCGGCACGAGGTGCCCGAGATGTCCTGATGTCGGTGCGAGGTCGGTGTAGCCCCTCAAAGGTCGGTCCGAAGTCCTTTAAACCCGACGAGAGGCCGAGTGTATGATGGACTGATTCCTGCATGAGTGTCGATTCGTTGTGGTCGACTGGTCACTAGCAAGGGGTGTGAGGCGAAGCGAGGTCGGTCTGTGACCCTGAACGTCGCCCGTTGGTCGGTCCCAAAGGCTTAATTATTGGATAACGCTACAAGCCCCCCCAAGCTGGTGGAGGCTTGCAGAGCCTACGCCGAGCTTCAGAGAGTTGATGTTGTCCTCATACTCGGATTATGACAGGGAAACCCGATAAGAGATTCTTCATAATAAGCAAACGACTCCGAGCAAGGGAAATCAACAAAATATTCTTCATACCCGGAACGAGAGACTCTAGTGGGGAACACAGTGCGAGAGACTCTATATATATATTGTTATATTTACTAATTGCCTAAAACATGCATTTTCCTTATATCTTATTATCGTTTTTAATTGTTTCCCTTGATTTTGAATGAATATCTCACCCTCTTAAGTTGATATTTTAGGTACCTTTATCGTAGAAGTCGTAAGTTCCCGACTGCTGAGGACAAGTACACTCCTACTAGTGGAGTGTATCTTTACACTATGATTATGGAAATCATAGACGATGCAACCATTAGGTCTATTATCGTTTTACTTTTTGAAATGTATAAATTTATTTAAGTTTGTAAATGTTTATTTTTTTTAAACAACTATGTGGACGTCACCTATAAAGGATATCTAAATATCCTTCTCTGGTCAAGTGATGTCTTGAAACTGTTATATTTTTACTGTATCCGGTTCTGACAGGTTATATTCAGATATTTTAAAAAGGAAAAGTCAATATTTTAAAGTAAACTCCGTCAAATTTTCCTAAAATTTTTATGATTTAATAATTAATAATGTAATTAAAAAGTAGGATGTTACATTATGGTATCAGAGCAATGGTTGCATTCCTCGGCTGTGGAGTATGGATTTCCTACTCCTAATGTGTTGCTCCCCATGAGAGCAACATAGATAATAATTATTAAATAGCTAAATGTAATTATCAAATAGTTAGAAGTAGCTATTAAATAGTTAGATGTCTAGAATATGCATAAGTATTTAAGTAGCTGGTTATAGTTTATTAATTTAAGTAGTGGGCATGTTTCTCACCAATCTCATCCAAATTTCAGATTTAGAAAATGGCGACTCGAAATAATCAAGTTTTCGAGAGACTTTCAGATGTTCTGGAGAACCTCTCTCGGACTAACGCTAACCAGGCCAATGTTTTGGAAAATTTGGTCCAAGCAAGTGCCAATCAAGCCAACCAAGCCAATCAGCCTCAGCAGCAAGCTGAAAACACTGGGGTAGCAGAGTTTAAGAAATTAGACCCTCCTAGATTTGAAGGTGGCTTCAATCCTGAAGGAGCCCTAAGGTGGTTACGGGAATTAGAGAAAATCTTTCGGTCCATGCCTTGCACGGATGCGGAAAAGGTTTCATTCTCTACATTCATGATGTCTGAAGAGGTCGAGTACTGGTGGGAGGACACCAGACACTTCCTTGAGGCGGAAGCAAGGCCAATTACCTAGGAACTCTTCAAGGAGAAATTTTTGGAGAAATATTTTCCTGAAGACGTGAGGTGTAAGAAAGAGCTAGAATTCCTGGAGTTGAAACAGGGTACTATGACCGTGGGTGAATATGCCTCAAAATTTGAAGAACTCATCAAGTTCTTACCTTACTACCAATATCACCCAAACGAAAGGTCAAAGTGCATTAAGTTTGAGAATGGTCTCCGCCCGGAGATCAAGATGGCCTTTGGGTTTCAAGGCATTCGCAATTTCCCTCAATTGGTGAATATGTGTCGCACCTACGAGGATGATTTAAAAGCTAAGGAGATACATAAGAGGAATGTTAGAGCCAACAAAAAATCTAAGGAACCTATCACAAATCAGGACAAAGAACCTTCTCCTAGAATAGACCCCTACCCAAATTCAAAGGTTATTGAAGAGAAAGCACAAATGACTGCTTCAGAAGAAGTGGCGGTTCCTATTTTGATGGATTCTCCTCCACAGTGTCCATGATGTGGGAAGCATAATTCAGGCTTTTGTCGTAGAGCCATGAATAAAGGAAGGGAGATAATCTGTTTCTTATGCCAACAGTCGGGGCATATTGTCTCCAATTGTCCCCACAACCCTAATGTGGGAAGGAAAGGAAAGGTTGCAAAGTCGAGTGTGAACCAAACCACTACCCAAGGAAAGGTTCCTTCTACTTCTGGAAGGAAAACAAGAAAATCTCAGAAGTCTACATAAGGTAAGGAATAGTAAGTGGATATTTAGGAATTTTCTTGCATAATGCATTGTCTAGATGTAAGGATTAAGTCTTAATACATTATGATAGTCTATAGGCATATAGTATAAGTTAGTGTAGTGCATTCCATTTCTAAGTGAATTAAGTCAAACTCTTTTCACAGGTTAACTTTGTCATATTCAGAAGTAAACAGAAAGTTGAAACTAAGGAAAGTGAAAACTCCCAACGGGGCAGAACATGAAATTGCTACCCCAACGGGAAGGACTAATCCTTATTTTAAACTAATTATGTTAATTCCAAATATGACAAAGGAAGTGAAGCCTTTTATGAAATTTAAGTACTGAAAGTGATCCTATCTTCAATATAATGTAGAGTCGAGACTGAACACCTCGAGATTTACATTTATTGACAGATAGCATTATTAACTTTCTTAATTGGGTTCAAACAAAACAAATTTTCAAGTGTATGAAGCCTAAGATAAGAAAGGTAGTATGTTTCCAACCAAACCTGATGGATGTCAATCCTTCTTTATCAGAGTGCGCAGCGAAAGTCATTAGATATCAACCCAATGTATTATGTCTCTTCTCTAAGTTTATACAGGACTAGGAAATCTTGAGCTTTATAGAGTATAGTTCGTCATGAGTATAGTACCATTAGAAAGACCTTTCTCTTTAGAATGAGAATTAAGAACTAGTTAGACTAGTTTAGCAAAGTCAAGCTAGGACCTAAGTTATTCAATCTTTGTGTGAATGTCAATTCATTTATAAATATATATATATATATATATATATATATATGATTTAAGTATATACTTGTATGTAATATTTTCAATCCAAATTATAACCACCTATCAAATAGATTTTTTAAAAAGACAATCATTATGTATATCTTTCTTAATAACTCTTATTTCCAATCGCATTCACACATAATGTACTCTTTAACTTTAATTGTTTCTTTAAGAAAACTTTTGAAAGAAATTGATATTGCCATTTTTGAAGTATTTCCTCTTAACTTATGGTAATCTAAAATATATGGACATCAAACCTTATCTCTGCTATATTTGAATAATTTTTGTTAAAATTGAACTTTTCTTTCTGTATTATTAAACAACAATCTTTTGCTGGATATTTTCTGTATGCTTAAATGCTATATACCTCTCTAGTTTACAAAAGACACCAAATCTAGTAATATAAATACTATATCTCTGTTTTTGTAAATAGGTTTGTAAACTAAAGTTCCAATTTTAGTATATTAAAATCTTTGATTAAATTCAAAACTACCTAAGTGTGTGTGATCGGTTTCCCTTACTTGTGTTTGGTTTATGTTGTGTTTCTCTTTTAAAATTGTACTCCTTGAATGAAATTTCAAATGATTAATACCTTGATGCTTTGGGTGTGTGTTAGTTTATTTCTCTTAATTGTGTTTGAATTATATTTTTGTTGTATTAATTTCTTTAATGATGTTTGCTCTATGTTTTGCTCCTTTTTAATCATGTTACTTATAGATATCAATCTCGAAATGTTATCATAATGCTAATGCTAGAATTTTAATCTATATATCTCATTGAATGATGATATGCTATATTGAATATAGGACTATCTCCTATTATGTTTGTGATTAAGTGAAATAAGTTATGTTTCCAAGGTTTGAAATTTAATTAATTAGTAAGAAGCCTATCTAGGAAGAAACCTCATTAGTATTTGGGTAGTAAGTAGTTTCCAATTCCAACCTTACTTCCATCATAAGTGGGGGAGCAATTCCCCAAAAGTAATGAAACTTCCTTACTTGCAATAGGATTACCCAATTTTAATCATAAGAATAAGTCGAATTTCGGGGACGAAATTCATATAAGTGGGCGAGTATTGTAACATCCTCAAATTTATTAAATAGTTATGTGCATTAGTTAGAATTCATTCATAGTTAAAGTTAAGTTAGTGCAAATAGTTTGATTTAATTAAGTAATTAGAAGTTTTAAGTTAGATAATTATAAGAAATAGAAATTTTAATATTTTTGTATGTATTTTATTTTTAGGAAGGTTTTGGAAGGTAATATATTGTGTTAAAAAAAATATATAGCACCGGCCCATGCAACGGTGCGTATGAGACGCATCGGCTAGCAAAATCCTGCACTGGCTAGCAAAATCCTGCACCGGTGCGCAGGATCCATGCACCGGTGCGCAACATCAGTCAACCAGCCGCACCAGTTGGTGCACCAGCCAGAAATCCTGGCGCATCAGAATCCCACTCCAGCACCAGCGCTGCACAGACTCCCGCACGCCCAGGCGTGCCAGCACCTGCGCCCAAGCGCGCGCACCAGATATAATTCTGGTGCAGCTGGTTGCTAGCCACACGCACCATTTCTTCTTCCTTCTTCTCTCCACCGAATTTCCACCCAAAAACCCTAGGTTCTTCAACACCAAAAATCAACACTAAATCTCAACAAATCATCATCATATATCACCTCCCCACTTCAAATACAAGCTTTTCCCTCAATAAAAACCTACAAATCACTCACTTTTCCCTCAAAATCCAAGAACACCCAAATTTACCCACAAATTTACCGCAGAGTTGTAGAGGTGCATAGAGGAGTGGTGCAAGGTTTTGATCCAATCATTTGTGCTCGTTCCAATAGGTCCCGAATATACTTATGTTGTGACAAGAAAAGACCAGTCTTAGTGGGAATGAGCTCAATACCCAAAAAATAATGATGTTGACCTAAATTCTTGAGTGAAAACCGAGATGACAAAGCATTGATAAAGTCCTGAAGGAACGCAGACAAATTACCTGTGAGAAGGAGATCATCAACGTAGACTAAGAAGTAGACAAGAGTAGAGCCACTGTGATATATGAATAAAGACTCATCACTCCTGCTCATGTAGAACCCATAAGAGAGGACATAAGTTTTCAGAGCCTCATGCCAAGCACGCGGTGCCTGTCACAATCCATAGAGAGCTTTGTGCAAGCGACATACATGATTGGGATACTGCGGATGAATAAAACCAGGTGTTTTTTTCATGTACACCTCTTCAGTAAGCTGACCCTGTAAGAAGGCATTATTAACGTCAAATTGATGCATGGGCCACTGTTTGGTGAGAGCAATGGTGAGGATGACCTTAATGGTTTGAGGTTGAACCAAAGGACCAAATGTTTCTTTTAAGTCCACACCAGGGGTTTGAGTGTAACCCTTTGCTACAAGGCGAGCCTTGTAATGGGAAATGGTGCTATCGGGGTTCCTTTTTATGCGAAAGAGCCATTTGCACCCTACAATGTTTTGATCAAGGGGAGGAGGCACTAGAGACCATGTTGCATTATGCATAAGGGAATCAAATTCAGCAGATAAGGTAGCACGCCAAGGTGCATGTTTCAAAGCTTCACTGACACAAGAGGGTTCTAAGTCTCAGGGAGAGGATGTTTGGTTACGGTGTAGGCTTTCTTTGGTTTAAAGATCATGTTTTTGGATCGTGTAACCATGGGATGTGTGGGAGCCGGTGGTTGGTTTGGGGTGGGAGAGGGTGGGTCGTTACCTATTTCAGTGACATGAGGGAGGGATGGTGCATGAGTCGAGGAGGGAATAGGTGATGGAGTCGGGTCTTGGGATGGAGAAGAGGTGGACTGGTTGGACAGGGAAGTGGTGAAGGATGGTACTGGAATGATGTGATGACTAGTTTGGGAAGGTGTGGGTAATGGCGAAGGGTAGGATGAGAGTGAAAGCTGAGAGAGGAATAAGGAAAGTTGTCTTCAAAGAAGAGGACATGATGGGAAGTATATATGCCGTTAGTTTTGGGGTCAAGACACTGATACACATACTGAGAGGTGGAGTAACCAAGGAAAACACATGGAATGGACTTGGGCTAAAGTTTATTAGACACATAAGGCTTGAGCCAGGGAAAGCACAAACAGCCAAATGAGTGTAAGTGGGAATAATTAGGAGACTCATGGTACATTACTTCATAGGGAGAGAGCAGTTTTAGAGTTGGTGTCAAAAGTCGATTAATGAGAAAAGTTGTTGTACGTACAACATATGACCAGAAGATATGAGGAAGCTTTGCATGATTAAGAAGAGTACGATCAGTCTCTACAATATGGCGATGCCTCCTTTCGGCAGAGCCATTCAATTCAGGTGTGTGAGGTGGAGTAGTGTAGTGAGTGATGCCATAATTAGAGAGCAAGGACCTGAGTTTAACATATTCACCCCCATTATCACTGTACAAGGCAACAATAGGCAAATTAAAATATTTTTCAACCATAGTTTTAAATTGAACAAACAATGAGGACACCTCTGATTTATTACGCATGGGGTGCAACCAAACATACTTCGAAAAATGATCTACGAAGATTACATAATAAAGGAAACCATCTAAAGACCTAACTGGAGCAGGGCCCCAAACATCAGAATAGATGAGCTGGAGGGGCCAAGAACTGCTTAGATGTTTATTTGAGAAGGGAAGCTTATGTCTTTTTCAACACTGACAAGCAGTACAGACATTAGTTGGAGAGTGCCTAAGTTTAAGATTTAACTTATTGGATAGGTGATGCATAATTCTGGAACATGAATGGTCGAGAACATGGTGGAGAGTGGTTTGGTTACGAAAGTGAGTGTGCATTACTTGTGGTGGAGTAGGAGAGGGCATGAATTGGTATAAGTCATTGACACTGATTCCTCGAAATAGCACCATCCCCGTCTGCAGGTCCCTGATCAAAAACTGAGAATGGAAAAATTCAACAGACACATGATTAGAAGTACAAAGTTTAGAAATAGATATGAGATTAGTATTGATTTTGGGAACACACAAAACAAAAGAAAGATTCAATTTGTGAGGTGAATTGGTAATAGTAATGTCACCTGTATGAGTGATAGGAAAACCTGTACCATCACCAACTATGACTTGGTCAGAGCCAAAATAAGGTTGAGGATTGGAGAGTGTGTGAGGAGCATTGGTAATGTGGTGCGAAGCACCTGAGTCCAGAAGCCAATTGGTGCCAGTGCTGACGGGTTGGTGATGCACATAATTTGCTGCTGGACCATGAGAATGCTTGGTTGGGTATCCATGAAGCTTATAGCATTCCTTGGCTGTGTGGCCAGGCTTATCGCAGTACTGGCAAGTGATACGTGGACGTCCAGGGTGGTATGGACCACGAGAACCAGAGGTGGAGGAATGAGAGTGAGTAGGAGGTGGTCTTCTGTGAAAGGATGAACCTTTGGTTTGCTGAGTAGCATGAGCAGTAAGGACAGATAATTCAGAGGCAGAACGATCAGTGCGTTTCAAATATGATTCATGTTCCACCAGTTTTTCAGTGAGTTCAACGAAACCAACGGAGGATTCACGAGCATGAATAGCTGCAGTTACATCACGAAACTCCTGGCCCAGGCCATTGAGGGAGAGAAGAACCAGGTCAGTATCATCAACGGGGGAACCAATGATGGAGAGATCATCAACAAGAGCTTTGACATGATGGAGGTAGGTGGTGACATCATGATCACCTTTCTGGATGTTAAAGAGTCGCTCCTTGAGAGACATCATGTAGGAACGGGTTTTGCTAGCAAAGGCAGTTTGGAGAGTGTCCCATGCTTGTTTTGATGTGGTGACACTACCAAGCATGGTGATAACAGTATCAGACATAGAGGAGAGGATGGCAAGGAGGATCAATTGATCCTGGCGAATCTAGTGATTGTAGTCACCATGGGAGGAGGTTGGACATGCTATCGAGCCATCAACATAGCCTTTGAGGCCATAGCCCACTAAGAGGGCATTGAAATGAACATGCCAAGCTGGATAGTTGGTCGTGGAAAGTTTGATGGAAGAGTGGGCTCTTGTGTTAAGAACAACAAGATGAGCAGAGTCAGTGGTAGGGATGGTGGTGGTGTCAGAGTCAGAGGGGGAAGCCATGGCAAGGATCGTGAGAGCGTTTAAGCTAGGAGCATTCTGATACCATATAGAGAAATGATTTTCGTTGATTTCATTCATACTGTTTGCTGAATATTTATACATGGTATAGTAACTATCATAGAGGAATGAGTCAATAACAGAACTGTGATATCTATCTATATTGGTTACAACAGAAGAGATATTATGCTACATATAAGGAGAGGATAAGAGCAAGTGATAGAGTGGTTATCCAATATGTCATTGGTAAAAATATTAAACCAGCTCCAAATCTCCTCAAATTTTACAGAGAATCTCAATACATGTTCAGGAAGCTACCATAAAAATTTCAAGCTATTTAGAGTAGGTTAAGTTTGAAAACTCTATTTACGTTTTACTCGAAAAGCTGGTTTTTCCGAAATCGTTTTCACCAAAAGGAATTTTGTAAAATCAGTAAATCACTTCCAAAATTTTACAAAAATTCAGAGAGATTAAATTTGACATTATCAAAACAGTGGCTAAGTTTCATAGGTATTGAACTTGAGGAAACATTTTTCATTCAAGCCTTTTGCAATTGAAAACATAAGTTTTTCTCAAACGTTCATTAACAAACAAAATTCATTTAAAATATCAAAACAATTCCAAACCTACTCAATATTTCCAGAATTCATTTAGACATCATAAAGGACAACACACCAAATTTCTAGGTCAATCCAATGAGCAAAACTAACGTTCATTACAACCTCTTTCAAGTAAAATAACATTTCCAAAAATTTCAGCATCACACACAAACAAACATACTCAATATAAACTCTATTTAAATGACTTCTATGCAACTTCAATTCTACTATAATTACTTTACGACACATAAACAATCACCAAATGCACCAAATAAAAATTCATTTCTTTCAAACACTTACATGTACATTTTTTCGGTTCCTCTTTAAAGGAACATCAAGAAACATTTTTCCCTAACTCAAAACTCAACTTCAACACAAATCAAGGTTTAAACACCAAAGTTCAAATATTTGTTTCTCACAAACTCATTTGGTCCAAACAAACAAAATGAGAAAAAGTACTTTTAACTTCAAAAACTCATTATTACTCCACATAGCATTTCATAAAATTCAAGATTTATTCATGCATGTACCAATAAATAGAAAATCAACAACATAAGCATATTTCTAATCATGCAACAAAATCAAGCATCCAAATTAATCTCATTCTTCCTATTTCCTACTCATAGCCGAATCACATGGGGGAAAAATTAGGAATCTTTGCAACTTAACTTATCATATAAATATGCACTCAAGAAATCATCAAGGCCAAACTTCATTTCAATCACAAATCCAAGCATCAAGGTATCAAAAATTCATTTGGGCAAATTTAAAAGAAAATCGTATCGGCCTCAAAGCACAAAGCAAGTTCATTTTGTTCATTTCAAACCTTTTAAATTCAAGTCTTCAAATATCAGGGTTTAGAAATCAAAGAGAAACATGGAAAACCAACATGCATGAAAAACAAAATTTATTTCCTTTACTTTCTCCCCTTGGCCAAAACATGCATGAAAAAAGATTGGAAAATTTAACCAAATAAACTATTACAATAACATACATTTTAAGATCCATAAAAAATCACTCTTGTTTCATTATCCAAATAAAAAATAGAAACCAAAAATCATATGAGCATAAAAGGGACCAAAACCGTATGACCTAAGACATTGATACATGTCCATTTTTCAACTAAGCTTAAAACTTTAGTTATTAGCACTTGAAAAACAAAAATCAACAAGAAAAACTAACATGCAACAACATAGTTTAACAAATCAATAACTCATATATATATATATATATATATATGTCTATATAAAAACCGAAAATAAAATGCAATAAGGAAGGAAAGGATGAAAGCAAGGATGTATACCTAATAGAAAGGGTGGAAATGAAGTTGAAAATCAAAAGCTCACTCCTTCTCCTCTTAGGGCTACCCCACGGCCCCCTCCCTCTCTTCTCTCTATCTCTCTATTTTTCTCTAAGTGAAAAAAAATGGCAAGAAGCAAATGAGCACAAGTGGGTGGGGGGTGTATTTATGAGGGGGAGTTAAAATGGGGTTCAACAATTAAAATGAGGTGTAAAAATTTCAAGAGCCTTCCTCCTTAGGCCATGCCCCCTCACGGTTTTGCTTGGTGAAATAAGGTGGGGACTTTGTAATTTTGTTTCATGTATATGAGTGTTAATTTAATAGGATATAGATAGATTTAGGTAGGTTTATGTTGGATAAGGGGAATAAATAAAGTAGAGATATGCATTGGTTAAGAATTTATTTAGGATAGGGTCATTAATGACATGTCTCCTATAGGGTGGCTACACTTTAATTAGGGTAGGTTGTTTTTAATTGGATTACATTTAATTAGGTTACCCTAGGATCCTGTGCACTCTTAATTTATGCCTAACAAATTCAAAATTTGAAATGCATAAAAATAATTTAAAACCATGCATCATCATCATACAGTGAAAATAATATTTTTCCAATACAGTAAACAACAATTAAAAATCATAATTCAATTTACTAAAATAAAACATTATAATCTTTTCAAAAATAATAAAATTTCGTGGACAATATAAATAAATTCTAAACTATAAAAAAATAAATTCTACTTTTAAATATGATAATTTTGACTATAATTTCGTTTAATTCGGATCTACAAATCAAAAGTTATGAATTTTCAAAGTTGCAGAAATCCTTTAAATTAATAAATAAGATTTTATTCAAACACAAAATAAAATAGTTTATCCTTACCAAATAAATTTCCAAATAAATGTTTTCGCTCATAAATATAAATCAAATAATATATTTATATAAATTCGAAAATAAACACCCAATCATAAATTCTCAAAAATCAATTTATCAAAATACGAAAAATTTCGGGTATTACAACGTTTTTCTCAGGCGGGCATGCGGGCCACCTGTTTTTTATTTGAAATTTAAAAAAAAATAAAAAGAAATTCATCATGCAATAGCAGCCAGCACCGAGACCGAAGGTGTGTTCTGAAATGCATAAAAAGCATAGCATGTACTGGTGCATGCCTTGATTTTTAGCCATTGATATTGTCTGACATGGCATGAAAGACAATGATGCGAGTTGCCTACCTGCTTTATCGGTTGCGGTGTATCTATGCAGTTCTCATGTGTACCCCTCATCCCAACCTGTTTGCAACCTCCGTCGGCCACAAAATTGCAACCGCTTCACCACTGCTGGCCGTCGCTTGCCACCATTCACCAACCAAAATGATGCCGACGGGTCAATCACCTCTGCTTCACCAACCACCGCCACCGTCATCGTCACCGCTACCACCGTCACCGCCACCACCTTCTTCTTCATCTTTAACCATCACCTCCTGAGCTCGCCATTCCTCCTCGCCATGGCTTATGCATAAATTGAGTACTGATACTTCGTCTGTGGGCACCGACAACGAGGCTCTTGAGAAAGCTTTTGCTCCTTATGGAAAAATCGCCCAATCAAAGGTCTCAGATTCTGGGGATTTTCTTCGATCCCTTGTGCTCTCTGATTTGTGTTTTGTGTTACTTGATTTATTATACTTGTTCAAACCAGATCTGATACGATCCATGACTGCGGTGATGGGAATCCCATTGATTCATGGACCGCATGATGTTGTGATGGTCAATTAAACAGTTTTAGATCCAAATATGGATGCAGATCGATGATGGCGGCGGAGCGAAGTGCGGTGGACGTGGGGTACATGAGTTTCATGACGAGGTTATGTATGGTGATGTTGGTGGTGGTGAGGCGGTTGCGGTTTCGGCGGTGATGAGGTGGTGGCTTGGTCCGGCAAGGTTGTTCATGGTTGTGATGTTGCAGCTATTAACACCATCACTCCGCAATTCGCATATGCTGTAATTGCCTCTGAATCTCGATCGTATTGGAGTTCGGATCCGATCTAATTCCTTGATCAGCAGGCTGAAGCGCAACAGGCTTCGGCACCGGATCGTGGACCTTAACCGCAGCAACCGGCGGCGGAGGAGCCACCGCCTTGTCCAAACCAAATAAAAAATCAGCATTACCATGGATAACAGGTTGCGCCTTAACCGGTTCAGTCTGAACCGGAATCGGAACAGGCACCGAACGGTGCAGTCCCATTCATTATTTATGGTCCATGATTTAGACCTCAATCGTCGGAGGTGGAGGTCCTAGATGGGGTTGGGTGGACATGTCGGTGCCGACGGAGGTCTTTGATGGGGGTGGAGTTGCCGGTGCCGGTGCCGATGCTGGTGTCGGCGGAGGTGGAGGTCTTCGATGAGGGTGGGGGCGGAGGTGGAGGTGGAGGTCTTTGAGGGTAAAATTGTCTTTTTATGAAATAGTACTGTTGAACAATATTAAATTTATAAGGGACTTTTTTGCAAATATGTGAAAACTTGCTATAGCATGTTGATGAGCATTTTATTTCCCATTATTCCTTGCATTATTTTACTCCTATTATTGATACTTGTTGCCCATTTGACATTGATTAGCTTGATTTAGTGATTTTGAGTTTATTGGACTAATATTCCGAATATTGTTTAATTTGGGATTATTTAGCCTAATTAATTCTATTTCTATTTTCAGGTAATATTTGGCACAAGGACACTTTGGGATGTTTGGAAATGAAGATTGAAGCATTGAAGTGAAGATTGTAATTTGCATTTAGGTCCCTTTTTAATTGTAATTTTTAGAATAGTGTTTCTTAGGACTTGGGCCCATGTTTTAGGCCCATTTTCATGACTAAAGAGGGGAAATTCGTGTAACCCCCAAGACACACTCCCATTTCAGATTTCTCACTCTCTCTCTAGGTTAGAACTTCTCTCTTGGCTCTCCCAAGTGGTGGTGGCTGCTAGGGTTTTGTTCTTCCCCATTTCTACTCGTTTTTCTTCATTTATGGCCATGGAAGGCTAGACTTCAAGGGTTAATCCCTTTGGTATTGTATTATCTACTCTTGAGCTCTTGTTATTAATGCAATTTCATTTTCTCTTCTCTGTTTTCATGTTTATCGATGTGTAGTGGTTTGCTTAATTCCATTTAGTAGAGATAATACATGAATATAAATGCTTAATTTGTATTAACTCGTAAAAACTCCAATTCTGGTTTCTGATGCTTAATTAGAAGTTAGGGTTTGGAGTGATAACTGAATTTTCGCTTAGTATTTGGTTATCACGAGTTGGACAGAGGAGAGGAGAGGAATCGATCTTTAGTGAGCTAGGATTGAGTAGTGTACGTAGCCAAAGGGGTTTGCCCGCTTTTGTTTCTGATTTTCTTAGTTTTTATATTCTGTTTATGTTTTGTTCTTCACATTTGTCACACACAAAAACCCCCCCATTTTACTGCACACTACGTGTTTGATACTTTGCCTAGACCGATATTCGCTGGGAAACGACCTAGGATCACCTTCCTAGTACTACAGAATAAACACCTTTTATTTTGATCGGGTACGGCCTCGATCAAAATTTGGCGCCGTTGCCGGGGAGTATCGGTTCTTGCCAAAGATCATACAGTAGTTAATTAGATTAGTTAGTGTAGTTAGTGTGTGAATAAGCATTCTGATAACTGATTGAAAGTTGCCCTGTTTGCTGATTTGCTGTTCTGCACAACTGATGCTATTCTAGTGATTCTGTGAGTGTCATTCAACATAGCTGCGGGTGGAATTTTTGCACGAAAATTGGTATCCACACTTGTTTCATCATATATTAGTGTGTTGATGCATCACAGACACTCAGATATGCACTGGTTGTGAGTTCCAGAAAAATTTTCCATGTTTTAGCAGCACTTACTATAAATAGGCATAACTTTTGATCAGGTTGTCGGAATTGGACGAATTATATATCAAATCGAAGGGAAAAATTCAATAAAGAGATAATTCGCCAACGGCGGAATTAGAGAAAATATTGACCCCAAAATCCTTCGTTTACTATTTCTTTTTTATTTTACAAGTTTTATTTTCTTAGTTTTTGGTCCCTGTTTTAATTGTTTGACTTGGTTCCCTTTTGAATTTTGTCCTCAAACTTTCTGTGATATGTTTTCATGATTTTAGGGTGCTGAAAAAAATAAAGAAAAAAATTTTAAAAAATAATAAATTTTGTTGCCGATTTTGGTCATGCATATCTGTTACAGTATGCTATGGTTGATGCTGTTCTGTTCAGTACATGACTAGGGGCAACCCAAGTTATTTGCATCCTTACAACCCTGAAATTGATAAAACTTATCACAGATTAGTTAGACAAAATAGGAATCAGTCATTAGGTAGTGAGTCAGAGTCATCTTATAGTCCATCTAATTCTGATTCTGTTTTTATTTCTTCTATTCCTTCTACTTTTATTCAATCTGATTCTATACATTGTGATAACATGGCTCAACCCCCACCAAGGGAAAGGACACTTAGGGAGCTGGCTGCACCTGACTTCACTATTGAAGACTCGTGTATCCGGTATCCTGATGAGGATGTTCCTTTTGAGCTTAGAACAGGACTAATCCATTTGTTGCCCAAGTTTCATGGTCTTGCAGGTGAGGATCCTCATAAGCATCTCAAGAAATTCCATATAGTGTGCACCACAATGAAACCACATGATGTGCAAGAGGATCATGTCTGTCTCAGAGCATTTCCACATTCCTTAGAGGGTCTAGCACAAGATTGGTTATCTGACTTGGCCCCTGGTTCCATCACAAGCTGGGATGACTTGAAGAGGGCATTTCTAGAAAAATTCTTCCCTGCAAATAGGACCACTGCAATCAGAAAGGAAATTTCTGGTATCAGGCAACAACATGGAGAGAGTCTCTATGATTATTGGGAGAGATTCAAGAGGTTGTGTGCTTCCTGCCCTCACCATCAGATCTCAGAGCAGCTTCTCATCCAGTACTTTTATGAAGGTCTCAACTTCATGGAAAGAAACATGGTAGATGCTGCAAGTGGTGGTACATTGGGAGATATGACACCCTTACAAGCCAGGAGCAAAATTGAGAAGATGGCTTCCAATTGTCAACAATTCCATGCAAGAAGCAACAGTGATGCAATAGTTGTGAGGGATGTAAATGATGTTGGTGCAGACTCGGGCAAGGTTGAGAAGCTTGAGCAGAAAATTGATTCTCTCACAACATTGGTCACACAATTGGCTGTCAATCAGAAAAAGATGATACTTCCTGCTAGAGTGTGTGGCATATGCACATCCATTGAGCACCCCACAGATGCATGCCCTTCCCTTCAGCAGCAACAGCCGATGACAAGTGGTGACCAACCCGAGGCCTATGCAGCAAACATATACAACAATAGAGGCCCACAACAACATAATCATGACCTCTCTTCCAATAGATACAACCCTGGATGGAGGAACCATCCCAATCTGAAGTGGTCTGATCAACAACAACAACCTCCTCCTAATGTTCCATTTCAGAACACCGCTGGACCGAGTAGACCACCATATGTACCTCCTCCAATCCAGCAGCAAAGGCACCAACAACAGCAGCAAGTGGTTCATCCTGCACCATCAGCCCCTCCATCCAACCAACCTACCTTGGAGGAGTTGGTGAGGCAAATGACCATGCAAAACCTCCAATTTCAACAAGAGACTAGAGCATCCATTCAGAGACAAGAGGCATCCATTCAGACTTTGACAAATCAGATGGGTCAAATGGCAACTTCTCTCAACAACTTGCAATCTCAAAATTCTGACAAGTTGCCATCCCAAACTGTGATCAACCCTCAGAATCAGAATGTGAGTGCCATCAACCTGAGGTCGGGAAAGCAGATTGTCACACCCACACCACAACCTCACCTCAACAATGATGCTCTAGCTTCCTCTAAAGGGAAGAGCCAAGTGGTAGATGAAGGTGAGCATGCTAGCACCAAAAAGAATCATCCAACTCAACCCTCCTCAACTTCAACCACAAGCCCTGCTGTTGTCCTACAACCTCCTCCTGTTCCTCTTCCATTCCCACCAAGAGTGCCTCAAAACAAAAGGGTGGAAGAGGTGGACAAGGACATTCTTGACACATTCAGGAAGGTGGAAGTCAACATACCCCTTCTTGATGCAATAAAACAGATTCCAAGGTATGCGAAGTTCCTTAAGGAGTTGTGCACTCATAAGAGAAGACTCAAGGGCAATGAGAGGATAAGCATGGGAAGGAATGTCTCCGCTCTCATAGGTAAACCTATCCCTCACATTCCTGAAAAATGTAAGGATCCTGGAACTTTCTCTATACCTTGCATCATAGGCAATGTTAAGTTTGAAAATGCTATGCTAGATTTAGGAGCATCCATAAATGTCATGCCTATGTCTGTTTTTAAGTCTCTTTCTCTTGGACCTCTTCAACCTACGGGTGTAGTGATTCAATTGGCAAATAGAAGTACTGCCCACCCCGCAGGTTTGATAGAGGATGTCTTGGTTCGGGTTGAAGAGTTGATCTTCCCTGCTGATTTTTACATACTTGATATGGAAGATGACTCTCCCCGTAATGCTATTCCTATTATTTTGGGGAGGCCATTTTTGAAAACAGCCCGAACCAAGATAGATGTGCATTCAGGTTCACTTTCCATGGAGTTTGATGGCAGTGTGATCCGATTTGACATTTTCCATGCTATGAAACATTTTCCTGAGGATCACTCTGTTTTCCATGTGGACTTGCTTGATGATTTGATAGATGAGCATATGCTTGACTTTTTGCATCATGATTTTGAATTGCCATCTTTCACTGATTCATTTACTTGTCCATCATGCACTAACTCTGGATGGTGCACCGCATGCACTGAAATAGCCCAGTTTTTAGACTCTGCTACTGCATCTGATGATTCATATGTTATAGATTCAGATTATGCTAACCCTAACCCCATATCTGTTATGCATGAGTCTGATTTACTTGTTCAGGTGCAGGCAGCAGAATCCATTTCTGCTGTCCCTTTAGTTCCATCTATTATGCAGGCACCCTCATTGGACCTGAAGCCCCTCCCTCCTCATCTCAAATATGCTTACTTGGAGGATGAGCAGAAACTCCCAGTGATCATCTCTACCTCACTTTCTGTTGATCAAGAGGAGAAACTGCTGGATGTGATAAGAAAGAACAAGAGGGCAATTGGATGGACTTTAGCGGATATTCCTGGAATTAGCCCCTCCATGTGCATGCACCGCATTTTGTTGGAGGATGGGGCTAAACCAGTGAGACAACCCCAAAGACGATTGAACCCCCAGATTCTTGATGTGGTAAAGAAAGAGGTCACCAAGCTGCTCCAAGCGGGTATCATCTACCCAATTTCAGATAGCACTTGGGTGAGCCCGGTGCAAGTTGTCCCCAAGAAGTCTGGTGTCACAGTTGTAAAAAATGAGAAGGATGAGCTGATTCCCACTAGAGTGCAGAACAGTTGGAGAGTCTGCATTGATTACAGAAAGCTCAACCAGGCGACTCGCAAGGATCATTTCCCTCTCCCCTTCATTGATCAGATGTTGGAGCGCCTGGCAGGTAAATCTCATTATTGCTTCTTAGATGGATTCTCTGGTTATTTTCAAATTTGCATTGCACCAGAGGACCAACATAAGACCACATTTACCTGTCCTTTTGGCACATTTGCATATAGAAAGATGCCTTTTGGCCTATGCAATGCTCCTGCCACATTTCAAAGATGTATGATGAGTATTTTCGCTGACTTGCTCGAGCATTGCATAGAGGTCTTCATGGATGATTTTAGTGTTTATGGCTCCTCATTTGATGCATGTCTTGATAATTTGACTAAGGTGCTTAACAGGTGCATTGAGACTAACCTTGTCTTGAATTTTGAAAAATGCCACTTCATGGTAGAACAAGGCATAGTCTTAGGGCACATTGTTTCGCACAAGGGCATAGAAGTTGACCCTGCTAAGCTGCATGTAATATCACATTTGCCTTACCCCTCTTGCGTGCGAGAGGTGCGTTCTTTTCTTGGTCATGCAGGTTTCTATCGCAGGTTTATTCAGAACTTTAGCAACATTGCCCTTCCTCTTTCCAAGTTGCTTCAAAAGGATGCCCCATGGGAATTTGGAGACCAATGCAAGAGGGCATTTGATGAATTGAAGAAAGCACTGACCACCACTCCCATCATCCAACCACCTGATTGGACCCTCCCATTTGAGCTCATGACTGATGCTTCAAATTATGCTTTGGGAGCAGTTCTCTCCCAAAGGGTTGGTAAGCTGTCGCATGTGATTTATTATGCTTCTAGGACTTTAGATGCAGCACAGGTTAATTATACAACAACTGAAAAAGAACTTTTGGCTATTGTTTTTGCACTTGACAAGTTTAGATCATATTTGCTTGGTTCTAAGGTTGTAGTGTACACTGATCATGCTGCTCTGAAGTATCTTTTGAAAAAGACAGATTCCAAACCTAGGTTGATTAGGTGGATGTTGCTCCTCCAGGAGTTTGATCTTGAGATTCAGGATCGGAGTGGTGCGCATAACCTTGTCGCAGACCACTTGAGCAGGATAGAGAGAGAGGAGGATGCATTTCCTATCCGAGATGACTTCCCGGATGAGCAGCTTTTATCTTTACATGTTTCCCATCCCCTTCCCCAAACTCCTTGGTTTGCAGACATTGTTAATTATCTAGTTGCTTCTGTTTTTCCTGCCTTGGCATCCAAAGCTCAAAGAGACAAATTAAAGAGCGATGCCAAGCATTATGTATGGGATGACCCCTATTTATGGCGTTTTTGCAGTGATCAGGTCATTCGCAGGTGCATTCCAGACCAGGAGATCCAATCGGTTCTCCAATTTTGCCATGCTTCACCAGTGGGAGGCCACCTTGGTACTCAAAGGACAGCACGAAAGGTGCTGGATTCTGGATTTTATTGGCCTACCATTTTCAAGGATGCGAGCAACATCTGCAGCTCGTGTGAGCAGTGTCAAAGAGCAGGAGGCGCCCTATCTTGGAGGCAACAGATGCCGCAACAACCTATGTTGTTTTGTGAGGTGTTTGACGTCTGGGGTATAGATTTCATGGGCCCCTTTCCTGTTTCTTTTGGTTTTTATTATATCTTACTTGCTGTGGATTACGTATCCAAATGGGTGGAAGCTAAGGCCACCAGGACTAATGATGCTCAGGTTGTTGTAGATTTTGTCAGGTCTAATATCCTTTGCAGGTTTGGCATACCTAGAGCCATAGTCAGTGACCAAGGCACACACTTCTGCAATAGATCCATGCAAGCTTTGCTCAAGAAGTATGGGGTTGTGCACAAAGTCTCTACACCCTATCACCCCCAAACCAACGGGCAAGCGGAGATTTCAAATAGAGAGATCAAGCGGATTTTGGAGAAGATGGTGAAGCCTAATAGAAAGGATTGGAGCACACGATTGGAGGATGCTCTGTGGGCCCATCGGACCGCTTACAAGGCACCCATAGGGATGTCACCCTATCGGGTTGTCTTTGGTAAGGCGTGCCACCTGCCTGTGGAGATAGAGCACCGTGCATATTGGGCTGTGAAGCAATGTAACTTAGCTCTTGATCAAGCGGGTGAGGAGAGGAAGCTGCAGTTGAGTGAGCTAGATGAGATCCGCTTGGAGGCCTATGAGAACTCCAAATTCTACAAAGAGAAGACCAAGAAGCTTCATGATAACTCCATTTCCAGAAAGGAGTTCTTGGTTGGTCAAAAAGTTTTGCTCTACAACTCTAGGCTTGGACTCATGAGTGGAAAGCTCCGCTCTAAATGGATTGGACCGTTTGTAGTCACCCAAGTGTTTCCTTATGGCACTGTGGAGATCAAGAGTGAGTCCACGAACAAGAGCTTCAAAGTCAATGGCCACCGACTCAAGCCTTTCCTAACCACCCCTTCTTTGGATGATGCACCTATGGAGGAGGCCTCATTGGTCGACCCCACTTTTGAACAACCATGACTTAGGGAGTCTCCTTTTCTCCTTCCTTACTCTTTTTATTACACTTGTCTATATCTGTCTGATTCTGCTATTTGTGTTCCATTGAGGACAATGTGTGATTTAAGTGTGGGGGGAGAGTAGTTTAGGTTGCATATTTTGCTTTGATTTTTTTTAGGTTTTGCTTAGTTTTGGGCATTTTCTTGCATGTTTTTGCTTCATTTTAGTAGAGTTTTGGTATCTCGTGTCTGAATTCATGCATTTCTGTGTGTAAAGTTGCTTTTGATAATTAAGAGGTGGTAACACTGTGATAGAATTGTCCCTTTTGTGAGGATTTGAGCCTTAATTGTGGGTGGATTGCTATATATGCCACCTAATTTTCTGTCATGTGTGATTGCACTCTGGATTACTTGCACTCTAGAACTTGACTTGACTCTTGTTGATACTTGATTGCTCATGCACATTTTGAAATGATTTAGGCACTTTCTTTCTTGAATAAGCTACTAGCCATATGAGCCTACCTTGAATGAATGTATCCTTTGCTAGCCCCTTTGAGCCTTTTTATCCCTTTCCTTGTTCTTTAGCTCATTACAAGCCTATGACTGAAAAACCATGATTGTCCTAACCTTAGGGAATTTTGGAGCTTTGGAATTGTTTTGGGAATGGGTATTAGGTAAGAAGTATGCTTTATGCTTTAATTGGTTGAGTTCTTGGTTTTGCCTCATTGGTTGTTATAGTTATGGCTTCATCTTCATGCCATTTGTGTTGTTTCTTCTTTTCTTTTTGTATATCTCTCAAAAACAAAAAAAAAATAGAAGACAAAAATACAAAAAAATAAAAAAAAATGCAAAAATAAAAAGAAGAAAAAAAGAAGAAAAAAAAAAGAAAAAAAAGTGAATAAAAGGTTGTTGAGGCAAAGAGGATTGGAATTAGTGGTTGTTGATTTTGGGGTGGATTTTGCTTACTTTTTACTTATTCTCCATTGCTCCTCTATTCCCTTGGTTTTAGCTACATTCCCATATTTTTATCCTACCTTGTCCTTGGCCCTATTACAACCCTTAAAAGACCCTTTTGATCATTTTGTGCATGTGTGTTGATGGTTGATGTTAGAGGCTTGTCAAGCTTATGGTTGTGTTTGTTTTTCATGATGTGCCTTGAGTGTAAATAATGATTAACCCCAAACACTTGAGTGTAAACACTTTTGAGTGATCCTTGTGAGTTTCTATCATCTTTGTGACTATCCTCTTGATGTCATTGGTTTCTTTGCATACTTGAAGTAATTGGATGATGTTCGCGGATGCTTTGACTCTTTGATCCTTAACCATTTTGTGTGCTTGAGTTTGCCCATTTCTTTGCATTTCCTAGAATTCATTGTGAAGTATGTAATCTCTTAGGTTAGCATTTCTTAGTTGTAGTCATCTTGTTGCATGATTCACTTTGGTGCATATTGATCTTCATAGTCCTATCTTTTGGTTTTGCCCAGGAGTGCAAAAGGATAAGTGTGGGGGTATTTGATGAGCATTTTATTTCCCATTATTCCTTGCATTATTTTACTCCTATTATTGATACTTGTTGCCCATTTGACATTGATTAGCTTGATTTAGTGATTTTGAGTTTATTGGACTAATATTCCGAATATTGTTTAATTTGGGATTATTTAGCCTAATTAATTCTATTTCTATTTTCAGGTAATATTTGGCACAAGGACACTTTGGGATGTTTGGAAATGAAGATTGAAGCATTGAAGTGAAGATTGTAATTTGCATTTAGGTCCCTTTTTAATTGTAATTTTTAGAATAGTGTTTCTTAGGACTTGGGCCCATGTTTTAGGCCCATTTTCATGACTAAAGAGGGGAAATTCGTGTAACCCCCAAGACACACTCCCATTTCAGATTTCTCACTCTCTCTCTAGGTTAGAACTTCTCTCTTGGCTCTCCCAAGTGGTGGTGGCTGCTAGGGTTTTGTTCTTCCCCATTTCTACTCGTTTTTCTTCATTAATGGCCATGGAAGGCTAGACTTCAAGGGTTAATCCCTTTGGTATTGTATTATCTACTCTTGAGCTCTTGTTATTAATGCAATTTCATTTTCTCTTCTCTGTTTTCATGTTTATCGATGTGTAGTGGTTTGCTTAATTCCATTTAGTAGAGATAATACATGAATATAAATGCTTAATTTGTATTAACTCGTAAAAACTCCAATTCTGGTTTCTGATGCTTAATTAGAAGTTAGGGTTTGGAGTGATAACTGAATTTTCGCTTAGTATTTGGTTATCACGAGTTGGACAGAGGAGAGGAGAGGAATCGATCTTTAGTGAGCTAGGATTGAGTAGTGTACGTAGCCAAAGGGGTTTGCCCGCTTTTGTTTCTGATTTTCTTAGTTTTTATATTCTGTTTATGTTTTGTTCTTCACATTTGTCACACACAAAAACCCCCCCATTTTACTGCACACTACGTGTTTGATACTTTGCCTAGACCGATATTCGCTGGGAAACGACCTAGGATCACCTTCCTAGTACTACAGAATAAACACCTTTTATTTTGATCGGGTACGGCCTCGATCACATGTAAAAGTCAAAGCATGCATTAATGCATGTTAACCTTTACCTGCATTGCAGAACACACCAGACCGAAGTATCATACAGTACATACAAATAAAACGCGGTATTAAGTTTTAGTACTTTATTTTCGTCCAACATCAATTTTGAATAACATACATCACATACAAATAAAATGGATATCAAAATCCATAACAAATATATATAATTAAGTTTTGGCATTTTGGTCCTTTTTCACTTTGGACCTATTTGCAAGACTAAAAAGTTTTTTTTTTGGGATTTGATTTTTGGCCCCCATGTTAGTGTTTTTGGTCCCCATTTTGTAATTTCAAGAACAAACATAACCTTGACATTTTTATTATTTCTGTCTTCGGAGTCACGAAAGTGTTTTTAGTCAAAGGAGAGACGAAAAAGAAAAATATATCTTTTCGTGAGGGATGAGAAAGAAAACACATTAGAAGTGTTTTTCGTGAAGGATGAGATGAAAATTATTCTTTCTACCAAAAGCCACCTTAATTAATGTTGAGAGAGAAGATGAACTAAATCTGTTGCAGAACATTCGAAAAAATAAATAAAAAATAAAAAACGAAGAAGAAGATTGGGTTTTTCTTTTTTTTTTCCTGAATTGTGAACCTCGTGATCTCTCTATTCACGTCAACACCTGTGTTTGTTTGTTTCTAAATCAATTTCATTCCAAAAATTTTAGTCTCTCTCTTAAGGGGTTTCATAAAAATCAATGCTTTCAGAAGTTTCTTCATTCAATTTCTCATTCCATTCAACGAATGAATCAGATTGGTAACTGGGTATTCTCCATCACCATGATGAGTATTGTCATCATGGAAGTGGGTTTTCTTCTAATACCCAGATGAACATTTCCAACAACAACAATAAAAAAAACCACTTTTGTGTTTATCTAGTTTGCCTTTTGGCAGAAAGAATACTTTCCGTCTCATCCCTCACGGAAAGATATTTTTTCTCTTCCGTCTCTCCCTTGATGGAATACACTTCCGTGACTCCGAAGACGGAAATAATAAAAACGTTAAGATTATTTTTGTCATTGAAAATACAAAATGGGGGCCAAAAACTCTAACATGGGGGGAAAAATCAAATCAATTTTTCTTATTGCATGCGGGTCGCATGTTGCCCTCCCAAATATGACCGCTTTTTACTGGGCAGGCAAGCCCAGCCTTAATTGAAAATTGGGCTAAAAATTCAAGCCCCAACAATTTTTGCAGTGGGATGGGCGAGCCTGCGGGGTTAAAATTCCTCCACTCTTAGTTTTATGAGATTTAGTCCTCAAATCCCATGTTTTAACTCCCAACCCCTAAAAATTTTTTAATCCCAAAAATATCCTTCTTCCCCAACCCTCTTTCTCATCTATGTTCTCATGCTAAAACCACAAACCCTTATTCACCATCAGCCACCCTCACCCCTTACTACAACAAACTTCAACAGCCAGCCGTCGCTTCCACCACCCACCCAAAGACCTACTCACAACCCCCTACGTCCCTGCCCCCAACTGCCACAACAGAGCCCCCTCCCCCATTTTCTTCTTTCTTCTCCCAACAGTTCTCAAGCATCATCCCTCCTTTGTAAACACGACTGTCTTCACCACAACCCTCTTTCCCCTTCAACAATTTCTCCTCCTAGAGCCTCCAAAAAAAAAAAGAAAGATAATATTCATGAAACAGGAAAACTAAGAATTTCTCTTAGGATATTTGTGACGTAGGAGAGAAAAGGTAATATTTGTTTTTTGATGGTTGGTTTCCTCGCCTTCCAGATTCATGTGTATGAATTATATAAGCTAAAAATATTATTTGTGTCAAACCTCAAGGATTCTCTTTAATCTTTATAATCCCCAACCTCATTTAAATGTGTGACCCATTATGATTGTTTTGTACACTGTACATTGAGTAACTCATCTAACGAAGTTGAAGATCCCCTATCAAACCATTGGGGTATAGAAGCTTGTTCTAAATCTGGTCTGACTCTTGTGAAGTTTGGGATTTGGGGTTTGAAAGGGAAGATGAGAGAATTTGAGGTTTGAAGAGAAAGGTATTTCAATCATTTTACATTTAAAATGAGGTTTGTGGCTAAAATATGGGGTTTGGGACTATAACTCTAGTTTTATGATGCATAATGGGCTGCCACTCAAGTATGCACTTAAAGGCCCAATTGTTGATAGTTCAGAGCTTTTTTTTGGATGAGTCAGTGTTGGATGGAGTGGGGGACCATGAAGAGCACGAAATTACAAGGTTGGTCACACGCATCTTTGGACACACTCACTATGAAGCATAATCTCACCATTTAGGTAGTAATTTAATGAATTCTTCACCTATAATCAATGGCTGCCACTAACCACCATCAAATCATGCTAATGCTAATGGAAGATAAAATAAAAATTAATTGAGAGATCAATTCATTCTATAACAAAATGGTAAGGTATCCATTTCTAAACAAGTATAAATAATAGAACAAAACTGATATTAACAAATCCGCCATGAAACAGAAAGATCTGTAATCTGTTATATAAATTAAAACATACAGCAAATTAATCTAAGATTCATTTCATAATGACTATGGTTCAATGAACATATATCATCCGAGAACAAATCAGAAAAATTAAATATAAAAACATAATAGGAAAACAAAAGATTTGGGGTCAGATCTAATGCACAAATATAGATCTGTAATCCCAGCCGCACTCAGTGATCTGAAACACATCCCCCGGCGAGGTCCCATTATGCGATTTCAAAGGAACCTTCAACTCGCAACGAACCTTGGGCTTCAACTTCCCACTCTTGAACAAACCCAATTTGAATCTAACCTTCAAATTTAGCGTCACATCGATATCGTAAACCCCAGATCCCTTTTCCTTGTTCAGCTCCGAAACCTGTTTTTCTCCGAGTGGCATCACTTGCTGACCTTTGAAGACAGCGCTGATAAAGCTCGTCGTCTTCTTGTGCTGAAAAAACGGTTGCAGATTCTGAGAACCGAATCTGACATCCTGGTACAACGCACGCGCTTCGATGTTGTCGTAGTACACGCCGAGCCTCTTGTTAGGGTTACGGACGGTGATGTTGAGGGCAAGATTGTAAAAGAGGGTGTTGTTGTTGGTGTAGTTGAATTGGGTGAGCGTTGCATCGTTGACGTGAAAATTGATCACGTTGGGGCGTATGATGAACCAGAAGAGAAGAGCGACGATCGCTACGATGACGAGAATGAAGGTTAGGAGTTTGCAGATGAGGCTGAAGATGCAGCCGCAGCAGCATTTGACTAAGCCGCATAAGCAGTTGCAGCAGCAGTTACCACCGTCGGAGCGGCGGTGGTAGTGAGATTTGGGCGGTGGCGGAATGGAAGGGCCGTAGTAGGCGCCGTTCAATTGGGACATCGCGGAGGAATTGAAGTAACCGATTCGAAATTTCGGAACGTTGGTAAAGGTAAGGTTGAAAGATTTAAAGAATATATAATAAAGTTGAAGGGAGGAGAGAGAGTGAGTGGGGTGTGGGGTCTAACTTCCGAGTAATGTGAAGTAGTGGTAAAGTTTGGAGTGGGTTTTAAGAAATAGTAAGCGCGTGCCGCGTGATGCTGATAAGGAAAATACACCCAAACTAAAACCACTTAACCACTGATCATGACGAAAGGATAGGATTGCAGGCAAAAGAAAATAAAAACGGATTGCTTGTACTTTTTCAAGAAAGCTCGTTTTCAATTATTAAAAAAAATGAAAAAGACGTTGTTCCCTCGAGTTAATGCATACATGAAGTAACTTTCTTAAATATTAAAAGAAAAAAAAAGTTTGATAAACCTCAATTTTTTTTTATATTAAACGGGACACAAGCCTAAGAGAAAATTACATAATCATACGAGGAAAAGCAATCCCATAAGCATCCTCACAAATGAGGGAAAATAAGGAGGGAAGGATATCCTGAACAATAGTAGCCTGAATGGCCCAAATTCGCAAGATAATCAGCACAACGGTTCGTCTCTCTAAAAACATGACGAATAACAAAGTGTGGTTGATGAGCTAGTAAAGCCTTGATCTCACGGATAATGGTTAAGCAAGTATGATATACTTTATAAATACCTTTCACCATGTTGACACATGTTGACAGTGGTGGAAGAATCCATATCAATCTCCAGACATTGAACACCCATATTGATGGCTTGTTTCATACTCAAAAGAAGGCCCCAACATTCAGCTACTAACGAAGAGCAAGTACCTAAATAGCAGTGAAAACCCATAAGAAACTTCCCGGTGTGATCCCGAAGCAAACCCCCATAGGAAGCCGTTAAACAATCACGCTTAAATGAACCATCAACATTAAGCTTCAACCAACCATCTCTAGGAGGCACCCAGGAAATCAAAAGCTCATGCTTGTAGAGAGTAGACGTCATAGGATTGGCAACAACATTAGTAATACTCCTTGAGTAACTAATAATACGATGATGAAAAGAGGAATTAAGAGTGCTAGAATTGGAAAACACCAAAGCATTCCTATCTTTCCATAACGACCAAAGCATGACAGGAAAAACCACTGTCCAGTCCACATCACAAACTTCAGCCTCCTTGTTCTATAAATTAAAAAACAGCCAGTCATTGATGTTCATACTACAAAAGTTATTCCAGGCAGAGGGTTTAACAATGCGCTTCCAGCACATAATGACATCATTACAATTCCGAAGGAGATGCAAAATAGATTCCGGACTGCTGGAACACCGCGGGCAAACATCATTCATAGTCATACCCCGATGGCGGCGCTCTACGTTAGTCAAAAGTCTACCATGGCAAACTTTCCACATAAAACACTGTAGGATTCTCATGTTTTGATGCTAACAATCTCTCTCCAAGCAACAACATTGGCAACAAGCAAGCTACACCACATGAAGATTAGAATTAGGATTTTTATTAATTCTATTTCAATGTAATTTTTATTTTATGCAATGCATCTCATTTGTGTGGGTAGCTTAGGTGATTTTAAGAATATTTAAATAATGTTTGATTAAGAGTGAAGATACTTTTAATCTTGATTAAATAGCTTGTGAAAATCATTTTAGAAAAACTTTGTTTTTATTCAGATTCTGATCAGTTTACTCGAGTAATGAGTATTGGTTCACTCGAGTAATTTATGCCATGACAGGTTAATCGAGTAATGGTTTACACATCACTCAAGTAACTTAATCTGACATGTTTCACTCGAGTGACGTTGTTTGGTTTACTCGAGTAATTCAATCAGTGTTGGGAAAATTTTAAAAGGACTTAATTTTCTCTTTCATAGATATACTTTTATTCTTACAATTTTCTAATACACTTTCAAAAGCAATTCAAGAGCTATTTTTACATCTTTCAAGAGCTATCAAGATTCAACAAAGAACTTTTCATTCTTCACTCTATTTTCTATCATTGTTCAAATATTCTTGAGATCATATTTTTGTTCTTAGTGGTTGTTGAAGATTTGCAATTTGTGATTGCATTATTGAAGTTTCAACACAAGTGAAGAATCTCACAAGGAAGACTTTGAGGATCAAATCAAAGCAAGAAAAGAGGATTGGTTGGAAGCATCTTCAATCAATTAGCAAGGAAATCTAGAATTCTCAAAAGGGGTAGATTAGATCAAAGTGTTTGGTACACACTTTGAGTTGGGTTTTAAGATAGGAGAACTAAGAATCTAGTTGCATCTTAAAACATTGTAAAATCTACATTTGAAGATTTCTAGTGAAGAATCTCTCTTGATTTAAGAGGGGACTGGAGTAGCTTTCAAGTGGGTGAAAGTGAACCAGGATAAATCCTTGTGTCTCTTTTATTTTCATTCCTTGTATTTCATTAATTCATTAACAATTGCATTTTTAGGTTAGAATTGGGGGTTTCTTAATTCTACTCAATTGATCTAAAATTGCATGTTAATATTTACTGAAATTGTTCATATTAATCATTCATAATTTGTTGAATCATCATAGCATTGTTATTCTTGAAGAACTCCATTGAAAACTAAGTTTTAAATTGAATTTTACCCAGTTTACTCGAGTAAAGTTCTTGTCACTCGAGTAATCTGCTTTCAGTTTATAAACAATACTCGAGTAGGTTTTCTGTTACTCGAGTGATTTAAAATTTGCTTTCGTAATACTCGAGTAATTTCCTGAATACTCGAGTGAAATTATTTTTGGTTGCGTATTACTCGAGTGAAGACTTGAGTTACTCGAGTAATCTGAACTGAATTTTTAGAAAACTTATTTTTCATAAAACCATTCTCTTAGGTGGACGAAAAATCTGTAATAAGGCTTCAATATTCTATTCACCCCCCCTCTAGACTATATTGAGCCGCTTGTTGGTTTCCAACAAGTGGTATCAGAGCTCGGACGAAAAATCCGAGCCTTAAAAAGCTTTTTCGAAAAGATCCTTTTTTACTTGGAAACAATGGGCTCAATTTCAAATCCTTTTGGTGGTGAAGGAACTTCCATTAATCGTCCTCCACTATTTAGTGGTGAGGGTTACGCTTATTGGAAGGTCCGCATGAAAATTTTTATTCAAGCCATAGATATGGAAATTTGGAACGCCATAGAGAATGGACCTTTTGTTCCTCAAACGAAAATAAATGATGTTGTTTCAATTAAACCTCAATCGAGTTGGGACAATGATGATAAGAAGAAAGTTGCATTTGATTTAAAAGCTAAAAATATCATCACGTCCGCTCTTTCTTATGATGAGTTCTTTCGAGTATCTCAATGTGTTGATGCTAAACAAATGTGGGACACATTACAAGTCACACATGAGGGCACTTCGGAGGTTAGAAGGGCTAGGCTAAATACACTCATGCATGAATATGAACTCTTTCGTATGTTACCTAATGAAAACATAGGTGACATGCAAAAGCGGTTCACTCATATCATTAATCATCTTTCTGCACTTGGAAAAGTTATAACTAATGGTGAAGTTGTTAATAAGATTTTGAGATGTCTTAGCAGGGAATGGCAACCTAAGGTGACGGCCATTATGGAAGCTAGAGACGTGGATCAAATTGATTTAGCAACTCTATTCGGAAAGCTTCAAGAGCATGAAATGGAGCTTGGACGGTTATCCATGAATGAAGATGCCGATAGAAAGAAAAAGGGGATTGCTCTTAAATCAACTTCAAAATCCCTTAAGGCACAAGAGGAAAATTCTCAAGTGGATGACTCGGACTCCGATATAGATGATGAGACCCTTGGCTTGCTAGTTAAAAAGCTTGGTAGGTTCTTTAAGAGTAAGGGAAACTTTAATAAGAATAGACAAAGAGATTCTAAGGACTTACAACCAAGAAATAAGACTAACAAGGATCACATCAAGTGTCATGGATGTGGAAAGCTTGGTCACTATCGATCAAAATGCCCAAATCATTCTAAGAAGTCGGAAGGTGACAACTCTAAGTTCAACTCATCTAAAGGAAAAAGGGCTTACATAGTATGGGATGAAGTAGAGAGTCAATCAACATCTAGCTCGTCGGATGATGAAGAACTTGCAAATCTATGTTTAATGACAAAGCTTGATGAAGAGGAATCTTCGAGCATTAAATCAAGTGAGAACGTCAATGAGGTAGATTATCTTTCCGATGCTAGCTCAAGTTCTAATTCTCCTTCATTCAATGAATTGTACAATGTGTATGTAGAGATGCATAAAGAGTTGAAGAAACTTGCTAAAATAAATGTTGAAAGAAAGAATTTCATAATGAAGCAACATGAAAAGATAATTGAACTTCAAAAAGATTTAGAAGAACTTAAGCTTCAAAATGAAACTCTTGAACTCATTTATGCAAACTCTACATGCAATTGTGAATTGAAATCAAATGAGACTCCATCTTGTGAAAATTGCAAGTCTTTGGAAAAAGAAGTTTTTAATTTGAATGATCGACTTGCAAGGCTCATGAAAGGAGATACTTCATTAGATCATTTGCTTTCAACTCAAAGGAACAATAGCAATAGATCTGGTCTTGGCTATACCAAACCTAAGAAACGCAATTATCGCAAAGTTGGTGGATTTTCAAAGAATAAGATTTCTAAAAACCCAACTTGCCATTATTGTGGAATCTTTGGGCATACCACGAATAAATGTAATATAAAGAAATTTGGTATACCAAGCGGTGAATATATTTGGATTGTTAAGGGGACTTCTCCCCATGCTAACAACAAAGGACCCAAGACCACTTGGGTACCTAAGTCAACCAAATGATATCTTTCTTGTAGGTGTGTCTTCGAACCAAAGAGCGCAAATGGTATTTGGATAGTGGTTGTTCGAGACACATGACGGGAGACAAAACGCATTTCATGGAACTTACTCCGAAAAGTGATGGATTTGTGACATACGGCGACAACAACAAGGGCAAAATTCTAGGAGTCGGGAAGATCGGTAACGTATCTAATCTTGTCATAGAAAATGTCCTATACGTAGAAGGCTTAGAACACAACTTGCTTAGTATAAGCCAACTATGCGATATAGGCAATTATGTGACTTTTACTCCGGAATTATGTTTCATTAAGTCTTCTATAGATGATAGTGTTAAGTTTGTTGGTCGTCGCTCTAATAACACTTACTTAATTGATTTGGATGAGATAACTTCACTATTTTCAAAATGTTTCAAATCTTTTGATGATGAAATTCGTCTTTGGCATAGACGAATTGCTCATGTGAATGTGAATCAATTAAACAAACTTTTGCGAAAAGATTTAGTAATTGGTTTGCCTAAACTAAATTTTAAGCTTGATGGCATTTGTGACTCTTGTCAAAAGTGCAAGCAAGTTAAAAGTTCTTTTAAACCTAAAAATGTGATAAGCACAACAAAGCCTTTGGAGTTAATCCATATGGATTTGTTTGGCCCTTCACAAATTAAAAGTTTAGGTGGCAATTACTATGGATTTGTTTTAGTAGACGATTTTACTAGATTCACATGGACTTTATTTTTATCCGCAAAAAGTGAAGTTTATAAATGTTTTAAAAAGTTTGCCAAACTCATCCAAAATCAACTAAGTTTGAAAATTGTGTCTATTAGAAGTGATCACGGAGGTGAGTTTGAAAACACTAGAATTGATGCGTTTTGTGATAAGTTTGGTATTGATCATCAATTTTCGGCCCCTAGGACTCCGGAGCAAAACGGAGTTGTAGAAAGGAAAAATAGAATATTAGTGGAACTTGCTCGTACTATGTTGATAGAATCAAATGTTCCTAAATATTTTTGGGCCGATGCGGTAAACACTGCTTGCTATGTGCTTAATAGAGTTCTTATTCATCCGCATTTAAATAAAACACCTTATGAACTTTTAAAAGGGCGAAAGCCAAATATTTCACATTTTCATGTTTTTGGGTGTAAGGTGTTTGTTTTAAATAACGGAAAGGAACCGGTCGGCAAGTTTGACTCTAAAGCCGACGAAGGCATATTCATAGGTTATTCAACTCATAGCAAAGCATATAGAGTCTACAATAAAAGAACATTTACCGTTGAGGAATCCGTGCATGTTGTATTTGATGAATCTTCGAAAGGAGATTGTGTTGTTTCTTGTGATGATAATATAGGTACATTTTTGGATCATGAGAATTCAACATCACAACAAATGGAAGAGAATCAAAATGAAGATAGAGAGGTGCAAGCACAAGATAAAGACTTAGCACAAGAGATTCAACCTCAATTACCAATAGCTTGGAAGTCCAACAAAAATCATCCGATTTCTAATATCTTAGGTGACATAGCGAAGGGAGTGGTAACCCGACGCACTTTAAATAATTTTTGTTATTATGTTGCCTTTGTATCTCAAATAGAACCTAAGAATATCAAAGAGGCTCTTCAAGATGATCATTGGATTATGGCCATGCAAGAAGAATTAAATCAATTTGAAAGAAACCAAGTTTGGGAACTTGTGCCAAAACCCGATGATCGTCCTGAAATTGGTACTCGGTGGGTCTATAGGAATAAGTTAGATGAATCGGGTATTATTGTTAGGAATAAAGCTAGGTTGGTAGCACAAGGTTATAGTCAAGAAGAAGGAATCGATTACGATGAGACATATGCTCCCGTTGCTAGATTAGAAGCTATTCGTATTCTTCTCGCTTTTGCTTCAATTATGAATTTTAAATTGTTTCAAATGGATGTTAAGAGCGCCTTTCTTAACGGATACATTCAAGAGGAAGTTTATGTGTCACAACCTCCCGGATTCGAGAATTTTGAGCATCCGGACTACGTTTTCAAACTGAAAAAGGCTTTGTACGGTTTGAAACAAGCTCCTAGAGCTTGGTACGACCGACTAAGCAATTTTTTATTACAAAAAGGTTTTAAACGAGGGACTGTTGACACTACACTTTTTATTGAACGTTCCGGTAAGGATATTTTATTGGTTCAAATATATGTTGACGATATTATATTTGGTGCTACTAACGATAACTTGTGTAAGAAGTTTTCAGACTTGATGCAAAGCGAATTCGAGATGTCGATGATGGGAGAGCTTACATTCTTTCTTGGTCTTCAAATAAAGCAGCTTAATGATGGCATTTATATTCATCAAAGTAAATATTGTAGAGAGCTTCTCAAACGTTTTGGAATGGATTCGTGCAAATCTGCTTCTACACCAATGAGCGTTGCATGCTACCTAGATCAAGATGAGGCTGGAAAAGCGGTAGAGGTAACGAAGTATCGTGGTATTATTGGTAGTTTGTTATACTTAACTGCATCTAGGCCTGATATCATGTTTAGTGTATGTATGTGTGCACGTTTTCAAGCAAAACCGAAAGAGTCGCATCTAACTGCTGTCAAAAGAATAATGAAATACTTAAAGGGTACAACAAATACTGGACTTTATTATCCTAGGGATGCTTTTCTAAAACTTATAGGTTATTCGGACTCTGACTTTGCCGGTTGTAAAGTTGAGCGAAAAAGTACAAGCGGAACATGCCATTTAATTGGTAATTCACTTGTATCGTGGTTTTCTAAAAAGCAAAATTGTGTAGCTTTATCAACCGCGGAGGCCGAATACATAGCTGCAGGTAGTTGTTGTGCTCAAATTTTATGGATGAAGCAACAATTATCTGACTTTGGTTTAAATTTGACAAAAATCCCTATAAAGTGTGATAACACTTCGGCAATTAATTTGACTAAAAATCCAGTATTACACTCAAGGACAAAGCATATTGAAATTAGGCATCACTTTTTGAGAGATCATGTTCAAAAAGGTGATTGTGTTATTGAGTTTGTTCAAACTTCGGATCAATTAGCTGATATCTTTACAAAACCATTACCAAGGGACACATTTTATAAGATTCGAAGAGAACTTGGTATTTTTGATGAATTAACTATTAGCTAATTGTATTTGATGCTTTTTGTAATCACCTTCACGCCTATTTCAATGTGATTTGTATTTTGAGTTGTTGTATCTTATTAAAGTGTTTCTTAATTTTTTTTTATGTAGTTATGTGTGTATGTTTTCTATAATATGCTAATTGCTTTATTTGTATGTGTGTTACTTGCTACATGCTAAGTGTTGCTATGTTTTTGTGCATGAAAAATGATTTTGCATGAAAAATTGAAATTTTTGAAATTCTGGACAGTTCACTCGAGTAACAAAAAAATTTCACTCGAGTAATTTTAAAAACTCTTTCGTATTACTCGAGTAATTCTGTCTGTCACTCGATTAATTTTAAAATGACTTTCGTATCACTCGATTAAGTTCATCCATCACTCGAGTAAAACCTTTTTATCTTTCGGCATACTCGAGTAACTTAATCTAACATACTCTTTCACTCGAGTACTGCTCGAATCACTCGAGTGACGTATGAACATTACTCGAGTAACTTACGTGATTTTAAAAGCTGAACTGTTGAAATCTGCATCATTTTCACGACTTTTTCTCTCTCTTGTTCGTCTTTCTCTCTTCTCTCTCATACGGGTCTTCATCAAATCATCATCTTTCAGCCACAAAACTCACAAATCATACAAATCTTTTCAATATTTCCTCATTATATCATCATTTCTACTCATTTCATCAATCAATTTCACCAATTTTATCAAAAAAAAAAAAATCCGAAAACCCCAAATCAAAACCCTAACCCCCAAAACCGAATTTGCTTTTTCTGAATCAATGGCTTCTTCCTCTCACTATCAACCTCCTCAAAAGAAAGCAAAGCAAGGAGCAGGTCGTAATGATTCTTGGTTTTCTGGAATCAACCGAGATTTGCGGGAACCGGCATTTATCAATCGCTCTTTTGGTCTTACAAGGTATGTTAAGTTTGCTTGGTTGCGTAAGGAGCAATTTTCGTTTGTAGAGGATTTAGAATTTCAGAATTTGAAGAGGTTTTTGGAATTTGAGACTCATTATTACCCTAGGCTTGTCAGACAATTTTATCAGAATTTTACTAAGCTAGATGGTGCGTATCAAACAATGGTTAGAGGACATCATTTTGTTATAAAGCCTACCGATTTGACTATGATGTTTGGTTTAGAAAACAAGGGAACTTTTATTGGTGATACTGAATGTCTGGATTTGGATGTGGATACTAATAAGATTTATACTGATTTGTTGCGTACTGGTGAATCTTGGGGTGATAGAACTACTAGAACTGTATCACCTTTGCATGCTGTGGATAGGGTGCTCATGTATATTATCTCTTATTGTTTGATTCCGAAATGCAATCAAAATTATGCTCAATTGGGAGATGATGATCTTACTTTGTTTCATGGGATTAAAAAGAGGTATGAGATGAATTGGAATAAAATGTTTTTAGCTCGTATGGAAGCTGCTGCTCAATCTCCTCCTACCCAATTCTTGCCATATCCTATGCATGTCACCAAGATCATGAGGTATTATCGTGTTCCAATCCCTGATGATGAGCCAGCTGAAAAGGAAAAGAAAAATAACTGGTGTCTTAATGATTCGCACATTAGTTATATGAAAATTGCTTGGCATAGGGACAGTCGCACTTGGTTATGGAAATCACAGATTAAGGAAATGGCTGAAGCTGCAAAGACTGCAAGGGCTTCAGGTTCTAGGAAAAGGAATTTACTTGGTGATAGGGCTGGTGCATCTTCTTCTGCTCCTCCTTCTTCTACTGATCCGATGGATACCGATCGTGTTGAGGACTATATCGATTTGGATAATCTTGGTACTCCATTTGATGCACAGGCTGCTCATGAGTCATTGGTTGAGCACATCAATGCTCAATTCACTCAGTTGGAGATGAGACAGGATGTGAAGAATATTGCCATGGAGCATCGTTTGATGGATTACATGTCTGGATTATTTTCTCACCATTTTCCTCCTCCTCCACCTGATTCCTAGACCTGTGGATGCTGATGATGTTTGTTGTTGATTTTTGTTGCATGTTTCATTTGCATATTTTCTGTTTATGTTTCTGTTTCATGTTTCTGACTCTGTTGCTACTATGACTTTAGGACCTCGTGTATGGTCTAGTTTGTTTAATTTCGTTTTGACTATCTGCTATGATTTGCTGCATAGTGTGATGCTCTGATATTCTGATATTATGGTGCTATATTCATTGTTTGTTTATATTCGTTGTGGCACTATTATAGTTTATTTTGGTATTGTCTTTATTGTTATATATTTTATATACCATTGTGAACTACTTATCTTCAACTTTTGGCAAAGGACTTTTCTCAACTTTTCTATCTTATCTTTTTAATGATGCCAAAAGGGGGAGAATATTTTGTTGATGTTGTTCTTGTAGGTTAAGTTTTATTATATTTTTCCTAGATGTTTTACATTTAGGGGGAGTATGTTAAAACTTAGTGCTTAATTTGAAAGGAGGTTTGTCATCATCAAAAAGGGGGAGTTTGTAGGATTCTCATGTTTTGATGCTAACAATCTCTCTCCAAGCAACAACATTGGCAACAAGCAAGCTACACCACATGAAGATTAGAATTAGGATTTTTATTAATTCTATTTCAATGTAATTTTTATTTTATGCAATGCATCTCATTTGTGTGGGTAGCTTAGGTGATTTTAAGAATATTTAAATAATGTTTGATTAAGAGTGAAGATACTTTTAATCTTGATTAAATAGCTTGTGAAAATCATTTTAGAAAAACTTTGTTTTTATTCAGATTCTGATCAGTTTACTCGAGTAATGAGTATTGGTTCACGCGAGTAATTTATGCCATGACAGGTTAATCGAGTAATGGTTTACACATCACTCAAGTAACTTAATCTGACATGTTTCACTCGAGTGACGTTGTTTGGTTTACTCGAGTAATTCAATCAGTGTTGGGAAAATTTTAAAAGGACTTAATTTTCTCTTTCATAGATATACTTTTATTCTTACAATTTTCTAATACACTTTCAAAAGCAATTCAAGAGCTATTTTTACATCTTTCAAGAGCTATCAAGATTCAACAAAGAACTTTTCATTCTTCACTCTATTTTCTATCATTGTTCAAATATTCTTGAGATCATATTTTTGTTCTTAGTGGTTGTTGAAGATTTGCAATTTGTGATTGCATTATTGAAGTTTCAACACAAGTGAAGAATCTCACAAGGAAGACTTTGAGGATCAAATCAAAGCAAGAAAAGAGGATTGGTTGGAAGCATCTTCAATCAATTAGCAAGGAAATCTAGAATTCTCAAAAGGGGTAGATTAGATCAAAGTGTTTGGTACACACTTTGAGTTGGGTTTTAAGATAGGAGAACTAAGAATCTAGTTGCATCTTAAAACATTGTAAAATCTACATTTGAAGATTTCTAGTGAAGAATCTCTCTTGATTTAAGAGGGGACTGGAGTAGCTTTCAAGTGGGTGAAAGTGAACCAGGATAAATCCTTGTGTCTCTTTTATTTTCATTCCTTGTATTTCATTAATTCATTAACAATTGCATTTTTAGGTTAGAATTGGGGGTTTCTTAATTCTACTCAATTGATCTAAAATTGCATGTTAATATTTACTGAAATTGTTCATATTAATCATTCATAATTTGTTGAATCATCATAGCATTGTTATTCTTGAAGAACTCCATTGAAAACTAAGTTTTAAATTGAATTTTACCCAGTTTACTCGAGTAAAGTTCTTGTCACTCGAGTAATCTGCTTTCAGTTTATAAACAATACTCGAGTAGGTTTTCTGTTACTCGAGTGATTTAAAATTTGCTTTCGTAATACTCGAGTAATTTGCTGAATACTCGAGTGAAATTATTTTTGGTTGCGTATTACTCGAGTGAAGACTTGAGTTACTCGAGTAATCTGAACTGAATTTTTAGAAAACTTATTTTTCATAAAACCATTCTCTTAGGTGGACGAAAAATCTGTAATAAGGCTTCAATATTCTATTCACCCCCCCCTCTAGACTATATTGAGCCGCTTGTTGGTTTCCAACAAACACTTAATTCTCTGGGGCCCCTGCCAACTCCAAACATAGTCAAAAATGGACTTCTGACCTTGGGCATGAGTATTAGGAGCACGACCAGAAATACAATCCGCTGCTGATTTGATTGTGAAAAGACTAGAAGCCTCACCGCCCCAAGCAACAGAGTCTTCTCCCTTATTTGCAGAAGGAGGGAGAATGCTCAAGATTCTAGATTTAATATCTCCAAAAATATTAAATCTACATAAATAATAGTGCATTTAAGAAAGATAAAATTTTTTATACTTATTTTTTCAAAAATATTTATCCAATTAAATTGCTCATACTCAGCCCCAAGGGCTCCTGAACCCTTTAAGTGAAAATAAATAAATAAGTTTTTGCTATTAATTGTCCATCGTTTCATAAAAATATAAAAATTAACAAAACTTTTTTTTTAAATATTAAAAATTACATTTTTCAATATTCTTTAACAATAGTTCCTCTGATTCTTGACTTTCGGTCTTTGAGGCTTTTTTTTTCTCATTCCATATCTTTTGTTTTTTTTTCAATTCTAATGCATAAACATATTACTCCTTTCGGTCCCTAATATAAGCACCATTTGACCAATTTCACTCCCTTTAAGAAAAGTAGGTAAGTTAGTTATTTTGTATTGGAATTGTAAATTTTAAATGTATATTTACCAATATATCCTTTTGATCTTCTAGTCATTAATTGGTGTTTCTTTTCCCCACAAACATGATAGAGTATATTAAATAGGGTTAGTTTTGTAAAATTTTAGAAAAGGTGCTTATATTTAGGACCAAAATTTTTTGGTCAAATGGTGCTTATATTAGGGATCGGAGGGAGTATTTTTTTTCACCTTTAACCATTCGTTCAATTATTTTTCTTATTTCTCATTAATTCTACTTTCATCATTCTCTCATCCCTAAAGTACTATACATTAATGAATGAACACATTTCGTAATAAAAATTAAATACTACTCCCTCCGGTCCCTAATATAAGCACCATTTGACCAAATTTTTTTGCCCTAAATATAAGTATCTCTTCTAAAATTTTACAAAACTAACCTTATTTAATATACTCTATTATGTTTGTGAGAAAAAGAAACACCAATTAATGACTAGAAGATCAAAAGGATAGATTGGTAAATATACACTTAAAATTTACAATTCCAATACAAATAACTAACTTACCTACTTTTTCTTAAAAAGGGGTGAAATTGGTCAAATGATGCTTATATTAGGAACCGGAGGGAGTACTACAATTATTAATAAAAATTAAATAAGAATATTTTAGACAAAACACATATAAAATTTACAATAAACAACACTTTTTTTTAATATACATGTCAAAATCTAAAAAGCCAAAAATTAAAAATCGGAAGGAGTATATAGCTCTTTAACAATTACTTGTGTGATTGTGTCATGTTTACATTTGCCTTAAAAGATACTCCCTCCGTTTAACATGCATGTAATGTTCTTTTAGCATTTTTACTATGTTTCATAAGTCCTGTTCTTTTATAAACCCAATATATAATTAATAATGCTATTTTTCCAAACACACCCCTATTTATTACTCTCTTTTTCATTTCCATTACATTTCTCTTTCTTCAATAATGATTATATAGGTGCATTATAGTCAAAATACAAAATATCCTTATATCCTTTAACCATTTCTTAAAACGCTGCATAACCTTAAAATACATTACGTATAAAACGGGGGAGTAAGAAACCTCAATACCATGTTTATAGATAATATTAAAAGTGATAAATCCCTTTCCTTGAAGTTTAAGATTTAGCATTTGACTAAAAGACATATTCTTAATGTAACATCCTAATAATATTTACCCTTAATTACCCCATTAGGCAAAATAACGACAATTAAAATTTCGTTTTTTAAAACTATTTTGACTTATAAAATTCTCTGTCAATTTGGACAGACTTTCCTTTGTTTATTGGATATTCCAAAAAATTAAGTTTTTCCTATAACCTGTGCAAATCAAAATATTCATTTCATCCAGATGCCAACAGGGCCAAATTATAAAAGTGCAACAAGTGCGTCCACATTAGAGTTAAAATATGCAACATCCCAAATTTAATCCCAAGTGTAGTTAGTATACTAATAAATCTTCGGATGATGGGAGTGATAATTATAAGTTAAGTTAGTGGGCTAGAAGCTCATTGTAGGAGTTTAAAGCATAGAATATTTGGAAAATTAGAAATATAAGATCTACAATTCTAAACCCAAATTCCATCGTTGGATATGAAGTAGGAAATATGAAGAAGCTTGCTTTAAAATTTGAGCAAGATCCAACGGGTAGAAAAGAAGTTATAGCATTTTGAAGTGTTTAGGAGCAGACCTCTAAGTCCTCGCTCAAGCGAGAATTCGTTCGCTCAAGCGAATGCTCTTAGTGCAGACCTTGATTTACTGAGATGTTTTCGCTTCAGCGAGATCTAGCTCGCTCAAGCGAAAATGGTTCTCGCTCAAGCGAAAATGGGCTTCGCTCAAGCGAAAATGACTCGTGCAAACCCTGAATTCCCAAATTGAGTTTTTAGCTCAAGTGACTGTATTTTCGCTCAAGCGAAAATAGTCTGATGCAGCTTAAAACGCGTTTTGGTCTCCTCTCTCATTCACTCCTCCATTGTTTCTCTCTCTCTAGGGCTCGAGTTTCCCCAATTCTCTCTCTAAATTCCACCCAAAATCTTCACTCAAATCCACAATAAACTACAAAAAATCAATCCCCATCACATTTAAACACTCAATCCTTCCTTCAATCTCTCAATGTTCCTCTCTCGAGTCATGGGTATGAGTTAGGGTTCCAAGAGCTTCAACACCCATTCTTGATTTCCATCATTCCAATTTCAAGGTAAGATGATTTAAGCTTCCCTCATCTCCTCCTTAGTGTTGTACGAATTCTCCACTCTAATCTCTAACTATTTTCACTTATTTTGCTCTATGGCTTATTCTCTTTCTTCTCCATAGCTTGGAGCTTTCTCTCTCTGTACTCAAGGCTTTGGAGTCAAGCTCTTTTCCTCTCATTCCATACAAATTGGTGGCTATTTTATTGAGGTTCAAAGGGTTGGGGTTTGGTACTCCCTTCTCTCTCTACAAGGTTAAGGTAAGAAGGTTGTGTTACCTTAGCTTAGGAAATAGGTTCTCTTTGGTTATAGTGGTGACTAGGGGTAGAGGGATTAGTAGAATACAAAACCTTAGGGTAGTTGATATGAAAATAAATGAAATAATTAATAGTGAATAGAAAGAAAAACTAGTGTAATGTATGAGAACAAGTATATATGATTATGGTTAGAAAAGGAATGATTGACTAAGTAGATATTAAATTAGGGAGTAATGAGAATAATTAAGTTGACTATTCATAAGAAAATATAAAAGAAATAAGGGTAGATAATAAAGTGAAAATAAATAGAAACTTAAGAAGTAAGATAAAAGAATAAGAAGTAAGAGATAAAATGGAAAGTGATGCTAAGGAAGATAATAATGAAAATAGAGTTTGGAGTCGATAAAGAAAAGAAACTTGTTATATGCTCGTAAAGATATGGAAAATTATGATAGAAATGGAATACGACAATATAAGGATAATTGAGAGGCATATAAAGAAAAGGAAAGCGTTAGTGGTAGACTTGTTTTTAATATAGATTGATGATGGATAATAAATATGGAAACTATAGAGAAATGTATGCTAAGTGAAAATGATGAATGTATGCTAGGGGAAAATGACGAATGTGTGCTAAATGAATATGTTAGGAACTCTGGAACATAGAATGGAATTAGAAGGAAACTGAGAACTGAATGAACTAGTATGAGTGTTAATAATTGAATAATGGAATTATATTTGTAACACCCCAATTTGGACATAGAATTTTCACTAAAAATTTGCGCCATTTTTTTTTATAACATTATCTAAGTCAATTCGGTTTAATTCTTTTACAAAAAGATTTTCATAAATACAATTTAATTCATTTGGTTTACAAAAATGTTTTGGTACTTAGACTTGCGTCATAAAATTCTATTCCCAAAAAGAGATGTTAACATCCAACACATTTCCAAAAACTCATTTTCTCAATGTCATATTTAGTCGATGGTTAACTTGCGGAAAAATAGTTTAATTACTTTATGAACATGATATATAACAAAGAAACTTCTTTTATTTCATTTAAAATAATCCATATTACAACTGGGGTTACATTCGGGATAGAGTAATCATGTCCTACCCATCCAAAGATGGAATACAAAACAAAAACTATCCTAGACTATTAGTCTTCATCATTTTCCTCCACCGCAATTGTCTGGAATATTCTTTGATTGCTGCTTCTGCTTCCTCCTCGTATGTGCGTCGTCTCGCGATCCTCTTTCGACTTGAGCAACTGTTACCCGAGGTAGTACCTGATCTGTCATCTGTGAACATTGTTCCCCAATGTTCACAGGAAAGGGAAATAGAGAGAGTAAGCACTTCCGAACGATATGATCATCGACGGCGCGGGCTTACAATAGGGGAATATTAAGACCAAAAGGGTAATTATCATGAAACCATATCCATAATATTTAATCATCTTTAGGCTCTAAGTTTTTTTATCGTAACCACCGGAAATTCGTGAAGGGGTACCACCACCGAGGCTCAAGGGTTTGGTAGCACACACGTTACATCTCCTCCATCATTCCAACCACATCCTAGTTCGGAAAGCAGATGGGACGCACAGGAACCCTAACCATGCTGGCATCGAATGTCGAAGGTACGCACCAAAAGTATCCAACAACCGAAGTAAAATCATTTCATCAATACAGTTTCAAAAATGCAGCGACATCTAGCCCCATTCGGGTTCCCTCTCACCATCTAAGATTTTCTCAAGGGGGCGACAACGCTATCTCTAGTTGATCCTGCAGTTCCTCGCTACGACATTGCCTACTACCGAAAGATAAGTTCTTGTAGTCTTGTCCCGCCTAGAGAAGCACTCAAGGCTTCTTGACGTTCACCGTCCTTGCCCTCCCCTATCGCAATCATCACTTGAAGAAACACCGACCTCCAAGCATACCTGAGTATCCATAGATAATCAGGGTGTCTTTCCTCTCCACTACTTCACTCTCAACGTGTAGGTTTAGGAAAGGGGTTCCTAAGTCTTTTAAGTCTTTTAAATCTTTTAAGTCTTTTAAGTCTCTTCTTAAACCTAAGTTTTGGTCGACCCATTGTAAGCCTCGCTTCTAACGGGCCTCGACCTCTAAGGGAAACATCAAACATCCTTCTACAGTACAGTGGATTCCACAAGACTTAGACCACGGCACAGTCATCCACGTGGCCAGTCACTTAAAGGGGATATTTAGCAAAGTTATTTTGTGCCGCTTGCACCATCACTGTACACTACTATCGCTTCCGCAATTTCACATTATTCTTTAACCATTCATATATTTCATAATAATATTTACAAAATATGTCAAGTCCTTTTCATGGAACGACCGGTCGAAAAACACAAAGAACTCTTTTCATAGGAACCACCGAACATTAATTATCTTTCCATAAGATGATCCATTATTTCCAAAATATAATATACAATTCAAAAATATTCAACATGGCATAATCAATTATCAACCGACATACAATAAATATCGAGGAATCGTGTTTTTCGTATAAACGGCGGGATACACACTCAATTGCCGTTTTACTACTCGACCGATAGATTCCTAGTTCCGACCTTTGAGATGATACGGAACGTCCTAATATTACCCTACATGCCACTATGTCTTAAGAAGGCTTCTCTCTCACCTTGAGTTGAAGCTACAAAATTAGTGTCCTCTTGCTTTGAAGTCACGTCACCCAAATCCGAACGAAAGCCTTTACCAAATAATATTTACAAAATAATTTCATAAATAACTACTCAATTACAAGTAAGCAAACCACAAGACCTATGTCCTTAACAACAATTTCCTTTATCACTTTTAGAAAATCCAAAAGACTTGAACCAAAACTTCCAATACTTAAAATAAATCATACTTTACAAAATCCAAAACCTTTAAAACGTTAATGGAAATTTTTAGAACTAATTATTAAATCAAAAGAGATTATTAACTCAAAATCAACAACAACTACCACTCAAGGATTAACATAAGCCATTTAAAACAAATAACTTAAACTTGATGCAACCTTTTTAATCATTTGGACAACCAAGAAACACATTTTTAAAATCAATACAAACACTTAACACATCAACAATCATTCTAAATTATGAACTCATTCACTTATCAAGTCAAAACAAGTTCTATTTTAAATATCATGCAACTATATAAAAATCTTCTCTGGACAACAGCACGAATAAAGTTGCATTACTTCACAGTTACCCAAAAATTCATTCTTTTCAATTTCCTACTAAAAGATTCACATCCAAATTCTAAAAATGAAATTAAGCTTAAGAAAGTAATGTTTTTTCCACACTTATCCAATTATGGGCAGCACTTAAATTATTTCAATTCACCTTAAATCTTATAGACATACTACTAAGGTCAATATCAAACAAATCTGGACAGCCACTCAAACAAATTGCACTTACTCACAATTTTCATCAAATTAAAGTTCTGACCTCTATTTTCAAAGAACTAAGAATTATAACTCAAAAATACTTATAACTTATAAAAACAGTTACATATGGATTATTTAAAGAAGTATCGTATCACGTAGACAACAATATTTATAGCATACATTTACTTATCTAATGAAATACTATAATTTGCCTAAAAATTCTTAACATTATATTTTTACATCAAAATACAACCCACTTCTTATTTACTAAATTCAAACAATATGATAACTATACCCAAACATACACACATACATTAAAATCATTTTTATAATTACTTAAATCAATTTATTAAATTTGGACAGTATACAATACAAACTCAAAATCACTTTTACAAGACATTCCACAATTATCATACAAGCACCAGTAAGACAGCAATTTAGTAAACAACTAGAACATTAAGGCATACATTTACAAAGTCATTTTTATATTTCCTTTTTAACTCTATATATAAAAAGTCTTAGCATAAAATTCACATATTGATTTAATCCAAAACAATTTCTATCATTGGTGCCACACACTTTAGATTTTTAGACAGCATGCATACTTAAACTTAAAAATTCAATTTCTCTCAAACAGAAAATCGAAAACACATGCCGTTTCTTCCTAAATTCTTATTACAACTTCTACTATAATAAAATGACAAAATTAAACAAAATAAAATAGTTGCATCTTCTGTACAGCCACAGAGAAGTTGCATTACTTCAATAAGTTCAAGTAAAACAATTCAAAACAATTATATACAATTCTAACTTATGCCAAAGACTTATAACTACAATTATTTCTAATAAAATATTACTTTTTCATTAATTCTAAATTCTGGACAGCAACTTAATATTTTTATTTAAATTACTTTAATCACTCAAAAATACTTATTTCTATTTGTTTCTATATTACATTTGCACATATAAACAAGGTATCATTAACATTCTCAAAAATAATCATTTGGGATCTTAAATAAATAAATTTTTCAGATTAAAATTTAATTTTCCAGAATTAAAATGAAACTTTCAAAATTAATCTTTTCCATATAAACATGTAATATATTCCCTAAACATACTAAAACAATCATCAAATCAATTAGGAAAATTTAATTACTTGTATTCCTTTTTCTCTAAAATTCGACTAGCATATAGAAAAGTCAAAAAAATATTTTCAATTCCTAAAGCATCTATATAATATAATTACATCATTTGGTATACTAAAAATAAGAGGTTTAATCATTAACAAAATATAAAATAGATCTCTTTTAGAAAATAATTCACTCTTTCCAGCAACTAATATTTATAAACACATCAACCACATACTCATACAATTATTCAAAAATACATGTTCTTATAAGTTTATAACAACTACCATTTGTTCCTATTTCTTTTAAACAATTAACTATAATTTAATTACACATCAAACAACAAGCAATTTACCAAAAATAATTTCAAAACAACATCATAGACCTCACGGTCTATTATTTTTATTTTTCCAGAAATTTTTTTTTTGTTCATTTACTTAAATCAAACAAAAGGAAATAACATACAATCAAACAATAACAATTACATAAAAATTGCATAACATATAATTCCATACGCTTCAAGAACATCAAAATTTTCCAGAATTAATTTTTTTTCTAAAAAAAATCATTTCTAGTTCCTTTAAGTCATTTTCATTTCATTTCTACTTTAAGGAAAATACTTATTTGTTTTCATTCTTTTTAGAGACTTAATTATAACTAAAATATACATGAAATAACAACAATTATCACACAATATACATACATACATACACGGTCCAGAAAAGAAAATAAATAAAAACCAAAAATAAAAATCCATTTTAAATCTTTTATTCATTTCTATTCTCTTTTATTATATTAAACAACAACACAATACACATATTAAAATACACAATCAATCCTCATTTTTTCTAATATGTCACACGGTTCATATATATATATATATATATATATATTAGAAATTATTATTTTCCATTGTTATTTACTTATTTCTTTTTCATTCCTTAAAACAAAGAACAAAACAATTAAAAAGACAATGAATAAAAACTTTATTTGTTCACACAAAATTCTCTACAATTCTTATATTCTAATTAAAATAAACCCAGAAATTAAATTACTCAAACTTATCAAAAACTTTTAGCCATCTTAAGAATTAAAGAAAAGGGGAGATAAATCCCTTTAAACACCTTTTTGTGTCCCTTTTCTCATTCTTAATTCATATGACTCAAGAACAATATCACATATTCAATAATAATTTTAAAAAGAAAAAGGAAAATTTAGAACTTGAACATAGAAGAAATTTAGAAGGTTTAAACAAAAATATAAACAAAACAACTTAAAAATAGCTTAAATAAATAAGTGATTTTGGGTTACCTCTACTCCTTAAGCTTTTAGAAAACTTCAAGCAACAAAGCAACTCTTCCCTCCTTCCTTAGCTTATTCGTCCCTCTCTCTCTCTCTTTTTCTCTTAGAATTTTATTTTTTTTCTCTTGTAAAACTATCAAGGTTTTGTGTGTGAAAAATGTGGGAACTAAGGCTATCTATTTATAGGTGTTGAGGATGCATTTCCTCTCCATTTTTCAGAGCAATATTCGGCCCCCCTTCATCAAGTCTTAGTCAAAAAATTTCAAACACTACTTGGAACATGAACTAGCATTAAATGGGATTTTGTTGATTCCTAATGCATTTTAAATTCATGGTTTATTCTCACAAACTTCAGAACTATTCTTCCCCTCTTTCTACTACTTTTTGGACGGTTCCTATATATTAAAATAGAAGAGAAAATTTTTCATTGGTTCATTGTGGAGGTGCCTACATAATTATCCAATCATATATATTAACTATCAAAATTTTGATTTTCTACCTACTGTACAAAATTTTTCGTAAATATAAAAATAAAAAATTTATTTTTACATATTAAGATTCTACATTTTAATACGATCGTTTTCATATAAAGTTTATAATTTTTGGACTTACGGTTTGAAAGTTATGAATTTTTGAAGCCCTAAGGTCATTTCTTCAAAAATACACTTCCTAAGCTTTTCAAATATTTTAAAATAAGAAAAATACGAAAATACATTTTATTTAAATGATAATACATTATACAACTTCAGAAATGTATTTTTATTTTAAAAATAATTATACTTGAGTCAAAAGGTTATTAAATGCATTAAAACCATACATTGATTCTTAAACTCAAAAATTCGTTTACTACTGTAGCAGTGATAAAATTTCGAAAACTATAAAATAAAAATCAAAGCTTTACATTTTCATAATCTAGATTTCGATACGATCGTTTTGACATATCATTTGTAATTTTTCGACGTACGGTTGAAAAGATATGAATTTCTAAAGATAAGATACTCTAATCCATCAAAAGACAATTCATCTTTTAAAAATCATTTAAATCAAATACTTTACCTTAAAATATTTCATTTAAATAGGCTAGGGAAAACATTGGTATATATATAATATATACATATATGTCACGTATATATATATATTTCATATGATTTTTAATTAAATCCAGGTATCAAAATCAAGCATAATTTCCTAATTTCAATTATAAAATCACAAATAAATTGAGTAAAATTGTGGGTCTCACAATCCTCCCCAACTTAAAGATTTCTCGTCCCGAGAAATACGCACAGAGACAAGCAAGGAAACACACAAGGTTATTCAGACATTTCTACTACCCTTTACTTTGTTATTCACTTCTTTTGAGAATATACCCTTCCTTCGATGTCTACGTCGATCAACATTCTTTTACTGGTCAATCTTTGTCGTAACGCCGCGCGGGAGTCGAATTGAGTCAAGTTCAAAGGTAGGCAACAAACCATAATTGTCACAATAGTAGTTTGGTCAAACCAGAAGTGTTAAAGATAAGTGAGTATGAATTATTCATAAGGGATATTGGCATTTTGATAATAGACTTGATAAGAAGAGTTTGTTATTTTAGAACTTGGTGTCAATCCAGAAGTACTTTCTTGTATGCATATCAAAACCATAATCACCAGCTGAACTACTACTTATGCCATACAGGTACTTGTCACTGTTGACACCCAATTTTGTCCGGGGTCAAAAATATTATTTTGTAAAAATTTTGGGTTAATTAAATTTTTATTCTCAAATTTGTATAATTAAATAAATAGTGAGAAAAAATAAAAAGCTTGTTTGAATGTATTATTCTTGTGTATTGAGTTATTTTTGGGGTTATTTAAAAAATAAGAAAAGATATTGAAAAAAAAAGAGTTTTTTTGTAAAAAAATAAAAAAAACGAATTAAAAAAAAAAGATAAAAATGTGTTTTTGGTAAAAGATTTGATAAGTTTTTTGTGAGGATAAAAATAATATTTTTTTATTAAAAAGATTTGTTTTATTTATAAAAGGATTATCATCATATTTGTTTTGATTTTAAAAGATTGAGAATTGATCTTTAACAAATTTAAAAGATTTGATTAAGGAATAAACCAGGGAATATTCTACTGGGCTTTCAAAGCCTATCGGAGAAACCCTATTTTTCTTAACCTAATTTTTTCCCCTATAAATAGAGCTCTTCTCCTCACAATTTCGAAACAGAATTTTATACACAATTTTGAAAACAGAGATTTTTTTAGAAGCAATTTACTCTAAAAAAATATTGTGCTTCGATTTCCGTGCCTACTACTCTTCTACTTCAGTCTTTAGTCTCAGTTTCTCGGTTTTTGTGTTGAATAATAAAACACTTCCTCTGCCAGTCTAAGTTCCTGGCCTCCAACACAGTAATACTCCCTTCGTCCATTCCAGGTACCTCTTTTCATCTCTTTTGTTTTCAGTTTTGTTTTTTTTTGTTTTAAAAATATTAAAAAATAAAAATGTAGTCTTTTATATTTCAATTGTTGAGATTTTAATTATTATTTTTTATGAATCCTTTTTGATTGTTGAATAATAAATTTTTTTTTTGCATTATCAATTAATTATGAAAGTATTCGCCTACTGTTTCAACTTTTGTTAATGCGCCACGCTAATTAAAGAATTTTAGCCGATGACGGAAAATTTGGAAGATGTCCGGAGTGACGGTTACACAAAAGTCTATCTATTAGTCTTGAGGCATTTCTTTGCAATCGGATTTGGCCATGAGTGTTGGCTGGGTTTGGTTCTAAAAAAATTTAAAAGTTTGGAATTTTAAGGTAAAAGTAATACTTTAAAGTTGCCGACGATAGAAATTAGGAAAAGGACGTGGTTGCGGTTCCGTAAATTTTACCTAATTATCTTGAGGCATATTTTTTATATTAGAGTTGGCCATGAGTGTTGGCTAAATCTAAATGGCAAAAATCAAAAGTAAATATTTCGTTAAATCTCTTTTTAGTGTTAAAATCAATGTGAATAAATTCATTGATCCTTAACCGTTATAACAATGGTGAATATAAACAATTAAAAATAATTATTTCAAAGATAATAGTTTTGCTTACAAGTTTAGAATTTTTTTTACCGCAACACAATTTTATATCGAAAAGGAAATTTTGTAAACAAATCATTTTGAAATAATTTTTAGAACTAATTTTTATTGCTATAAATCTTTATTAAAATAGAAGTTTTAAATTCACCATTGTTATATCCAAATGTTATAGGATTTGATTTTATTCCGCAGAAAAATTCTATTTAGGCAACCCATTTCTCAATCATAGTCATTTATCATCTTTGATAATATGTTGACAAAAATGGGATATATAAAATAAAAATAATGAACAATTTTTTTTATTAATAATTGAAAACCAAACCAAAATAATCAAGCAAATAATATAGACCAAATAGGTAACCGTTCTTAGAACAGACGTGGTAGGGTGCTAATACCTTCCCTACTCGTAATCAACCCCCTAATCCAAACTCTGATACGCAGACCATTTTTTTTAGGTGTCCAATTGCACCATTCCATTTTTATGGATAAATCAATTGGTGGCGACTCCAAATCTCTTTAATTAATTTAAATATTAAATTAATTATATAATTATCTTTTTTTCATATTTTTTCGCGGCGCCCTTCGGGACGGTTGCGACAGCTGGCGACTCCGCTGGGGAAATTTGAGGGTTAAGCCGTAATTTTCCTTGGTCTCTATGTATTGTTTGATTTGATTTTTTTTTGTTTGGTTTTTCATTTTTATTTCTACATACTTGTGCCTTATTGATTATTTATTGTTTCAATGCATAAGCCCTATGCCCGGGCCCAACACCTTTTAGGTTTAGATAGAGGGTTAAGTAGTGTTGCCTTGAGAGACCTTCGGTCTCCGTATAGGCTCATGAAAACCCCTCGCTCAAACTGAATCCTTTCCGCTTGAAGCCTATGATGGGCAAGGATAGGAGACCCTTTGTCAATCAAATTGATCATGACAAGGGGCAGTTTGGGGACCTGTTGATAGGAGTCATAGAACCTACCCTTTGCATTTTTTTTGACTTTAGAAATTACTTGGTGTCTTTGGAATTTCCTTTTAAAGTTATGCATTAATTAACCAGCTTGCATTAAAAATAAATCCTCTTTTTCTTTTATTTCGTATTTGCTTACGCATATCCATTTGCATTCACGGTCCAAAATTGTAATATTATTGCTAAATCTCAGATTATTACTCCAATTCTTCGAAAGCATGGATAAATTCGGCATGTCCTTCCAGTCCGTTGTGGTTGAAGATAGGTCAAAAGTCATAGAAGAGTCAGAAGCTATACAGCGAGAAGAAGGAGATTGTCTGCCTAAGGGAGTCGTTATCCCCTTGCCAGCAATAGGGAAAATTGACTTTGAACCAAACGATTTGAGAGCTCTGAAACAAGTTTGGCAACAAATGAGGAGGTCCGAAGACTTTGCTAAGAAATATGGGCTCATAGCGTTCCTCATTCAAGTCCGACCCAACATTCCGATGTTGAAGGCTATGCTACACTTCTGGGATCCTTCGCTCCGATGCTTTACCTTCCAGCACATTGACATGGTTCCTACGATCGAAGAGTATTACAAAATAATAAATGTGGATATACCTTCCAAAGAAAAGGTCTATTTCCCTTACGAAAGGAAAACTACTGCAAGGATACTCTCAAGATTGTTGGGCATTCATGTCGGTAAAATTCAAGATCAGATGATAGATAAAAAGGGTAACCTGAATGCTCACTATCTCTTACAGTTTGTCCAAAACAACATAGATACAGATCATGGCCTGATTGCATTTGCTCTTGCCATTTATGGATTAGTAATTTTTCCAAAAGTAAAGGGGCAAATCGATGGTCAGGTAGTCAAACTATTTGAGCAAATAGAGTATAAGGTGAATCCAGCAATACCCATCTTGGCGGAAACTATCCGATCATTGAATCATTGTAGGCTTAATAAGAGGGGACGATTCCGAGGTTGTACTCAGCTCTTGACCATCTGGATGATCAGTCACCTTCCCGTCCAAACATGCTTCGATTTCCCTAAGATCGAATGGAATCTGTATAGACCGGGGTTTCATAACCCAGCAAGAGAATATGGTAATGCGGCATGGCCTCTTGAAATGCCGACAAAGAATCAGTGGATTATGTTCTTCCTAGGTTTGCAGGAAGTAATTTGGATGGCTCCCTGGATGTCTCATACCTATGCAGTGTATAGGTGTGGAGATAAACCTTGGGTTCCTCTCATAGGCCCATGGGGAGTTATTGGCTATGCTCCTACCCTAGTTAGAAGACAGTTGGGGTCAAAACAATTTATCCCCATGACCCATGGTCTAGCTGATTTCGAATTCTCGTACAGTGACGAGAATGTAGCCATGAAAGTCAAAGAAGCCACCGAAGCTTGGAAGGACGTTCGATATGTGAAGCAAGGATCTTCTACAGGAACTACTCCCGGATATCCTCTATGGCAGGCTAACCATGGAAAAGGCTTTGTAGCCCCTAAAGTTGAAGGTCCTCATCTTCCTATCCATAATTTCAATGAACCATTTGATTATGTTGCCGAGGCTGAAGGAAGATACGAGATAATGTACCAACAGCTGAAGGAAAAAGAGCTTGAAACTAAGGAGTTATGGAATAACAAGTTGCGAAGGATTGAAGAGGAGATGCAAGTTGAAAAAGGAAGGTCTGGTTGGATGGAACAACAAACTCGAAGATGGAAAAACGAATACTCAGACCTTGATGTTTCACTTTCTGAGAAAAACAAAATGATTGCTTCCCTCAACCAAAAAAATGGAGCTATGCGTTCAGAATTAAAATATTTAAAGTCAAAACTAGAGGAAAGCAGCAAAACTATTTTTCTGCTACAAGAAGAAAAAGTGTCCCTGGATGCGGATAGAGTCTATTGGAGTGATAGAAGTCAACACTTTGAAGGGCAGCACAAAGATCTTCTCCAAAAAACCTGCCAACTTCTTAATGACATCCAAGGACTTGCAAGGAAAGCGCAAAAAAGGGCAAGAGAGGCTGAAGAAGCTGAGGAGGAAGCACCACCTGGGAAGGCCCGAGAATTCTTAGTCACCATCAAGAAAGAATTGGAATATTTTGGGAATTTCTATTGAAGTAGGAGTAAAGAGGATTTTCTTTTTTTTAGAATAAGCGATTGCAGTAATAATGGTAGGACTAGATGAGTTTTTCTGTGTTTTTTTCGTTGGAATTTGATTTTGTAATAATGGAGATTTGGCAATAAAATTTATAATTTTGGATCACAATCATTCGTTCATTCATTCATTCATTTCTTCATCTTTCATAAATTTTTATTAAATATTCAAAAAATATGGAAATTAGGAAAACTGCCTCCAAAGCACCCTTATCGGACTCGATTGCAAGTTAAGATTATGGAAGAACGTGAGGCGAATCAAAAGAACGATACAGAGTTAGCAGAACTCAAAAGTCAAATGAATAAGATGATGGAAATGATACTCACATTACAAAAAAATGAATCAAATGGGAATGGGAATCCTAAAACCGATGATGTTGAACAGCTTGTTTCTCCCCAATATCCTCCGGGTTTCACCCCAAACGTTCGTAATAATCAACACAGTGCATCTGGGCAACACGTATACTCTATGGTCAATTGGCCACCCTACGGACTTCCTCCAGGATATGTCCCACCTTTCGCTGAAGAGGTTCCTATTCACGAGGAACTAACTCCGCACGTCGACGCTAAAGAAGACCCTACACATGTGGTTCACCAATCACACATCACTGCTGGGCCACAAGCCCATATCATTCCGCACATACCCGAGGCAAGGCTTGGGGGGAATAAACCACACTTTCCTAATGGCACTCAAGGCAAGGAGAAAGAGAAGTTGGATCTGATAGAGGAAAGATTGAAAGCAATTGAAGGAGCAAACTATCAAGGACTAAAAGATGCTTTTGAGATGTGTTTAGTCCCAGAAGTTATTTTGCCCCCAAATTCAAGTTGCCAGAATTTGAGAAGTACAATGGAACTACCTGCCCAAATACTCACCTCCATATGTATGTACAGAAAATGTCGGCATACCACAAGGATGACAAGTTATTGATCCATTGCTTCCAAGATAGTCTCGTTGCCGGGGCTTTGAATTGGTATATACGATTAGAAAAAGACAATATCAGAACTTTCAGGGACTTGGCTGACGCTTTTGTTAAGTACTACAAGTACAATGAAGATTCGGCGCCTGACCGCACTCAGCTTCAAAGTATGTTCCAAAAGCAGAATGAGAGTTTTAGAGAATATACACAAAGGTGGAGGGCCGTGGCTGCCCAAGTCATGCCTCGCATAGAGGAAGAGCAACAAATCTCATTATTTATATAAACTCTTCAAAATCCCTACTATGATTGCATGGTGAGTAGTACTGCTAACAGCTTCAATGCTTTAAAAAAGGTGGGAGAACGAATTGACAGTGGATTGAGGTGTGGAAAGATCACAGGAGACAATCTCGGATCGGGCACTGGAAAGAGACCAAATTTTGTGAAAAAGAATGAAGGAGAAACTCATGCCGTAACTAATGAAGGGAAGGGATATCCAAGAACCAACCATTATTCTAAGAATGCTTACACCAATACTTATACCTCCCGCCAACAGGGGACTCAATATCAGCCCAATACATATGTTCATCAAAACCCCCACCAGTACCATGCACCAACTGTTCATTATCCACAAAATCCCACCCAAACATATTTCACACCACAGGCTATAAACCCTAACCAATCATATTTACCTCCACCGATCCCCAAGCATAAACCAAACTTACACTTCCCAAGCAACCACAAACATAAGCCATGCACATCCTCCCCAACAAATTAAAAACACTAACCCAAACCAACATAATACATACCAAAGCCAGGATAGAAAGATCGTAAACTTCGATCCTATCCCAATGTCTTACACTGAACTTTTTACTTTCCTTCAAAAACGAGGGGCGGTGACTCCCGTCCCTGGGAAAGTTCCTGAAAATCCGGGACATTGGTATGATCCAAATGCGGCTTGTATATATCATTCAGGAGTGGTGGGCCATTCAGTAGAAAACTGCAAAGCGTTCAAGTATAAAGTTCAAAACCTAATCGACTCGAAGTGGTTAGATTTCAAGCAAGTGGCTCCTAATGTCTCAGGGAACCCTTTACCTAACCATTCCAGCCAAGGGGTCAATGCAGTAGAAAATTTCTGTGAAGAGATGTGCATAGAATGATTAGTGGATGTTAAGATGCCTATGAGGTTCATATTTCAAGAGATGTGTAAACAAGGTTTGATTGAAGTATTGGTCAAAGAAGAAATGGGGAACGATTTGGAAGTTTGTGAAATGCATGGGAGGACAGGTCACACTCTAGAAGATTGTGATGATTTTAAACGATTGTTGCAAAAACTCATGGATGCCAAGCTGGTCATGATAATGAAGAAAGGTTATAGTAATGAAATCAACATGATAGGAAGCTCAAATGACGAATTTGATACCATGATATCCCAGCGACGATTCAGAAGTTTGAACCAGCTCGACATTCCAGATAATGCGTTGTTACACCCCTCTAAAGCCCAGTGGGAACCAGTGATAGGGGAGATTCCAAACCCTTTCCCTTATAAGTCGGACAAATCAATGCCATGGAGGTACGGGAAGCCGTTGACTGGTATCCCAGGTGTATCTGACATAGACTCTACTTAACCTTTTGCTCCCCAACTTTGATCAATCTTATACCATCTATTACACACCCTTACATCAAAGCCCACCATAAGACTATGATTACTCCCTAACTACCCAACTTTTCACTTACTACCTTGCCTTCTTAGTACCACTTAGGGACCGACTCTAAACCATTATTCCCATAATTCCTAACTTTTCACACAACCGTACCATCACCTTGTCCCTTCAGCCTCCTAAAACTCATGTGTTATGCATACAAGTGTTACTTCCTTCATAACTTTATGAGGTAGGGTTCTGTTTTAGTCACGAGAATCCAAGAAAAGAACTTTGAATTTACCGAAATTTGGCATTTGGTCGAATATTTGGATGGATGTAATCATTAGATTGGGTATTTTCTGACAAAAAGGAAATCTTTTTAATTTGCAAGGGTCGAATTATCGCAGAAATCAAGGTCACAACTAGATAAAAAGGCAATTGCGTTTACAAAAATTGAAAATAACGTAGGGTAACGCCTTGACTTGAACTCCATTCACCTCCGGCAGTCTTTAAAATGCCACACCTTTCCAAGAACCGGTTTCCATGTTCATACCAGAATTTCTACACCTCGTACTTTAAGCACAACATTCATTGAACTCACAAAGATTTCAATATTATTGTATCATAGAAAGCAAAAAGAAGGAATAATCCTTCAACATAGCCAGTCAAGAAGCAAAAGTAAAATCCAACAAGAGAAGCAAACACACTAGTAGTGGATAACTCCACACCGTTTAAACAATTCATAACAACATTTAAAATATCGAAAAACTCCTAAGGCACAAACGTAAACACTGTCATTACTTCTTCTGATTATAGCGGAGACCCTTCCATATCCCAGCAGGCCGATTAGAACCTAATTCGCTTCTTGGCTCTGAGCAATCTTTTGAGATGTGTCCTGGTTTGTTGCAGTTAAAGCAGTTCGGGTTTTCATAAGGGCAGTTTGGTCCATAATGGTTCTTATTGCAGCGATTGCACAACGGAATTACTCCTCCTTGACCTTTTTCACTATTTCCATCACTACGAGTATTACCATTGCTGTTGTTGTTACTTTGATGGTTATTGTTGTTGTTACGCTCATTTCCATGCCTATTCCGATTGCCACTGCTACGATTGTTGCCTCCGGCTGAATTATTTCCTCTAGTTCTATTGTCTCTTCGTCCACTTCCTTGTCCATAAGGGCCTTGATATCGGGCTCCACTATTTCGGTTTCCATTTCCTGAGAGGTGCCTCACAGGACCACCACTTGTAACTTGTGCATCTGACTTCCCTGTTGAATCCTTCGACTTCAGACCACTTTCCACAATACTCCCTTTATTTACCAAGGTTGTGAACACATTTATCTCCAAAGGTGCCAGGGCTTGCTTAATCTCCGGCTTTAGACCATCCAAAAACTTTGCACACTTCGACCTCTCATTTCCAGCTTCTCCATAGTAGGGCATAAACCTCGCCAGATTCTCGAATTTGGCAGCATACTCCCCTACACTCATGCTACCTTGTTCCAATCGCAGAAATTCTAACTCCTTAGCTGTCTTCAGATGTTCCGGAAAGTATTTCACCAAAAGTCTATCTTTGAATTGATTCCAAGTTAGTGCTCCAAGTGCTTCTCCTAATGCTTGTTTCTCATTGCGCCACCAGTCGGCCGCTTCTCCTACCATCATGTATCCAGCATAGGCGATCTTTTGCTCATCGGTGCATTGCATCATTCCTCCAAAAATCCTTTCCAAACTTGCTATCCAGGCCTCTGTCTCTTCCGATGCGAAACCTCAGCAAATTCCTTTGGATTCCTATGACAAAACTCGTCGAGTCCTCTGATTCCTTACCCACCAGCAATCACATTCTGATTCTGCTGAAGTTGTTGATGCATAAGGTTCATGGTGTCCCTTACTCCTGCTAAGACCGCGACTGTCTGAGCCAAAACAGCAGCTGGTTCCTCATTCGCTTGTCGACGTGCCATCTTGCTTCTGTACGCGGGATTGAAGTCTTAGGTCAAGCAAAGGGTTGTACAAGGTAAGCATATTGGGCTATGCTCGAGCCGAAAGGGTAACTATACTATAACTACCAAACAGAGTCACACAATGAAAGCATATAAAGCTATGCTTAAGGCCACTAAGGACAACCATCGCTCTGATACCACTAAATGTAACACCCCAATTTGGACATAGAATTTTCACTAAAAATTTGCGCCATTTTTTTTATAACATTATCTAAGTCAATTCGGTTTAATTCTTTTACAAAAAGATTTTCATAAATACAATTTAATTCATTTGGTTTACAAAAATGTTTTGGTACTTAGACTTGCGTCATAAAATTCTATTCCCAAAAAGAGATGTTAACATCCAACACATTTCCAAAAACTCATTTTCTCAATGTCATATTTAGTCGATGGTTAACTTGCGGAAAAATAGTTTAATTACTTTATGAACATGATATATAACAAAGAAACTTCTTTTATTTCATTTAAAATAATCCATATTACAACTGGGGTTACATTCGGGATAGAGTAATCATGTCCTACCCATCCAAAGATGGAATACAAAACAAAAACTATCCTAGACTATTAGTCTTCATCATTTTCCTCCACCGCAATTGTCTGGAATATTCTTTGATTGCTGCTTCTCTTCCTCCTCGTATGTGCGTCGTCTCGCGATCCTCTTTCGACTTGAGCAACCGTTACCCGAGGTAGTACCTGATCTGTCATCTGTGAACATTGTTCCCCAATATTCACAGGAAAGGGAAATAGAGAGAGTAAGCACTTCCGAACGATATGATCATCGACGGCGCAGGCTTACAATAGGGGAATATTAAGACCAAAAGGGTAATTATCATGAAACCATATCCATTATATTTAATCATCTTTAGGCTCTAAGTTTTATTATCGTAACCACCGAAAATTCGTGAAGGGGTACCACCACCGAGGCTCAAGGGTTTGGTAGCACACACGTTACATCTCCTCCATCATTCCAACCACATCCTAGTTCGGAAAGCAGATGGGACACACAGGAACCCTAACCATGCTGGCATCGAATGTCGAAGGGTACGCACCAAAAGTATCCAACAACCGAAGTAAAATCATTTCATCAATACAGTTTCAAAAATGCAGCGACATCTAGCCCCATTCGGGTTCCCTCTCACCATCTAAGATTTGCTCAAGGGGGCGACAGCGCTATCTCTAGTTGATCGTGCAGTTCCTCGCTACGACATTGCCTACTACCGAAAGATAAGTTCTTTTAGTCTTGTCCCGCCTAGAGAAGCACTCAAGGCTTCTTGACGTTCACCGTCCTTGCCCTCCCCTATCGCAATCATCACTTGAAGAAACACCGACCTCCAAGCATACCTGAGTATCCATAGATAATCAAGGTGTCTTTCCTCTCTACTACTTCACTCTCAACGTGTAGGTTTAGGAAAGGGGTTCCTAAGTCTTTTAAGTCTTTTAAATCTTTTAAGTCTTTTAAGTCTCTTCTTAAACCTAAGTTTTGGTCGACCCATTCTAAGCCTCGCTTCTAACGGGCCTCGACCTCTAAGGGAAACATCAAACATCCTTCTACAGTACAGTGGATTCCACAAGACTTAGACCACGGCACAGTCATCCACGTGGCCAGTCACTTAAAGGGGATATTTAGCAAAGTTATTTTGTGCCGCTTGCACCATCACTGTACACTACTATCGCTTCCGCAATTTCACATTATTCTTTAACCATTCATATATTTCATAATAATATTTACAAAATATGTCAAGTCGTTTTCATGGAACGACCGGTCGGAAAACACAAAGAACTCTTTTCATAGGAACCACCGAACATTAATTATCTTTCCATAAGATGAACCATTATTTCCAAAATATAATATACAATTCAAAAATATTCAACATGGCATAATCAATTATCAACCGACATACAATAAATATCGAGGAATCGTGTTTTTCGTATAAACGGCGGGATACACACTCAATTGCCGTTTTACTACTCGACCGATAGATTCCTAGTTCCGACCTTTGAGATGATACGGAACGTCCTAATATTACCCTACATGCCACTATGTCTTAAGAAGGCTTCTCTCTCACCTTGAGTTGAAGCTACAAAATTAGTGTCCTCTTACTTTGAAGTCACGTCACCCAAATCCGAATGAAAGCCTTTACCAAATAATATTTACAAAATAATTTCATAAATAACTACTCAATTACAAGTAAGCAAACCACAAGACCTATGTCCTTAACAACAATTTCCTTTATCACTTTTAGAAAATCCAAAAGACTTGAACCAAAACTTCCAATACTTAAAATAAATCATACTTTACAAAATCCAAAACCTTTGAAACGTTAATGGAAATTTTTAGAACTAATTATTAAATCAAAAGAGATTATTAACTCAAAATCAACAACAACTACCACTCAAGAATTAACATAAGCCATTTAAAACAAATAACTTAAACTTGATGCAACCTTTTTAATCATTTGGACAGCCAAGAAACACATTTTTAAAATCAATACAAACACTTAACACATCAACAATCATTCTAAATTATGAACTCATTCACTTATCAAGTCAAAACAAGTTCTATTTCAAATATCATGCAACTATATAAAAATCTTCTCTGGACAGCAGCACGAATAAAGTTGCATTACTTCACAGTTACCCAAAAATTCATTCTTTTCAATTTCCTACTAAAAGATTCACATCCAAATTCTAAAAATGAAATTAAGCTTAAGAAAGTAATGTTTTTTCCACACTTATCTAATTATGGGCAGCACTTAAATTATTTCAATTCACCTTAAATCTTATAGACATACTACTACGGTCAATATAAAACAAATCTGGACAACCACTCAAACAAATTGCACTTACTCACAATTTTCATCAAATTAAAGTTCTGACCTCTATTTTCAAAGAACTAAGAATTATAACTCAAAAATACATATAACTTATAAAAACAGTTACATATGGATTATTTAAAGAAGTATCGTATCACTTAGACAACAATATTTATAGCATACATTTACTTATCTAATGAAATACTATAATTTGCCTAAAAATTCTTAACATTATATTTTTACATCAAAATACAACCCACTTCTTATTTACTAAATTCAAACAATATGATAACTATACCCAAACATACACACATACATTAAAATCATTTTTATAATTACTTAAATAAATTTATTAAATTTGGACAGTATACAATACAAACTCAAAATCACTTTTACAAGACATTTCACAATTATCATACAAGCATCAGTAAGACAGCAATTTAGTAAACAACTAGAACGTTAAGGCATACATTTACAAAGTCATTTTTATATTTCCTTTTTAACTCTATATATAAAAAGTCTTAGCATAAAATTCACATATTGATTTAATCCAAAACAATTTCTATCATTGGTGCCACACACTTTAGATTTTTAGACAGCATGCATACTTAAACTTAAAAATTCAATTTCTCTCAAACAAAAAATCGAAAACACATGCCGTTTCTTCCTAAATTCTTATTACAACTTCTACTATAATAAAATGAAAAAATTAAACAAAAACAAATAGTTGTATCTGCTGTACAGCCACAGAGAAGTTGCATTACTTAAATAAGTTCAAGTAAAACAATCCAAAACAATTATATACAATTCTAACTTATGCCAAAGACTTATAACTACAATTATTTCTAATAAAATATTACTTTTTCATTAATTCTAAATTCTGGACAGCAACTTAATATTTTTATTTAAATTACTTTAATCACTCAAAAGTACTTATTTCTATTTGTTTCTATAATACATTTGCACATATAAACAAGGTATCATTAACATTCTCAAAAATAATCATTTGGGGTCTTAAATAAATAAATTTTTCAGATTAAAATTTAATTTTCCAGAATTAAAATGAAACTTTCAAAATTAATCTTTTCCATATAAACATGTAATATATTCCCTAAACATACTAAAACAATAATCAAATCAATTAGGAAAATTTAATTACTTGTATTCCTTTTTCTCTAAAATTCGACTAGCATATAGAAAAGTCAGAAAAATATTTTCAATTCCTAAAGCATCTATATAATATAATTACATCATTTGGTATACTAAAAATAAGAGGTTTAATCATTAACAAAATATAAAATAGATATCTTTTAGAAAATAATTCACTTTTTTCAGCAACTAATATTTATAAACACATCAACCACATACTCATACAATTATTCAAAAATACATGTTCTTATAAGTTTATAACAACTACCATTTGTTCCTATTTCTTTTAAACAATTAACTATAATTTAATTACACATCAAACAACAAGCAATTTACCAAAAATAATTTCAAAACAACATCATAGACCTCACTGTAACACCCCAAAATTTTAATCCCCGATTAATGAAATGTTAATTATAATTTAATTATAATTAATAGTTTCTATATTAATCCTTGATTAAAATATGTGTTCATGTGACTAGCTTAGGTGTGTGAAATTATTTAATAAATAAAATAAATGCATAAAATGAGTATTTTGCATATTAGTCCCTGGATTGGGACCTAGAAGCAATTATAGGAAAGGTTGTGGAGGGAAAGTAAATAAAATAATTATTTTTCAAAATCTGGGCAAAATACTCGAGTATTATTCAGAATACTCGAGTATTCTGGGTCAAACTGCACGAGTTAGTGCGTTCAGTGAGTCACCACCAACGATCTCGTGTTGGTGACACGAAATCACCTCCACTCCACGTTGATGGAGGTCGTGTCGACCTGCATGAGTGTTTCCCCACCCTATTTAAGCCGATCAACACCCAGAAGCCAGGGATTTGGCTCATTCTTCTTGTTGTTGTTGAAGTTAGGGTTCCTAACTTGGTCTGATCAATTCTCCTTCTCTGTGTCGAGTTGAATCACAAACCAAACACGAATACAAAGCTTACATCTTGAGCTTTGTATAGAGAGTTAAATCGTGAGCTGAGAGTGTGTGTGGTGGAAGAACGAAAGCTTGGAAGTTGGAGCTTGTGCTGTCAAACCCGTTTCTGGAGCTTACTTTGGATTCAAATTCTGGTAAGCTCTTACATCCAATTCGCTTCAAACTTGTTTTAAATCCTAGCTTGTGTTGCAGAGAATGAATTCTAACCAAAACCCCTAATTCTCTTGCATGTTAACCCACTCAAATGTTCTGATTTTGGACCTCTGCTCAAACTGTCTTGCATGTGGTGCTCAAAGTTGTTTTTCGTGATTGGGGAGCTTTTTCTTGGGAACTTTCTGTTGATACACGTCTGAGAGGTAAGGGGAAGTAATTATATTCACTAGATAGAGTTTAAATTCCATGAATTGTGTTAGAGAGCCACCAAGAGGCTCTAAGGGCTTAGATTGAATAGGAACTTTGGTTTGGAGACCAATCCATGCTCTAAAACTGTGTTGAGCAAGTTTTATATCATGCATGCAAGCTTAAATGAGCTTTACTTGATGAAAATTGTGCTTAATATTCAATTTGAGGTGTTGAGTTGTTAAAAGTGCCTTTTTATGCATAATTATTGGATTCTCTGTCAAATCTGTGTTTTGATATGAAATGAATGTTGTAACATGTTCAAATTATGTTGTATGAACTCTGTGGATCCCTGGAATGGACTAGAATTAAGTAGAAATGAAAATGTTATGTTAAAACCAAGTTTCAGTGTTATCTGCTACGAAACACTCGAGTAAAAGGCAGGGTACTCGAGTAAAATGCTTTCAAAACAATGTAAAATGAACAAGAACACTCGAGTATTTTGTATGGTACTCGAGTATCGAGCATGACCTGAGGACAAGTTTAGGTCAAACACTCGAGTCATTCAAGGTCACTCGAGTATTCTGGAAATTTTCAAGAACACTCGAGTAACCCATGAACTACTCGAGTAAATTGTTGAATTGAAAACCCAAATCCTCAGAAAGTCATGAACACTCGAGTAATTAATAATAGTCCAAGGGATCAAGACCTAGAGAAATTGATTAATACAAATAGATCGTTTGGTGACGGTCCTTTTTGATAAAGAAATAAGCCTAGGTGGCCTGTAAAGTATTAATCAACTTCCCTTAAGTCTAAAAGATAAAATGCATTCATTCTGGAGTTTGGATGGTAGGACGTATTTCATGTTTGTTAAACATGTGGAGGGCCTCTGGGAGTGCCAATACGCTTGCTTGATGACACGTTGTTGATGTGGTCGGCTTAGTGGATGCCGATATGGATATATCGTTTGGATGACGATCCGTTTGGATGACGGGATATGCTCGGGTGGCATGGATACCAAGCTTGTCGTGTACATTCTAGGTGAATGTACGAATGGTTGTATACCTAGGAATACAACGCACTGATGAGTGCTGGGTTGTCAGGGATGGATGTCAGAGAGTGACATAGTATTATGATGGAGATAGGCTTGAGAGCTAAGTCATGCATCATGCCATTCATTTAATTTAACTGTGATAAATGAACCAAGTGTGAGCATCTTACTTGCATTTAATATCTGCTAAGTGTTAAATGTGATTGATATTAATTGATGCATATTTACATGCTTATATTGCATAATTTAGTCTCTGTTGATTATGTGTATAGAATTGCTTACCCCTATGCCCTTGTAGGTGATGTCTCGCTACATTGCTTGCATCGAGATCCGGCCACTTCCTAGTGGCATATGGATCTATGAGGACCATCGTGCGATGTTCGAGGGAGAGGTAGAGATTACTTTCTACCACACGAACCCGCTGATGCGATTTCGTCCTCGTAGGTTTAGGATTCCCATCATATACACTATGCATGTACCCCCGTTTTACACTTACCATGGACCACCTCCCACGCGACTAGCTCGCTCTTACCATAGTTTTCGTTTTCGACCTACCCGCTCTCATCCTTTTACTTCGAGAGTCGTCCACGAGGGGACTCCCCTATCTGATCCGAGGAGCCCAGTCAGGGTTTCACCATCACCTGACCCGGTACCCAGTGGTAGGGTACACACTCCCTCGGATGAGATCGAGGAGGATCCGGTGGAGGACGAGAGTGGAGGCGAGCCTGTCGTGCATTCTACTGGGAGTGACTGGAGGGACGATGATCCCTAGGTACATGCATATGGTGTAAGATGTGGGTCTGAGGATCCGATGTGTGGAGGCTGTGGAGGAGATTTGCTGCTGCTGCTGTGATGATGATGATGCTACTATCTTACTACTACTTTTACTTTTGGGAGACTACTGCTGCTACTACTCCATCTGATGCTGCCAGATCTATGTGACTATCCCTAGAGTTGCATATTTTGTTATGTACATATTGTGGATATACTTTTGGAGTACTTTAGGGTTTTGGTCACACTATGTAGATCTGTCTTTATATGGACTTGTACTTATGGATTTGGAGACTATATTATGGGCTATGTACTTATGACTATGTTTATATATAAAACCTATGTTTATACTCTATCAGTTGCATAGTCCAACGAATTCCGCTTACTCTGATCTAATCTATTGAAGAGCTCGGATAAAAATATTACTTAATGGTATCAGTTTTATCAAAACGCATGGGTAACCTTAGCTACATGTATGATACATGGATGTTTTCAAAGAACAAAGGTTACCCTACTTGTGAAAGGATTTTAAGAGATCGCCGAACTCGATATAAACATTTTTGTAAAGATTTGGAACTTATTCTCCAAGAATTCCAATGACGACTGGTGCACCCGCTTTAAAAAGAAAATTTTATTTTCCATATTTTCTTAAAAGAAATAAAGAACTCACAAGTCCACATATTATCCAATATAAAAGCTTAATTATTAGTTTATATTTGGGTAATCCAAGAAGGGTGTCACACTCACGGTCTATTATTTTTATTTTTCCAGAAATTTATTTTTTTTGTTCATTTACTTAAATCAAACAAAAGGAAATATCATACAATCAAACAATAACAATTACATAAAAATTGCATAACATATAATTCCATACACTTCAAGAACATCAAAATTTTCCAGAATTAATTTTATTTCTAAAAAAAATCATTTCTAGTTCATTTAAGTCATTTTCATTTCATTTCTACTTTAAGGAAAATACTTATTTGTTTTCATTCTTTTTAGAGACTTAATTATAACTAAAATATACATGAAATAACAACAATTATCACACAATATACATACATACATACACGGTCCAGAAAAGAAAAGAAATAAAAACCAAAAATAAAAATCCATTTTAAATCTTTTATTCATTTCTATTCTCTTTATTATATTAAACAACAACACAATACACATATTAAAATACACAATCAATCCTCATTTTTTCTAATATGTCACACGGTTCATATATATATATATATTAGAAATTATTATTTTCCATTGTTATTTACTTATTTCTTTTTCATTCCTTAAAACAAAGAACAAAACAATTAAAAAGACAATGAATAAAAACTTTATTTGTTCACACAAAATTCTCTACAATTCTTATATTCTAATTAAAATAAACCCAGAAATTAAATTACTCAAACTTATCAAAAACTTTTAGCCATCTTAAGAATTAAAGAAAATGGGAGATAAATCCCTTTAAACACCCTTTTTGTGTCCCTTTTCTCATTCTTAATTCATATGACTCAAGAACAATATCACATATTCAATAATAATTTTAAAATGAAAAAGGAAAATTTAGAACTTGAACATAAAAGAAATTTAGAAGGTTTAAACAAAAATATAAACAAAACAACTTAAAAATAGCTTAAATAAATAAGTGATTTTGGGTTACCTCTACTCCTTAAGCTTTTAGAAAACTTCAAGCAATAAAGGAACTCTTCCCTCCTTCCTTAGCTTATTCTTCCCTCTCTCTCTCTTTTTCTCTTAGAATTTTATTTTTTTCTCTTGTAAAACTATCAAGGTTTTGTGTGTGAAAAATGTGGGAACTAAGGCTATCTATTTATAGGTGTTGAGGATGCATTTCCTCTCCATTTTTCAGAGCAATATTCGGCCCCCCTTCATCAAGTCTTAGTCAAAAAATTTCAAACACTACTTGGAACATGAACTAGCATTAAATGGGATTTTGTTGATTCCTAAAGCATTTTAAATTCATGGTTTATTCTCACAAACTTCAGAACTATTCTTCCCCTCTTTCTACTAATTTTTGGACGGTTCCTATATATTAAAATAGAAGATAAAATTTTTCATTGGTTCATTGTGGAGGTGCCTACATAATTATCCAATCATATTAACTATCAAAATTTTGATTTTCTACCTACTGTACAAAATTTTTCGTAAATATAAAAATAAAAAATTTATTTTTACATATTAAGATTCTACATTTTAATACGATCGTTTTCATATAAAGTTTATAATTTTTGGACTTACGGTTTGAAAGTTATGAATTTTTGAAGCCCTAAGGTCATTTTTTCAAAAATACACTTCCTAAGCTTTTCAAATATTTTAAAATAAGAATAATACGAAAATACATTTTATTTAAATGATAATACATTATACAACTTCAGAAATGTATTTTTATTTTAAAAATAATTATACTTGAGTCAAAAGGTTATTAAATGCATTAAAACCATACATTGATTCTTAAAACTCAAAAATTCGTTTACTACTGTAGCAGTGATAAAATTTCGAAAATATAAAATAAAAATCAAAGCTTTATATTTTCATAATCTAGATTTCGATACGATCGTTTTGACATATCATTTGTAATTTTTCGACGTACGGTTGAAAAAATATGAATTTCTAAAGATAGGATACTCTAATCCATCAAAAGACAATTCATCTTTTAAAAATCATTTAAATCAAACACTTTACCTTAAAATATTTCATTTAAATAGGCTAGGGAAAACATTGGTATATATATAATATATACATATATGTCACGTATATATATATATTTCATATGATTTTTAATTAAATCCAGGTATCAAAATCAAGCATAATTTCCTAATTTCAATTATAAAATCACAAATAAATTGGGTAAAATTGTGGGTCTCACAATATTGCTAATGTGAGAAGGACCCACCTATCTAGGTGTGTGTATATAAAAATGTGAAAAGATGAATTTATGATGGGTATGATGGTGTATGTATATAAGACCCTCCAAAAAGAGAGTGCGAATATGTGAATGTGTATGAATGACCCTTCCAATGGAAGTGGGAATGTGCGTAATTTTTAATGACCATCCCTAAGTGGAGTGTGAAAGTATATAAATGGACCCTCCATAACGGAGCGTGTATATAATTGGATCCTCCATAACGGAGCGTGAATAATGGACCCTCCCGTAGGAGTGTGATATATTTGAATATGGTGAATATATATGTGAATAATGGACCATCCCTAAGGGAGTGTGATTATGTATGTTATAGACCCTCCAAGTTGGAGTGTGTAGTATGTAAATAGGACCCGCCCTTGTGGTGTGTGATTAAATGGTAATGGGACCCACCGAAAGGTGAGCGAAAGAATAGAAAAGAATGAAATGGTTAGAAAGGTATATGTAAAGTATGGAATTTAAAAGATACGGAAAAGTTGAGATGAATAAAAGGAAAGCGAATTAGTTTATGAGTTGGGTATTATGGTATAGGGTAGGACCTTGGTTGGTTACTATGCTTTTGTAGAAGCTATATTTCTAAGTTCTGTGTAATGCTACCCTTCTTGCCATTTTTTTACAGGTACCGAAGTGGCGCATGCACTAACCGTGGCCGAGCAGGGGCACACTCCACGACATGGAGTGTGAATATTAGGGGGAGGGGTGATAGCATGTTGGTCCGAGGATTAAAAATTTGGCTTTTGATGTGTATATATACAATGTATTATCTTTTGGGGACAAAACTATTTTATAATCTGTTTATTATTCTGGAAATGATGTATTTGGATGCACTATATTATATTTTGCCCTGCTGGCATACTGTTGATTATATGAAAATATTATTACAGGTTTTCAAGGCAAACTCGTATTTTTGGAATGTTCATAAAACAAAGTAAACTCCGTCCCATTTTACAGAGATTTTCATAAGCATTATAATTAACTAAGAGTTTTCAAAAGAAATTTTCAAGTCGCTAAATCTATCAGGGTTATTAGAGTATTAATTAAGATAGGGTGTTACAAAATACATCAGAGATAGCAGCTAATAAATAAAAGTAGTGAAGTTGTTTTAGCTTTCCCAAAAATACACTTCCCACCCAAAGGAAGTGGTCCTGGACCCACCCAAAAATAAACGTTTGAAGTTTATACAATAAGCAAAACAAAAGGAGTGTTAGTTCTCAAACCCCATTCATTAGCCCCCAAACCTCATTTTTTAATTTATTCCAATAATACCCTTAACACTTCAAACTCCTCTCTTCAGTTTCATTTGCCAAACCCCATGACTCTCTTCATCTCCATCACCCTTCCATTGTCTCTCTCTCCTTCATTCCCCCTGCCACCGCCGCTGCTCACCCCACGACGCCGCTGTTGCTCTCTCTGTTAGGAATGTGTTTAGGGTTTTCGTAGTTGTTTTGTGTTTTTTTTTCTGGGTTATGCAAATTTCCGAGAAGCCCGTGTCGGAATTTTGAAAAGTTTTGACACTGGTTCGTCAGAATTGTGTTCAACATAGCTGGCAAATACACGAAGGATAATTCGTGATTTTCGGATAGAAACGAAGTATTGGAGTCCTATAAAAGGGGAATCAGTAGCAACGATAAAGATAGGAAGAAAAGAGGCAAATACACGAAGGGAAAAAAAATAGAACGAACCAGAATGAAGAGAGAAACGTAGGCAACCAAATCGAGAAAGAGAGAGCAGTGAAGTGGCGATAGAGAAGAACACAAAGTAGCAGTCTTTTACTTTCATCAACAATCATCCCAATAGGTTTTCTATTATTATGCATTTTTTTTCTTTAACTTAATTTGTTATTTTACTTTTGGTGACAAAGCATTTGATTTCCATTCAAGAGTGGATCTCTATTTTAGTAAGAGTTGAAATAGAAGAAAATAGATCAGAGGGGTTTGAGGTTTGAGATTTGGGAGAAGGATGAAGGTAGAAGATGAGGGGTTTGGGTTTGGGGGTGGGAAGGTGGAAGATGAGGGGTTTGAGGTTTCATGGTGTTTGGGGTTTGTGGTTTGAGGTGGGAAGGTGGAAGATGAGAGAGGGACAATTTTGACTTTTCACCATTAAAATGAGGTTTGGGCCTAAAGTTGGGGGTTTGGGAACTAACTCTCAAACAAAAGATATCCACATAAACCAAAAGGGACCAGGGCTAAACGCAAGCCCAAACATCTATGACTTACTCTCCCTGTGAGGGAGAGCACTCCTGCTCGGCCGGGGGTGGTGCTAGCTCAATCTCAGTACCTGTAAAAATGGTAAGGAGGTGAGCATTACACATGAAGTAGAAAAGCAGTTTCTAACTAGACATAACAACCTACTAAGTCAAACACAATTAACAAACATTACACATATACATTCATTCAACACCCCAATCATGCTCATTCACAATTCAAACATTTACATTAATTCGTTTACTAATTTCATTCCTATTCTTTCCTATCATTCCTTTCTTTTTGGTTGCACCACTAGGATTTGATTGCACCTGTTAGGGCGTTTGATACACCCATTAGGGACTTTACACCCATCAGGACTTTGGCACCCATTAGGCATCACCTGCTAGGACTATGCATCATTACCTTACTCATTCTTACCTTATTCTTTCTTTATCATGTTCATTTCATTTTCCCTTACTTCTATTCCATACTCTAATCTCATCTATTTTAGCAGCGAATTGATCCATTGGGTACACCAACGCCTAACGAGGCGTTTGGACCTAATGAGGTGTTTAGCCTGATGGGGCATTTGGCCCTAATGGGGCGTTTGGAACACCTAGGAGGGCACCAAGTGTGCCGGTGTGTCCCAACGATCAATTCAGCTACATATTCCTACAACCTTAACTATATCTCAATTCATCATGCACTTTTACAATCATTCACATACTTCATCTCATCACTCACAACACATATATCAATGTAACAAATACTATCATAAATACAAATATAAAAACAAGCCCATTTCTTCTATTCTCACACTCTAATTATTAACTACATTTACTATCCTAAATGTTAATATCCTAGATTAACCACCTACTCTAACTCTAATTCAATTTGTTTATCATTTATCAATTATACACTACAACATATACAAGCATTTTCAATTAGTCACTCAAGCATTTACAATATTCGTAATTGACAACATTACACCACAACAAATATTCAAACTCAAATAACAAATATTCACCACTATTCACAAGCATAAATCAAGGGTTCATATTTTTCAATTAACATTCATAATAACATTTAACACCTAGCATACACATTTAATCACAAGTCTCAATTAGGGTCCATTTCATTTATTTTCATAGTCATAATAATGTCATTAATCACTATCCTAAGGTTCCTATCACAAACTAACCAAACATTCTTAGCAAATCACTATATACTAATTAGGAATTAATTCCTAAATCAAGATAACACTAACTCCTTACCTTAACCAAGGAGGGAGTGGAGAAACCTTTACCAATTCTAGCCTTAGCCTTCACCCTAGTCCCTTTTAAGCCTCCAACAAGAAGTTCCCAAATAAAGTGAGTGAAAGGAAGAGAGAGCTTGATTCCTACAAGCCACAAAATATAGAAAAGCATGAACATGTGGTTCTTCCACATGGGAGGTTCGAAATCTTCCATGGAAGAGAGTGATGCGCCCAGGAAACGGATGTACGATTCTGATGATCTTGCCTTTAATCTTGAGGGTCTCTTTTATGTTGTTTGGGATTTTTATGGTGGAATGGAAATGAAAAACAAGAAATAGGAGATGAAACCGAATTGTGTATAGAATAATAAGAACTATGGATAGTGAAGGGAGAGGCGCCACTCCTGAGGAATCAAGAGATAAGCCTTTGGTTGAATCCAAGTTGCATCACACAAGTTGAATTCCCTTCTTGCAACCAAATGAAAGAGAATCTCTCTCTTAGAGTTTGTGCACAAAGTCACGATTTCTCAAGGCATCCAAGCTAGTTTTATTCATTCTCAAAGATTACAATTTATAGAGAACTTACTCATGGCCCTTCTCCTAGTCTTAGCCGTGGAGAGTAAGCAAAGGAAGCAAAGGATTTAAACAACATTAATGATAGGGAATCTAATTAATTCTAGGAATAGGAAGTTACAAAATATTTATTGGAGGAACTTATCTAATCCTAGCCTTCTTAATTTCTCTTGGCCGTGCAATTGAAGGCTTATCATGGAGAAGAATTCCACTTAATCCTAGCCTTGAATTTGGAACGAGTTTTGTAAGCAATTCATAGGGATGGGTGTTACAAAACTTAATGTTGATAACGTCCCAACCTTCATGAGGCTTTATGGCCTTGAATAGGAGCTTTGATGATGGTCCTTAAATATTGTAACCTTCACTCATTGATGCTCTTCAATGATGGCTGTAATGATGATGGCCATCAATTAGTAACCTTCACCTCTTAATGCCTCATGATGGACATTAATCTTGTAACTTCCTTCTTCACTTTATGACGACCTTCATGTTTGGATTTAAGGCTTGATTGATGGCATCTTAATTGTATAACCACCCGTTAAAGCCATTCTCATTGTAACCTCCATCTTCATGATGTAATTCAATGCCCTTGATGGTTTTATTGAATGGCTTTTATTCCTTGACCTCTTAGCTCAAAACGTGTGGCACAAAAGGAGATTCGAAAGACAAGATTCAAAGCTCTTCTTGATTATTCTGGAGTCTTTGAAAATGCTCTTGCTCTTGAAACCTTGAGCTTTCTTTTGAAGACTTCATGGTTGGCCTATCCTAAGAACTATGACAATTGAAAATTATAATACAAACTTAAAAGTTCAAACTAGAATGAGCAAAACCCTAAGCTCTTATTACAACAACTTTGTAAGAAAGTCAAAAACTGAATTTAAATCTTCCTTATTTTCCTCTTTTGAGAGAGGAAAGGATTCCTCAGCATGGCATGATCCTGGATCAAATGGAAAGTTCCTTAAGTTCTTATGGTCCTGGGACTGCCTTGCATCACTCCCTCCCACTTCAAGAGGATTTGCCCTCAAATCTGGAAGTTCCTTAACTGCAAATAAAATTTCATAAGGAACAGATATGATACTGGTTATAAGGGATTCTCCTCTAAAATTGCATTTGAAAAGAAGGATGGAAATGAAAACTTCCCTTGATCTGAGATCATCATCCCTTAAGATTTTTGTACTTGACCAAGTTGTCATCCAGATGGAATTGGCCTCATTGTTCACTGCATGGTTGGTCAAAACACCCTTTAGGTGTTGTTCATGTTTCACATATTCCTTCTCCACTTGATAAAAAGGACAAGTGAAGGAGGTTTCCTTGTAGGCATCAGTTCCCTTGATGGACTTAAGTGGAGGGTCAACCCAGCTAAGGGTTGTTAGCATAGGACTACTCAAAACCAGTCCAATGGCTCCTTGAGGCCTCTTGATTGTATCAAACCTCTCCTTGTGCAGCTCCTCTATGGGTACCTGAAATGTGGTATCACAACTAAGGTTGAACTTGTCAGTAAATGAGGCAGAAGAATTTGATCTTGACCCTTCTTGAGGATCTCTTCCATGAATTTCAACCTCTTCTACATCACTGATGTTCTCTTTCCCTAGCTCACTCAGATTTTTCTCTTGTTTTCTCTCCACAAGTGTTTGGTTCACTCTCATTTTCTTTTCTCTCATTTTATCTTGATCTTATTTCACTTGTTGTGGGGTCATGGGTTTTAGGACTCTTGTCACTCATTCGTGGACAAAGGTGTATTTATTTGTTTTTCCTTCATGAACAACAACCCTATCATATTGCCATGGTCTCCCTAACAAAAGGTGGCAAGCAGTCATGGAGATTATATCAAAAATTATTTTATCAACATATCTTCCTATGGAAAATTCAATTTCCACTTGCTTATTGACTTCAATTTCATTCTCACCTTGAAAGCAATGAATTTTATAAGGTTTAGGGTGAGGGAAAATTGGAAGCCCCAAGTGTTTCACCATCCTTGCACTGGCTATATTGATGCAACTTCCACCATCAATAATCAAAGAGCAAAGAGTTTCTTTGATCAAGCATCTTGACTGGAAAAGTTTTTCTCTTTGGTCCTCCATGCATTCTTTTAAAAATTTGTTCAATAAGCAAACATATTTCCCAGCCATGGATCATAAACAAGAGTGATTAATTTTTGAGTGGAGAAATCAAGGATTGAAACAAATAAAGAACAAGTCAAACAACTACTTTTTTTTTTTGCAACACACAACAAATAGTGACAATCACACTTGCTGGACAGATTTCGTTTTCACTATTTTGAGACAAATTAATTCGTGACAAAGAAATACAAATTAGACACGGTTTTGAAAGCAAACCGATTTAGGGACAACAGAATTCGTACAAAACAAGAACCCAAACTGTCACGGTTTTGATGCTACAATCAAACAGCGACGGATTCAAAATGAGTCATGAATTTGGTTTCAACACTTAAGACAGCGACGGATTTCAGGAAGAACAAAGACACAACAACTCCAGAACAACGACGGATCTGAAGGAACAACGGAGACTCAACTAAATTAAATAGTGATGATTAACCCAAAACTGCCACAGTTTGAATACTACACATCAAACAGCTACGGTTTTCAAGTTGTTTATCAACAAAAATTTAGTGACAAGAAAACTCAAAAAGAACAAGAAGATTGACAATGAAAATGGCCAAAACAGCCAAAAAAATTTAGGGACAACAATGCAGCGAAACACAAATTTGTTGCATCAATTGATTAAAAATAAGCCAAAGAAAGTGATGCAACAAAACCTTGCTCTGATTACCAAATTGATGCGCCCAGGAAATGGATGTACGATTCTGATGATCTTGCCTTTAATCTTGAGGGTCTCTTTTATGTTGTTTGGGATTTTTATGGTGGAATGGAAATGAAAAATAAGAAATAGGAGATGAAACCGAATTGTGTATAGAATAATAAGAACTATGGATAGTGAAGGGAGAGGCGCCACTCCTGAGGAATCAAGAGATAAGCCTTTGGTTGAATCCAAGTTGCATCACACAAGTTGAATTCCCTTCTTGCAACCAAATGAAAGAGAATCTCTCTCTTAGAGTTTGTGAACAAAGTCACGATTTCTCAAGGCATCCAAGCTAGTTTTATTCATTCTCAAAGATTACAATTTATAGAGAACTTACTCATGGCCCTTCTCCTAGTCTTAGCCGTGGAGAGTAAGCAAAGGAAGCAAAGGATTTAAACAACATTAATGATAGGGAATCTAATTAATTCTAGGCCTAGGAAGTTACAAAATATTTATTGGAGGAACTTATCTAATCCTAGCCTTCTTAATTTCTCTTGGCCGTGCAATTGAAGGCTTATCATGGAGAAGAATTCCACTTAATCCTAGCCTTGAATTTGGAACGAGTTTTGTAAGCAATTCATAGGGATGGGTGTTACAAAACTTAATGTTGATAACGTCCCAACCTTCATGAGGCTTTATGGCCTTGAATAGGAGCTTTGATGATGGTCCTTAAATATTGTAACCTTCACTCATTGATGCTCTTCAATGATGGCTGTAATGATGATGGCCATCAATTAGTAACCTTCACCTCTTAATGCCTCATGATGGACATTAATCTTGTAACTTCCTTCTTCACTTTATGACGACCTTCATGTTTGGATTTAAGGCTTGATTGATGGCATCTTAATTGTATAACCACCCGTTAAAGCCATTCTCATTGTAACCTCCATCTTCATGATGTAATTCAATGCCCTTGATGGTTTTATTGAATGGCTTTTATTCCTTGACCTCTTAGCTCAAAACGTGTGGCACAAAAGGAGATTCGAAAGACAAGATTCAAAGCTCTTCTTGATTATTCTGGAGTCTTTGAAAATGCTCTTGCTCTTGAAACCTTGAGCTTTCTTTTGATGACTTCATGGTTGGCCTATCCTAAGAACTATGACAATTGAAAATTATAATACAAACTTAAAAGTTCAAACTAGAATGAGCAAAACCCTAAGCTCTTATTACAACAACTTTGTAAGAAAGTCAAAAACTGAATTTAAATCTTCCTTATTTTCCTCTTTTGAGAGAGGAAAGGATTCCTCAGCATGGCATGATCCTGGATCAAATGGAAAGTTCCTTAAGTTCTTATGGTCCTGGGACTGCCTTGCATCAGAGAGGGAGAGAGATATATTCGTATGATTCATGAGGAAGAGAGAGAGAGAGATGAAGCTTACCATGTGAGCTTGATGATGGTGGGTAACAAATCCTTAGAAGCTTGAAGAGGAAGAAGAGCAACACATAGTCTTGGTGGGGGAGAGAATTAAAATCGTGTGAAGAGAGAGGGAAGAGATGAGTTGATAATGGAGAAGGAAAGAATGAGAGTGAGGGAGAATGTTTTTTTTGTAAGGGAAATGAATATGTGGTCAGGAACAAAAGCTTCCTTGAGAAGCTTCAAAACGTGTGGTCCTCACGCACCTATTTTTTTTTAAAATTTTTTCCAGATGGTAATCGATTACTTCTTTAAAGTAATTGATTATCACTGTGATGCAACGACTAAACAGGTTTGACCAGAGCACTGATAATCGATTACTTTACCCCCAAGTAATCGATTATCTCCTGAATTAATCGATTATTTTCCTAAGAGTAATCGATTACTATTGATGCAACCTCTAGAGTAGTTTCACCAGAGAGCTGGTAATCGATTATCCTCCTCATGGTAATCGATTACCTTGCCCAAAACTCATATTTTGATGGTTTTCTACTCCAAGTCATTTCCTTTGTCTCTTATACTAGTTAGGCTTAATTACTACTCAATATCTTCCTCTATACTTGGCAAATTTTGTTAATTACTCTATATAATTCCACATTATACTTAGAATTTAAATTGAGGATGTTACACTTAACCTCAACCCAAGGTGGAGATAAGAAACCTTAAATGCAAACCGTTTTTTTTCCATATGAGAAATGTATAATTGTATATTATTTTAAGAGATTAATGGCTTTACTTCATGAGTCAATTATCTAACATTCATTTGTATTACTTTTATTTAAAAATTAACGACAATAAATGGATAAATGGTGAATGATACACTGATAATGTAAAAAACTTTTACACTATCGATACATTATCTATTTTCTCTTATTTTAATTTGTAATTCTTGTTAAAAAAAACAGGCATGTATCACTTTTTTTTGTTGCCCACCCGATTCCTCAGGTATTACCTAGGTACATACGGATCAAACTCGGGTCGCGTGCTTGACTATGACACGCATCACTTTACGTCATAAATTTTAGGTTTAATATTATAAAGAGTATTTAAATTTCATATTATTTTATACTCCATTCGTCCCATAAGTTAAGTCTTTTTAGAGGTTTCACGTAGATTAAGAAATGAGTAAATAATGCAAGAATTTGATATGTTTTGACTAAAATATCCTCATTTAATAATAGAAGAGAGATTAATAATAAATGTATGAAGATTATATTGAAGAGAGATAAAGAGATGAGTGGTGAAAAATATGATATAATCAATATGGGTATATTTGAAAAAAAAGTATAAATGAGTATTGAGTTTCTAAAAGAACATAACTTAAGAGACAAAATGAAAAACCTATATGAACATAACTTATGAGACGGAGGGAGTATATTAGAGTAAATAACTTACATCATGAATGTCTATATGTAATTAGTTCTTACCTTGTGACGTGACTGATTGTCAATATTGTAAAGTTTTATATTAAATATTAAAAGTAAAGATTATTATTTTTTATTATACAGTAAAGATTATTATTAAATAATAATAAAAAATAATTATAAAAAAAGCGGTTCAAAACAAATCCTTCACTTGGTAAAATCAATCTAAATGATTTTGTTGATAAATTTTATACTTCCTTATATAAATAAAAAAACACTTTTTATCTAAGATATTCCTTATTTATATGATAGATAATTAACATTTTTTTATATGATTATCAACTTTATTATGATGAATAAAAAATAAATCAGAATTAAACATTTTGATTTTTTTGTTTGATGGTATTATAAGCATAATTAATGATAAACTAAAATATCCTTTATTTCATTGGACATTAATTCATTAGAAGTTAATGACTGATTATTTTTTAAATATTATATTTGTTTATATGTAAATCACCGTATTCCTTATTTATTTGATGAATATTATTTTTTCCTTTATGATATTACGATGAATTTGAATTAAATCTATAAGTTTCGAAAAAGATAATGATTTTATATACGAATAATATTTTGGTTAGAGATAATGATTTGGAACACTTGAATAATCTATTTAATTTAAAATTTAATATATTAATGATTTCACATGCATGCAGATGATATCTTGGTTGAGGATAATAATTTTACATGCAGATTATATTTTGGTTGGAGATAATGATTTGAAAAACTTGAATAATCTATTTAATTTCAAATTATGATATTTTGATTGGGGCAAATAATATTTTAATTGGGAATAATGATTTGGAAGACTTGAACATGAATATCAACTAACCAACATTAAAAAATTGCAATACACCAGAATGACTTACCCCGTCCATTGTTCAAACAGATAACTATTATATGGATATCAAATAACTATTCAAGTAATAGTTTGTGTTTAGTAGATGCACTTATTAATTTCAGTTTGAAAATAATTTTGTGTATTGCACTTATTATGGACGGAAGGAAGTGATTCATTGGGCTTAAGATATTTTAGAATTAATATATGATATCTTATTAGTACGTAATTGATTATATTCCATTAAGTGGAATTGAATCAAAATAATTATTAATAATAATGTTAACTAATTAAATTAACTAAACAACAACCAAAACATGATTTTATAATTGATATGATTGATAATTGTTATAAAAGTTTGATTTTGTTTTCTATTCAATTAAAATAGGATCAAACAAATTAATCAATTAGAAATATTGATAACACAACCAAAATAAAATATTTGAATTTGAAAAGAAAGGTTGAAACTCGGTGTTACAATAAAAGAGGGTCTTGTTAACAAGGGTCCTTATGACACTTTTTAAGATTATTTGATATAGAAAAAAATCCTAAGTTCATATTCATTACTCTCTCGAAAACATAAAAAATCACATTATTCAATAACGTTTATCTATTATTAGTTCGTTAGGGCACTTATTAGAATTTTCCTAAACAACTTATTTATTTTTTCAACAAATAAAAAAAACTTTTTTTTATGTAAACGTATATAACTTATACTTCTTGTATGTGCCAAACCTCCTCCAATCTCCCTACTGGTATAATGTCTCCCTCCTTCACCCTTTTTTTAATTTGTATATATTTTCCATTAGCAAAAAAACTATTTCCAAAAGTTGGTATATATTTACATAGATCAATGTATATTGCTGAGGTGTTTGTGCATTATTATGAAAACTTGGTTCAGAGAAGGCATCATGACACTTGTATTGATGAAAGTGTTATAGCTGAGGGGAATGTTTTGTCAATTGAACAGCAGATTGGCCTCATTAGGCCTTTCACAAATGAGGATATTAAGCAGGCTATGTTTTCTATTCATAAGGATAAAGCGCCTGGACCAGATGGGTTTGGTGCAGGGTTTTTTAAAGCAGCCTGGGAGATTATTGGTACTGATTGTTGCAAGGATGTGAAGGAAATCTTTGCATCAGGATTTATGTTAAGAGAGATCAATGTCACTGACCTGGTAATGGTTCCAAAAACTGATTTTCCAACTCAGGTGCACCAGTTCAGGCCTGTAACATCCTGAATTCTAATTCCAAGAGTAATTAGAATAATAATAAGACTTGGACATAATAATTATGCATAAAATAATTCAAGGTGATAAATTAGATTTCCTTTTAATGCCATGAAGGAGTTAGGAAGCATTAACATCGGAAAAGAAATTTAAAGAAGGCTAAACGAGTGTTAAAATCGGCGTTTTCGGTGTTCTAAACACCCTATATTAGGAAATTCAAAATAAAAGATTTACAACTCCAAACACAAATTCCACCGTTGGATGTGAAGGGTAATATGTAAGGAAGCTTGCTTTCAAATTTGAGTAAGATCCGACAGTTAACGAAGAAGTTATGTCAAAGTCAATACGAAGTCAACAGACTCCCGCCCAGGCGCATGAAGCCCGCGCCCAGGCGCGTGAATTGTAAATTTCTGTACCAGACAGTCACAAATTCGCCCAGGCGCGCCACAAACTCGCCCAGGCGCGCCTCTGATGCTGTCAACGCATTCAGCACTAGAAAGGAGGGCGTTTTGGTCATTTTTCTCACCCCAAACCCATTTTAAACCACACCTTTCCTCCCTTCTTGGCTAAGACACATACCATCACTCCATTCCTCTTCTTCTTCATGGATCAAGAGCTCCCAAGGAGCTAGGGCCATCTCTTCCATCCATTTCCTTCCTCCATTGATGTTCCAAGCTCCAACCTCCATAGCCCTCATCAAGCTCTCTATTTTTAACTCTAATCCACATCAATCATCATCACTCTCTCTCTTAGGTTTTCCCTCTCCTCAATCAAGTAGCATCAAGGTAAGAATTGATCATGTGCTTCTCTTCCCCTTTCTCCCTTAATCATGGCCTCTTCATTATTTTCACTTATTATTGTTATTTTCCTCTATTATTTTTAAGAGCAAGCAAGGGTTCACTAGTTCTTGATGCCTCCACCATCTTTTAAGTACTAGAGAAGCTCTCAAAACCCTTCTTAATCCATTTCCCGGTGTATTTCGATACATCTCCGAGTGACTCTTGGTTGGTATCAAGCTCGGTTGAAGCATTCCGGTTCTAAGGCTCCAAACTCGGTTAAGGTTTTCTCATTCATACTCACTTTTGAGGTAAGAAGGTTGTATTACATTAGCTTAGGGAATAGATTCTCTTTGGTTATAGTGATGTCTAGGGGTAGAGGTTGAGTAGAGCACAAAACTTTAGGGTAGTTGATAATAAAAATAAATGAAATAGTTAATAGAGAATAGAAAGAAAAACTAGTGATAATGTATGAGAACAAGTATATATATGATGATGGATAGAAAAGGAATGATTGACTAAGTAGATATTAAATTAGGGAGTAATGAGAATAATTAAGTTGACTAATCATAAGGAAAATATAAAAGAAATAAGAGTGGATAATAGAGTGAAAATAAATAGAAACTTGTTGTATGCTTGAAAAGATATGGAAATTTATGATAGAAATGGAATATGACAACATAGGGATAATTAAGAGGCAGATACATAAAAGGAAAAGTGTTAGTGGTAGACTTATCTTAATAGAGATTGATGATGGATAATAAATATGAAAATATAGAAAATGTATGCTAAATGAAAATGATGAATGTATGCTAGGGGAAATGACGAATGTGTGCTAAATAAATAATGTGATTGATAAATGACTATGTTAGGAAACTCTGGAACATAGAAGGGATTTAGAAGGGGGAAACACAAATTATAAATGTGTATGAAAGTGAATTAATAACGGAAAGGGTATTTGTGACTAAAATGGGGTAAGAGTGCTAAAGCTTGTAATGAAATTGAAAGGAAATTATATAATGAATGGATTAGTAGTGAGTGGAATAATTGAAAAATGGAATTGTATTGATATTGTGAAAAGGACCCACCTATCTAGGTGTGTGTATATGGAAATGTGAAAAGATGAAATTATGATGTGTATGATGGTGTATGTATATAAGACCCTCCCAGAGGGAGTGCGAATATGTGAATGTGTTTGAATGACCCTTCCAATGGAAGTGAGAATATATATAATTTAATGGACCCTCCATAACGGAGCGTGTATATAAATGGACCCTCCCTAAGTGGAGCGTGAAAATATATGAATGGACCCTCTATAACGGAGCGTGTATATAAATGGACCCTCCATAGCGGAGCGTGTATATAAATGGACCCTCCATAACGGAGCATGTATATAAATGGACCCTCCATAATGGAGCGTGAATAATGGACCCTCCCATAGGGAGTGTGAATATATGTGAATATGGTGAATATATGTGAATAATGGACCCTCCCGTACGGAGTGTGAATAAATGTGAAAATGAGTATTATGGACCCTCCTTCATGGAGCGTGTAATAGGTAATAGGACCCTCCAAGTTGGAGTGTGTAGTATGTAAATAGGACCCGTCCTTGTGGTGTGTGATTAAATGACAGTAGGACCCACAAAACGGTGAGAGAAAGTTAAGAAAAGACTGAAATGATTAGAAAGGTACAAGGAAAGTATGAAATTGAAAGATAAGGAAAGATTGAGATGAATAAAAAGGAAAGGAGATTAGTAAATGAATTGGGTACTATGGTGTAGTGTAGGACCTTGGTTTGTTACTATGCTTTTGTAGAAGCTATATTTCTAAGTTCTGTGTAATGCTACCCTTCTTGCCATTTTTCTACGGGTACCGAGGCGGAGCATGCACGAGTCATGGCCGAGCAGGGGCACAGTGTGAATATTTAGGGGTGGGACCATATGTTGGTCCGAGACTTTAAATTAGACTTTTGATGTATATATATGTTATGTATTATCTTTTGGGGATCAAACTATTTTATATCTTGTTTATTAGTTTGGAAATGATGTTTTTGAATACAACGTATTATATCTTGCCCTGCTGGCATATTGTTGATTATATGAAAATAATATTACAGGTTTTCAAGGCAAACTCATATTTTTGAAAAGTACAATAAACAAAGGAAACTCCGTCCGATTTTACGGAGATTTTTACAAGTATTGTAAATAAGTAAGAGTTTTCAAAGGAAATTTTCAAGTCACTAAATCAATTGGGGTAATTAGAGTATTAATTAAGGTAGGGTGTTACAAGGCCTATTGCATGCTGTAATACTTTGTACAAGTGCATCACCAAGCTTCTCTGCACCAGATTGAGTGTAGTGCTACTTGTATCATTCAAGATAATCAAGCTGCTTTTACCAAGGAGAGGTGCATTGTTCATAAGGTTCTAATCACTCAAGAGCTGCTCAGACTCTATGATGAGTTTGTATATTTATGAATTGATGTTTTTCATTCAAAACCTATTGTTTGGTTGTGTTTTAATTCCAATTCATAAAATTGGCCACTTTATGTCTTGTTTAGAATCTCTAATCCAACGTGACCATCTGAGGATTAGAATAGGTCATTTTTCCAAACATTATAACCACCTAGTTTGTAGACATACATCTAGGGCTTATATGACTTTAATATTTCAGTGTGCTTAATTCTGGTTATTTATATGTCAAATCCATCCAACTGACCATCTGAGGATTAGAATAGGTCTTTCTTCCAAACATTATAACCACCTAGTTTGTAGACATACATCTAGGGCTTATATGACTTTAATATTTCAGTGTTCTTAATTGTGGTTATTCATATGTCAAATCCAACAAGAGACATCTGAGGGTCTCATATTGAATAAGAAACATAAATTCACAGAAACATCTAGTTTTTATTACCTCTGGGATGTCGTGGGTTTAATGAAAAATAGATTTTCATAAGTAGTAAATAAGTCTTGCAATGAAACTCGTTCCTAACGCCTTTCTTCATCTGTCTCACAAACCCTATTTTAATTAATTTATTTTTAAAGGTTTGTTTAATAAATAATAAAAAGTTTATAGATTTCTATTTTAATTACCTTTTGGGGAAGATTAATAGGAAACAACTCACAATCCCCGAGTGGAACGATAATTTACTTACTCATTATTACTTGTGCACGATCTAGTATACTTGCTAGTATCAAGCATTCCAAAAAGTTTTTGACGCCGTTGCCGGGGATTGGAATTCGATTTCAATTAATTTTTGGTACTTAAGTGTAATTAGATAGAAATTTATATGGTCTCAATTATTTTATCTTAATTGTTCTTTTTCTTTATTAACAGGTGCTGCTTAACCCTTTATGCATTTGCATTTTGCAGGTGGTAAAGGAATTGTTCCGATTGATCCTGAGACTGCCAAGAGTGCAAGAAGTAGGAAGAAGCACACTCGTTTGCAAAGGAAATAACAAAAGGATAAGATGGCTGATAGAGTTGAAACAGGTGCTGAACTAGAGTCTGGGCAAACTACTCATCCATCCAAAAGAATGACACTGGCTGACTATGCAAAGGTAGATCTAGATATTTGCACTTCTAGCATAGTCTGGCCAGCCATCACTATTGAATCCTTTGAGATTGATCCACAGTACATTCATCTAATCAAGCAGGATCAGTTCAGTGGAGCGCCACATCAAGATCCAACTGACCATATAGCTAACTTCTTGGGTATGCTGGATTTCTTCAAAATCCATGGTGCTTCAGAGGAGGCTATCAGGATGAGGATGTTTCTTTTATTTTTGAAGGACAAGGCGTACAACTGGGTTCGTAATTAGCCACCTGAAAGTATTTCCTCCTGGGAAGTTCTTGTTAGAAAATTCATTGACAAGTTCCTTCCAACTGGAAAGCAAGTTAGGTTTCGTCAAGATGTGAACTCCTTTGTTCAAGAGGATAATGAGCCATTACACGAGGCCTGGGAGCGCTACAATAAGATGCTTAAGAAGTGTCCTACTCATGCTATGCCAGCCTGGTTGCAGATCCATTTGTTCTATGACGGATTGAAGATGTCCAATAAGAGAATGGTAGATGCGGCAACTGGTTGGTCACTGATTAAGAAGACGGTGAATGAGGCTAAGGATATTCTGGAGACAATGGCTTATAACACCAGCCAAGCCCTAAGTGAGAGGAGCATCATGAGGAATTCTGATCTGAGCTTTACTCAAGTCCAAACCCTTCTTCAGCAAAACAAGGAGATGCAGCAACAGATTTCTGCATGTGTAAGCATCTTCATGTGTAAGCATCTTCAAGTGGTATCAAGCTCAACAAGTGTTAATTATTTTGTCATCACCAAAAAGGGGGATATTATAAATTCAATGCTCCTAATTATGTGGATTTGATTTTGATGATGAAAAAGTAATTAATAATCAAGCCTTGAAGTCATTGCAACATCAACAACAACAAGAATTCAAGAAGACAAGTGCTCAGTCATTCTCAATTGGATTGTAATTGTAATTTTTCATTTGTGTTGAGAGTGGGTAGAAATAGTTAATCTCTTCTAAGAATAAAATAAGTAATATGAATATTAGGTTGAGATTAACCAAAATTAATACTTGAGAAGAAAAAGAAAAAGGAAAATTAATTTCTGATATGTCTGATCAAAATACTCGAGTATTTTGAAGAAGACTCGAGTATCTACTCGAGTATTCTGAAAAAGACTCGAGTATTTATGCCAGATCAGCAAATATAGCCGTTAGTCTTGTTTGTGCAACGGATCTTTCCATTGTGGCCAAAAGGACTCGATTATTGGCCAAAAGACTTGAGTCTTTAGGTCCAGTCAGCAAAAATAATGACGCTGGAAAGACTCAAAAACCCATGTTAGGGCACTTGAGTCTCACACAACTCTAGAGAACATTTTCAGAACTTCATTGTAAAATTTATCTTTGATTTTGCACAAGAACAAACAAGACAGCAAGCTCAAAATCATTACAATCTTTCATTAATTCTTCCTCTCAAGTGCTGATTTACAAAACTCAACTTTGCACTCATATTGTTATTCTCTTCTCAAGTTGAGTTTAGGTCTCAATTTGTATATTGAGCTGTGCTTATTTGTGCGAATCCATTGCGAGATTCGTAATACACATACAAAAGCTTGTTGATTCAAGTCTTGGATTGTTCCCAAGCAAAACCCTAAGTGGCTTAGGGTATTGGAAGTCTTGAGAGGTTCTCAAGCACAAGACTAGGAGGTTCCTAGCCCAATGGAGCATCTTGAAGGGAGTTCAAGGAAGCTTTAGAAGAGTTCTTCGTCACCGGAATCAAATTGGGGTAGAAATCAAGAGTTTGGTACACTCTTGAAGGGTTAGGTTGAGTGAGGCTATATCAAGTAATCCTTGTAATTTCTAACAATTTGATTTATAGTAGAACCTCCTAAGGTGATTAGGAGGACTGGATGTAGCTCATTGTTGGAGTGAACCAGGATAAAATTGCTTGAGTGTTGGTTTATAGCTTTCAATTTACATTCTTGCTCAAACAACTTAAAGCTTTTCAAAGAAATAGGATTTGTCTAATTGGGTAGCAAGTTCAAGAAATCTAAGTGTTATTATATTGTTAAAAGTCATTTCATTTGCTTGCTATTCTGCTAGATAAGTTTCTGTTTTGTATTGGATTGATTTGAAGTGAATTGCTGATTTTTCGTTTCTGGTTTAACTCATATCTGATACGAAAGACTCGAGTATTTTTCAGAATACTCGAGTAGTTCTTGCTCAAGACTTGAGTATATCTTGAAAAACTCGAGTTGTTCTTCCTGAAACACTCGAGTAATTCAAGAAAGACTCGAGTATTTCGAGTCTGTTCTAGAAAAATCAGTTTCAGCTTAATTCTTTTAATATCATTCGAAATATTTGGTATTACTGCTTCAAATTACTATTCACCCCCCTCTAGTAATTGCTTAGCCCACTTGTTGGTTTCCAACAAGTGGTATCAGAGCTCGGTCGAAAGATCGAGTGTAACAACTTTTTCGAAAAAGATCCTATTTGGAAACTATGGGCTCTAGCAATCCCTTTGGAGGAGAAGGCTCTTCAATAAACCGCCTCCACTATTCAATGGTGAAGGGTATGCTTATTGGAAAGTCAAAATGAAAGTTTTTATTGAAGCAATTGATATGGATATTTGGGATGCTATTGAGAATGGACCTCACATTCCCAAGAGATTGATAAATGATGAAACCGTAATCATTCCAAGAGCTAGTTGGAGTGATGATGACAATAAAAGAGTATCATATGATTTAAAAGGAAAAAACATCATCACTTCCTCTTTGTCTCATTATGAATTTTTCTGGGTCTCTCAATGTAAATCTTCTAAGGAAATGTGGGATATTTTGCAAGTTACTCATGAGGGAACAAGCGAAGTAAGACGTGCAAGATTAAACACTTTAACTCATGAATATGAATTATTTCGCATGCTTCCAAATGTGTCCATCGATGACTTGCAAAAGAGATTCACTCACATAATTAACCATTTGATTGATTTAGGAGAAACATTTCATGATGGTGAAATTACTAACAAAGTTTTGAGATGTCTTGATAGGAGATGACAACCCAAAGTATCTGCCATCGTAGAATCCAAAGACTAAGACAAAATGGAGTTGGCCACTTTGTTTAGCAAACTTCAAGAACATGAAATGGAACTATCAAGACTCAACACTCATGAGGAGTCCGACAAGAAGAAGAAGGGCATATCTCTCAAAGCTTCAACCAAAGTCATAAAAGAAGTTGAAGAATGCTCTACAAGTGTGGACTCCGATAGTGAGCCAAATCAAGAAGAATTTGGGATGTTTGTCAAAAGATTCAACAAATTCTTCAAGGGAAGGAAGAGTAGTTTCCCATCAAAAATGAAGAGAACCAAAGACTCCAAACAAAGAGAAAAGATTTCCAATGATGGAGTGTAGTGTCATGAATATGGTGGGATTGGTCACATTAAAATGGAGTGTGCCACATTCTTGAAGAAGAATGACAAGAAGACGCAAGAGAGCAAAGGGAAAAGAGCATACATTGTTTAGGATGCTCCGGAGAAGAGTAATGAATCATCCTCAAGTAGCTCAGGTTATGAAAATGCAAACCTTTGTCTCATGGCCAAGAACAACAATGAGTCCTCATCAAGAGCTAAACATGACATGAGTGAAAGTGATGATGAGGTAACTTCTAGTTCTTATTGTTCTTCTTCAAACTCCATTTCTTACGATGATTTGCAAGAAGCCTACAATGAAATGTTAATTCAATTTAGAAGGCTTGCTAAAATTAATAAGGAAAAAGGAAAGAAAATCTTGGAGTTTCAACAAGAAATTGATGAATTGCAAAAATCTATAAATGAGTTGAAACTTCAAAATGAGTCCTTAGAACTTATTAATTCTAGTCATCAAAGTGATTGTGCAAATCATGAGGAAACTATCACTCCATGTGAGAAATGTGGTGAACTTGAAAAGGAAGTGAAAGAGTTGAAAAACAAACTCACAATCTCACATAGTGATAGAAACCTCAACCGGTAATTGAACTCTCAAAGACATAATCATAACAAAATCGGTTTAGGATATGTTCATAAAAAGAACAAAAAGTACAAGGTGGTTGGATCATTTTCTAAGAAAAATTCATCAAAGAAGCCAACTTGTACTTATTGTGGAAAAGTTGGACATGTCAACATTGAGTGCCATATTAAGAAATTTGAAATGAAAAAGGGCACTTATATGTGGATTAAGAAGGGAGAAAGTCCCAACACTAACCCTAAGGGACCCAACATAGTTTGGGTACCCAAAATGAACAAGTGATTTCATCTTGTAGGTGTGCCTTCGAATGGGAAAGGAATTGTGGTATCTAGATAGTGGATGTTCAAGGCACATGACGGGAGATAAGCGGCATTTCATTGAGCTTAATCTGAAGGAAAAGGGTTATGTCACTTATGGGGACAACAACAAAGGCAAAATCCTTGGTATTGGTAAAATCGGAAACTCTTCAAACTTGATTATTGATAATGTGCTTTATGTTCAAGGATTAGAACACAATCTCTTGAGCATAAGCCAATTATGTGATATTAGTAATCATGTATTATTTACCTCTACTCATTGCCTCATTAAAAGTGACAAAGATGAATCCATCAAATTTGTTGGTAAAAGGTCAAATAATACTTACTTAGTTGATTTGAACAAAGTCACTTCTTTGGTCTCTACTTGTTTAGTGAGCAAAGAAAGTGACACTTGGTTATGGCATCGTAGGACTGCTCACATAAATGTAAACCAATTGAAGAAAATACAATCTAAAGATCTAGTAGTTGGTTTACCAAAGCTAAATTTTTCTATTGAAGGTGTTTGTTCTCCATGCAAGAAATGTAAACAAACTAAAAACACCTTTGGATCAAAAATGGTGATGTCCACATCAAGGCCATTAGAAATGCTTCATATGGACTTGTTTGGACCATCACAAGTAAAAAACTTTGGTGGCAACTATTATGCATTGGTGATTGTTGATGACTTCTCTAGGCTTACTTGGACTCTATTTTTATCTACAAAGAGTGAGACCTACAAATCTTTTAAACATCATGTCAAACTTGTGCAAAACCAAGTGAATCAAAAAGTAATTATTATTCGTACCGATCATGGTGGAGAATTTGAAAACCACAAATTTGATAGGTTTTGTGCTAAAAATGGTATTGAGCACCAATTCTCCGCACCAAGAACTCCAGAACAAAATGGAGTGGTAGAGCGGAAAAATAGGGTGCTAGAGGAACTTGCTAGAACCATGTTAAATGATTCTCAAGTACCTCAATATTTTTGGGCTGATGCCGTCAATACGGCTTGTTATGTTTTAAATCGAATTTTGATAAGGCCCTCTTTAGATAAAACCCCCTATGAACTTTACAAGGGAAGAAAGCCAAATATATCTCATTTTCATGTCTTCGGATGCAAAGTTTTTGTATTAAACAATGGAAAAGAAAACCTTGGCAAGTTTGATTCCAAATCCGATGAAGGCATATTTTTAGGCTACTCTTCTCATAGTAAAGCTCATAGAATTTTCAACAAAAGAACTTTAACAATTGAAGAATCAATTCATGTTGTTTTTAATGAGTCTTCGAAAGAAGATAGTGTTTTATGTGATGCTAGTGAAGATGACATTGATTTTTCAAATGAAGAAAAAGAGAGAGAGATCAAAGAGTGATGAAGGTGAAGTAAAACAAGAACTTCCTCCAACTTGGAAATCGGTCAAGGCTCATCCTATAGACAATGTCATAGGAGATATGTCAAAGGGAGTACTTACTCGTAGGTCTATTCAAAACATTTGCAACTATGTCTCCTTTGTTTCTCAAATTGAACCCGATTCAATTAAAAATGCCATTGAGGATGAACATTGGGTTCTTGCTATGCAAGAAGAATTGAACCAATTTGCGAGAAATGAAGTTTGGGATCTAGTCCCTAAACCCAATGATCATACCATAATTGGCACTAAATGGATTTATAGAAACAAACTTGATGAATCTAGGTTGATTATAAGAAACAAAGCTAAACTAGTAGCTCAAGGGTACAACCAAGAGGAAGGTATCGATTATGATGAGACCTTTGCTCCGGTTGCACGTCTTGAAGCTATCCGAATTTTACTTGATTTTGCATCAATCATGAAATTCACTTTATATCAAATGGATGTTAAAAGCGCTTTCTTGAATGGGTTTATAAATGAAGAAGTGTATGTCAAACAACCCCCTGATTTTGAAAATAGTGAATTTCCAAACCACGTTTACAAATTGAAAAAGGCACTCTATGGATTGAAACAAGCCCCTAGAGCTTGGTACGATCGACTGAGTTCCTTTCTATTAGAAAACAAGTTTCAAAGAGGGAAGGTTGATAATACACTATTCATTTATAAAACCAAAGATGACATATTGTTAGTACAAATCTATGTTGATGATATCATATTCGGTGCTACTAACATGTCTCTTTGTAGAAAGTTTTCCAATTTGATGAAAAAGGAATTTGAAATGTCAATGATGGGAGAGCTCAAGTTCTTCCTAGGCTTACAAATAAAGCAAGTCAAGGAGGGGACATTTGTGCATCAAGGGAAATATTGCAAAGAGCTCCTTGAAAAGTTTGGATTGGACAAATGCAAAGAAGCCTACACTCCAATGAGTACATCTTGCTACCTAGACAAGGATGAACAAGGTACCCCGGTTGATGTTAGTAAGTATAGGGGAATGATAGATAGTCTCCTATATCTCACTGCATCTAGACCGGAAATTATGTTTAGTGTATGCATTTGTGATCGATTTCAAGCTAATCCTAAAGAATCTCACCTATTCGCAGTTAAGCATATATTTAAGTATCTAAAAGGAACAATCAACATTGGTTTATAGTATCCTGCTGATGCCAATCTTAGTTTAGTTGGTTACTCAGATTCTGATTTCGCAGGATGCATGCTTGATCGCAAAAGCACCAGTGGTACTTGCCATTTCTTGGGAAGTTCATTGGTGTCATGGTTTTCTAAAAAGCAAGCTTGTGTTGCTCTTTCTACTGCCGAAGCGGAATATATCGCAGCCGGTAGTTGTTGTGATCAACTATTATGGATGAAACAACAATTATCGGATTTTGGTTTGAAACTTGAAAATATTCCTATTAGATGCGATAACACGAGTGTAATCAATTTAACTAAGAATCCGGTGTATCACTCAAGAACCAAACACATTGAAATAAGACACCACTTTTTGAGAGATCATGTGCAAAAAGGTGATTGTACAATTGAATTTGTTAGTACCACAAATCAATTAGCTGACATTTTTACAAAACCTCTACCAAGGGACACTTTCTATCATATAAGGAGAGAACTTGGTATTTTAGATGAATCTAATATAGGCTAATTGCATTTTGTGTCACTTTGAAAAATCACCATATTAGTCTTATTCTAATTTGTTCTTGATTCTTAGTTAAGGTTGTCCTTGATGATGCTCTGAATATTGTGTATTAACTGTGTGTGATTCTATATTGAATTCCAAGTTGGCATTGAAGCTCATTATGTTTGATATGTGTTTGCTCATTTAAAACTGTGTTCAAAATCCTTATCTGTCAAAAAGACTCGAGTTCTTTTCAAAAGACTCGAGTGTTTTAAATCAAATTAATTCGGTTTGAAATTGAAATTTTTTTATTGAGGGTCTGACAAAAACACTCGAGTGTTTCCAAAAACACTCGAGTCTTTCTAAAATCTCAAAATTGGCACTTTCTGGCCAAACTCGAGTCATTTTGTTTTCCTGAAAAATTGATTTTCTGACCAAACTCGAGTCCCTCAATTTTACTCGAGTATTTGGGCTGACCCTGGTGCTGAGTCTTAAAAGACTCGAGTATATTCTTCAAGACTCGAGTTGTTCTTCAAGAACTACTCGAGTATTGAGAAAAATAATCAAGTATTTCGCAACCTTTATATATATCTTCAGCACCATTCTCTTCATTCCACTCGAGTTTCTTCGAACTGCTCCTTCTTCTCTCTCGGTTTTCAAGCGATTTTCTCATCCAAACTCAGATTTCTTCCAAATTTTTGCCAAATCTCATTAGATTAACATCTCTCAAACACTTTTCCTCAATTATTTACTTTGGAAGTTAGTGTTTGAAACTCTATGTCATTATTGCACTTTATGTTAGCACTTTAAATCTATTATGTTTTATTGCAAAGCTTCAGGGGGAGCTCCTCATTTTATGTCATATGTGTTTTTATTTACATATTTGGTTATGGGGTTTCCAAATATGTGCCTCTCCTCCCTTTATCTTTTTCTCAAAATGTTACATCTTTTTGGATCATGACAAAAAGGGGGAGAGACTAATACTTGTTCTTGTTGTGAAATCTAGTATCTTGTTAATGTTGTTGCAATTAAATTTTCATATATATTCTGATAATGCACTTCATGATATGGTATTTGCTCTGATATCTGATGGTTGCTTTGATACCATAATATGCACCTATAATAAGTTTGTTGCTGTAATTAAAATGTTATAACTCTTTGCTAGCACAAGCTGAATTTTAGACAGGTTAAGAGGATCTTATAGTGAGGGGGAGTTACCTCACAAGCATCTTCATGTGTAAGCATCTTCAAGTGGTATCAAGCTCAACAAGTGTTAATTATTTTTTCATCACCAAAAAGGGGGAGATTGTAAATTCAATGCTCCTAATTTTGTGGATTTGATTTTGATGATGACAAAGTAATTAATAATCAAGCCTTGAAGTCATTGCAACATCAACAACAACAAGAATTCAAGAAGAAGACAAGTGCTCACTCATTCTCAATTGGATTGTAATTGTAATTTTTCATTTGTGTTGAGAGTGGGTAGAAATAGTTAATCTCTTCTAAGAATAAAATAAGTAATATGAATATTAGGTTGAGATTAACCAAAATTAATACTTGAGAAAACAAATAAAAAGGAAAATTAATTTCTGATATGTCTGATCAAAATACTCGAGTATTTTGAAGAAGACTCGAGTATCTACTCGAGTATTCTGAAAAAGACTCGAGTATTTATGCCAGATCAGCAAATATAGCCGTTAGTCTTGTTTGTGCAACAGATCTTTCCATCGTGGCCAAAAGGACTCGAGTTTTGGCCAAAAGACTCGAGTCTTTAGGTCCAGTCAGCAAAAATAATGAAGTTGGAAAGACTCAAAAACCCATGTTAGGGCACTTGAGTCTCACACAACTCTAGAGAACATTTTCAGAACTTCATTGTAAAATTTCTCTTTGATTTTGCACAAGAACAAACAAGACAACAAGCTCAAAATCATTACAAGCTTTCATTAATTCTTCCTCTCAAGTGCTGATTTACAAAACTCAACTTTGCACTCATATTGCTATTCTCTTCTCAAGTTGAGTTTAGGTTTCAATTTGTATATTGAGTTGTGCTTATTTGTGCGAATCCATTGCGAGATTCGTAATAAACTTACAAAAGCTTGTTGATTCAAGTCTTGGATTGTTCCCAAGCAAAACCCTAAGTGGCTTAGGGTATTGGAAGTCTTGAGAGGTTCTCAAGCACAAGACTAGGAGGTTCCTAGCCCGGTGGAGCATCTTGAAGGGAGTTCAAAGGAAGCTTTAGAAGAGTTCTTCTTCACCGGAATCAAATTGGGGTAGAAATCAAGAGTTTGGTACACTCTTGAAGGGTTAGGTTGAGTGAGGCTATCTCAAGTAATCCTTGTAATTTCTAACAATTTGATTTATAGTAGAACCTCCTAAGGTGATTAGGAGGACTGGATGTAGCTCATTGTTGGAGTGAACCAGGATAAAATTGCTTGAGTGTTGGTTTATAGCTTTCAATTTACATTCTTTCTCAAACAACTTAAAGCTTTTCAAAGAAATAGGATTTGTTTAATTGGTTAGCAAGTTCAAGAAATCTAAGTGTTATTATATTGTTAAAAGTCATTTCATTTGCTTGCTATTCTGTTAGATAAGTTTCTGTTTTGTATTGGATTGATTTGAAGTGAATTGCTGATTTTTTGGTTTCTAGTTTAACTCACATCTGATACGAAAGACTCGAGTATTTCTCAGAATACTCGAGTAGTTCTTGCTCAAGACTCGAGTATATCTTGAAAAACTCGAGTTGTTCTTCCTGAAACACTCGAGTAATTCAAGAAAGACTCGAGTATTTCGAGTCTGTTCCAGAAAAATCAGTTTCAGCTTAATTATTTTAATATCATTCGAAATATTTGGTATTACTGCTTCAAATTACTATTCACCCCCTCTAGTAATTGCTTAGCCCGCTTGTTGGTTTCCAACATGGAGGTCAACACAAACAATTTATTTTCCAACACCTATAATCCGAGTTATAGAAATCACCCCTATTTTTCATGGAATAGTCCGGCTCTGAACCCGACTCAGCCACAGAAGCAGAATTGGGAGATAGCAGTGGAGAAATTTGTTACTCAAAAAAGCAACTTCATGGATGAGACTAGGACACATTTTTCCAATCAAAGTGCTAGCATTAGGAATTTGGAGATGTAAGTGAGGCAGATATCAAAGCAAATTTCAGAGAGACTGCCAGGAAATTTTCCTGGTGACACTATCACCAATCCAAAGGAGAGATGCAATGCAATAAATCTTCGTGGAGGCAAATCTTATGAGGAGCCGAAGATGAAGAGCACTGGTAGTGAAGATGGGAAGAAGAAGAAGCTGATGAAGCCAATTGAGAAAGACACATCTGAGGAGAACAAGAAGCAGGATTCACCTACGAATCACGCTAAAACCCAAGCACAACCAGCACCAACCAAGGTGCCTTTTCCTCAAAGGCTTAAGAAGGAAGAAGACAAGAAGCAGTTCTCGAGGTTCATGGAGGTGTTTAAGAAGCTTCAGATAAACATTCCATTTGCTGAAGCTCTTGAACAAATGCCAGCTTATGCTCGGTTCATGAAGGACTTGCTGACAAAGAAGAGGAAGATGCTCACCCCCAAACTTAGCATTTTGCATGTCCCAGGCAAAAGTAAAACAAAAATTCAGTGCCTAAGATTCTCCCTTCCCAAGGTATAGCAACCTAACCATAAATTCCAACTCACCTACCCAAGATACCTTTCTTCACTAGCAAATCACCTCAATGAAAACCAGTTGAAAAACAAACTCAAAGTGAGCAAAAGATTAGTGACCACACCACCTCTCAACATCTCTCATGTGTATGGGTAATATTTATCAATTCACTCAAGTTCAAACAATGAAAGCATGTTACCATAAGCTTGACTATAGACCTACATCTCCACTGAATTTATTGAAAACATGCACAAATCATAAGGTCTTTATTTGGTTGTAACGGGGCCATGGCTAAAAGTGTCGGGTGGGATAAAAGAATAAAAGGATAAACAAATGGCTTAATCAACGAAATCACAACACTTCCCTTTTAAATTATGAAATGAGCAATAAGTGAATTACACAATCACAACTCAATTCACTTGATTTTTCCTTTTCTTTCTTTTTCTTTTTCTATTTCTATTCTCTTCTTCTTTTCAATTTTTTTAAGCACATTTGTTGATCTTTTTATTCTTTTTTTCTCTTTTTAGAAGAGAAATAGAAACATCAAATTTTCAGCACTTACACATTCACCAATTTCTAACATTCCTCTTAATTGCGCATTCACCATTTCAATGGTACTTCACAAGAATAATTCAATTTATGTAGGGTACCAAAGAAATTCCTTAAATCTCAAAGCTCAAAATGGGAAACTAAGGGATCATTATGTCTCAAAAATTTGTTGAAGGCCACAAAAAAAAAACCTAAGTGCCTTAATCATATTCATGCATGTAATCAATTGTCAATTTTGAAAAGGTCACAAGTCAAGTTCTAGAACAAACAATCAAAGCGAAGAACACTCATGAAAGAAATAGGAGTTTCATCACAATTTCATTAAGCATTACTCCTTCAAGTGTGTAGGCTCAAAATCTCACTGGTTAAGGTCAATTCACTAATCAATCATTCACAACAAGTTTGCCAAACAACTAATTTTCAAAAAGCTAAATCCAATTAGTATCTGGGTATAACAAGTCGGAAATCACAATCAAGCATTTACACCTATCAAAGGGACAAATCTAACACCTAGAATTAGTGCCTACTCATGCCAGGACACAAACCAACACAAAGCCAGGGGAGAAATCAAGTTCAGAAAATTTTTTATTTTGTTACCCTCCCCCAAACTTAGAATGTGACTTGTCCTCAAGCAACAAATCTATCCTAAACTACAAAATAAAAATTAAAAACTAAAAACAAAAGCAAGGAGTTAAAGACTTCTCTTTGTAGCACAACATTCTCTCTTGATGCACCATGAGGAGACCCCCCCAAACTTATTCACCTGTGTCACATGAACAAATAAAAATAGTGCTGGAAGCACCCCATTAGCATTTACATATAGAAAACTCTAATCTCTTTATTCAATCTCCTAATTAAAAATTTAAATCCTACACTACTACAAAACTAAAGAGAATCCACCAAGATCCCAAATCCTATGGGTTAAATCCCATGTGATGCAGGAATAACAAGTTACTCCCACATCCCATGGGAATGAGCATGGATGATGGTGGAGTAAGGAAGTTTTAGAAATAAGTTCAATCCCTCCAGGGTCAAAAGGTACATTCCTTACTCCATACATCATCTCAAACAATTTGTATTTTTCCTCATTCATGAAGGTGTTAATTCCATGAATTAGGAAAACCGCATTCTCGGGATCTTTATTCATCCCATGGTACAACAATGAATTATGTTGATGATTTAGAAAAATATCATGCAAACTCATGGGTTGAACATAATTGATAAATTTTGAATCATCTAAACATGCAAGAGATTTAACACAATTTTTAAGTTCATAAAATTCAGCACGCAAGGATGAATCAAATTTCTCTACTATTATCCTACCCTCGTTTGCGTTGTTTTGTTTCACCTCTACTTGTTTCACCTCTACTACCTCATGATGCACCTTAATTTCTTTTTCTTCAAAATTTTCAGAGAAATTAGTATTTTGGTCTTCCTTAACGAAATACTTTTGTACCAATTCCTCTATGACAGATTTCTTATACTCATTGAAATACAATTCCTCAATCTCATAAATCGAGGTATTTGCATCATAAGTAAGAGGAGGTGAATTCAAAACAAAATTATAAAAATCTAAATTCTCAAAAGTCATTATTGTACATTTCAGATTTCACTCTATAACTACTCCTAATACCAAAAAATTATTAAAATCTAATTTTAATCCCCGGCAACGGCGCCAAAAACTTGTTGGGCTTCTGGCAAGTGCACCAGATCGTACAAGTAATAAAGTGAAAATGGGATGTCGTTCCCAATGAGGACTAAAATAAAATCTAACAATTCTCACCTAAATGTAGTTATTAAGTGCAATTTAAATTAAGATTCAATTGACTGCTGAAATTTTAAACTAAATTAAAAGGAAAAACAAAAACACAAATTAAAAAGTGGTTGTGGAAGGTTTTGGGAAAACTTGGGCACATGTTTCATTGTAGGTTCCAAAAGCTATTGTTAACGAATCAATGAATTTCCTAAGTATTGAACCAATTTTGCAAGGTAAAAGCCGCCTAATTCCTTAGATCAACTTTGTTTCTTAGTAATTTAATCTCCCTTAGTTCCTTAAGTAGAGCCTTAAATCCTAATCTAATCAATTATTGTTCAAGCAAAATTACCAAGTAGTTACCCAATTCATAGACATAAATATATCCCTATGCAATTGAATTATTTGATTAAAGGTCTAAATCCTAATTCAATATTCCTATTCAATTAGAATTACCAAATCACAATCGACGTCAAAATTATGATAATCAATTAAAACATAATCAAACACAATACTTAATGGAAAAACATCAATTCATTAAACAAAAACTATATAGGTTCCATACAAATCCACATGTTCCCAAAAAGGAGTTTAGTTACACATAATTAGAGAAGAAGGAAGAAGAAGAATGAAAATCATAATGAGAGACATGGAATTACCCCAATCTCCAATCACAAAGTGCAATCCTTCAACTTGCCTCCAAAAGCTCTCTCACTATTGCTCTCTCTAAAAACGTGGTAACTCCCTCTCCCTCGTTTGAATGAATCCTAATCCTATTATTATATAGATAAAAACTAACCTAATTTTCAATCTAATGTGATAATATTTTTATATGAATAAAACTAATCTTAAATCTGAATATAATATGATAAGATCCTATTAGAATAAGCTAATCTTTAAGAATCTTATCTACAAGTAGAATTTATCATTAAAATCCTTCTAGAATCCCGTATTTGTGTCTAACAGAAACTTCGGCACTGATTTTGACCCCCAAGATAGAGGAATTTGAGCAAGGCTATTTCTGACAAAGTTGTAGATCTTTTCCTTAGCTTTAAAATGATACCTAGATCGCCTAATTTGCGCGTGTCACTTTCTCGCATTTTGTGCGCCCAGGATCAACTTTTCTTCATTCTTTCCTCTTTTTCATCCCAATTCAAGTACCAAGCTCTCCTTCTTCATTCCTTTGCCAAAATCATTGTTTCAAGAGCTTAAATACCTGAAAAAAAACCAAATACATCAAAAGGTTCCAGAAATCTTATAATAACAAAATTCCATTGTTTTATTCCAATTTACTCAAGAAACAAGCCATTTACTATGTAAAAGGGAGGCAAAAAAGGTACAAAAACATCACATATTAGACCCCAATCACCGGTGGAGGAGATTGTGATGCTAACTCAGGAGTGCAGCACTATTCTTCAGAAGAAGCTACCAAATAAAATGAAAGACCTAGGGAGCTTCAATATTTCATTCAACATAGGCAAGGAGTATCAAGGTAAGGCTCTCTGTGACTTAGGAGCTAGTGTTAATATTATGCCTTTGTCTTTATTTAATGATCTGGGTATTGGGGAGGCTAAGCCTATTGAGGCTATGCTTCAGTTAGTTGATAAGTCTGTCCTCCGTCCCTATGGTTTGGTGGAGGATGTGTTGGTCAAGGTGCATGATTTTATTCTGCCAGTTGATTTTATGGTGCTTGATATTGAGGAGGATGATCACATTCCTCTAATTTTTGGGAGCTGTAATAGATGTGCCAAGGGAAGAGGTAATTTTGTGAGTGAATGGGGAGCAGAGTATTATTAAAATTTTTGCGAAACTCCCACTCACTGCAGATTCCTTTGCCCCATTGATGAGTGTCAAGGCTGAAAAATATGAAAATAATGTTGAGAGCAAGGTTTCTACCTTGTGGGGGTATTTGGCAGCCCCTTGATTCTTGAATAAAGGACAGACGTCAGGCTCGGGATGTTAAACAAGCGCTACTGGGAGGCAACCCTGGGTTTGAAATTAATTTTTAGTTTTTAGGTAGTTGTTTTTTTTTTTATTTTGCATGACTGATTTTTGGTGTGTTTTTAGTTTCCCTTTTCTATTATATAAAAAAAAGAAGAAAATAAAAATCCAAGTCTGATATTTAAAAAAAAAGAGGGGGTTCCATGGTCCAAAAAGGGGGTCAAAGTGCTAAAAATTGGAAAAAAAAGAAGGGTGTTTTCAGCCACATTGACGCCTAGGCGCCTGGTAAGTTGCACCTAGGCGCGCGAAGACGCGTGGAGGACGTTAATATCACGCCTAGGGGCATTCAGCCCCATTCTCACAATTTTCCTCATATTTCTCAAACTCCCATATGAACCCCCAAATTCTCAATCCATCAATTCCAACTATTTTCTCTCTAATTCTCTCAATTTCTTCAATATTCATCAATTGCTAAGTGATCTTAACCTTCTAGTTGTGCTCCATTGTTCATGCAAAGCCCCATTCTCCCTCTCCCTCATCAATTTGGTTTCTCTGTCTAAGGCTAAGAGGTGCCAAAAATTTTCAAGTTTTTGTGGCTAAGAACACTCAATCTCTATTCTCTACTGCACTCTGAGTTGATTTAGGTTAGTTTGGGGTGTTGAGAGATAGTGTTTGTGGTTAGTTTTTGTTGAATTTTTAGTGCCCATAAGGTGTTTGATAATTTGCCAGAGAGAACCAAATATGCCTAGGGGTAAGAGGGTAGCTGTTGGAGGCAACACTAGAAAGTGGAAGAACTTTAAGCATACCAAGGCCACTGGTTTTTATGATGATAAGATGATTAAGAGAGGTGTTGTGCCTGAGACCTCTATGCTTTATCTGCCTGAGGGTAACATGGGTAGACAGATTCAGGGAGTGTGAGAGATTGCTGAAGTTAAAGAGTGTTTACAACAAAATCACTGGGTGGAATGGGTTGGTGAGACGGACGAGTATTTTAGCAAGACACTGGTGTGGGAGTTCTATGCCAATGCTTGGTGGAGGTCACAAAATTCAGAGGCCCCGTGAGTCAGTTATGTTCGAGGTAGGGAGGTGTCGTGTGATGCGGAGTCTATCCGCAGAGTTATGGTGCTGCCGGAGTACCCACCCGAGGCTGCCTTTGCTTTGTTTTCATGGCAGAGCCTCTATGATGATGATTCATATTTCCTGGATTCTTTGATAAGGAACATATTTTTAGAGGGTAGGGATTGGAATAGGAATGATCAAGGTCAAGTTAGACATGTTTATCAGAAGAGCTTGATAGGCCCTGCTCGGTTTTGGGTGAAGTTCGTGCTCCACAATTTATTGCCTGCCTCTCATGACACCAAGATTCAGCCTAATGTATGTAGGCTGGTGTATGCGCTGTGTAATGGTATAGTAGTGGACGATGGGACCATTATTTTTGAGAAGATGCACCAGTTTGCTACCTGATCGACCGGTTATGTGGGTTTCCCGTGGGTGATCCATAAGCTTTGTACGCACTTCGATGTGTATTTTGCTGCAGATTTTCGAGATCTGAAAAGATCTCTACGGATGTTGGGGTCGACTTGGGACAATTACATGGAGTTGGCTCGGAAAGCCGCTCGGGAAGGGAGAGTTGCAGCACCACTACCACAGGCCCAGCCACAGCAGTTTCCACCACCTCCAGTGCCAGATTTGGGAGCCGGTCCTTCTTTGCCACCGGCTTCGCACCAGGGTTGTATGGATGAGATGATGAGGATGATGCAGCAGATTCTGTTGGAGTAGGAGGATCTCAAGGGTGGAAATTCACACATCCTCATTGAGATTGACAGGGTGCAGGATGCACAGGATTGGATTTTGAGGAGGCAGTTACGAGCTGCTGAGTTCTCTCGCCGTGAGGTGAGGAGGAACCAGGCAGTTCATGACTTTATGAGGAGCTGGAGCTAGGATCAGGGTTACTCCTTTGATGTGCCTGCGTACACGCAGGAAGATTTTGGATTACTGGATGCATTAGAGAAGGAGGAGGGTGAGTAGTGGTGTGGAGTGCTTAGTGCTGATGTTTTTATGGAATTTGTTAGTCGGACCCCTGTGTTTTATATTTTTTATTTTATCAGACATGGTATTTTTATTTTGTTTTTGATGTAATCCATTATGATGTAAAAACAGTTTGTTTCTAGGATTTTTCTTTTCTTTATTCGCACGTGTGTGTGATTTTACTGGTATTGCTTAATTATTGTTTCTTCTATCTAGTATATTGTACATTATAGCAGGGGGAGTTGATGATAACTCCCTGGGAGGTTCTTTTGTGAGAGAAGAGTACCCAGTCCTTTGACCCGCAGGTACATAAGTTTGAGGAAGCTTCAACCTTCCTTGGTATTGATTTTGCAGCAGAAGTGATAGGGAAGTGATTCTGGATCTTTTTCTTTTTATTTTTATTTTGTAGTTTAGGCTAGTTTGTTTGCTTGAGGACAAGCCAACCTCTATGTTTGGGGGAGGACACAAAATAAAAATTGATTTTTCAGACTTGAATTGTTTCCCCATATTTTTGTGTTGGTTTGTGTCTTGGTGTAACGATAGATGATTATGCCAGACATAAAACTAGTGAGCGTTCTTAGTTTCATATGTTATACTTGATCTAGGCATGAATTCATTGACTTTAGTGCGCAACACTGATTGGATTGAGTAGTAATTTTTTTTTGTTGAAAACTGGTTAATTTGATGAACTTTTTTGGAATGACTTATTAGTGAATTGACTGTTTAGCCTGTGAGTTTTTAAGCTTATACACTTGACAGGGGTATGCGATTTATATTAATTATTGTGATTGAGACCCCTATTTCTTTCATGAGTGTGTTCACTTTGGCTTTGTGTTCTAGAACTTGACCGGTGACCATTTTGAGGTTGATATGCATTAAGATGATTAAGGCACTTAGGTTTGTGGTTTTGTTGGCCTCAGATGATTTGAGTTGATTATATATTCTCTTAGTTGCCCATTTTGAGCCTTATTGAGATTATGATTTTTCTTTGGTACCTTGCATCTATTGAAATATTTTTGTGAGTACCTTGTGAATTTTGAATGAGCAATTGAGAGGAATAACTCAAGAAAAGTGAAAATTGGTGAACAGTGTTATTGAGTTCTATTTATCTTCCAAGTAAAAAGAAATTGAAAGAAAAAATAAATGTGTAAAGGAAGAGAATATAAGGAAATTGTGAAAAAGAAAGGAAGAATGAAATCTCTTGTTGTGAGTGTGAGTTTTAATTGTATTAATTTCTCATTCATGATTTTTAAGGGAAATTTGTTTTTGCATTTTAGCCCTAAGTTTTATCCCTTCTTTCTTTTATCCCACCTTACACTTTTAGCCATGGCCTCATTACAGCAAAAACTAAGACCTTTTGATTTTTGCTTATATTCAATAATTTCAGTGGAGATTTGGGTCTATGGTCAAGCATATGGTAACACATTGTCATTGGATGAACTTTTGATTGAATTGTTATAACCCTTGATACACATGAGAGATATACACAGAGAGGTTGAGAGTGTTCACTAGTTCTTGGTTCTTTTGGAGTTTGTTTCTCTAACCAGTTTTTGATGGAAGTTATTGCTTGAGAAGAAAGGTGTAAGAGTCATGAAGTCTGATGTTTTAGGTTAAGTGTGTATATATGATTTAAGAAAAGGTGTTGTGTTATGGAATATTTACTTTACTTTTGCGTGGGACATGCGAAATGCTAAGTTTGGGGCAGTGATAAGAGTCTGATATATAGTGCTTTTGAGCATTAATTAACTCCCTTTTACTATGGATTTTCTTTGTTTCTTGAGTAAATAATAGGTTTTTGTTATATTTTTAGTATGTTAGATAAATTAGAATCCTTGAACGTTTTGATCCGTTTTGGGTTTGATTTCAGGAATTTGAAGCTTTATTTGATGATTTATGCTTTGGAATGGAAAAGAGCTTTGAATACTTGAAGATTGGAGCTAGAGTGGAGAGAAATGATGTGCTTAAATGTTGCCCACGTTTGGGGTTTAAATGTCAAAGGCTGGGATGCAGAAAGTCAGATTTAATTGAAGAAAAACTTAGCCAAATTCAGTGGGTGTCACGCCCAGGCGCGTGGTAGGCCGCGCCCAGGCGCAACTGCTACGTGACAAAGAGAGATGGGAAAATTTTGAAGCCACGCCTAGGCGTGGGGATGGCTGCACCTAGGTGCGTGATTTCTGATGGACCTACGAGTTGGGCTTATCTATTTAACTTTTAAGGATTTTGATAGATTAGTTTTAGGATTAGCTTTTTCTATATATTCTGAGTCTTAGCATTAAGTTTAGGAGCTTACGTAATTTGTGCATTCATTCAAAGAGAAGAGTTTAGGTAATTTATTCTTTTGTAATATGTAAATAAACCCTTTGTAGTTAGGAACATGTGGATTTGTATTGATGAGTTTATATATTTATGAATTGATGTTTTTCATTCAAAACCTATTGTTTGGTTGTGTTTTAATTCCAATTCATAAAATTGGCCACTTTATGTCTTGTTTAGAATCTCTAATCCAACGTGACCATCTGAGGATTAGAATAGGTCGTTCTTCCAAACATTATAACCACCTAGTTTGTAGACATACATCTACGGCTTGTATGACTTTAATATTCTAGTGTGCTTAATTGTGGTTATTCATATGTCAAATCCAACAAGAGACATCTAAGGGTTTCATATTGAATAAGAAACATAAATTCACAGAGACATCTAGTTTTTATTACCTTTGGGATGTCATGGGTTTAATGAAAATAGATTTTCATACATAGTAAATAAGTCTTGCAATGAAACTCGTTTCTAACGCCTTTCTCTATATGTCTCACAAACCCTATTTTAATTAATTTATTTTTAATGGTTTGTTTAATAAATAATAAAAAGTTTATAGTTTTCTATTTGAATTACCTTTTGGTGAGGATTAATAGGAAACAACTCACAATCCCCGAGTGGAAAGATAATTTACTTACTCATTATTACTTGTGCACGATCTAGTATACTTGGTAGTATCAAGAATTCCAACATGGTGAAAATCAAATATCCACTCCCTCGCATCAATGATTTGCTGGATCAATTAAGGGGAGCAACAGTGTTTTCTAAAATTGACCTTCGATCGGGATACCATCAAATCCGTATCCGAGAAGAGGACATTCCTAAAACTGCATTCAGGACACGTTATGGGCATTTTGAGTATGTTGTGATGCCTTTTGGTTGAACAAACGCTCCTGCAATATTCATGGATTACATGAATAGAATTTTCATGCCTTATTTGGATTCTTTTTTAATAGTGTTCATCGACGACATTCTCATCTATTCAAAGAGTCCAAGTGAGCATGAAGAGCATTTGAGGACGGTGTTACAAGTTCTCAAAGAAAAACAACATTATGCAAAGCTCTCTAAGTATAACTTCTGGTTGAGTGAAGTTCACTTCCTGGGTCATGTTATTTCTACACAAGGAGTTGTAGTTGATCCTTCTAAGGTGGAAGCAATATTAAAGTGGGAGAGACCCCAGACAATGACAGAGATCAGAAGTTTCCTTGGCATGGAAGGTTATTATCGGAGATTTATTGAAGGGTTTTCTAAATTAGCCCTTACATTAACTATGCTAACAAGGAAAGATGTGCCTTATCAGTGGTCTCAAGACAGTGAGCAGAGTTTCCAAGAGCTGAAAAAAGGTTTACTAGCTCTCCGTTGTTAATTTTGCCGAATCTGACCCAATCCTTCAATGTGTACTATGATGCTTCGAAACAAGGATTAGGTTGTGTGCTGATGCAGCAGGGGAAAGTGATAGCCTATGCATCTAGGCAGCTTCGACAACATGAGCAGAACTACCCCACTCATAACCTTGAAGTAGCGGTTGTTGTATTTGCTCTGAAGATCTGGAGACATTATTTATATGGTACCAAGTTCGAAGTCTTCATTGATCATAAGAGTCTCAAATATCTCTTTGATAAGAAGGAGATGAACATGAGGCAGAGGAGATGGATGAAATTCCTGGAAGATTATGATTTCAACCTTCATTACCATCCCGGCAAAGCAAATGTTGTGGCTGATGCTTTAAGATGAAAGACTTTACATGTTAGCAATTTGATGGTGAAGGAGATGCAATTGATACAGGAATTCAACAACCTTAATCTAGGCATGCAGGTGAAAGAGAATAGCATAGTCTTGGAAATGTTGCAAGTTACAAATGAGTTTGTCAATCTTATCAAAGAGAGGCAAGCTGATGATGAGGAACTGCAGAAACAGCTAGAAAGGGTAACTGAATGAGAGGAGCCTGAATTCAAGAAAGGTTTCGATGGGATTATCTGATTCAGGTTCAGAGTGTGCATTCCGATGGACTTTGAAGTCAAAAGAATGGTCCTAGAGGAAGCTCATAAGACAAGACTAAGTCTTCATCCAGGTACCACCAAGATGTATCAGGACTTGAAGTGATTGTTTTGGTGGCCAGGGCTGAAGAAGGATGTAGCAGATTATGTGTCTCGATGTTTGGTTTGTCAAAAGGCCAAGATCGAACATCAGAAACCAGGTGGTTTACTAAGGCCTTTGGAGATTCCTGAATGGAAATGGGACATCATAACAATGGATTTCATATCTGGTTTGCCACGAACCAACACAGGATGTGAAGCCATTTGGGTAGTTGTTGACAAATTGACCAAATGTGCCCATTTCGTTCCTATGAACATGAAGTATAGCCTGGAGAATTTGACACAGCTGTACATCAGGGACATATTCAGATTGCACGGAGTTCCTACCAGCATAGTATCTGACCGTGATCCAAGATTCCTATCCAGGTTTTGGCAGAGTCTTCAGCAAGCATTGGGTACTAAGCTGAAGTTCAGTATTGCCTACCATCCACAAACAGATGATCAAACCGAGCGCACTATACAGTCCCTGGAAGATTTGTTGCGGACATGTGTGCTTGAACAATCCGGCAACTGGGAAACACTCCTGCCATTGGTGGAATTCAATTATAACAATAGTTTTCATTCCAGTATTGGGATGGCTCCTTTTGAAGCACTATATGGTCAGAAATGTAGAACAACATTGTGTTGGTTTCAAATAGGAGAAAACTTGCTAATTGGTCCTAACATAGTTCAAGAGACAACTGAAAAGATACGAATGATCTAGGATCGAATGAAAGCAGCCCAAGATCGTCAAAAGAGTTATGCTGATAAACGTAGGAAACCCTTGGAATTCGATGCTGGAGATCATGTATTCTTGAGGGTAACTCCTACCACTGGTATTGGACTAGCAATAAAGTCCAAGAAGCTAACTCCTAGATTCGTTGGACCTTATCAGATCTTGGAGAAGGTTGGTCCAGTTGCCTAAAGGATTGATCTACCTCCCTATTTGTCCAAGTTACATGATGTATTCCATGTTTCATAGTTAAGGAAATACATTCATGATCCTTCCCATGTTGTTGCAATGGATGACATGCCTTTGAGGGAGAATATGACTTTTGAATTACTACCAGTCATAATCGAAGATAGACAGGTGAAGCAGCTTAGAGGCAAAGAAATCTCCTCAGTGAAGGTTATCTGGAACAGAAATCTCCTATAGTGTTTTGAAGAAAAAATAGGAAAAACTGGTCAGATGGGAGCCTGAGCGGCCGCTCAGGTAGGCAGAGGGCCTAAAAATGTTGCATCGAAGCGCTTGATATTAGACTTGAGCGTGCGCCTGAGCGCGGTGATGCACCAAACCCCAAAATGCACCAAGTTGGCGCGTCAAAAATCAAGCCACCAGATGTACCATGAGCACGCGGCGAAGCGCGCTTGAGCGCACGCGTTAGACTCATTTCCTCCCAGCCACACGTTTTTGGCTTCCTCATGAAGCCATTAATTTTCGACCACATATTTGTTTCCTCCCATGCAAGTCATGAACAAAAAACAAATACACAACAACAACAAACACCAATACACACATATCATCATCCTCTTCATTACCTCATTCTCAAGAACCAAACACCCTTATCACCATCACCAATCCTAAAAAAATCATTGGCACCCATCATTAAGAACCTCAATATTCATCATCAACCTCAACTCTTAAGCACTAAAATAAACCCCACATCACCCCACATCACTCCCTCCCTCTCACGCCTCTCTCTCCCTCCTCAGCTCCATTGGTTTTCAAGCTTCATAAGCTATGGAGATTCATATATGTTCATGCATCCTCCTCAAAATCAAGTGAAAGACAATTCACCTCCCTCATACAACTCTCATTCTAGGGTTATACACACTCATTGGATACTAGCTATTCTAAGGTGGCAATCAAGATTTAAGAGGTTCAAACTCTAAGGCTCACAAAGCTAAGGTTCTCAAGGCTTTCCTTACCTCACTCATCACATTTGAGGTAAGGGGGTGGGTGTTTCCTTGTCCTAGAAAAGGGTCTCTAGTTAGTATATAATAGTTTGCTAAGAGTTGTGTGCTTAGTGTTGTGATAGGAAACCCTAGGATAGTAAATAATGATAATATTATTAAAGTGCAAATGAATGAATTAAAATCATGATTGGTAATTGTGAGTAATTGTTGTTATAAATGCTTGAATGAGGAACATGAACCTTTGATGGTACTTGTAAATAATTGTGTGTTTGATAATTGGTATATATGTTGAATTTGATATTTAATATTTAACATTTGATATTTGATATGTTTTTGTGTGTATGAAGAGTATAGATTGAGAAGTGATAAATAAAATGAATTAGGAGTAAGATCATTAACTTAGGAAATTTAATATGTGAGCTATGATGATTATGTGATGAATGCTTGCTAATGATGAATTAGACAACAAACTAAATTAAAGGGAATGCAGCTGAATTGACCATTGGGGGCATTGATACACTAGGTGCCCTGCTAGGTGTTCCAAACACCAGCCAAATGCCTCGTCGGGCTAAACGCCCCATTAGGTCCAAATGCACCGTTAGGCGTCAGTGTACCCAATGGATCAATTCGCTGCTAAATAAAATGAAATAGAGTATGGAATAGAACTATGGGAAATGAATTGAAAAAATTAATAAGCATAGACCTAACAGGTGATGCCTAATGGGTGCCCAAGTCCTGATGGGTGCAATGTCCCTAATGGGTGTACCAAACGCCCTAGCAAGTGCAATCAAAATCCTAGTGGTGCAACTAAAAGGAAAGGATTATAAGAAAGAAAAATGGGATCATTAATGAATATTGAGATAAGATAAGGAACTAGGACTTTGAAATAATTGCGTTGTGATTATGTCAATTGACTGTGATGAATTTGCATTATGTGAACTAGTTGATAATTGTGCTTGGCTTAGAAGGTTATTATGTCTGATTAGAAACTGCTTTTCTATTTCATGTACAATGCTCACCTCCTTACTATTTTTCACAGGTACTGAGATTGAGGTAGCACAGCCCCCGGCCGAGCAGGTGCACTCTCCCTTACAGGGAGAATAGGTTGTAGTGTGTTAGGAACCAGTCTTATTTAAACGCCAAAAGAGACTGGTTCCATGCGGAACCAGTCTTATTTAAATTTTTTTGACATAAGGAGACTGGTTCGGCACGGAACCAGTCTTATTTAATACATAATTCATAATGGTTATACCAAGCAACCAGTCTGATTTCAATAAATGACTAAAAAGAGACTGCGGAACCAGTCTTAATTAAGTGGTCTAAAATGTATATTTTGTACTAGTGTAACTTTTAAGCTCTAATTAGACCCTTAAACAAGATTAACAACTTGAAAATTTCTTTTTAAAACCTTAAATTTATAAAAGTCTTCGGAAAATTCGGCGAAGTTTACTCTGTTTTTCGGACTTTCCAAAAATTTAGTTTTTCCTGTTTAACATGTACAAAACATTTTCAGATAATGCCAGACATCCAGAGATTCATATCATATCATATCACATCACATCTAGTCATATCATGCCATACACCATAACTAAATATCAGCAGAAACTATAAACAAGTGTGCAGAAATAAGACTATCTGCCCAAAATACCCAAATCCCAAAATAGACATGTCCTGGGTCGGCCCTGTTGAATATCTAGATCAAAATACATATATAAAAGTCCCAAAATAAGCAACACATCATACAAAGACTCATAACCAGGCCCAGGACTCAACATCAGTCCTGCTACTGACACTCATACTCCCTGTGAGGGAGTATGCACCTGCTTGGCCTTAATGTTTGTCTACTCATACTCTGAACCTGTATAAAAACAGTTAAGAGGTGAGCGTTGCACAAAACTTAGCGAATGAAATCTAAAAAGGCATAATAATAACTAAGTCATAAACAAATCAGCAGTTAATCACATAAAGTACAGAACAAAGCCAAACCAACTCATTTCATTCACAAACGCTTATATTTTTATTCTCAATTATTTATTCTAATCTAAATATTACTTTGTTCATCATTTATTAATCGTTCAATTTCTTTCTTCTTGATTAGAGGCTTTTACTCTTTCGATCTTTGCGAATCCACCACTGCGCACAACTTCATGTGTGTCTTACCGTTGCACATGTCAACACATGAGTCTAACACGACCATTGCATACGGACCGATCGCGATTTATTGCGCATAACCACACGTAGGTCTTACTACACCCGGCCGTATGGCTTACTTGGCCTGGCACCCGCAAAACCGTAATTAGGGTACTACGGATCCACCACTGCGCACAACTTCATGTGCGTTTTACCGCTGCACACGTCAACACGTGAGTCTTACACAACCATTGCGCGGCTTACATGTACATTGCACATCCGGCGGCTTACATGCACATTGCACGTCTTATATGGCTTAGAACCTGTAAACCATATCTGCATATCTTACCGCTGCACACGTTACCACGTGAGTCTTACGCAACCAATGCACCCACGGGGCGTACTTACTTGGCCTGACATCCGCATACCAAATTTATTCAACCTCATTTATTCTTTTTCATTTAACACTTTATTATCATTTCCTCTCTGTTCTATTCTTTATATAAGGGGGAACTCATCTAACATACCTAAGAGCAACTAAATTTCACTCAATTAGCAAAAATAGGTCAGCCAACACAATTACATATTTCCATAGAAAATATCAAATATCATATTCCAATCATCATTTCATGCGTGTAAAACATAATACCAATGGGGGGTCTCCTATTCTTTTCCCTAAATCATTATTCCTTATTATTACCAACTACCCTAAGGTTCACTAACATATAAAATCAACCTGTCTTAATCATCATTATAACTACCTAGAAATACGTATAGAGAGAGAAAGTACCAAACCCTAGCCTTAAAGCTTTAAAACTAGAACCGTATGAATCCAATGCGGTGACGAGGGAGAGCAATTAGGAGACAAGCCGGAGAGTGACAAGAAGCAAATATACGATGGGGTTGATGAGCTCACCCACTTCCTTGAGATAGAGAGAGAGTACCATCCAAACCATAGTAAGCAAATGAGAAGACAAGGGTTAGTGATGATGATGATGGCCACGCATAATATGGAGGAAAGGAAGGAAGAAAACTTGCTAACATACCTAGGACATGCTTGATGTAACATCCTATATATAATTACCCATAATTACCCCATAAAGAAAAATAGCGACTCAAAAATTTCTTTTTAAAACTTTTTGACTTATAAAAATATCTGTCAATTCGGACAGAGTTTCCTTTGTTTATTGGATATTCCAAAAATTAGGTTTTCCTGAAACCTGTACAAATCAAAAATATTTTATTCATCCAGAAGCCAATAGGGCTAAAATATCAAGGAGCATCATATGCATCCACATCATAATGTAAATACATCAGAGTTAGCAGCAATGCATGAAAGAGTTGTGGAGTTGTTTAAGTTTTCCCAAAAATAAATGTCCTAAACCCTTAGGAAATGATCCTGGACCCATCCCAAAAAAATGAACATTTACAACATCTACAAGTATCCAAAACAATGAGTCATCAACATAATCAAAAGGGTTCAAGGCTAGACACGCCTAAACATCTATGAATTACTCTCCCTGTGAGGGAGAGCACTCCTGCTCGACCGGGGGCTATGCTAGCTCAATCTCAATACCTGTAAAAATAGTAAGGAGGTGAGCATTGCACATGAAATAGAAAAGCAGTTTCTAATCCGACATAACAACTCACTAAGCCAAACACAATTAACAAGAAATTTACATATTGCACGTTCATCACAATCGTAAACCACATTCACAAACCAATGGCATTCAAATCTCATTTCCATTTTCTATCTAGTTATTTAATTATGATTCCATTCATTTTTCCTTTTCAATTTCTTCCCCTTTTATTTGTTTCCCTTTTTACTTTTCTTCCCTTATTCCTTTGCACCACTAGGATTTTGATGCACCTGCTAGGCAATTGGCACACCCATTAGGGACTTTACACCTGTCAGGAATTTACACCCATTAGGCATCACCCGTTAGGACTATGCTTATTAATTTACTTAATTCATTTCTCTTAACTCTAGTTCATGACTTATTCCTTTTTAGTTATGCAGTGAATTGATCCATTGGTACACCGACGCCTAACGGGGCATTTGGACCTAATGGCCAATTAGCCTGACAGACAATTGGCCCTAACGGGACTAATTGGAACACCTAGAAGGGCACCTAGTGTGCCGGTGTCTCCAAAGATCAATCTCACTGCATTCCCTTTTATTTAGTTTTTATGTCTCATATTCTTATTTTCAAACATACATGACCTTTTCCTTAATCAATATTTCAATCACCAATCATCAAGTACTCAAATAATTGCAAGTAACATAAATGTTTCACATTTATCATTTTAAAGCATTTATATACACATTTTACACTTAACTTATTATTTAATCACTAACACTACCTAGGGCTCAATTCTTTTATTCTCCTAAATTAAACTATTGTTATTGTTCTCTCTACCTTAGGATTTCCTAATCACTGCACAAACACACATAACCCTTAGCAAACCATTATATACAAACTAGAGACCCTTTTCTAAGACAAGCCAATACCCACCCCCTTACCTCAACCAAGAAGAAGTAAGGGTGAACCTTCAAAGCCCTAACACTTAGCACCACAACCAAGGAGCTCCAAATGGAAAGACAGGGAGGAGAGTGATCTTGATTTCCTTTAAGCCATTAAAATGAAGAAGAACATGAGAGTGTGGCACTTCATAAAGTGGGGTTTGAATTTTCCCCAAGTGAAAAGGAAGGGAGGAAATTCGTGTGACTAAGGAGGAAGAGAGGAAAAATGGAATTTACCTTGTACTTGAGAGAGAGGAAGTGAGGTTGGTGGTGGTTCTTGATGATGATTGAGGTTGGAGCCCTTAGAACCTTGAAGAGGAGGAAGAACAAGACTTCTTCTTGGTGGGGGAGAGAGAAATTCATGAGAGTGAGAAAGAAAGGAGAGGGTAAAACTTGATCTTGTGAGGGTGGTGATGATTTTGGCTCTCAATCTAAGGTTTATGTTTGTTGTTGATGAAGATCAAGAAGGAGAAGAGTGGTGATCTTGAACCCTAACTAAGAAAAATGGAAGAAAGAGGGAGTTCAATTGCTTTTATTTTTTTTCACTGCTGAAGCGTGTTAATCGATTAACCCGATGGTTAATCGATTAACCTGTGTAAACTTTCCAAAAACAGTTGTTAGCCCTAGGTTAATCGATTAACTCGTCTATTTCAGCTCTTTCATGAATCAGGTCTTAATCGATTAACCCCATGGTTAATCGATTAACTAACTTAGTTTTTTCATTACTTTGCACTTCAAAGTGACACAACTTCTTCGTTACCCATTAGATCTTTCTCAAATTTGAAGGCAAGCTTCTCTACTTACTAACCTTCATATCCAACGGTGGAATTTAAGTTTTGAGTTGTAAATCTTTTATTTTCAATTTCCTAACGTTCTATGCTTCTAACCCTAAAACAAGTCTTCAATTCACTAGTTTTAACTTAATATTATCATTTCCTTCACTCTAAACTTATCACCACATCAATTATACAAGGAATTAAGATTTAGGATGTTACAATCCTCTCCCACTTATCAGAATTTCGTCCTCGAAATTCAGCTATCCTGGAACAATTGTGGATGAGACTCTTTCATCTTGCCCTCCAGCTCCAAAGTAGCCTCTTCCACGTTGTTTCTGTTCCAAATCACCTTTAACAATGGGATTTCTTTGCCTTTGAGTTGCTTAACCCACCTATCTTCAATTCTGATTGGCAACACTTCAAAGGTCAAGTTCTCTCTCAAGGGCAAATCATCAACAGTGACCACATGTGAAGGATCATGAATGTATTTCCTTAGTTGTGAGACATGGAAAACATCATGAAGCTTTGAAAGATGTGGAGGTAAGGCGATCCTTTATGCCAATGGCCTAACCTTCTCCAATATTTGATACAGACCAACAAACCTAGGAGTTAACTTCTTGGACTTGATTGCTTGTCCAATTCCTGTAGTAGGGGACACTCTTAGAAAAACATGGTCACCCATATCAAATTCTAGGGGTCTCCTACGCTTATGTGCATAGCTTTTCTAAGGATCCTAAGAAGTTTTAATCTTGTTCTTAATCATGATGATCTTCTTAGTAGTTTCTTGCACAATGTCTGGTCCAGTCAACAAGTTCTCACAAATCTGGAACCAACCAAGAGGCGTTCTACACTTCCTGCCATAAAGTACCTCAAATGGTGCCATCCCGATGCTAGAGTGGAAGCTGTTGTTGTAAGTAAATTCCATCAGCGGTAAAATCTGTTCCCAGCTGCCCACTTGTTCTAGCACACAAGCTCTCAGCAAATCCTCTAAACACTGAATAGTACGTTCAGATTGCCCATCAGTTTGCAGATGGTAAGTCGTACTAAATCTCAACTTAGTACCCAGAGCATGTTGGAGACTCTGCCAAAATCTAGAAAAGAATCTCTGTCACGATCTGATACTATGTTAGAGGGTACACCATGAAGCTTCACTATGTCCCGAATGTACAATTGTGTCAAATTTTCCAAACTGTATTTCATATTTATCGGGATGAAGTGAGCACACTTCATCAAACGATCCACAATTACCCAAACAGCGTCACACCTTGCAGTGGTTTTGGGTAAACCGCACACAAAGTCCATAGCAATGTTGTCCCATTTCCACCCAGGAATATCAAGTGATCGCAACGGACCACCTGGTTTCTGGTGTTCGATCTTCACCTTCTGACAAATCAAGCAATGAGACACATGGTCCGCCACATCTGTTTTTAACTTTGGCCACCAATAGAGTTTCTTTAAATCCTGATACATTTTTGTTGTACCTGGATGAAAACTCATTTTTGTTCTATGAGCTTCCTCTAATATATCTCTTCAAACCTCAAAATCCATACGAATGCATATTCAGCCTCTAAATCAGATGATACCATCTGAACCCTTCATGAAATCGAGCTCTTCTTTGCCCGCTGCTCCTTCTAGCAATTTCTGAATTTCTGAAGTTCTGAATCATCGGCTGTCTTTCTTTGATCAAACCAACCAACTCATTCGTAACTTGCAACATCTCCAAAACAATGCTTTTCTCCTTCATTTGCATGCTTAGATTGAGATTGTTGAATTCCTCTATCAATTGCATTTCCCTTACCATCAGGTTGCTAACATGTAAAGTCTTGTGACTTAGTGCATCAGCTGCCACATTAGCTTTGCCCGGATGGTACTGAAGATGAAAGCCATAATCTTTCAGGAATTCCATCCATCTCCTCTATCTCATATTCAATTCTTTTTGATTAAAGAGATAACGGAGACTTTTGTGATCACCGAAGACTTCAAACTTAGTGTCATACAAGTAGTGTCTCCAGATTTTTAATGCAAAAACAACAACAGCTAGTTCCAGATCATGAGTGGGGTAGTTCTGCTCGTGCTGTCGAAGCTGTCTAGATGCATATGCAATCACCTTGCCCTGCTGCATCAACACACAATCTAATCCTTGTTTCGAAGCATCACAGTATACATCGAAAGATTGGGTCGGATCCGGCAAAATTAACACAAGAGAGCTGGTCAATCTCCCTTTAAGCTCTTGGAAACTCTGCTCACACTCCTGAGACCACTGATAGGGCACATCTTTCCTGGTTAGCATGGTTAAAGGAAGGGCTAATTTAGAAAACCCCACAATGAATCTCCGATAATAACCTGCCATGCCCAGAAAACTCCTAATCTCTGTCACTGAGTGGGGTCTCTCCCACTTTAATATTGCTTCCACCTTAGAAGGATATACAGAAACTCCTTGTGCAGAGATAACATGACCTAGGAAGTGGACTTCACTCAACCAGAAATTACACTTGGAGAGCTTTGCATAGAGTTGATTTTCCTTGAGAATTTGCAACACTATCCTCAGATGTTCCTCTTGCTCACTTGGACTCTTTGAATAGATGAGAATGTTGTCAATGAATACTGTCACAAAGGAATCCAAATAAGGAATGAAGATTCTATTCATGTAATCCATGAATATTGCAGGAGCGTTTGTTAAACCAAAAGGCATCACCACATATTCAAAATGGCCATATCGCGTCCTGAATGCAGTTTTAGGAATATCCACTTCTCGGATACGGATTTGATGGTATCCCGACCGGAGGTCAATTTTAGAAAACACTACTGCACCCCTCAATTGGTCAAGCAAATATTTATTTTTCACCGTCACAGCATTTAACTGCCTGTAGTCCGTGCACATCCGGAGGCTACCGTCCTTCTTCACAAAAAGAATCAGAGCACCCCAAGGAGATACACTTGGCCTAATCAACTTCTTGGCCAATAGCTCCTCTAACTACTTCTTCAACTCTTCTAGTTCAGGAGGTGCCATTCTGTACGGTGCTATAGAAATTGGGCTAGTACCAGGCTTAACATCAATGCCAAACTCTACTTCTCTTTTTGGCGGTAATCCGGGAATCTCTGCAGGAAAGACTTCCGGAAATTCCAGACTATTGGAATCTGGCTGACATCAGACACTTCATTCATTTCCATGGCCGATAAGGAGGGATCACTAAAAACAACTGCTTTCTAACGACAATCAATCAGAACTTGGTGCTGAGACATCCAGTCCATACCCAGAATGATGTCCAGTCTAGTCAAAGGCAGACAAATCAGATTTACTTTGAACTCCCGCTCCAAGACTTGGAGTGGGCAATCCAAGCACATTTGTGACGTAATTACCGAAGAATTTGTAGGAGTAGAAACTGATAACTTATAAGGCATTTCTACAGTTGACAACCCTAATCTCTTCATGCAGTCTACAGAAATGAAAGAATGCGTTGCACCACAATCAAACAAAACACCACAAGAAATACCATTGACATGACAAGTACCTCTGATCAGCTCATCATCATCTGTCACCTCTTCCCCATCCAGTGTGTACACCTTGCTCCTCTGTAATGGTTGACTCCCACCTGCTTTCTGTACCTTAGTCTCATTGACTTCCTTTTTCAGTGTGCTCTTGGGACAGTTTGTTGCATAGTGACCAGGTTGACCACAAACATAACACCCCTCTCTTCGACCCAAAGTCCAACATACCCCTCTGTGTCGTCTTCCACAATGCTGACAAGCTGGGATAGAATCATAAGTAATCGCCATCTGACCAGTTCCCCTTGGGGCTGCAGCTTTAGCATTAGAATATGGGCCTGACCTCTACATCGAACCCTTGCCTCAGATGGGTCCCACTGACCTCTGAGCTGCTTTGTTCCGATCTGCATCCGCCTTCCTCTTGAGTCCTTTTTCATAATTGCTTGTCATATTGACAAGCTGAGAGAGATCTGCAATGTTTTGATATTCGAAGGCAAGTCGAATATCTTCTCGGAGGCTGGACTCAAACTTAATACATTTAGCTTGCTCCTCTGCATCCCTGTAGCCACTAGAGTAACGGATCAAATCCTCGAATTGTGCCGCATATTCACCGACACTCAAACTCCCCTGCTCGAGCTTAAGGAACAACAACTCATTCTCCCTTCTCACGTCCTCTAGGAAATATTTCCCAAAAAACGGATCTTGAACAAATCCCAAGTGACCGCCTGGTTGGCTGCTTCTAAACCCCTTCTCTGGTTCTCCCACCAATGTTCAGCTTCTTCAGTCAACATATATTCAGCTAATCGAACTCTCTGATCAACAGGTGGTTGCAAGGAACGGAGAACCTTCTCTACTTCTTGGAGCAACCTTTGAGCTCCATCAGGATTGAAGCCTCATTTGAACCTTGGTGGTTCGCTCTTCCTGAATCGGGCCATCCAGTCAATCTCGACCGGAGACGGTGGTGGAGGTTGTTGGGCTGCTGCTGCGGATGCTGCTATGTTCTGGGCTTGATTTTGTTGCACATGTGCAAAATTCTCAGCCTGGTTCTGCTGAGCTTGGGCTTGGTTCTGCTGCAACTGAACCAGAGTTTCGAGGATTGCAGCAATTTGGTCATTGTTGGCCTGTCTCCCAGCCATACTGTTTAGTCATGGAGGGACTGTTGGAATAATTGGTGGTATTGGCGAGAACCACCCAAGAGGGGGGGGGGGGGTGAATTGGGTGTTTATGAAAACTTTGAAATTCAATCGCAATAAATGTTCTTTAAAGAAATAACATAGATTAAATGAGCGGAAGACTTAAAGAACGGATTAAAAATGTTTTTAAGCGCAGAATTGAAATAATATTACTATGTATATTGAAATCATACTATACACAAGATTGATTAAATCAACACAAAGAAAACGCAATTCTCGTGTTAAATAAATTAAAACGTAAAAATAACTTTTATCCGCGAAAATATAATTAACACAAAATAAACATGCGGAAAGTAAAGAGATAAGGGATAGGAAAATTTGCACCGGAGATTTTTATCCTGGTTCGGCAAACAACGCCTACATCCAGTCCTCAAGCGACCCACTTGATATTTTCACTAAGCCAAGACGCAACGCGTCCCCAAGTACATCCAGAGCGCCCCGCAAGCTACTAGGAATCCCACCGTTCGCCAGGGACCTCAAACACAATAGCCTAACTACTAGGAATCCCACCGTTCGTATAGCACTACCCAATACAACAGGGTTAACTCACCCTATGAACGCGACACACGTTCAATCCTAAGGGAAAAACACTCCTTAATTTCTAAGGTTGTCACACCCCTTACAATCAAAATGATTTGCACGAAGAAATGTGTGCAACTAACAATAAAGCTCTCTAGATAGAGAAGATACTACAATAGAGTCCTATGACAAGATAATATTCTTAAGCAAACTCAATACTAAACCAATATGATGATGATGATTTTCTTCTCAAAAGATTTTTCAAAATTAAGAGAGAAGGAGAAGAAGAAGAAGAACAACCAAATCCTACTGATGTGTGTGATAGTGTGTTTTTAAAAAAAGGTAGAAGAAGCAATCAAAATCAGAAACGTGATCATCCAGAAAAGGAAATAAATCATTATGGGAATCAGATTGATTTCAGCACGTTTTTCAAAATTTTGAATTAAGTAATCGATTACTTGCTCTCAGGTTTTTCATAAAAGTTGCAGCATTAGAATGTAATCGATTAGTAGCTTCAAGTAATCGATTACTGTCACCTAAATGACCAGTTCAAGGAAGTAATCCATTACAAGAATCTAATTAATCAATTACTTACTCTCTGGTTACAAGTTGCATCAAGTAATCAATTATTCCAGAAGGGGTAATCAATTACTCCACATTAAAAACAGATTTTCATGAAAATTTGTAACCAAAGGTTTTCGCAAAACATTTTCACAAAGACTTTTCCTGGAGCAAAAGGTTTAAAAATACTTCTTCTAGGTTTTTCAAGAATAAAAATATGTCATCATCATATGGTTATAATTAAGTGCTTTAGAGAATATTATTTGCCTTACAAAGAGTTGTAAGCCTAAACGACTAAGTCTTCAAACAGGCAAACATACTCTTCGCATTCTTCAAAGTACCTGAACCTGTTCACAACATATATTGAGTTGTGTTGTGTCATCATCAAAACAACAAAAGGGGAACCATGAGTTTCAACATTCCCACTTTTTGATGATGACAAACACTACCTGCAAAACAAAGGTTAGTACATGTTATATGAAGAAAATAAGACATTCAGCTCTTTAACACGCAAGAGCACAACTCCATACAAGGAGCACATAATTCACTGAATCATAACTTTAGCTCATAACATAATAAGCTCTAACAAGCTCAAATCAAGCTCAATAACACCCCCTGAATTCATGAATAATCATGAACCATGAACCTGTTTAACCTGTTCCTTATAACCTGTTTTGCGCACAAACTTTCTTATGACATCATTAAGGATGACTGGATGACTTATCTCTACACACATATTTCTCCCCCTTTTGACATCATCAAAAAGGTGAGATAGCCAAAACTAAAATAAACCAGTAAAAGACAATAAATATAAATATCAAACCAAATAGAGCCTATTGTCATGATGCGTCAAGCCATAATATCCAAAACATGTCAGAGAAAATCCAAACGAAATCCAAAAACAGTTAAACATGATGAATAAAAGTACTAGGGGTTACGATAGCAAAACAAAATAATAATCCAGATAGCAAATAATAATAAGATGATCAAAGAGTGGAGCCACAAGCTAATGATCACTGGAATGGTGGTCGATTTTGATGCCTCAAGTGATAGATCTCCTGCTGCACTGCCTCCATGTCAACATGCATCTGTTCCATACCGGAGGTGAGCTGAGCCAGAGATGAATCCACTGAACGCATATGATCATCAGAACGCCTCATATATCCTCTAACATCGTCCATGAAGAGCTGCATGTACGGTGGTATGTGATCAGGAGGATAAATAGCTTGTAGCGGTGTGAAGTCAGGATCCTGAGCCGGTGCATCATCTTGATGTTGCTGTTGCTACTGCTGTTCCTCATCAGGGTTATAATTGTGATTAGACTTGCGTTCCCGTCGATGAGTCTTTGGAATCCAACCTCTATCTTCCATGTTAACCCATCCCATGTTTCCCAAGAAGTTAGTATCCATACGCATATCAGCGTTGGGAGCAGTTCTAGCTTCACCATTCAGAGGGATCCGGAAATGTCTGAGGATGTTGGTGATTACAGTTGCATATGGAAGCTTGGATGTCTTATGCTTCATATCCTTATCAATCGATCGGCTAACTTTGCCAGCAGTCTCAATCATATGATTCAGGACAAACCAACCCCAATTTATGGGTTTATCGTGAAACCAAGCCCACAAGATGATATAATCCGAATCCAGCAGCCTGAAATAGTTACCTTGCCTCGGAATCATACAACGATTCTGAATGAAATGCAGCACCCGATACACAAACTTCAGATTACCATACGTTAACACTTTTCCAGTAGGAATACGATCATCTATAAATTCTTCTTTACCCGCTTTCTTGTCATACTCATCTCCCCAAAGACTATCAGAACTAGAACCAGTATATGTGATTCCATCCATGGGCAAGTGAGTGATGTTGATCCAAGTGGCCAAAACGATTTTGATACTCCTCCCCTTAACTTCAGAATATAGAACCTTTTCATCAGAATTCCAAATGAGATTTGTGTAGAATACTCTGACCAGATCTTCATAGAAATCGCCTCCAATAGTGCTAAATTCAAATAAGCCTTTTTCCTTTAGGAGCACTACGGCAGGAAGATTGCACTCTTCGCCGTCGAAGGTATCAGCATCTAGAAATCTTGGAGAGATCACAGAGCAAGCCTCAAAATATTTTTCATAGTCCATAATCTGAGAGGGATTCGAGAACCAACGATTTAAGTTTTCTACTGCAATAGGTTGATGAACTGGAGGAGGTGGAGCAGAAGAATTGGCTTCGTTTCTTCTAGGTCGAGGAGGTCTAGGAGCACGACTGGACGAAGGTTGAGCCTGATTTCGGACAACTGGAAGAGATGGCTCATCATCGTCGGATTCATCAATAATAGCTCTTATTTTGGTACGACGAGTTGACGTGATCACACAACCTCAGACAATCTCGAAGAAAATATTCTGAACCAACCAGGCTACTCAACTGAATGTTGCACAAACAGCACAAAAACCCAGACCAAAAACAGAGAGACAACTACCCAAAGTAGCTATATCAAAATCAGAACATCATCACAGTAGCAGCATACCATATCTATGAACATAGAGATACAGAAGAAGACAATGTAATAACAGAAAACCTGAACCGGAAAGAAACTGAACCGACTGAACCTGAACATGAAGATTTGAACCACTGAACCAAAGAGAACCGGTGAGCACTGAAACAATACCTTTGCTGAACACTGAACCAGATCTAACATGAACCAGAATCACTGAGCCAGAATAACCAAACAAGTTGAATCAATACTGAACCAGGAAGCACACTGAACCGAACCAATCTCTTCACAAGTCAACAATCTGAACCGGAAGAGATGAACCGAATCTGAACTCTTGAAGACCTAAGAACAAATGAACCATGAAAACCTTGTGAGAACCGAGTTTGACTAAGGGTTTTGGGTAAGGTGGAGGAAAGGTTGAAGGTAATGGTGAGATATGTAACGCAATGATTTTCACCATCCGGAAATAATCCTTATTTAATTAATGGTTGGAAAAAATGAGGCCATTTTTTTTTAAACGTTTTGGGAAGCCATTGGTGCATCTTAACACACACTCTTGAAAACCGGGTCGTTACTTAAAAACCATTCCGCACCTTCCCTTTTAAATCTTTCAAAATAGTTTTAAACATACGGCCAGTTCACAAAATAAAGTAGGGCATAGTTACAGAAGTGATACTTGGCTAAGATGGTCCTTGACACACACTTACAACAACTTAGACTAAGTACCCTACCTACGACTCTTCCTAATGAAAACTATCGGGTGAAGCACCCGATCCTCTTTGCACTCTTTCTTAACTCCAGAAGAAGGCTCCACGGCTGTCGCTGCTGGCCCACCATTTTTGGGCACCCACTGCATCCTAGTTGAAGCAGAAGCAATCTTCTGAGCTTCACATTGCACCTTCTCCTCATAGTCTCTGTATCCTCGGACAGATACTTGTCCCAACAGTGGTCCTAGGTTGACTCCGCAAAGTCGATGCTCAGGATCCGGAATCATGATATGAGAGTCACCAATCCACACCCAGCCATATGGGGTACGCTTCCAGCCGCATCCATGTCTGGTCCATGTTGAAATCTCCATGCGATAATCCATCTGCACGTTGGAGTATCGGAGACACCGATATACCAACGGGCAGGAGAGAGTTAGCGCTCCGAACGACAAGTCGTCGACGTTGTGGATTTACCGCAGGCGAAATATCAAGACAACACACACAATACAAACAAGGCACACCCAACACAGCACTCAAGCATGGCACAATATCTCTTTATTATCATCTTATTATCTTTATAAAACATCTTTTAATTTCCAATCATTTCCTCAATCACATCTTCATTCGCCATTCTCAATCTTTCACTTACTTCCTTTCCCTCTTCAAGGGTCTCATCACTTATTCCAACTTCACCTTCTCATCATCATAACTTCACAAACTTTACCTTTCTTAATTACGCGTCTTTTCTTATAAGTCTTATTAAAGAATCATCGAGGTACGCGTCCGTTCGTAGTTAGCACTCACGTCTTAAGTCTACATCTCCTCGGCCACCATCCACCTAGTCGGAAGCAAACAGGAGTACAGAACCTTTACCGTGTGGGCACGACAGCTGTCACACACAAATGGTCCCTGACCAGGAGGCCCAGCCTCAATAATATCAATTCATAATAATCATGGAACGCTCTCAGCGGCAAACAAAATGCCCCACTCCAGTTCCTCTCCCTGTTCTCGATTTGCAATCTAGGGGGCGACAGTATTGTTCTAGTGTGCACGCAGAACTTACCACGGTATTAGACCCAGTCCCCACCACGTTAGTGCACCACTTATGGAGTTCGTTTTGCCTACAACAATACTCTAGACTTCTTGACGTTTCACCGTCATCGTCCTCCCCTAATGCAATCTCGTCCTAAGTATCCGCAGATACTTATCGTTCCTTCCTCTCTACTACTTCGGGTTAACACTCATATCTCACCGCGTTCGCTGTTAATGTCTTTTAAAAGCTTTTATCTTTTATTATCCTAATGGTCAGCTCACCCTTCGTGCATCCCTTCAATGAGTCCTGACCGCTATCTTTGCATCACTTTTCATAACTCAAACTTGGCACAGAGCGGGATCACAATCACAACTTGAATCTCATCACAAAAACTTTTCCCAAACAACCATTTCTTTTCATAAACTTTCAAACGTCTCACTGCACAACTCCTCTTCACAACTCTTTCAAGCTTCAATCACAAATCCTTTTTCTAAAATTTCATTTCATAAATCTTTTTCCAAAATCTCGTTTAGAAAACTCAATTCAAAAATTCTCCTTTTCGAAATCCTTTCTCAAAACTTCTTTTCACAGTCACTTTCAGAAAATCAATGTTGGAAAATTTTTCTCATTTTGGGAAACCCTTCAAAATACATTTTCAAAAACTTATTTTCAAAAATTTCAGTTTGCAAACTCTTTTCAAAAATTCCTTTCATAAATCTTCTCAAAATCTCATCTTTGAAAATCTTTTCAAAATCCTTTCTTAAAAACTTTCCCTTCTTGAGAACTAGTGGAGGAGCAAGCTCAACTCAACGCTAGTCTCAATCCAAGAAACCAAAGCCAAAGAATCAAGCTTCCACTCTCATCAACTCTTCACTTTCAGTTTCACATTATCATTCCTTCCCAGCTCTGGCTCACTCACATCACATCATTAAATCCTTTCCAATCTCGTCTCATCACTTCACAATCAACATCTCAACTCTCTTATCATCATTTCAATTCTCAATGTCTTATCAAAGTAAGGCTGCCTTATTCCGTAAGGACTTAAGCCAAACAAGGGATTATTCTTCTCTTGGTGTCTTTTACTTTTAATTTCTTTTATCGTTATTATCAATATTAATTCATATCAACCATTCAATATCCACATGCATAAGCAAACACATCATCACACATCACACACACAATAATGTGGTCTTTGTCCTATTCGTATAAGTGGCCACACAAAGCACACAATTGCCACTATACTACTGACGCAGAACCACTGAGTTCCGATCTTTGAGCTGATACGGAACGTCTTAATACAACACCTACTACCACGGTGTCTTAGGAAAGCTACTCTCTCACCTGGGGTCCAGCAATTGAATGTGCGCAGTCTTCTCTGATCTTGGTTGCTGCCACTGCCTTAATCCCTCGTCTGTAACATTCCTCGAATTAATTAAAACGTATTTTTATTAAAAACTTTTCTTCACTTAAAACGTTCTTTCGTTCCTCGTCGGAAATCTTAAAAATAAGATTGCTTTCTCAAAACGACTCACACTTTTCTTAGTTCTTAAATACCTCAAAACCATTTTGAAAATATCACATATAACAATTTAAATGGATTGGTTAGGTTGCTAGTCCGTCTTGGACAGCACCTCAACCGCATTCAAAAACACCGAAAATTCACCGGTTTTTAATTCGGGTTTTCCTAAAATCAATTACCTTTTGAAAACCAAACTTTGAGTCTCATGAACTCAATTTTAGAAATCAAAAACAACTTTTAAACAGCTTGGACAGCAAGGAAATACTTTACAGAAATCAATTTTATAAAACCCAAAAACATCGTAAAAACTCTTTTTGTTTCTCATACTTTTAAAAACTCAAGTTTTTGTTGTAGAACAAAACTTAAAACACAACTTCACAGATTCAAATAAATCAAACCAAATAATTTTTAAAACCAATCACACACATAATCAACAACACACTTTGATAAATCAAGGCACATAAACAATTAATCAATTATTCATTTTGATTTCAAACCAAGCACTTATTCTTAATCAAACATTCTTACCATCAAACACCTAATTCAATTACCCAACACATAATGAACTTTAGAAACATATTATTTTATAAAACAAAATCATTAAAGCATACTTAATTACACAAACCAAATGCACACATACATAATTATTCAAACACAAACTCGTTCCTAATTAATTATTTTACAAAATACTTTCATTATTCCTAGGTTACTTCAAGAGAAAGAATTCCTAACTTAATTCACATGCATACACCGAATCTCTCACACAATCAAAACAAACATTCATTTATCATCAAACACACCAAATCATGCATTTATTTTCTTCTTTCTCTTGACAAAAACCGTGAGCTTAACCATTAGAAAACCCATCAAACTTCAATTTATTTCCTTAAATCAAATCAAAATCATGCAAGAACATAAAGCATATATCAAATTCACACAAAATAAAAAGCATAGATCTTAGTTCAAACATGACCGAATGCATCATACACAAGATCAACACATGCTCATGCAAGGAAAATTATTTCAAAGCTCATTCTCCTAATTTCCTTCTTAAAATCCGAGGCATGCACTTCAAGAAAACACATAATCTTTTAGTTGAATTTATCATGCAAGAATCAATCCTAAACTTTTCTTACTAAAATAAATAAAAATCATGGGTCAACACAATACTTTCCACTTATTTCTCAAAGAAACATAGAAATAATTTTCAAAGTTCAAGATCAACATGCATGCACTTCAACCATGTAGATCAAGTCATAAGATTGAACATAAGAACACATTTCAAAGACAAAGATCCATTTAAATGAAAAAGAGACCAAAACCGAGACAATATTAAAGCTTTTGTTTCAAAACCATTTTGAGTAAAAGAAAGGCAAAACCGTAACATATAGTAAGAAAACATTAAAGCTTTTGGTTCAAAAATCACATAGAAGATTCAAGACCTAATCAAAATCAAAGATCAAGACATAAATCAAAGCTTTTCTTAAGATCAAACTAAAAACTAAGACATGCAAAGGTTCAAAGTCATCATCCATCAAAATGCAAAACAAAATTAAAAATAAATTTAGATCAATCATATATTTATCAAATAAACACATAAAACACTTAATAATTCGCGGTTTAGGCATCAACACCTAACATGCAAGAAATCTTCATCAAGTTCACAAAGATCATCAACAAAACTTTAGATCTAAAAGAAAAACATCAAGATCAAACATAAACAACATCAACCGAATTATAAAGTCCATCATTTAGTTCATCACAAATTTATTTAGGTCTAAGAAAATCAAGATCAAAGCGAAAGCATCACATGCAAGCTTAGATCAAACCGAAAAATAAACATGCAAGGGAAGAAAAGAAATAAATTTACAAGACTACAAAATAAAACTAGTTCTAATCTTCTAGGGTCTACGGTTATACCAAGAAGTAAGGTCTTCTAACACTTGTTCTTCAAGAGTTTCCTATGTTTGGGATTGATCTCCTCTCCTTCTTCCTTCTACTACCTCACGGTTTCCTCTTCTTTTTCTCTATCTTTCTATTTTCTATTTTCTTAGTCTAAGAGTTTAAGGAGGCTCTTAGAACTTGGGTTGGTGTTGGTGTGTGGGACGAAGGAAATGAAGAAGTGAGAGATGGGCGAGGGAAATGACCAAGGCTCCATCCAAATCATGGCTCCCTCTTTTGCCCTTGAATGGATTCGGCCAAGAGCTTATAAAGGGAGGGGTAATTTCGGCTTCTCACAAAATTGCATGGGTGGAGTTTATCATCTCCAAGGGGGACAACGTAGGGGACATAAGGGGTTAGGGCTTCACTCTAGGGTTTTTGACTTTTAAGCTCTCCTTAGGTTTTAACCATGTAGTTAGGGTTTAGTTTGGAATTGGTTTAGTTTTGCTTGCTTGGTTCAACACTTAGGGAAATTTCTAGGTTTCCTACTCCAATCACACATACACACGACACTCTCACATACTTACACATATTCATTTTCATGCACACACTCACTCATGCATGCACACGTTGCACACACACACACACATACATATACATAATCATGCTCCATAATTAAATTCTCACATAATTCCAAACATACATACATATACATATATATATTTTCACACATACATACATCCACACATAATCACATTCATTTATTAATTTAATTCCATATGATACTAAGCATACACACACAAAACCGCACATACATACACATAGGAAAATAAATCTTCTCATTTACAAAATCATTCATGCATAGAAATTTTAATGGCACCAAAATACCAAACACAAAACACACTTTCATAAAATAATTCTTATCATATAATCATTTCCAAAAATCACTTTAAAAAATTATTTCATGAAAATCATTTCTTTGAATTCATTTACCACTTTGAAATCGTGAATCAAGACATTTATTTAGAAAAATATCCTTTCAAAAATACTTTTCTCAAAAACAATTCTTTTTATAAATAAAAGCAGTTCGAGGATTTTGAGGGGTGTTACAGTCTCCCCAACTTAAAGATTTCTCGTCCCCGAGAAATACGTTGCGGATTGGACAGTAGGGCATAGCAACTCTCACATCATCCTCAACTTTCGCTTTAGGGTTGTCCTTTCCTTTACTGACAGTAGATTCTGCACAACACTCTTCGTGTGTCGTCTTCGGATGAAAAAGCTCCATAGCAAACCACTTACGTGTCGTACCGGGTTAAATCACACAGACTAACCGAAGAAGATGTCGTTCCTTTTGCTGATCGCCATCACCAGGAGCACAATCTTGGGTATAAACCCAGGGAAAAACAAGCAAAAAAAATGCACACATCTCCAAAAAGCATTGGGTTTATCCTAAAATCCTGAGGTACGCACTACTTTCTACACTTTAGGTTCTCACTAACCTACCACTTTCTCCGTCTAGACATCTAACTATAGAAATAAAGAGGTCTAATCATCCTCACTATTCCTCAAATTAGGATCAATATACACTCCCTTTCTTCCTTGTGGCTCCCCAACTTCGATCAAACCTACTACTAAACTCTGGTTTTCTTACTTGGTTTCAACTATGTGTTCTTCCTGGATTGTTCGAGCTTAACTATTTGGATAGCCATAGCATTCCCAATATCACCATTTAGGTTAACAAGTCTCGAAAAAGATTAGTAAGGATACGGTGTAGCAGGAAGGTTTAAGAAAGAATTTGAATTCCGACTAACTGCCGTCGTTGAAACAATTCAACAAACACGGGTCTCAAGAATAACATTCTATTTTATTAACGGTAATATCAAAAAGATGCATTGGGGTCAACAAACTTAGGTTTTGGCAAAGGATACAGGATGTTGATCTCAAGATCAGTTCACTTCTACCTTCTACTTAACCAACCGAGTCCTTAATCTAACGCAACAGGCACAAGGGACAACTAAGTCCTACATCTTAAGAAGATGAGAATCTAATCTCAAACTCCTATCCTTGCACTAGCAAGCACTCACCATCACAAAAACAAACAAGCAAACAATCAAGCAAGCATAGCAAAGCATGGCTCAAAGCCACAAAGGACTAACATAGCTCTGATACCACTCTGTAACGCCCCGATTTTCACCATCCGGAAATAATCCTTATTTTATTAAAGGTTGGAAAAAATGAGGCCATTTTTTTTTGAAACGTTTTGGGAAGCCATTGGTGCATCTTAACACACACTCTTGAAAACCGGGTCGTTACTTAAAAACCATTCCGCACCTTCCCTTTTAAATCTTTCAAAATAGTTTTAAACATTCGGCAAGTTCACAAAATAAAGTAGGGCATAGTTACAGAAGCGATACTTGGCTAAGATGGTCCTTGACACACACTTACAACAACTTAGACTAAGTACCCTACCTACGACTCTTCCTAATGAAAACTATCGGGTGAAGCACCCTATCCTCTTTGCACTCTTTCTTAACTCCAGAAAAAGGCTCCACGGCTATCGCTGCTGGCCCACCATTTTTGGGCACCCACTGCATCCTAGTTGAAGCAGAAGCAATCTTCTGAGCTTCACATCGCACCTTCTCCTCATAGTCTCTGTATCCTCGGACAGATACTTGTCCCAACAGTGGTCCTAGGTTGACTCTGCAAAGTCGATGCTCAGGATCCGGAATCACGATCTGAGAGTCACCAATCCACACCCAGCCATATGGGGTACGCTTCCAGCCGCATCCATGTCTGGTCCATGTTGAAATCTCCATGCGATAATCCATCTGCACGTTGGAGTACCAGAGACACCGATATACCAATGGGCAGGAGAGAGTTAGCGCTCCGAATGACAAGTCGTCGACGTTGTGGATTTACCGCAGGCGGAATATCAAGACAACACACACAATACAAACAAGGCACACCCAACACAGCACTCAAGCATGGCACAATATCTCTTTATTATCATCTTATTATCTTTATAAAACATCTTTTAATTTCTAATCATTTCCTCAATCACATCTTCATTCGCCATTCTCAATCTTTCACTTACTTCCTTTCCCTCTTCAAGGGTCTCATCACTTATTCCAACTTCACCTTCTCATCATCATAACTTCTCAAACTTTACCTTTCTTAATTACGAGTCTTTTCTTATAAGTCTTATTAAATTACAACCTTCGATGATTAAGGGGAATTAAAGAATCATCGAGGTACGCGTCCGTTCGTAGTTTGCACTCATGTCTCAAGTCTACATCTCCTCGGCCACCATCCACCTAGTCGGAAGCAAACAGGAGTACAGAACCTTTACCGTGCGGGCACGACAGCTGTCACACACAAATGGTCCCTGACCAGGAGGCCCAGCCTCAATAATATCCATTCATAATAATCATGGAACGCTCTCAGCGGCAAACAAAATGCCCCACTCCAGTTCCTCTCCCTGTTCTCGATTTGCAATCTAGGGGGCGACAGTATTGTTCTAGTGTGCACGCAGAACTTACCACGGTATTAGACCCAGTCCCCACCACGTTAGTGCACCACTTATGGAGTTCGTTTTGCCTACAACAATACTCTAGACTTCTTGACGTTTCACCGTCATCGTCCTCCCCTAATGCAATCTCGTCCTAAGTATCCGCAGATACTTATCGTTCCTTCCTCTCCACTAGTTCGGGTTAACACTCATATCTCACCGCGTTCGCTGTTAATGTCTTTTAAAAGCTTTTATCTTTTATTATCCTAATGGTCAGCTCACCCTTCGTGCATCCCTTCAATGAGTCCTGACCGCTATCTTTGCATCACTTTTCATAACTCAAACTTGGCACAGAGCGGGATCACAATCACAACTTGAATCTCATCACAAAAACTTTTCCCAAACAACCATTTCTTTTCATAAACTTTCAAACGTCTCACTGCACAACTCCTCTTCACAACTCTTTCAAGATTCAATCACAAATCCTTTTTCTAAAATTTCATTTCATAAATCTTTTTCCAAAATCTCCTTTAGAAAACTCAATTAAAAAATTCTCCTTTTCGAAATCCTTTTTCAAAACTTCTTTTCACAGTCACTTTCAGAAAATCAATGTTGGAAAATTTTTCTCATTTTGGGAACCCCTTCAAAATACATTTTCAAAAACTTATTTTCAAAAATTTCAGTTTGCAAATTCTTTTCAAAAATTCCTTTCATAAATCTTCTCAAAATCTCATCTTTGAAAATCTTTTCAAAAATTTCTTTTCAAAATCCTTTCTCAAAAACTTTCCCTTCTTGAGAACTAGTGGAGGAGCAAGCTCAACTCAACGCTAGTCTCAATCTAAGAAACCAAAGCCAAATAATCAAGCTTCCACTCTCATCAACTCTTCACTTTCAGTTTCACATTATCATTCCTCCCCAGCTCTGGCTGTAACACCCCGGTTTTCACCATCCGAAAATAATCACCATTTAGTTAAAGGTTTTCCAAAAATGAGGCCATTTTTTTTAAAACGATGTGGGAGCACGTTCACGCTCCTACCAGAAAACCGGGTCATTACGTAAAACCTACTCCCACATTCTTCCAAAAAGATTTCATAATTCACGTTAACAAAAGTTCGACCAGTTCAGAAAACAAAAGTAGGGCACAGTTACAAGAGTGATACATTGCTTAGATAATCCTTGACATAGACATTCACAACTTAACTAATTATCCTACCTACGACTTTGCCTAATGAAAACTATAGGGTGCAGCTCATGATCCTCCTTCTTATGTCCTTGCTTCACATTAGAAGATGAAGCTATCCCAGCTACAGCTTGTCCACGATTCTTTGGCTCCCACTGCAACCTTGTCGTTGCAGAGAGATTCCTCAGAGCTTCACAACGCAGCTTCTCCTCATAGTCTCCATATCCTCGGACAGAAACTTGTCCTAGCAGCGATCCTAAATCAGCTCCACATAGTCGATGCTCAGGGTCCGGAATCACGATCTGCGACTTGCCAGTCCATACCCAGCCAGATGGGGTACGCCTCCAGCCGCACCCATGCTTCATCCAGGTTGTAATCTCCATGCAGTAATCCATCTGCGCGTTGGAGTACCAGGAACACCGATATACCAACGGGCAGGAGAGAGTTAGCGAACCGAACGACAAGTCGTCGACATTGTGGATTTACCGCAGGCGGAATATCAAGACAGAACACACCAAAACGAGCAAACACACACAACATAACACTCAAACATAACATCCAAACTTTCAATTCTTTTCGTTCCCTTCTTAAGGGGGTTCAGCTCTTCCTTCTTTCACACTTCCCCTCCTCAACTCAACTATTTTCAAACTTTTCTTTTCTTACTTATAAATTTTCTTATCGAGTCTTATTACATTATAACCATCGATGATTAAGGGGAATTAAAGAATCATCGAGGTACGCGTCCGTTCGTAGTTAGCACTCACGTCTCAAGTCTACATCTCCTCGGTCACCATCCACCTAGTCGGAAGCAAACAGGAGTACAGAACCTTTACCGTGCGGGCACGACAGCTGTCACACAAAATGGTCCCTGACCAGGAGGCCCAGCCTCAAATCATATATAACATGGCACGCTCTTAGCGGCAAACACAATGCCCCACTCCAGTTCCTCTCATTGTTCCTGAACTGCCATAGGGGTGACAACACTATTCTGGTCCCGGGTGCAGAAATTACCACAGTATTAGACCCAGTCCCCACCACGTTAGTGCACCACATGTGGAGTTCGTTCTGCCCAGAATAGTACTCAAGGCAACGTGACGTTTTACCGCCCGAGCCTACCCTAATGCATTCATCAACCCGAATATCCCTGATATCCGGGGTACCTTCCTCTCCACTACTTCGTACTCTCATACCTTACCGTATTCGTGGTTAATGTCTTTTAAGGTCTTTTATCTTTTATTAACCTAATGGTCAGCTCACCCTTCGTACAACCCTTCAATGAGTCCTGACCGCTAACTTTGCATCACATTTCAAATTCTCAAACTTGGCACAGAGCGGAATCACATTCATAACTCGAAACTCATCACAAATCACTTCTCCAAACAACCTCCTCATAACAATCTCTTTTCAAAACTCATTTTCAAAAATCTCTTCTTGAAATCTTTTTCAAAAACTCTTTTCACCATCTCTTTCAGAAAATCTACTTAAAGATTCTTCTCATTTTGGGAACCCTTTTCTCAATATCCGAAACTCTTTTCAAAAATTTTCACTTCTGGGAATCCCTTTCAAAATTTCATTTTGAAAACTCATTTTCAAAATTTCATGTTGAAAACTCATTTTCAAAATCTCATTTTCATACAATGTTTTCCGAAACAATCCTTTTCGAAAGCTTTTCTCAAAAACTTTCTCTTCTTGAGAACTAGTGGAGGAGCAAGCTCAACTCAGACTAGTCTCAATCCAAGAAATAAAACCCCACAATTCACACCTCCCTTCTTGAGAACCAGTGGAGGAGCAAGCTCAACTCAGACCAGTCTCAATCCAGGAGACAAAACCAAAAGATTCCCACCTCACTCCTCATCACGTTTTACTTTCAATATCACCTCCTTATTCCTTCCTCGCTCTGGCTCATTCACATCTTTAACACGAAATCCTTTCTCACTGTCATCTCTTGTCTCATCTCAACCATCAACTTAATCCTCTCATCATTATTTCCAGTATCAATGTCTTATCAAAGTAAGGCTGCCTTGTTCCACAAGGTCTTAGGCCAAACAAGGGATTATATCTTTTCTTGGTGTCTTTTAAGCTTTAATCTTCTTGATCATTATTAATTAATTCAACATCAACATATATAAACAAACTTAAGCACACATCATCATACATCACACACATAAAAGTGGTCTTTGTCTCATTCGTATAGGTGGCCACACAAAGCACACAATTGCCACTATACTACTGACGCAGAACCACTTAGTTCCGATCTTTGAGCTGATATGGAACGTCTTAATATGACACCTACTACCACGGTGTCTTAGGAAAGCTACTCTCTCACCTGGGGTCCAGCAGTCTGATGAACACAGTCGCCTCTGATCTTGTTTGCTGCCATTGCCTTAATCCCTCGTCTGTAACGTTTCCCGAATTAATTAAAACACATTTGCATTAAGACTTTTCTTTAAGAAAATTCTTTTCCATTTCTTATTAGAAAACATAAGCATTTTCTCAAAACCACTCAAACACTTCTTAGTTCTTTGAATACTTCAAAACCATTTGAAAACATCAAATAAAACAACTTTAAATCAATTGGCTAGGTGGCTGGTCCGTCTTCGACAGCACCTTAACCGCTTTCGAAAACACCGAAAAATTCACCGGTTTACATCCGGGTTTTTCTAAAATCAATTCCCTATTGAAAACCAAACTTTGAGTCTCATAAATCAAGTTTTAAAAATCAAAAACAATTTTAAAACAAACTTGGGCAGCAAAGAAAGATTTTCGCAAAATCACTTAAATAACAATTCAAAACATCGTGAAACACTCTTTAGCTTCAAATACTTTTTTTTAAATCAATACAAACACTTTGAAAACTTAAGTTTTTATCACAAAATAAATCACAAACATCATTTCACCAGTTCAAATAAATCGGACCAAACAAGTTTCAAAACCAAGCATACACACTCACGGGCCACAACACATTTTGATCACAAAAGTCATATAAACAACTAATAAATCATATAAATTAAACATTTTACAATCACACACTTAATTCAATCACTTAATCACATAATATGCTTCAAGGACAATTCAATTTTTACGAATCAAAAGCATCTAGGCATACTCAAGCACACAACCCGAATACACACATGTATAATCATTCAAACACAAACACTTTCTTAACCTAATTAATTCACCAAAACGCATGCATTATTCCTAAGTTACCTTTTAGAAAAAAAATTCTAGTCTCATCAACATGCATGGACCGAAAATCTCACAAATCGAAACATGATTCGTGCATCATCAATCATACAAAATTTCATGCAATTATTTATCCTATTTCTTAGCACAAACCGCGAGCTTAAGCTTAGAAAATTATCAAACCTTAATTCATTTTCCTAAGCTCAAACCGAATCAAGGATTTTGCAAGAACATAGAACATATATCAAATCCTAACAAAATGAAAGGCATGGATTCTAGTCTAAACATGGCCGAATGCAATCATGCACCAAAATAAATACTTAGTTTATGCCAAGCATCACATATGAACCTAGAATATAATTCAATTTAGGAAAAATCATTTTGTTCTCCCTAATGTCTTCTAAAACCGAAACATGTACAAAAGAAACCATGATCTTCCTACTCAAAATTAGCATGCATGTATTCAAATCCTATAGATCAAGTCGTGAAGTTAAACATAATAACACAACCCAAGACAAAATCATTTTAAGTAAGAAAAAGGGGTAAAACCGAAACATATATCAAAAGAAAACATAACCATTTCATTCAAAACCAACATGCATACACTTAAATCAAATATACTAAGTCATAAAACAAACATAAGAACACAAATAGAAAGAAAGATCTTTTTAAATGGGAGAGAGATCAAAACCGAGGCACACACATGAAGAGAATAGAAAGGTTTTTGTTTCAAAAATCATTTACATAACTCAAGACAAAAATCAAAATCACTCAAAATCAAAGATCAAGACATAGTTCAAAACTTTTCATCAAAGTCAACTCAAAACATGCAAGGATAAAAATCATCTTCGTGTAACATGCAAGACTAAAAATCATCAATCCATCATAGATCAATCATGGGTTTAGCACTTAAACACATAAACACTCAAAGATCTACGGTTCTAGGCATAAAATCAAACATGCAAGAAGATCCACCTTAGATTCATAAGGATCACAAACAAAGACTTTAGATCAAGAAGGAAAACATCAAGATCAATCATGAAAACATCAAAGTCTAACCTAAACATCACCAACCGAATTAACACACTCATACCTACACTTGTTACAAATTAAAAGTCCATGGTTTAAAGAATTGTTACACATAGGTGCATAAAATTAAACATGCGAGAGAAGAAAGAAAATAAAATTACAAGATCAAAACTAATTCTAAAACTCTCTAGGTCTTCGGTTTATACCAAGAGAAAAGTCTTCTAACACTTCTAAGTTCTTTGATCTTCAAGGATCTCCTAGTTTTTGGTTTGCTTCTCCTTCCTAGCTCACGGTTTCTCCTTCTTCTTCTCTCTATTTTCTAAGTTTTAGCCTAAGAGTTTGAGGGGCTCTTAGAACATGTGTTTGGTGTTGATGTTTGGACGGAAGAGGCGAAGAAAATGAAGAGTGAAATGGGTGCAACAAGACTAAGGCAAGTCTTATATAAAAATGTGTGGATTCCTATTTTGGCCTTTAAATGATTCGGCCAAGCATCAAAGGAGAGGGGTAAATTCGGCCTTCTCCTAATTTGCACGGGTGGTCTTTAGCAAAATCTCAAGGAGACTTAGTGGGGGACAAATGGGTTTTAGGGTTCATACTAGGGGTTGACTCATGGCTCTCTTTAGGGTTTCATCCACTTAGTTGAGGTTTAGTTGGGCTTAGTTAGGATCTTGGTTAGGCATAGTTAGGGACTTGGTTGCTCCTTCACCACTTAAGGGAAATTCCTAAGTTTCCACTTACTCACCTACACACACGGCACACTCACACATTTACACCTATTCACTTTCATGCACACAAAACACACACACCCATTTGCACGACACATACACCCTTTCATGCATATACATTCTCATTTACACGGTACTACACACACACTCTCACTCATTCATGCATACTTCATCCTAATTCTACACACATACATCATACACATTCATACATTCCTTCACTAATTAAATTTCCCTATGCATACCTTAGCTCATTTCCACGCCTAGCACACACACACATATTCACACCCGTACCATATATTCATTGGTACCTACACATATTCTCCTCTAATTAAATCTTAAGCACACATACAAAAAGAACGTGCATGCACATATAGGAAACAAGAAAATTACTCATGCATAAAAATTATAATGGAACCAAAACATCGAGCACATATTTGAGGAAAATCACTCATCATTTCGAAATAAATTTCAAATTCTTAATTTTACTTTATGAAAATCATCCTTTAAAAATCATTTACCACTTTCAAAATAAAAATTAAAGATTTATTTAAGAAAATACTTTTCTCAAAAATAATTCTTTTTAGAATTCAAAACCAATACGAGGAAATTGAGGGATGTTACACTGGCTCACTCACATCACATCATTAAATCCTTTCCAATCTCGTCTCATCACTTCACAGTCAACATCTCAACTCTCTTATCATCATTTCAATTCTCAATGTCTTATCAAAGTAAGGCTGCCTTATTCCGTAAGGACTTAAGCCAAACAAGGGATTATTCTTCTCTTGGTGTCTTTTACTTTTAATTTCTTTTATCGTCATTATCAATATTAATTCATATCAACCATTCAATATCCACATGCATAAGCAAACACATCATCACACATCACACACACAATAATGTGGTCTTTGTCCTATTCATATAAGTGGCCACACAAAGCACACAATTGCCACTATACTACTGACGCAGAACCACTGAGTTCCGATCTTTGAGCTGATACGGAACGTCTTAATACAACACCTACTACCATGGTGTCTTAGGAAAGCTACTCTCTCACCTGGGGTCCAGCAATTGAATGTGCGCAGTCTTCTCTGATCTTGGTTGCTGCCACTGCCTTAATCCCTCGTCTGTAACATTCCTCGAATTAATTAAAACGTATTTTTATTAAAATCTTTTCTTAACTTAAAACGTTCTTTCGTTCCTCGTCGGAAATCTTAAAAATAAGATTGCTTTCTCAAAACGACTCACACTTTTCTTAGTTCTTAAATACCTCAAAACCATTTTGAAAACATCACATATAACAATTTAAATGGATTGGTTAGGTTGCTGGTCCGTCTTGGACAGCACCTCAACCGCATTCAAAAACACCAAAAATTCACCGGTTTTTAATCCGGGTTTTCCTAAAATCAATTACCTTTTGAAAACCAAACTTTGAGTCTCATGAACTCAATTTTAGAAATCAAAAACAACTTTTAAACAGCTTGGACAGAAAGGAAATACTTTACAGAAATCAATTTTATAAAACCCAAAAACATCGTAAAAACTCTTTTTGTTTCTCATACTTTTAAAAACTCAAGTTTTTGTTGTAGAACAAAACTTAAAACACAACTTCACAAATTCAAATAAATCAAACCAAATAATTTTTAAAACCAATCACACACATAATCAACAACACACTTTGATAAATCAAGGCACATAAACAATTAATCAATTATTCATTTTGAATTCAAACCAAGCACTTATTCTTAATCAAACATGCTTACCATCAAACACCTAATTCAATTACCCAACATATAATGAACTTTAGAAACATATTATTTTATAAAACAAAATCATTAAAGCATACTTAAGTACACAAACCGAATGCACACATACATAATTATTCAAACACAAACTCGTTCCTAATTAATTATTTTACAAAATACTTTCATTATTCCTAGGTTACTTCAAGAGAAAGAATTCCTAACTTAATTCACATGCATACACCGAATCTCTCACACAATCAAAACAAACATTCATTTATCATCAAACACACCAAATCATGCAATTATTTTCATCTTTCTCTTGACAAAAACCGTGAGCTTAACCATTAGAAAACCCATCAAACTTCAATTTATTTCCTTAAATCAAATCAAAATCATGCAAGAACATAAAGCATATATCAAATTCACACAAAATAAAAAGCATAGATCTTAGTTCAAACATGACTGAATGCATCATACACAAGATCAACACATGCTCATGCAAGGAAAATTATTTCAAAGCTCATTCTCCTAATTTCCTTCTTAAAATCCGAGGCATGCACTTCAAGAAAACACATAATCTTTTAGTTGAATTTATCATGCAAGAATCAATCCTAAACTTTTCTTACTAAAATAAATAAAAATCATGGGTCAACACAACACTTTCCACTTATTTCTCAAAGAAACATAGAAATAATTTTCAAAGTTCAAGATCAACATGCATGCACTTCAACCATGTAGATCAAGTCATAAGATTGAACATAAGAACACATTTCAAAGACAAAGATCCATTTAAATGAAAAAGAGACCAAAACCGAGACAATATTAAAGCTTTTGTTTCAAAACCATTTTGAGTAAAAGAAAGGCAAAACCGTAACATATAGTAAGAAAACATTAAAGCTTTTGGTTCAAAAATCACATAAAAGATTCAAGACCCAATCAAAATCAAAGATCAAGACATAAATCAAAGCTTTTCTTAAGATCAAACTAAAAACTAAGACATGCAAAGGTTCAAAGTCATCATCCATCAAAATGCAAAACAAAATTAAAAATAAATTTAGATCAATCATATATTTATCAAATAAACACATAAAACACTTAATAATTCGCGGTTTAGGCATCAACACCTAACATGCAAGAAATCTTCATCAAGTTCACAAAGATCATCAACAAAACTTTAGATCTAAAAGAAAAACATCAAGATCAAACATAAACAACATCAACCGAATTATAAAGTCCATCATTTAGTTCATCACAAATTTATTTAGGTCTAAGAAAATCAAGATCAAAGCGAAAGCATCACATGCAAGCTTAGATCAAACCGAAAAATAAACATGCAAGGGAAGAAAAGAAATAAATTTACAAGACTACAAAATAAAACTAGTTCTAATCTTCTAGGGTCTTCGGTTATACCTAGAAGTAAGGTCTTCTAACACTTGTTCTTCAAGAGTTTCCTATGTTTGGGATTGATCTCCTCTCCTTCTTCCTTCTACTACCTCACGGTTTCCTCTTCTTTTTCTCTATCTTTCTATTTTCTATTTTCTTAGTCTAAGAGTTTAAGGAGGCTCTTAGAACTTGGGTTGGTGTTGGTGTGTGGGACGAAGGAAATGAAGAAGCGAGAGATGGGCGAGGGAAATGACCAAGGCTCCATCCAAATCATGGCTCCCTCTTTTGCCCTTGAATGGATTCGGCCAAGAGCTTCTAAAGGGAGGGGTAATTTCGGCTTCTCACAAAATTGCATGGGTGGAGTTTATCATCTCCAAGGGGGACAACGTAGGGGACATAAGGGGTTAGGGCTTCACTCTAGGGTTTTTGACTTTTAAGCTCTCCTTAGGTTTTAACCATGTAGTTAAGGTTTAGTTTGGAATTGATTTAGTTTTGGTTGCTTGGTTCAACACTTAGGGAAATTTCTAGGTTTCCTACTCCACTCACACATACACACGGCACTCTCACACACTTACACATATTCATTTTCATGCACACACTCACTCATGCATGCACACGTTGCACACACACACACATACATATACATAATCATGCCCCTTAATTAAATTCTCACATAATTCCAAACATACATACATATATATATATATATATATATATATTTTCACACATACATACATCCACACATAATCACATTCATTTATTAATTTAATTCCATATGATACTAAGCATACACACACAAAACCGCACATACATACACATAGGAAAATAAATCTTCTCATTTACAAAATCATTCATGCATAGAAATTTTAATGGCACCAAAATACCAAACACAAAACACACTTTCATAAAATAATTCTTATCATATAATCATTTCCAAAAATCACTTTAAAAAATTATTTCATGAAAATCATTTCTTTGAATTCATTTACCACTTTGAAATCGTGAATCAAGACATTTATTTAGAAAAATATCCTTTCAAAAATACTTTTCTCAAAAACAATTCTTTTTATAAATAAAAACAGTCAGAGGATTTTGAGGGGTGTTACAAGATAGAAGGATAATGGTGGTCTTGAGAGAGCACAATGGTGGTTTAATGGTTGGAGCCGTATGAGAGAGAGGAAGAGAGATAAGGACGATTTTTGAAAAAGAATAGGGAAGAAGATGGAAGTATATGAGTGAGATAGAAAATATGAGAGATAATGGTGGTGTTTTGATGGAGGTTTGGAGGAGGTTATGAAGGTTTGGTGGTTGGAGGAAGAAGAGAAAGAATGAGGGAGAAGAAAGGAGTATCGTGGAAGAGGATGAGGGAGACGTGTTTTTGGTAGGGAATGAGAGAGAGTATGTGGCTAGGGTTTAGAGTCAAGGGAGGTCCACTATGGTCAAACCGGGTCAAAAGCCCACTTGGTCCACACGCGTTCTTTCTTTTCCTTTTTTTTTCAGATACTGTAGCCGATAATCAATTACTAGCAGAGGTTTAATCGATTACTTCCTCATTTAATTGACTACATTCATGCTTTTAATCGATTATCCTTCCTCTGGTCAGAACCTGATGCAACATCTTAATCGATTACTTCAGACCTCTTAACCGATTACTTTGCCTCTGCTGGATTACATGATGCTGCAGATTTAATCGATTAACTTGATCTTCTTAATCGATTACTTTGCCATAACTGATCATAACTGCTGCACAAAAACACCGGGTAATCGATTACTGTTGCAGAGTAATAAATTACTTCTGCAAAAATTTCAAAAATTCCTCTTTCACTGCATAACCAACCTTCATTGTCTTCTGTGAATTGATTTTCTGATGCTAGGGACCGTTAGTGACATTAGCTTGTGGTCAACTTACCTTTAGATAACTGTTTCCTGCAAAACAGATGGTTCTAGATATCTCCAATGCTCAAGTTAGATAATTTGTCATGGTAAACAATGAGAGCTATTGAAGTAAATGATATAGACCAAAACATAATATGCCAAATCATATGCTTTATTATAACTATGAATTATATCAAGTTCAATCATATTGTGCTATTAGATGCCAACTTAATCGAACTTAAGTTTGCATTATGTGACACATTATGATCGAAGTACTTTAGCTTTTCCAAGGCATGATGATCATGTGAAAAGAGAAATTTGCAACACATGATTTGTTTTCAAATTCAATACAGCTTGGAATAGTCAAAGTATGTTCTTGTATAATCCCGGTTATAATGAGAATATGACTTGTTTACCTCAAACTTTGTGTGCCATGGTGATTTTGACTTTGACCAATGTTTTCTTTTCTCAACCCTTGTGTGCCATAGAGATTTTGTCTTAGACCATTGCTTTCTTTTCTGATTTTTCATCAAGGTGAATTTTTCATTTCTTTCAGTGAATGCTTTGGTTCTTGTTGACGCTATCCTCCTTTGGTCATTCCATCTATCTTTAGATATCCACGGAGTTATTTTGAAATAATTTTCTCTTTGATTTCCTCTTGGTTTTTCCTTGGGCAAAAGATGTTCTACATTCCTGTTACAAAGAGAAACTCTTGGTACCCATCTCATTTTGGGTCCTGGGGGATTAGACTTGGATTCCTTAGAATTTATGGGAACCCATTTCATTTTATTTCTCATATGATAATTTTTCTTGTAAATGCATAAATGAGAAATATGACCCGAACGTCCACAGTAGTTATAAATAATGGGTTTGGGAGATGCATTGAATTTTCTAAAATCATTTTTGTAACGCATAGGCTTATGATCCTTGTATTCAAAATCACATTTGACAACCACTTTACTTGACTTTTGAATTTCCACATTCTTATCAGAATTTTCAAATAAGGAGTTGGAGCAAATGGAATTTGAGATACACTGAGAATCACAAGAAGCAACCTCAACTGATTTTTCAATAAAATTGCAATTTTCAATACTTGTAGAGGTGCTATTTTCAAAAATATTTTTCAAATCATCTCTCAACTCATTATGAGTAATATGAGGATTTTGGGAATGAGAATCAATTAAAGTTACCTGGTGAGGAGTGTATGAATATGGTGCACTTTTGTTGTCTACCGACTCCTCATCTAAAGAACTTGATTCCAAGTGAGATTCCAAGAATGCTTCAAATAGCTTTTCTAAAACATCATCTTCATCTGACGAATTGCTCCTCAAGCTTTTGGTGTCATCATTCAAAACTTCATCATGGGAGATAGTCAATTCATCCTCTGAGCTTTCCTCTAGCTGAATTTCCTGATTGTATCTGTGAACACTTACACTTTCCAAAAGATCATCAGTAGCATAAAGTGTGTGTAAAGTATCCCAAATACATTTAGCATTAACACAATCCTTGATTCTAGCATATGCATCATCGCTTAAGACATTTCTTAAAATCTGCATAGCTTGAATATTCAAGGCAAAACATTTTTTGTCAAATTCGTTTAAAACATTTTTTGGGTTTAAATCAAAACCATTTTGCACTATAAACCATAAACGATAATTAATTGATTGCAGATAAAATTTCATTCTAGCACTCCAATACGCATAATTTTCTCCTTTGAAAATTGGTGCATCATTGAATGAACAACCCTCCATTTAAAATCAAAAATAAATATCCCAATGAGCCAAACCACAAAGGATCTTTTAACTCAAGCGATTAAGCTTGTTACCAGAGCACGAAGCTCTGATACCAATTGTTGGAATGATTGGTGGTATTGTCGAGAATCACCAAAGAGGGGGGGTGAATTGGGTGTTTATGAAAACTTTGAAATTTAATCGCAATAAACGTTCTTTGAAGAAATAACAGAGATTAAACGAGCGGAAGACTTAAAGAACGGATTAAAAACGTTCTTAAGCGCAGAATTGAAATAATATTACTATGTATATTGAAATCATACTATACACGAGATTGATTAAATCAACACAAAGAAAATGCAATTCTCGTGTTAAATAAATTAAAACGTAAAAATAACTTTTATCTGCGAAAATATAATTAACACAAAATAAACATGCGGAAAGTAAAGAGATAAGGGATAGGAAAATTTGCACCGGAGATTTTTATCCTGGTTCGGCAAACAACGCCTACATCCAGTCCTCAAGCGACCCACTTGAGCTTTTCACTAAGCCAAGACGCAACGCGTCCCCAAGTACATCCAGAGTGCCCCGCAAGCTACTAGGAATCCCACCGTTCGCCAGGGACCTCAAACACAATAGCCTAACTACTAGGAATCCCACCGTTCGTATAGCGCTACCCAATACAACAGGGTTAACTCACCCTATGAACGCGACACATGTTCAATCCTAAGGGAAAAACACTCCTTAATTTCTAAGGTTGTCACACCCCTTATAATCAAAATGATTTGCACGAAGAAATGTGTGCAACTAACAATAAAGCTCTCTAGATAGAGCAGATACTACAATAGAGTCCTATGACAAGATAATATTCTTAAGCAAACTCAATACTAAACCAATATGATGATGATGATGATTTTCTTCTCAAAAGATTTTTCAAAATTAAGAGAGAAGGAGAAGAAGAAGAAGAAGAAGAAGAAGAAGAAGAAGAAGAAGAAGAACCAAATCCTACTGATGTGTGTGATAGTGTGTTTTTAAAAAAAGGTAGAAGAAGCAGCCAATATCAGAAACGTGATCATCCAGAAAAGGAAATAAATCATTCTGGGAATCAGATTGATTTCAGCACGTTTTTCAAAATTTTGAATTAAGTAATCGATTACTTTGGTCAGATTAATCGATTACTTGCTCTCAGGTTTTTCATAAAAGTTGCAGCATTAGAATGTAATCGATTAGTAGCTTCAAGTAATCGAATACTGTCACCTAAATGACCAGTTCAAGGAAGTAATCCATTACAAGAATCTAATTAATTAATTACTTACTCTCTGGTTACAAGTTGCATCAAGTAATCGATTATTCCAGAAGGGGTAATCGATTACTCCACATTAAAAACAGATTTTCATGAAAATTTGTAACCAAAGGTTTTCGCAAAACATTTTCACAAAGACTTTTCCTGGAGAAAAAGGTTTAAAAATACTTCTTCTAGGTTTTTCAAGAATAAAAATATGTCATCATTATATGGTTATAATAAAGTGCTTTAGAGAATATTATTTGCCTTACAAAGAGTTCTAAGCCTAAACGACTAAGTCTTCAAACAGGCAAACATACTCTTCGCATTCTTCAAAGTACCTGAACCTGTTCACAACATATATTGAGTTGTGTTGTGTCATCATCAAAACAACAAAAGGGAAACCATGAGTTTCAACACTCCCCCTTTTTGATGATGACAAACACTACCTGCAAAACAAAGGTTAGTACATGTTATATGAAGAAAATAAGACATTCAGCCAAAAAAAGATCAAATAGTTAAACAATTATATATATCTATACATATATACATACTACTAACTAACTTAGACACTTAATTATACACTTCAGTTACTCGCTCGATGAGTAACCATTGGAGTAGTGAGTCCACACTCCATGGTCGAGGGAAACTGCTCTAATACCATAAATGTAACACCCTATATATAATTGACCTTAATTACCCCATAAATAAAAATAGCGACTCAAAAATTTCTTTTTAAAACTTTTTGACTTATAAAAATCTCTGTCAATTCAGACAGAGTTTCTTTTGTTTATTGGATATTCCAAAAATTAGGTTTTGCTGAAACTTGTACAAATCAAAAATATTCTATTCATCCAAAAGCCAACAGGGTTAAAATATCAAGGAGCATCAAATGCTTCCACATCATAATCTAAATACATCAGAGTTAGCAGCAATGCATGAAAGAGTAAATGGTCCTGGACCCATCCCAAAAAAATGAACATTTACAACATCCACAAGTATCCAAAACAATGAGTCATCAGCATAATCAAAAGGGTCTAGGGCTAGACACGCCTAAACATCTATGACTTACTCTCCCTGTGAGAGAGAGCACTCCTGCTCGGCCGGGAGCTGTGCTAGCTCAATCTCAGTACCTGTAAAAATAGTAAGGAGGTGAGCATTGCACATGAAATAGAAAAGCAGTTTCTAATCCGACATAACAACTCACTAAGCCAAACACAATTAATAAGAAATTCACGTATTGCACGTTCATCACAATCGTAAACCACATTCACAAACCAATGGCATTCAAATCTCATTTCCATTTTCTATCTAGTTATTTAATTATGATTCCATTCATTTTCCCTTTTCAATTTCTTTCCCTTTTATTTGTTTCCCTTTTTACTTTTCTTCCCTTATTCCTTTGCACCACTAGGATTTTGATGCACCTTCTAGGCAATTGGCACACCCATTAGGGACTTTACACCCATTAGGCATCACCCGTTGGGACTATGCTTATTAATTTACTTAATTCATTTCCCTTAACTCAAGTTCATGACTTATTCCTTTTTAGTTGTGTAGTGAATTGATCCATTGTCACACCGACGCCTAACGGGGCATTTGGACCTAATGGGCAATTAGCCTGACAGGCAATTGGCCCTAAAGGGACTAATTGGAACACCTAGCAGGGCACCTAGTGTGCCGGTATCTCCAAAGATCAATCGCATTGCATTCCCTTTTATTTAGTTTTTATGTCTCATATTCTTATTTTCAAACATACATGACCTTTTCCTTAATCAATATTTCAATCACCAATCATCAAGTACTCAAATAATTGCAAGTAACATCAATGGTTCACATTTATCATTTTCAAGCATTTATATACACATTTTACACTTAACTTATTATTTAATCACTAACACTACCTAGGGCTCAACTCTTTTATTCTCCTAAATTAAACTATTGTTATTGTTCTCTCTACCTTAGGATTTCCTAATCACTGCACAAACACACATAACCCTTAGCAAACCATTATATACAAACTAGAGACCCTTTTCTAAGACAAGCCAATACCCACCCCCTTACCTCAACCAAGAAGAAGTAAGGGTGAACCTTCAAAGCCCTAAAACTTAGCACCACAACCAAGGAGCTCCAAATGGAAAGAGAGGGAGGAGAGTGATCTTGATTTCCTTTAAACCATGAAAATGAAGAAGAACATGAGAGTGTGGCACTTCATAAAGTGGGGTTCGAATTTTCCCCAAGTGAAAAGGGAGGGAGGAAATTCGTGTGACTAAGGAGGAAGAGAGGAAAAATGGAATTTACCTTGTATTTGAGAGAGAGGAAGTGAGGTTGATGGTGGTTCTTGATGATGATTGAGGTTGGAGCCCTTAGAACCTTGAAGAGGAGGAATAACAAGACTTGTTCTTGGTGGGGGAGAGAGAAATTCATGAGTGAGAGAAAGAAAGGAGAGGGTAGAACTTGATCTTGTGAGGGTGGTGATGATTTTGGCTCTCAATCTAAGGCTTATGTTTGTTATTGATGAAGATCAAGAAGGAGAAGAGTGGTGCTCTTGAACCCTAACTAAGAAAAATGGAAGAAAAAGAGAGTTCAATTGCTTTTATTTTTTTTTCACTGCTGAAGCGTGTTAATCGATTAACCCGATGGTTAATCGATTAACCTGTGTAAACTTGCCAAAAACAGTTGTCAGCCCTTAATCGATTCCAGCTCTTTCATGAATCAGGTTTTAATCGATTAACCCCTAGGTTAATCGATTAACTAACTTAGTTTTTTCATTACTTTGCACTTCAAAGCGACGCAACTTCTTCGTTACCCATTGGATCTTGCTCAAATTTGAAGGCAAGCTTCTCTACCTACTAACCTTCATATCTGTGACGACCCGCAAATTCCTCGTCAGTTTCAAATAAATTTTTGAGATATATTTTATTAACAATAGATGTATTGATGTGAAGATGAGTGTTTTCATGGACTTAAAGCCGAAGATTTCATTATTTGAGATTTCTTTAAGAAGTGAAATTCTTGGTGAACTCTAATAGATTTGATAACTTTGAAAATTCATATCTTTTAACCGTAACTCTGAATTTTATGATCTTTATATGAAAACGATCGTATTGAAATGTAGATTTCAAAAAATGTAACTTTTGTAATTTTCTGGAGTTATTTACGAAAATTTATTCCTGGGTGCATTTTAAACGAATTTTGAAGTATATAAATCAGTAAAAATAGTTAAAGACCTCAAATGAACTTTTCCTTTTGGGAATCTCTTTTATATATGGAAATGTGATTTTAGAAAATAAAATGGGGTCTGTACCTATGGCAAATAAGTACAGTTAATTATTTTACCTTAAAGTGTTATTTTGAATTTTCTTGGAAAAAATGAGTTAAAGATATTTATCTAAGTATCTTAGACCTTTTCGGTTTTTAAGTATATAATTAGGATGATTGAATTTGGTTAAATCAATGACTATTGCATGTAGGATTTTGGTGTTTATTTCCTTCTAAATTAAGTAGACTAAATAAAATAAAATAAATTACAAGCAAATTAGAAAATGTGATGTGGTTTGTGAAATGATGGATGATATGACTATTTCCCCTAAATTACTCAAAGTTGTTTACCCTTGAATGACCTTTTTCATGCAACATTATGAGCTACCAAAACTACCCCTAGCTTTGAATTTGAAATTCCTAAACTATCCTTGACTTTTGGGCTTTTAACCCTTTTTATTTCTTCAAAGCCCAAGCCCAAATCATGTGTATATATAAACACACACACACCCTTCACTTGATTTCACTTCTTCATTTTCACTCATTTTAAAGCTAAGAAAACAAAGTGTTGAGAGAGAAAGAGAGAGAGAGAATCCGTGAGGGAGGAAGAGGAGAGAGCTTGAGGATTTTGATTTTTTCCTTCTTCACAAGTGTTATTATAAGGTATTTTAGTCTTCTTCTTCTTAATCCTAAGTGATTTTCTTCATGTGCTTTTGAAGTCTTCTTGAAAAAGTTAGAGTAGTTTGATGTTTAAGGTGTATGTTGATGACTTAGATAAATAATGGTTTTTAAGGTGCATGCATGTGAACCTTAGGTGTTTGTTATGATTTTTGTGTTTGAAAAATAAGTGTGTATGATGATGTTGGTCTGGCATGTTTCGGCCATGTGTAGGAAATTAAGAAATAAGATTTTGTTAATTGTTTCAAGTACATGCATGTTAATTTCTAAGCTTCATCTTGAAGATTTAAGTACATGCATGATGATATTTGATCTTGAGATGTTATTTTTGTGACACCCTTCCGGATTACCCAAATATAATCTAGTATTTATGCTTTATATTGGATAATATATGGACTTGTGAGCTTTGAAAATATGGTAAATGAAATTTTCTTTAAAGCGGGTGCACAATTCATCAAATGGAACTCTTGGAGAATAAATTCTAAAATCCTTTAAAACACTTGTATCAAGTTCGGCGATTTCTAAAACCTTTTCTCAAACAGGATAACATTCGTTCTTTAAAAATTTCTTTACATTTTACAATCAATTGAAGCTACCCATACTTTGTTCAATAAAACTGATATCGTCAATTAACACTTATGGCCGAGCTCATTTATAAGATAAATCAGAGTAAGCGGAAATTACTGGACTATGCTACTGATATGATATAAACATAGATTTTCATATATACGAAAGAGTCATACATACATAGTCCATGAGAGAAGTCACCAAGTTCCAAAAATATAACAAGTCCATGTAAACAGATCTACATCACTATGCTACTATAACCCTAGAGTAAAACATATGCACAATATATACATAATCAAAATACAACCCCAGGGATAGTCACGTAGATCCATCAGCATCAGATGCAGTAGTAGCAGCAGTAGTAGTCTCCCAAAAACATAGGTAGTAAGGTAGTAACATCATCATCACAGCAGCAGCAGCACATCTCCTCCACAGCACAGATCCAAGGGTCCACGTCATACACCATATGCACGTACCTAGGGATCATCGTCCCTCCAGTCACTCCCAGTAGAATGCACGACAGGCTCGCTCCCACTCTCGTCCTCCACCGGATCCTCCTCGATCTCATCCGAGGGAGAGTGTACCCTACCACTGGGTACCGGGTCAGGTGATGGTGAAACCCTGACGGGGCTCCTCGGATAAGAAGGGGGAGTCTCCTCGCGGACAACTCTCGACATAAAAGGGTGAGAGCGGGTAGGTCGAAAATGAAAGCTGTGGTAAGAGCGAGCTGGTCGCATGGGAGGTGGTCCATGATAAGTATAAAACGGGGGTACATGCATAGTGTATATGATGGGAATCCTAAACCTACGAGGATGGAATCGCATCAGCGGGTTAGGGTGGTAGAATGTGAACTCTACCTCCCCCTCATACACCGCGCGATGGTCCTCATAGATCCATACGCCACTAGGAAGTGGCCGGATCTCGATGCAAGCAATGTAACGAGACATCACCTACAAGGGCATAGGGGTAAGCAATTCTACTCACATAATCAATAGAGAATAAATCATGCAACATATGAAAGATAATAATGCATCAATTAATAACAATCACAATTAGCATCTAGCAAGAATCAGATGCACATAGGATGCTCACACTTAATTCAGGTATATCAATTGCATTAAGTGAATGACATGATGCATGACTTTAACTCTCAACTTATCTCCACATTTTCTAAGTCACTCTCTGACGTCCATCCTTGACAACCCAGCACTCCACAGTGCGTTGTATTCCTAGGTATACAACAATTCGTACATTCACCTAGAATGTACACGACAAGCTTGGAATCCATGCCACCCGAGCATAGTTATAACGTGCCACCCGAGCATCGTCCCGTCATCCAAACGGTCCGTCATCCAAACGGTATAACCATATCGGCATCCACTAAGCCGACCACGTCAACAACGTGTCATCAAGCAAGCGTATTGGCACTCCCAGAGGCCCTCCACATGTTTACCAAAAACATGATATACGTCCTACCATCCAAACTCCAGAATGAATGCATTTTAGACTTAGGGGAAATTGATTAATACATTACTTGCCACCTAGGCTTAATTTTCAAAATGGATCGTCACCGAACGATCTAATTGTATTTATCAATTTCTCTAAGTCTTTGATCCCTTGAATTATCCTTATTAATTCCTTAATTAATTAAGTTAGAATTGAAAATGATGTTTCCAGATTCTGGGCATTTTACTCGAGTAAAGTTCAGAATACTCGAGTGTTCTGGAGATTTTCTAGATTACTCGAGTGTTCTTAAGCTTACTCGAGTGTTCATGTCTTTATGAGGATTTGGGTTTGAATTTCAACAATTTACTCGAGTAGTTCATGAGTACTCGAGTGTTCTTGGACTTTTCCAGAATACTCGAGTGACTTTGAATGTCTCGAGTGTTTGACCTATAAAAATTCTCAGTTCATGCCCGATACTCGAGTATCAGACAAAATACTCGAGTGTTCTTATGAAATTTGCTTTATTTTGAACACGATTTACTCGAGTACTTTGCCATTTACTCGAGTGTTTCGCAGCTGACAGTATTGGAAACTGGTTTTAACATGCCATTTTCATTTCTACTCAATTTAAGTCCATCTCAGGGATCCACAGAGTTAACATATCATTAATCAAACATGTTACAACACTTATTTCAATTCAAAACACAGAATTGACAGAGAAATCATTGATTATGCATAAAAAGGCATTTTAACAACTCAATACCTCAAATCACACAATAAGCATAATATTTATGAAACAAAGCTCATTTAAGTTCACATGCATGATAACAAACTTGCTCAATACGGATTTAGAGCATGGATTGGTCTCCAAACCAAAGTTCCTATAGAATCTAAGCCCTTAGAGCCTCTTGGTGGCTCTCTAACACATTTAATGGATTTCAAACTCTATCTAGTGAATATAATTACTTCCCCTTACCTCTCAAACTTGAATCAACAGAAAGACTCCAAAGAAAAGCTCTCCAAACCCAGAAATCCACTTGAGCTTCACATGCATGACAGTTTTGAGTGCACCACCAAACCGAATTGGTTCACCCATGAAACAGAGATAAGAATTGAGGAAAGTTAGGTTTCTAGACTCTATACCACATCAACTAACTAAAGGAATCGAGTTTGAGACTCAAGAACTCAAGAGCTTACCAAAATCGATGATCTCAGTGAGCTCCAGAAACTGAACTTGACAGAAAAACTCCAACTTCCAAGCTTCGATTCCAACAGCACACTCACTCTCAGCTCTCAATTTCGGTGTCTATACAAAGCTCGTGATGTGAGCTTTGCATTCGTGTATGATTTGTGATTCAATTTGAACTCAGAGAAGAGAATCGATTCAGTGAAGTTATGAACCCTAACTTCATCAACCAGAAGAATGATCAACAAAATTCTTCACCAAGGTTCGTTGATGAGCTTAAATAGGAGATGAGGACACACATGCTGTTCGACACGACGCCATTGACGTGCTGGGAAAGACGATTTCGTGTCAACACACGAGAATCGTTGGCTGTGACTCACCAAACGCACTAACTCGTGCAGTTTGACCCAGAATACTCGAGTGTTTCTGATAATACTCGAGTATTTTACCCAGATTTTGAAAAATAATTATTTTATTTACCTTCCCTCCAAAACCTTTCCTATAATTGCTTCTAGGTCCCAACCCAGGGACTAATATGCAAAATATACATTTTAGGCATTTAAATTATTTATTAAATAATTTCTCACATGCAGCTAATTATATACACACATATTTTAATCAAGGATTAATTCGAAAACTATTAATTATAATTAAATTATAATTAACATTTCATTAATCGGGGATTAAAATTTTGGGGTGTTACACTACTCCCCCACTTACAAGGAATTTCGTCCCCGAAATTCAACTCATACAAACAAGTCAGAATAATCCTGACGCATCTTATTCTCTAACTCCCAAGAGGATTCTATTACATCTCCACAAACCCAGACAACTTTGACCAGATGAATATCCTTCCCTCTCAGTTGCTTGATTCTCCGATCTTCGATGCGAACTGGCACAGCTTTGAAGGTTAGGTTCTTATGAACTCCTAAGTCATCCGGTTGGATTCTAAGGACAATGGTGGGATCATGGACATATTTCTTCAACTGAGATACATGGAACACATTGTGGAGGTTAGCTAATGATGGAGGCAGGGCTAACTGATAAGCTACTGGGCCGATTCTTTTTAGAATTTGATAGGGACCAATAAACTTAGGTGATAATTTTTGGGTTTTCAAGGCTCTACTAACACCTTTGGTTGGTACAATCCTAATGAACACATGGTCTCCTTCGACAAACTCTAAAGGTTTCCTTCTCCTATCAGCATAGCTTTTCTGCCTACTCTGTGCCGTCTTCATCTTTGCTTGAATCATCTTGATCTGCTCCGTGGTCTCTTGCACAAAATCTGGCCCAACCAGAGAATTCTCCCCCACTTGAAACCAGCATAACGGCGTCTGACATTTCCTTCCATACAGAGCTTCAAATGGTGCCATTCCAATACTCGTGTGATAACTATTGTTGTAAGTAAATTCCACGAGTGGCAACATTTTCTCCCAACTCCCTTGTTCTTCTAGTGCACAAGCTCGCAGAATGTCTTCCAATGACTGAATAGTTCTTTCCGTTTGACCATCAGTCTGAGGGTGGTATGCAGAGCTTAACTTCAATCTTGAACCCAAGGCTCTGTGTAGATCTTGCCAGAACTTTGACGTGAACCTTGGATCGCGATCAGACACAATACCTGATGGTATCCCATGAAGACGAACAACTTCCTTGATATACAACTGAGTGAGCTTTTCCAATGAGTAGCGCATATTCACGGGAATGAAATGCGCTGACTTGGTCAACCGATCCACGATCACCCAGATTGCATCATGACCAGTAGACGTCCTTGGCAATCCCGACACGAAATCCATCGAGATGCTATCCCACTTCCATACGGGAACTTCTAAAGAAAGCAACTCTCCTCCTGGCCTTTGGTGTTCTACCTTCGCCTTTTGACACACCAAACAGCACGCCACATACTCAGCTACATCCTTCTTTAACCCCGGCCACCAAAATAATTTCTTTAAGTCCTGGTACATTTTAGTAGCTCCCGGATGAATGCTCATCTTACTCTTATGCGCTTCATCCAAAATCATCCTTCTTACTTACAAATTATCCGGAATACAAATCCTCATTCTAAAACGCAAGATTCCATCCTTCCCTTCTTGGAATTCTAACTCCATACCTTCTTGCATCAACCTCTTCTTCTCCATAAGTTTCTCATCCTCGTGTTGCAATTCTCGAATCCTTTGCAGGAATTCGTTAGCAACCTGTAGCATCCCCAACTTGATACTCGTCGGCTCCACTTGCATCGTCAAACTTAAATCCCGAAACTCCTCTATCAGTGCAGCTTCTCTAACCATCATTGCACTGATATGCATTGCCTTTCTACTCAATGCATCCGCTACAACGTTTGCCTTCCCAGGATGATAATGGAGCTCAAACTCATAATCCTTCAAAAACTCCATTCATCTGCGTTGCCTCATATTCAACTCCTTTTGATCAAAGAGGTACTTTAAACTCTTATGGTCACTAAACACCCGGAACGTAGTGCCATAGAGATAGTGCCTCCAAATCTTTAAGGCAAACACCACAGCTGCTAGCTCCAGGTCATGGGTTGGATAGTTCATCTCATGAACCTTTAACTGTCTCGAGGTATAAGCGACAACTTGCCCATCTTGCATCAAGACACACCCAAGACCTTGTTTCGACGCGTCACAATACACATCGAAACTCTTCTGTGTATCGGGCAACACTAATACGGGAGACGATGTCAACCTTTCCTTCAACTCCCGAAAATTCTTTTCACACTTTTCGTCCCACAGAAATGGTTGATCTTTCCGAGTCAACTTAGTCAGAGGCAGTGCGACCTTCGAGAAACCCTCGATAAACCTTCTATAATACCCAGCCAATCCGAGAAAACTTCTAACCTCCGTGACCGACTTCGGTTGCTCCCATTGCAAAACCGAATCTACCTTCGTCGAATCAACCGCAATCCCTTTATCTGAAATCACATGCCCTAAAAACTTAACCTCCTTTAGCCAGAACTCACACTTCGTAAGTTTGGCATACAGCTGCTTCTCCTTCAAGATGCTTAACACTACCCTCAAATGTTCAGCATGCTCTTCGGGGCTCTTAGAGTAGATCAGAATATCGTCAATGAACACAACCACGAATGAATCTAGATGAGGTCTAAAGATTCGATTCATGTAGTCCATAAAGATAGCTGTAGCATTAGTCAATCCGAACGGCATTACGACATACTCATAATGTCCGTATCGAGATCGGAATGCAGTCTTAGAGATATCCTCCTCTCTAATCCTGATCTGATGGTACCCCGACCTCAAATCAATCTTGGAAAATACTGATGCCCCACGTACTTGATCCATAAGGTCATCTATCCGTGGCAACGGATACTTGTTCTTGATGGTGACCTTATTCAGCTGTCGATAGTCTATACACATCCTCATGCTACCATCCTTTTTCTTGACGAATAGGACAGGAGCACCCCAAGGTGAGACGCTTGGTCGGATCATCTGTTTCTGTAGCAACTCCTCAATCTGCTTCTTCATCTCTGCCATTTCCGGTGGTGCCATTCTATAAGGAGCGATAGAAATGGGACCAGCTCCGGGAATTAGGTCGATACCAAATTCAATCTCTCTTCTTGGTGGCAGACCAGGAATCTCATCAGCAAACACTTCTGGAAACTCTCGAACAACAGGAATCTCTTCCAACTTCGGACCACTCTCCTCCACCTCTGAGTTGAATAGACACATGTAGCCCAATGGTTTTGGGTCTCTATAGGCTACTAGTTTCCTATCACAATCAATGATCACTTGGTTCCGACTTAACCAGTCCATCCCCAAGATCACATCTAATTGTGTCAAGGGTAAGCAGATCAAGTCTACTTTAGAGGTTTGTCCCAACACTTCTATACAACAGTTAAGACATGCTCTAGAAACAACTACTAGAGCATTGGTAGGGGTTTCTATTTTAAAAACATAAGGCATTTCAAACACAATCAAACCTAAACGGTTTACACATTCATATGAAACAAATGAATGCGTTGCACCAGAGTCAAACAAAACATAACAAGGCTGACCATTAAGCAAGTATTTACCTTGCACCAGATCAGAGGATCGATTCGCTTCCACACCACTAAGGGTGAAGACTCTTCCTTGAGTCACCGGTCTATCAGCAGTTCCTCTGGAATTGGCCTTGGCTGGTTCCTTGCAATCTCTTGCAAAATGCCCCAGCTTTCCACAATTGAAGCAACCACTTGTCCCCCAGCATACCCTACCATAGTGATTGCGCTTGCACTTGTCGCAAAATGGAGCTTCATTCCGATAGTTCCTTCCCTCAGAACCACCAGCTTTACCCTTGCCTTTCCCTCTGCGATCATATGGACCTTTACCTCTATTGTTAAAACCCTTTCGTCTCTGTGGTCCATATCCTTGATTGTCCTTCTTCTCTGGCACTTGCATCTCCTCAGCCTGGATATCATCTTCGTACATCCTACACATATCCACCAATGCAGGGAAACTTTGAATCCGCTGATAGCTAAAAATTGACTTCAGCTTTGGCTTCAGCCCACCTTCAAACTTGATGCACTTGCTCCTCTCGTCTGGATTGTTCTGGTAGTATGGAGAGTACTTCATCAGCTCTTCAAACTTTTCCGCGTACTCGCCCACACTCATGTTCCCTTGCTTCAACTGCAGAAACTCCACCTCCTTCTTCCTTCTCAGATCCTCAGGAAAATACTTCTGGAGAAACTTCTCCATAAATACTCCCCAACTTATTTCCCTTCCTTCATATTGCAAAAGCTGCATGGTGTGATTCCACCAATTCTCAGCCTCATCTTCCAGCATATAGGTTGCATATGCCACCTTCTGAACATCAGAACACTCCAAAGTCCTCAAAATCTTGTCCATAGTATGAATCCACTTGTTGGCCTCTTCCGGTTTAAATCCTCCTTCAAACTTTGGCGGATTGCAACTCCTAAAATCAGCCAGAGTCTTTGCCTCAGTGTTTCCCATATTACACTGATGAGGCGGATTAGTTGGTTGAGATGGTTGCTGAGACTGCCTTTGCATAGCTTCCAACACCGTGGTGATTCGCTCCAACATCGCGTTGGTGTGATTTTGGTTTCTAGTTGCCATACTAGACCTGCGCTATGGGCTTATGGTCACATATGTTGAACTAAAGAAACTTCCATTACACCACCTATACTAAGGCTCTATCCTAAACTTATGAAATCTACAAGCAATTGTGTCTTGTACTCAAAAGAGACAAGATACAAACCAATCAGGGGTATTCAAACCTCAACAAGCGATATAATAACATTCAAATAATGTAAATGCTTTGGAGATATCTGCTTGATGTTGATGGCTACCTTTCTGGAACCACTTCTACTACTACAGGATCTGACTTTTGCTCTGATACCACTGAGTGTGACACCCTTCCGGATTACCCAAATATAATCTAGTATTTATGCTTTATATTGGATAATATATGGACTTGTGAGCTTTGAAAATATGGTAAATGAAATTTTCTTTAAAGCGGGTGCACAATTCATCAAATGGAACTCTTGGAGAATAAATTCTAAAATCCTTTAAAACACTTGTATCAAGTTCGGCGATTTCTAAAACCTTTTCTCAAACAGGATAACATTCGTTCTTTAAAAATTTCTTTACATTTTACAATCAATTGAAGCTACCCATACTTTGTTCAATAAAACTGATATCGTCAATTAACACTTATGGCCGAGCTCATTTATAAGATAAATCAGAGTAAGCGGAAATTACTGGACTATGCTACTGATATGATATAAACATAGATTTTCATATATACGAAAGAGTCATACATACATAGTCCATTAGAGAAGTCACCAAGTTCCAAAAATATAACAAGTCCATGTAAACAGATCTACATCACTATGCTACTATAACCCTAGAGTAAAACATATGCACAATATATACATAATCAAAATACAACCCCAGGGATAGTCACGTAGATCCATCAGCATCAGATGCAGTAGTAGCAGCAGTAGTAGTCTCCCAAAAACATAGGTAGTAAGGTAGTAGCATCATCATCACAGCAGCAGCAGCACATCTCCTCCACAGCACAGATCCAAGGGTCCACGTCATACACCATATGCACGTACCTAGGGATCATCGTCCCTCCAGTCACTCCCAGTAGAATGCACGACAGGCTCGCTCCCACTCTCGTCCTCCACCGGATCCTCCTCGATCTCATCCGAGGGAGAGTGTACCCTACCACTGGGTACCGGGTCAGGTGATGGTGAAACCCTGACGGGGCTCCTCGGATAAGAAGGGGGAGTCTCCTCGCGGACAACTCTCGACATAAAAGGGTGAGAGCGGGTAGGTCGAAAATGAAAGCTGTGGTAAGAGCGAGCTGGTCGCATGGGAGGTGGTCCATGATAAGTATAAAACGGGGGTACATGCATAGTGTATATGATGGGAATCCTAAACCTACGAGGATGGAATCGCATCAACGGGTTAGGGTGGTAGAATGTGAACTCTACCTCCCCCTCATACACCGCGCGATGGTCCTCATAGATCCATACGCCACTAGGAAGTGGCCGGATCTCGATGCAAGCAATGTAACGAGACATCACCTACAAGGGCATAGGGGTAAGCAATTCTACTCACATAATCAATAGAGAATAAATCATGCAACATATGAAAGATAATAATGCATCAATTAATAACAATCACAATTAGCATCTAGCAAGTATCAGATGCACATAGGATGCTCACACTTAATTCAGGTATATCAATTGCATTAAGTGAATGACATGATGCATGACTTTAACTCTCAACTTATCTCCACATTTTCTAAGTCACTCTCTGACGTCCATCCTTGACAACCCAGCACTCCACAGTGCGTTGTATTCCTAGGTATACAACAATTCGTACATTCACCTAGAATGTACACGACAAGCTTGGAATCCATGCCACCCGAGCATAGTTATAACGTGCCACCCGAGCATCGTCTCGTCATCCAAACGGTATAACCATATCGGCATCCACTAAGCCGACCACGTCAACAACGTGTCATCAAGCAAGCGTACTCCACATGTTTACCAAAAACATGATATACGTCCTACCATCCAAACTCCAGAATGAATGCATTTTAGACTTAGGGGAAATTGATTAATACATTACTTGCCACCTAGGCTTAATTTTCAAAATGGATCGTCACCGAACGATCTAATTGTATTTATCAATTTCTCTAAGTCTTTGATCCCTTGAATTATCCTTATTAATTCCTTAATTAATTAAGTTAGAATTGAAAATGATGTTTCCAGATTCTGGGCATTTTACTCGAGTAAAGTTCAGAATACTCGAGTGTTCTGGAGATTTTCCAGATTACTCGAGTGTTCTTAAGCTTACTCGAGTGTTCATGTCTTTCTGAGGATTTGGGTTTGAATTTCAACAATTTACTCGAGTAGTTCATGAGTACTCGAGTGTTCTTGGACTTTTCCAGAATACTCGAGTGACTTTGAATGTCTCGAGTGTTTGACCTATAAAAATTCTCAGTTCATGCCCGATACTCGAGTATCAGACAAAATACTCGAGTGTTCTTATGAAATTTGCTTTATTTTGAACACGATTTACTCGAGTACTTTGCCATTTACTCGAGTGTTTCGCAGCTGACAGTATTGGAAACTGGTTTTAACATGCCATTTTCATTTCTACTCAATTTAAGTCCATCTCAGGGATCCACAGAGTTAACATATCATTAATCAAACATGTTACAACACTTATTTCAATTCAAAACACAGAATTGACAGAGAAATCATTGATTATGCATAAAAAGGCATTTTAACAACTCAATACCTCAAATCACACAATAAGCATAATATTTATGAAACAAAGCTCATTTAAGTTCACATGCATGATAACAAACTTGCTCAATACGGATTTAGAGCATGGATTGGTCTCCAAACCAAAGTTCCTATAGAATCTAAGCCCTTAGAGCCTCTTGGTGGCTCTCTAACACATTTAATGGATTTCAAACTCTATCTAGTGAATATAATTACTTCCCCTTACCTCTCAAACTTGAATCAACAGAAAGACTCCAAAGAAAAGCTCTCCAAACCCAGAAATCCACTTGAGCTTCACATGCATGACAGTTTTGAGTGCACCACCAAACCGAATTGGTTCACCCATGAAACAGAGATAAGAATTGAGGAAAGTTAGGTTTCTAGACTCTATACCACATCAACTAACTAAAGGAATCGAGTTTGAGACTCAAGAACTCAAGAGCTTACCAAAATCGATGATCTCAGTGAGCTCCAGAAACTGAACTTGACAGAAAAACTCCAACTTCCAAGCTTCGATTCCAACAGCACACTCACTCTCAGCTCTCAATTTCGGTGTCTATACAAAGCTCGTGATGTGAGCTTTGCATTCGTGTATGATTTGTGATTCAATTTGAACTCAGAGAAGAGAATCGATTCAGTGAAGTTATGAACCCTAACTTCATCAACCAGAAGAATGATCAACAAAATTCTTCACCAAGGTTCGTTGATGAGCTTAAATAGGAGATGAGGACACACATGCTGTTCGACACGACGCCATTGACGTGCTGGGAAAGACGATTTCGTGTCAACACACGAGAATCGTTGGCTGTGACTCACCAAACGCACTAACTCGTGCAGTTTGACCCAGAATACTCGAGTGTTTCTGATAATACTCGAGTATTTTACCCAGATTTTGAAAAATAATTATTTTATTTACCTTCCCTCCAAAACCTTTCCTATAATTGCTTCTAGGTCCCAACCCAGGGACTAATATGCAAAATATACATTTTAGGCATTTAAATTATTTATTAAATAATTTCTCACATGCAGCTAATTATATACACACATATTTTAATCAAGGATTAATTCGAAAACTATTAATTATAATTAAATTATAATTAACATTTCATTAATCGGGGATTAAAATTTTGGGGTGTTACAATTTTGATTTTCCTTTGAAAAATGATTTATAAATAATTGTTTTGATCTCTTTATGTTTTTTTTTCGGTTTGTATTTTAATTAAAAAGCTAGATTTTTGTATTATTGCATGTTAAAGATTTAGTCAGATATATGGCTTGATGATGTTGCATGTCCATATTTTCATGATTAAAGATGTTGCATGTCAATGTTTTAATGTTAAATTTAATTTAGTGTTAAAATCATGGCTTGATCTAATTATCTTCCTTATTTCTTTTCGGTTTTTAAGTCTAAATCTTAGGGAGGTAAATTTTATTAATTTAATCGGTACATGCATGAGAATCTCGTGTTGAATGACTTTATGTTTTGGGTTTTGCTTGAAAAGGTGGCTTGATCTACTTGATTTATTGTTTTATTTTCGGTTTAGGTATGAATCTTAGGGTGATGAGTTTTTTTTTTATGAATTAGTGCATGCATGTGCTTGTTTGTCCTTGATCTTGACTTTGGACACACATGCATGAGGATTTATGTGTTCTCTTGATAAATAAATTTTTAGATACTTGATCTTGGCCCAAAAAGTCACGGTTTTACTGTATAGAAATAGGATGATGAAATTAGTCATAATCTGATGCATGCGTAATTATTTTCAACTAAAAGGATGACATTTTTTGTAATCATGAACTCGGCTATGGCGTGCTAATTAAGTTAGAATGATTGTTTGATAAAAATGAGTTCTTGATGATAATTATCTCATGCATGATAGTATTTAAAAAGTAATTAGTCTTGCATGCATGTGATTATATGTAAATCACGATGACTAAGTTCTAATTAAGTGTTTATATACCATGCATATGGTTAAATAAAGAGCCTTAGTCTAAATAACTATTTCTAGTACATGCATGTTAAAATCCTTAGTTTAATGATTGATTTAAGTGATGCGAATTTATTAGAAATTTTGTATTATTTTCCTTATTTGATTCAGTTTTCAGAAGCTAAAATAGGTAGATTAATTTTATCTTATGAAAAGTATCACTTTTAAAGAAGTAAACATGTTTAAGAAATTTATGTGATGATGATTATTTATGATAAATTTCGTTATGTTAATACATGATTTTGTAATGTGTTATGTGAAAATTTTTAAGAAGATGAGAAATGATTTTTGGAGTGATTTAGCATGTTTAAGTGTTTAGGGATTGAAACTTGTTTATTTTGAATTGTTCAATTGAAATATGGTTTGTTTTAAGTTGAATTGTGGATGTATGGTGAAGTTATAAATTGTTTGTCAATAATAATGAAGATTCGATTTTGTAGAATATAAGTTAAGGAATTGATTTTTGTTCTAGTTCTAATTGATGAATGCAATTCGGTTTGAGTAAATGCTTTGGTAACTAAGTTGTTTTCTTTAACTAATGAACATTATTTGAGTAATCACTTTGAGTTAGTGTAAGAGTAAAAATGATGAACTAGTTGTTTGGAGTTGCATGATTCGGTTTGGGGCTAGGTAATTAGGGTTAAGTTTGGTTTGTTTTAAATGTTGTATGTTAAGTGATTAAATGTGTTGTATATGTGTGTGATTCGGCCATGGTTAGTAATTGTCGATTTAATATGATATGTTTAATTGATTACATGCTTACTTGCGTAGGATTAATAATAGATTGAAGGAAAATGAGTTAAGATCATGTGCTTTCATTAGTTACAGCGTTGTGTTTTGGAGTTGTCTTAATTGATTGTGATCGGTGGTTTGATTGAGTGTTCAGTTCTTGAAAACTAATTGATTTTGGCTTGTTTTAGTTTTAAATATAAAATGTTGGACTTGAGTAGATGTTGTCCTAAGATTGGTGTAAATGCATGATCATTTGGGAATTGTTCTGGTTGCTTGAAAAATGATTTTTAGTAACATTAGAATGCATACATGTGTTAGGATTTGTCTTGTTTCAATGCTGTCCAAGAATGATTTGTTTAGAAAAGTTAATTAAAAACAAGTATATATATAAGTGCCTTTGTGTAGAAAAATGCTTTGGTTCAAATGTGAATGTGTAGGGATTTTATTTGATTTGAGTAAGTGATTTTAAATTTATTACACGATGTTGTCCAACTTGTGATTTGATGACCTTAAGGTTTGGCGAAAATAAAAGTTAAGTGTTTTACTTCAAGGATTTTGAACATAAGACTTGTACATGATTTTGTTGTAATTTTTAAAAGTATGAAAAGTGATTTTTGTTTTAATGAAGATGTTGTCCAGAATTTTATTAAAAGAGCTTTCATTTTGAAAGTGTTTTTAGTGATTTAAAGCTTGAGTTTTAAGTATTATATGATGTAGTAAAGTTGGATTTAATTTGAGAAAACCAATACGTTTTACGTTGCCCAGCGAGAAATGAAATTTGTTTGAGTTAAGGGATGATTTTCTTATATAAGTTAATAATAACGTGCTCTGTCTAATACGAGGAATGGTAAAGACGGGGGATTGGAGCAGCTAAAAGCGATAAGGATCCGTGGAGATCGTGTGCATATAATTGCTGGACTAGAGGTGAGAGAGAAGCTTTCCTAAGACACCGTGGTATTTAGGTGATTTATTAGGACGTTCCGGATCATCTCAAAGATCGGAACTTGGTGGTTCCGAGTCAGTAGTATAGTGGCAATTGTTTGTGTTGTGTGGACACTTATACGAAGGAGACAAAGACCACATGTTGTTATGTGATGGAATTATATGCTGATGATTTAAAATAGCATGCTTATATTTATCTGTTTAAATGTTTAATTATGCATGATGATATTTGAATTGTTGATTAATAAGAGTAGCATGCTGATGGACGTCTTGTACGTCTTGAAAATGAAATGATATGAATAAGTCTGTGAAAGTGATGAAATATGATTGAAAAGAAAGACGAATGAGGTATTAATAATGACGCAAGAAGTCTTGAAAGTAAAAGACACGAAGAGAAAGATGTATCACCCGGTTGGGGTTTAAGTCCTTATTGGATAATGTGACATCCCGCATCTTCTGGACTCAAATAAATCAATGAGGTTTTATTTAAAAAGAATTTTTGAGAATTCAAAAAGGATTTTTCAAAAATTAAGAGAGATTTTTCAGTCAAAGTGTTTTAGCAAATGATTTTTATTTGAAGTTGATTTCATGAAATCCAAATTATAATTTTGTTATTGGAGATTTCTTAAAGAAACGAATTTTCTTTTAATTGATTTGAGATTTTTAATCCATGTTTCTTTAAAAGTCTTTGATTTATGTGAAAGTAAGATTTTATTTCAAAGATAAACTTATTTTGAAATTAAATTGATAAAGTGAATTGATTTTCTTTAAAGTGTATCTTTGGAATTTTTGAAATATGAATGTGTGTGTTTTGTGCAAGGAATTGTATATGCAAATTAATTAGGAAATTTAAATGGATGAATGCATGAAGTATGTCAATGCAAATATATGTAGGATGTAAGTGTGAATGTGAATGCATGATTGTGAAAAGATGCATGTGTGTGTGTGTCGTGTGTGAAATATAACATGCATGATTAAATATATGTATGCATCATTCCATGACCTAAATGTTATGTGTTGCTATGATAACATGAAATGAAAATATGTGTATGGTGTGCATGTGTGTGTATTGTTCGGCCATGAAGAGATTAGGAGGACCAAGTTAGGATGCATTCCCTTAGCCATTAAGAAAATAGAATTAAGAAAGTGAAAATTTAATAGAAAATTTGAATGGCAAACAAGTGGAAACCTAGGGTAGTGACTCATGAAGCCTAAGAGTGACTTTTCTTCCCTCCTTGTCCCCCACGAAAAAGACCCCCATGCAACTATTTGGTTGGACCCCTTTGCCCTTGAACCCATGCTTTAGACCGAGGACAAGATAGGAAATTTCCTCACCCTTGTTTTGCCATAAACCGTATGTATGTGTGTGTTGGCTTTACTTCCTTCTCATTTCCTTCATTCACTTCTTTTCACACCCAAACATAAACACTCTAGTCCAAGAGCAACACAAAGCTCTTGAGACCTTAGAAAGAGAGTTAGGCCGAGAGAGGAGAAGAGAAAAAGAAGAGTGGAAAACCTAAAATCCAAACCCAAACACCTTTGATTTCCTTCTTCAAACACATCTTTCTTCAAAGATAAAAAAAAAATCAACCTATCAACCCTAAGAAGGAGAGGCCGAAGCAATCCTAGGAGAAGGAGAGGAGAAATTGAAGCTTGAAGATTAGGATTTTTATTTAAGGTAGTTGTTTAGAAAATTTTAATGTAATAATCTTAGTTTTGTAAAGGACTTTGTGATGAACTTTGTTTAAATTTAATTCTTGAGATGCATGTACTTATTTCTTCATGATCTTAAAGTTTAAATGCTTTGCATGTAATTTCTATGGCTTGATCTTGAATATTTATGCTTGAAAGCTTGATCTTCAACCTATAAGTTTTCTTCTTCACAGTTTTGTTTAGAATTGTGTTTAAGCTTATGTTTTTGTCTTGATCTTCTTTTGCATGTCTTGATCTATGATTGATCTTTGAAAAACATGAAGTTTGAACTTTGTGTGTTTGTTTTGAGTAAAAAGTTTTGATTTTCTTTTGATGCATGTCACGATTTCAAAGAGAAGGTTATGATAACGAGTTTTAAAAATGATTTTTGGTACAAAAAGGATTTTTAAATAAGATTTGTGTGTGATGATGATGATTTGGTTGGTGCTTTGAAAAAGAAAATGATGCTTTAAAAAGTTTTGCATGATGTGATCCATTAGTTTTCAAGCTTTTAGAACCCAAGACCTTGCTTTTGTGTACTATACCATTCGGCCAAACCTAGGAAAAATAGGGAATCATGTTTGATCTTTATTCTAGTTGCATGCATGTTGAAATTTATGTGATCTAAAGATTTTTGATATAACCTTTGATTTTTATTGTGATAAATTTATTAAAGTTTGATGAATTTTTGTATGGAGCTCATGGTTTTGTCTTTATAAATATCAAAGTTTGTTTATTTTGCTTTGCATGTGTGTTTCATTGATAGATCTATGGATTTCAAGTATGTGAAAACCTAAATTTTTGATTAAAAACTTAAAAGTGATTTTCATGGTCCTATTCGGTTTTGAAACAAGTTTTATTCAAGATTATTTTTATTTTCCTTATGTGTTATGTTTTGAGCTTAGCTTTGATTAAATGAAGTGAATTTGGTATGTGATTGTATTGTTAAGAGTTTGAACCATTTTCCATGCTTCATTCGGTTTGATTAAGAAATAAAAGAAATAAATTGATTTTCATTTGCATGTTAATTTAGGGATAAAGATAATTGATTTGAAAAATGTTTGCATGAATTTAATTGAAGATATTCCTTTCCTTTTAATAATTATTTTCGGTTGTGATGTTTAAAGTAGGATAATGTGTTTAAATGATTATTTCCCCTATATGCATGTTTGTTTAAGTGTTAGTAATCATTAGTGTTTGAAATATAAACCTTGCCTCATGTAGGATGAGATTCGGCCATGCATAGAAATTAGGTGCATGTGTTTGATTTTTGTCTCATATGCATGAATGATGAATGGTTTGTGATTTTATATTTGTTTGTGTGTGTGTTTGAATGATTTGAGTGCTTAACATTTTAAAAAGGTTTTCGATTTAATTCTTGGTGTTATTTCCTTTTTGATTTAATTCGGTTCTAGGGAAAATAAAGTGAGTCAAATGATTTGATTAATTGAAAAGTCTTGTTTTGAAAAGATTTTCATTTGATAATTAAAATACATGGTTTTAGTTTAAAGGTATTTTAAGTTTTTAAGTTACCAAACGTGTTTTTAAATGAATGTTTTACTTGTGAGTTTAAGACCCAAATTGATTTCAAAGTGTTAAGAGGAAGCGAATACTTTGTTTTCGAATAAAAAGTTTTGGTAACGTTGCTTTATTTTCAAGATAATTGAATAAGAATGATTTTAATAAGAGGGAAATATTTGAGTGCCAGTAACGATCGGGAAGCAGTTACGAACGTCGCAATGGAAACTAAGGAGCGCATTGAAGATCGTCATCGGTTGAGGTGAGAGAGAAGTTTCCCCCAAACACCGTGATATTTAGGTAATATATTAAGTGTTTCGACCATCTCAAAAGTCGAAACTTAGTGGTTCTGAGTCAGTAGCACGGTGGCAATTGTTTGATTGTGTGGCCACTCGTGTGAAGGAGACAAAGACCACGTGAAACTAGGTAATGATTATATGTGATGATGTTTTAATGCTAGTAAACTGTTGTTTGTTTATTTGATGAATTTATTATGCAGGATGAGATTGGAAATAATGTGAATAATGATGAATAAGAAGAATAAAGGAAATGTGAGATAAAGTTGAGAAAGATGTAGAGATGTTGTGGAAGTTATAATCACTGATGAGTAAGAGTTGATGATATGACGTGTATGAGCCAGAGCTTGGGAAAGTGATGTTGTGTGGTGAAATGAGATGTGATGTGAGTAGAGCTGAATTCCTTTGTGATATTGTGGAAATGAGACTGGTGTTGAGTTGAGCTTGCTCCTCCGCTGGTGCTCCTTGAAACAATAAGTTTTCGAAAAGTTTTTGAAATTAAGAATTTTTGAAAAGAGATTTTGGAAAAGGATTGTGAAAAGAAATGTTTTTGAAAAGATTTGTGAACGGAGGTTTTTGGAAAAAGTGGGTGAAAAGAAATTTTCAAAGAGTTTTTGAAAAAGAGATTTTTAAGAGAGTTTGTGGAGAGAGATTTAGAGAGAAATTATGAGAAGCAATTTTATGAAAAAGTTTACGAATTGATATTTTGCGAAAGTTTATGAAATGAGATTTTGAGAAAAGGAGTTGAAAGGAGATTGTTAAAGGAAATTGTGGAATGAGATGCAAGTGGTTGATGTGATCCCAGCTCTGTGCTCTGATGAGGAAATATTGTGCAAAGATAGCGGTCGGGACTCATTGAAGGGATGCACGAAGGATGGGCCGACCATTAGGATTGATTTTAAAAAGATAAAAGACTTTTAAAAGACATTAACATACGCGGTGAGGTATGAGAGTGCGAAGTAGTGGAGAGGAAGGAACCATAGGTATCTGCGGATACTTAGGAGGAGATTGCATTAGGGGAGGACAATGACGGTGAAACGTCAAGAAGTCTAGAGTATGTTTCTAGGCAGAACGAACTCCATAAGTGGTGCACTAACGTGGTGGGGACTGGGTCCAATACCGTGGTAAGTTCTGCGAGCTCCCTAGAAATATACTGTCGCCCCCTAGATTGCAAATCGAGAACAGTGAGAGGGACTGGAACGGGGCATCGTGTTTGCCACTGCGAGACAGTGAGCCTTGATATTATTGAAATGATTTGAGGACGAGATCCTCCTGGTCTGGGACCATTTATGTGTTGTGACAGCTGTCGTGCCCGCATGGTAAAGGTCCTGTACTCCTGTTTGCTTCCGACTAGGTTGGGTGGATGACCGAGGAGATGTAGACGTGTGTGCTAACTTTGAAAGCGACCCTCCTCAATGATGATTAAAATCCCCGCATCATTGACGTATACGAATTCATAAAACTTAATTAAGAAAAGATAACTTATAAAGAAATAATTCTTAAGTGAGGGCATGGAAAAGATGATGAGATGGAATCAGAGTTCGCAGCGGAAGCGATTGATGGAAGTTCTGTGGATATGTAAAGTTTTGAGAAAAGAAAAGTAATGAAGAAAAAGAGAGATTTGAATATGATTGCTTGTATGTGTGGTTTGCTTATATGTTTTTGTTCTTTCTTAATATCTTACCTATTGTAATCCCACATCGTTGGCATAACATGCTTGGGAATACTTACTCTCTCTAGTCTTCTGTTCTGTCTGCTTGTTGTTATGATGTCCATTTCCTTAGTCTATGGGTCCTATCAAGTTCGCGTTCGACATTCGAGACGAGGCATGATGAGGAGTAAACAATCAAGATCGGAAGTAGTGTGTGGACACCGAGATCGGTGGGTCAGCTGACGATCATGGTGGATACCCGAAGCTTTGGTCTGCACACAGTGACTTCGAGGCTGAGGAGTTAGAAGAATGGGACGACGACATAGATACTCGGAGGCGAACGTAATCGAGGTCGACCTTAGCGAGGCATTATCCCGTGGACTTTCGTATTCAGTTCAATGGGCCTGGTGGTAGTCTTTCATTTTCCCTGAAGTATTTTGTATTCCCTGTATTTACTTAGTGTAATTGTAATGCCATGATGTAACCCCAAGCTTTTGTGGAAGAAATATATTTTAATGGGCAATGATAATTGAGTTGAGAAGAATCAAGTTGCAAAGTGTAGTGCCTTGTGACGCTTCGATTTGGAACTTGAACTTCGGTATGAGATATGGGAACACTCTTTAATTACTAAAGGGATTTGAAAACTTAGTGGTTCTCATACTCATGCTACTCAACCACGTTACATGTTTTAAAAAAAAATTAAAATTGGCCCACATTTCCACTATCTTTTGGAATTAAAACAGTATATTTTTCAAGTAGCCAAATCGGGGTGTTACAGATAAGGCAACTTTGATCAGACATTGAGAAAAGATATGAGTTAAGCTTATGAAAAGATTTAAGAAACCATGAAAGTTATGAGAATGTGGTAAGAGATAAGTTATGATGTGAACGAAAAGTATCGTGATGCTGATGAGCCAGAGCTGGTGAAAGTAATGATACTGTTGTTTATTGGAGTGAAACTTGTTATGAGTTGAGCTTGCTCCTCTGCTGGTGTTCACTAAAATGAGATGTGATGTGAGTTGAGCTTTGCTCCTCCGCTGATGATTACTTGGAATGAGACAAGATGTGAAATGAGCTATACTCCTCCGTGGAGAAGGTGAAGCCAGAGGGCTGATGTTCCAAAAAGAGATATGTTGTTGTTTTGAGAAAGTTTCTGAGATGAGATGCAAGTATGCCGATACGATCCCAGCTCTGTGCTATGTTAAGAAAAGAAAAGAAAAGTATTGAGTAAATTAGTGGTCGGGACTCGTTGAAGGGATGCACCAAGGATGAGCCGACCTTAGGGTGATAACTAAACTCTAAAATTCTTTAAAAGACATTGACGAATGCGGTGAGTAATGAGTGGGAAGTAGTGGAGAGGAAGATACCATGGGTATCAGGGATACTCAGGAGGATATTGCATTAGGGGAAGGCAATGACGGTGAAACGTCAAGAAGCCTTGAGTACTTTCTAGGTGGAACGAATTCCATAAGGGTTAAGGATGGGCCGGTCCGATGTCGTGGTAAGTTCCGCAAGCCAACTAGGATAGTACTGTCACCCCCTAGATTTCAAATCTTGAACAGTGAGAGGGACTGGAACGGGGCGCTGTGATTTTGCCACTGTACCCGATTATCTACAGTGTGCCTTGATATTATATGATTTGATTTGATTTGAGACTGTACCGGATTTTCTACAGTTCTCCTGGCAATGAGATTTGTTGAGACAGCTGTCAAGCCCGCGTGGTAAAGGTCATGTACTCCTGTTTGCTTCTGATTAGGTTGGGTGGATGACCGAGGAGATGTAGACGTGTGTGCTAACTGCGAAACCAGTATCTCGATGATATTTTATTTCCCCAATCATCGATGGATGTGATCTAATAAGACTTGATAAGAAAAGTTTAAGAGTCATGAAAAGACTTATAATTATAAGAAACAAAAGCTTATGAAATATTGACAATGAGAAATGAATCGAGAATGAAAGTGTGGAAAAGTGAATGAATCCATATGAAAATGGAAGTGTGTGCAACTCAAAGACTCACAAGTTGAGATCGAGAAAGGAATTGAGAAAGAAAGAATGTTCATGTTGAGAAGTGATAATAAGTTTGGCAAGATAATGAATGATGATAATGAAAGATGAGGATAATGACTGATGATGATGATAATGATAATGATGATGATAAACTTGATTGTTGTGTTATATTTATGTTGCATTGTTATGTTCGTATTGTCTTGATATCTTGCCTATTATAAACCCACACCGTCGACGATGCGTCGTTCGGATTGCTTACTCTCTCCTGTCTCGTTATTTTGTTGGTGGATGCTGACGCCACAACGAGCAGATGGCATATTGAAAAGACGTCACTGTATGACCTTCGCGAGAAAGAGCATGGGAAGTCACTCCAAGAAGGAAGAGCTTATAGAGAGGGCCGTCAAGGAAGAGAAGCATGAACCCGGTGCTGATGCTAACTATGAACCTGAGGAGGATAAGGAAATGGATTCCTCCACCGACGAGAATTGAGTGCGCCTGAAGTCGAGCTATGGTAGTGTTGTGTTCCTTAGAGACTAGGATTTGTTTCTTAGAGTTGAGGATTACCTAAGCAATGAACTATTTGTGTAATTCAGCTTACTTTAGATTATGCCCTATTTTTGAAGAAGTGTAAGAATGAAACCTTTTGAAAATTGTATAAGATCTTCTGATGAAATACAAAGAACTATGTTGGGTTCGAAACCAAATCATTTTCCAATGAGAAATGTTTTTAGAGGTTCAAGTAAGTAAGTATATGTCTTAGTAACAACTCGGTTTTCAGTGAAGAATGTTAAGCGCATCTATGACATCTCAATAATGTTTTAAAAAAAAAATTTGGCCTCATTTTTAGCAACTTAATAATTAAAAGTTGGTTATTTTGAGTTACGAAAATCTGGCTGTTACATTATGGTATCAGAGCTTATGGTAATCCGTAGTGGCCTTAAGCATGGGCTTACATGCTTTGTTTGTATGACTCTGTGTGTCTACTAGTGTAAGGATAAGAGTACAAGGTCAAAGTTCTCGCCTTTCGGGGATGTGAGACTCTGTCTGCGTTTTAGTGTTTGTTGTGTTGGTCTGATGAACCTGTTGGTTATGTAGTTTGAAGAAAGTAGACCAAGTAGAGAGCGAATAGATTTTAAGTCGAGACCCCATAACCTTTGATGTTATATTATTGCTTGTTAGACCCAAGCTCGTTGACCTTGACGCACCTTTTGGCACAAGGGTAGTCATTACCTTTAAGAGTATAGGATGTTATCCTTGGATTACAATGTTTGTTGAATTGCTCCAACAAAAACAGTCTTTGATGCGGAAATTCGAGCTTTTCTTCATGAGCCTTATTATCAATGTAACATCCCGTATCTTCTGGAGTCAAATAGATCAATGAGGTTTTATTTAAAACGAATTTTTGAGAATTTAAGAAAGATTTTCAGCTAAATGTTTTAGCAAATGATTTTTTTTATTTGAAGTTGATTTCATGAAAACCAAGTTATAATTTTGTTATTTGAGATTTCTTAAAGAAACGAATTTTCTTTTTATATGATTTGAGGTTTTTAATAAATGGTTTCTTTAAAAGTCTTTGATTTGTGCGAAAGTAAGATTTTATTTCAAAGATAAGCTTATTTTGAAATTAAATTGATAAAGTGAATTGATTTTCTTTAAAGTTGCATCTTTGGAATTTTTTGAAATATGAATGTGTGTTTTCTTATCTTAAGAAATAAAATTGAATGATAAATTTGAAATGCATGAATTGTGTGAATGTGAATGTATTTATGATGTATGTGTGTTTGTGTCGTGTGTTTGATTAGAAAACATGAGGTGTCAAAGTGTTATATGCATGTTTAAGTATGTGTTAAATGTATGCATCATTCCATGATTTAATGTTATGTGTTGTTGTGATAACATGAAGAGAAATTATATGTGTATGTGTGCATGTGTATGGTTCGGCCATGAGAGGATAAGAGGACCAAGTATGAGAGCATTTTCTTATTCATTAAGAAAGTAAAAATTAAATAGAAAATAAATAGGAAATTAGGGTGGTGAGTCATGGTGCCTAGGAAGACTTTTCTTCCATCATGTTCCCCTTTTGATGAGACCTCTCCCATGCAAATTTTTGAGTTGACCAAATGGCCCTTGAACCCATGCCTTGGACCGAGGACAAAAGAGGAAAACTCCACCTCTTGACTTTGCCCATAAAACCGTGTGTGAGTGTATGAGTGTTGGCTTTAGTTCATTTCTCATTTCCTTCATTCATTTCCCTTCTCACACCAACACAAACACTTTGGTCCAAGAGCACCTCAAGCTCTTTAGACCCTTAGAGAAGAGAGAATGGTCGAGAGAGGAGAAGAGAAAATAAGAGTGAAAAACCCAAAACTCCCAACCCAAATATCTTGATTTCTTCCTTCAATCACATCCTTCTTCAAAGATCAAGAAGAAAACCGACCCTTAACCCTTAGAGAGAGGAGGCCGAAGCAATCTTAGGAGAATGAGAGGAGATTTGAAGCTTGAAGATTAGGATTTTGTTTAAGGTAGTTGTTTAAGAAATTTTTAGTGTAATAATTTTGTGATGTAAAGAATTCTATGATGGACTTTGTTTAAGTTTAATTTTTGTGATGCATATATTTATTTTCTCATGATCTTGAAGTTTAAATGCTTTGCATGTTATTTTTATGTGTTGATCTTGAATATTTGTGCTTGAAAGCTTGATCTTCAACTTATAAGTTTTCTTCTTCACGGTTTGGTTGAAATTTGTGTTTAAACTTATGTTTTTGCCTTGTTCATCTCTTGCATGTCTTGATCTATGATTGATCTTTGAAAAAACATGAAGTTTGAGCTTTGCATGTTGTTTTTCTTTGATGCATGTCACGATTTCAAGGAGAAGATTATGAAAACAAATTTTGAAAATGATTTTGGTACCAAAAAGGATTTTAAACAAGATTTTGTGTGTGTGATGATGATTTCGTTGATGCTTGAAAAGAAATGTTGTTTTAATGCTTTGCATGTGAAAATAGAACCCAAGATCTTACCTTTGTGTATTTTGTCATTCGGCCAAACCTAGGAAAAGTAGGAAATCATGTTTGATCCTTATTCTAGTTACATGCATGATGAAATTTATTCCATCTAAAGATCTTAAGAGCATGCATGAAATCATTAAAGGTTTGAATGATAAGGATTTTTGATATGACCTTTGATTTTTATTGTGATAAATTTAGTTAAAGAAATAAAACTAAAGTTTGATGAAATTTTTATGTAAAGCTCACGGTTTTGTCTTTATAAGTATTAAAGTTTGTTATTTTGTTTTGCATGTGTGTTTCATTGATAGATCTATGGATTTCAAGCATATGAAAATCTAAATTTTTGGATTAAAAACTTAAAAGTGATTTTGTGTTCCATTCGGTTTTGGAACAAATTTCATTCAAACCATTTTTATTTTCTTGTGTGTTATTGTTTGAGTTAGCTTTGAGTGAATAAGATTGATTTGGTATGTAATTATATTATTATGAGTTTGAATTATTTTCTATGACCAATTCGGCTTGGTTGAGAAATAAAAGAAATAGATTGATTTTCATTTGCATGATTTGAAAGATATTCCTTTTCTTTTAATAATTATTTTTGATTGTGATGTTTAAAGTAGGAAAATGTATTTAAAGGGATTATGTTCCATATGTGCATGTTTTGTATGTGTGCTTGAAATTGCGAATATAGCCTTATCCTATAGAAGGAGATTCGGCCATGTATAGAAAATAATAGGAGTTTGTGCTTGATTCTTGTTTTGTATGCATTCATGATGAGTGTGAAATTGATGCATGAATTATGAATGATTTAACATGTTCAATATGTATGTTCGAAAATGATTGAAATGTTTAATACTTGTAAAAGGTTTTGATTTAACCCTTGTGTTGTTTTCTCTAATCTAATTCGGTTTTTGAAGGAAATAAAGTGACTTGATTTATTGAAAGAGTATTGTTTTGAAAAGATTTTAATTTAAAAGGTGTTTTATATTTAAAAACCCTTAAGATAAATGTGGCCTTTAAAGAGGTCTGTAACATCCCTAATTTAATTCCAAACATAATTAGTGAATTAATAGGTTTAAAGGTTAGGGAACGAATAGATTAACTACTTAAAGAAGTTTGGGAGCTAGGTGACTAGTATTTTTAGGTACTAGGGGTTGTGTAGAAGACATTTGTAGCAATGGGCAAGATTAACTAAGCGGAATCGGGAGTTAAATCGGCGTTTTGAATGTTAGAAATCAACCGAAAAGAGAAAATTAGGAATTTATTATAGGATGCTAAGAAAATAAATTCCACCGTTGGATATGAAGTTTAAGGGATCAAGAAGCTTGTCTAAAAATTTGGACCCGATCCGATGGTTAACGAAAAAGTTAAGGCGAATCGAAAGTTGGAAATTCTGACCCACGCCCAGGCGCACCAGCTTGCGCCCAGGCGCGCACCACTGTTCATTGGTGCTGGGCCAGACAGTTTTACGGCCAGGCGCGCCCTCCATCACGCCTAGGCGCGCCTTGTGCGCATCAACCCCGCATCAGGCGCACCAGTTGGCGCGCCATTCCTTCCTGACCGCACCAGATCTGGTGCTGGTGCTGTTGCCGCGCTCAAACGCGCGAGACCCGCGCCCAGGCGCGCGCGGTCTGATGCCAAATCTCAACCACACGATTTGAGCTTGGGGGCCAAGCTTCTCAGCCCCAATCGTCCGATCTGCTCCCTCTTGGCATGAAACAAGATAAGGGGCCTCAAAAACAACAACAAACCACCACCACCACCACCCATATTCTACTCCCTTCCTCTCCATGTCTCTCTCCACCCTCTTCATGGTTCCAAGAACCAATCAACACCATCACCCACCATCATCTACCCATTTTGATCATCAACACCACCAACACCAACACATCTCCTTCTCCCTTTTCCATCATTTTCTTCTCTTTCCCTCTCAAACACCCAAGAACACCAATCATCATCAAGTTTTCACTACCCAAAATCAAGTCACCACACCCACTTACTCACCATCTCCACTCAAGTGCAAGCAAGGAAATGACCAACAAATCGTCCCTCTTTCTCTCCTAAATTCGTATGCCTCTCTCTCTACCCCCATGGAATTTCAAACCCCATAACTAGAGAGAGAGTCAAACACATAAACCCCACCATCAAAAGCAAGGATTAGGAGTTTAATGCTAGGGATTCAAGGGGCTGAAGTGGGTTCAAGTCAAGGACTAGAGAAGCTAAGGATGGGGAACTCAAACACCAAGGATCAACGGTCTAGGATTTGAGATTCATCACCACCTCTTAAGAAGGTAAGAGGGGTTTGTGTTACCTTTGCCAAGGATATAGATTCTAGGTTGTTGTAATGCTGACTAGGTGTAGATAATTGATTAAGAGAAGAAACCATAGGATAATTATAGTGCATGAAATGAACCTTGGGGTATAATCGCTATTAAGTGTGTAGATTATATGTTAATTAAGTAGGAATTGAAGAACCCTAGGGAGTTGACTTAATTTATAGTACTCTGAGACATACCTGAGTATGTCGACTGTTTTGTTTACCAACTGTGGATTGTTATTTGTCATTGATGTATGTTCATATTGTGCTAGGTTTGGTGACTCGTAAAGCAAATAATGGACTAAGAATTAACGTAGGCAAGTCATATAGAAAGGGCTAAGTAAGGAGGAAAGGATGGAAAGTTATGAGCGAGTAATTAAAGAATGGATTAAGGACAAATAGTTTGGTAAAAGGGAAGTGATGTTAATTGAATTATAAGTTAGAGAATGGTGATTGTGTGACAAGGAACTTTGATGGATGTCGTTTCTGATTAAATGTGTTAAGTGTAAATGTGACAATAACGGTTATATGGTAATATGTGTCATTGAGATGATGTTTGTGCTTGAATATTCACGACATGTGATTTGGTGATGTTTATAATATAGGTGCTTATGTTGTTATATGGTTGTGATGTGATGTTAAATAGAAACCAAGGCAAAGAATGGTAATCAAGTATAAATTAAATGATAATGGAAAGTGCAGTTGAATTGAGTATCGGTGCATTGATAGACTAGGTGCCCCTTCCGGGTGTACCAAATTCCCAAGGGCCAAGTGCTCACCAGGCCAAATTCCCATTAGGTCCAAATGCCCTGTTAGGCGTCAATGCACCAAGACATAATTCACTGCCGAAATAATTGATAGAAAATGTGTTGGAAATGTGAAAACGAGAATGAAATCAAATAATTGAAATGTAAAATGATATGTGGAATTTATGATAGCATAGCTTGACAGGGTGAAGCCTTTTGGGTGTGAAAGTCCTGGTTGAGAGAGAGACCCTTGGGTGTACCAAATGCCTGGCAGGAGCATTAAAATCCTAGTGATGCAAACTGGTTGTAACCGGGAGTATTACCCGGACGCAGTAAGTCGTGATCGCGCAAGGGTGCGAACGCAGTAGGTCGTGACCAGGAGAGAATGAAACATACCAGGACGCAGTAAGTCGTGATCGTGCAAGGGTGCGAACGCAGTAGGTCGTGACCAGGGGAGAATGAAACATACTCGGGCGTAGTAAGTTGTGACCGCGCATGGGTGCGGACGCAGTAGGTCGTGACCAGGGGAATAAGATAATATACCCGGGCGCAGTAAGTCGTACCAGCACGTGAGTGCGGACGCAGTAGGTCGTGACCAGGGACAAATTGAAAGTGAAATGTGATTTTAACGAAATCGAAAAGTAACTTAGGTTTGAATGTAGGATTGCTAGGAAGGTAGTATGGACATAAGGCTTAAGTTGTCGAAAATGAACTTGTATGTAATTACCTGAAAAAGAATGTTAGATTAATAGATAGTTATTATTGTGATAGGGCCTAGTTTGTCAGCTATGCTTCTTAGAAGCTATTTTCCTTAGTACTGTGTAATCCTACCCTTCTTGCTATATTTTTACAGATACCGAAGGAGCATACACAAGTCTGGCCGAGCAGGAGTACATTCCACCACGTGGAATGTATATAGTTTTTACCAACCATCCATCGGTCATGGGTTATTTTGGGAAGTTTATTTGTATTTCAATTACTTTGTAATTTTGGAAAACTAAGAGTTTGAGAAGTTATTTGTATTTCTTTTGAACTAATGTTCTAAATGGACTGAACAATATTTTGGGCCCTGCTGGTCTCTGATGTATTTAAACCTGCTTTGGATAAATTTTACAGGTTAAAGTAATATTTTGGAAATGCCTTACAAACAAAGAAAACTCCGTTCGATTTGATGGAGAAGTTTTATAAGTGAACAACAGGATTACGAGCTTTTCTTATGAAAGGAAACTAATCAAACATTTTAAAAATAAATTTTTAAGTCTCTACTTATAATCTTAAGGGTAATTATGGGAAAATAATTTAGGTGTTACATTTATGGTATCAGAGCAGTTTTTCCTCGGCCTGAAGGGAGTAACTTATTACTCCTAAAGTTACTCATCAAGCGAGTAACTTGAAATAGAAATAGAACTGCTTTCTGATTTAGTGAGTGTCATTACTAGCATGGTAATAGAAATAGTTACGAAGTCTAGTGTGGTAAGTACTCTAGATTTTTTTAGGCTAGACTGAGCTATTTGAGGGGTGCGTTTAGCATCTGGCGATTTCTTTCGAGAAGCATGGTAAGCATTTGAAAATCTTTTCTATGTTCTTTTAAGTATGTTAAAATTACCATGCTGAACCTGAAAATCTTGTGGGAATCAACGAGTCATATTTAGAAGTGGATGAATGACGAGACTAAGGAAAGCAATACCCCAACGGGCATGAGCACTAGATTGCTACCCCACCGAGAGGAAGCGATCTTTAGTTTCGCGCCAAGTAAGCCAATTTTAAATGTGATGCACCAAACAAGATTTCAACGTTTTGAAACTAATAGGTTGAGGAAATTCAAACTTAAGTGAGACGAGAATGGTCTTATCATCAATATGATGTATGATTGAGCCTGATCAACTCAAGTGTACATCTATTAGGAGATATCATCATCCTGTCCTTAAGTTTCGGCGAGTATTTTGGGAATTTAGTGAGATCCCAAATTTAGGAGGATTAGAGGTGTTTGTCATAGGTTTCCGTATGCGTAAATACTTTAGAATCAGAGTTGCGCAACGAAAGTGTAGGAAGTATTGTCTTGTCTTAAGATAAGAGAAGTAGCTAGTTAGGAATCCTAGTTAGCTATGATAGATTGTTAGTATTTATACATCTAGAATTGAATATAAGAAACCCTAAGATAGTACATAGTAATAGTCCTAAGTTTAGGCATTAGGTGCTTAAAATCCTAGGAGATTGCATAGAGCTAGGTTATGTGTTTGGAAATGAATGAATGCGATGCTATGTATTGTCTTGTGTTTGCTTGCATGATTATTTGTGCATGTTGAAAACTGTTTTGTGCTTAAAACTATTTGCAAGCTTCTTCATAGAACGGTGTTGCTATCCACAAATCGCTTGGTTCCCAAGCATAAACATTTCAAAAAAAAATTTAGGAACCACTTGATTTTCAAGTGTGATAGTAACCCCAATGAATTTCATGTTTTGAAATTGAATTCAAAAATGAATTTTACTGTTCTAATAGAACCAGAAATTCTTCCAAATTGAATACTAAGTTGTGTAGAGAAATTTAAAAAAAAAACTAGTGAGTCAACCGAGGATTCCTAAGTGATCAAGCGGTGAACTAATTCATTCTTTTAATCAATCCCCACGCTGATCAAATAGGAACCTTTCAATGTGACATTACTCGATTCAGAATGAAGCGTAGATTTCAAACTCAGAGCCAAAGGGGATGTAACAATTTCAAATTATCCAAAAAGCATCAAAGTATTCTTTCTAGTAAACTACGTATTCCCTTTTCATTGAGTTTGCTAATCTTAAGTAATTTTATACTCCTTCACCTAAATTCTCTTGAAGTTAGATGAAGGTAATTCCTTTTGAAAAATATACTTTGCCTTATAAAATTTGTTTTTGGAACTTCATCCAAGTTATTTGGCATGAACATATCAAAGTTTTAAAGTGTGAAATAAATTTTCCTGATTTAATCTATTCCTAGGAATTTTACGTAAAACAAATCAACATGTTTTCCATCAAGAAAGGAATTTGATTTTCAAAAAGTAACGACTCCATCGACACACCATCACATCAATAATTGTTAATGTGCTACTTTGACTATGCATGTGTAAATGCCTTCCTTATATGATAAGAAAAATTTCTAAACATAGATGAACGCATACATGTTTTTCAGCATATCCTTTTGATTTTATAAATGCATAAATGCACAAACGAATTTCCTGAACGCTATTCTGATTCTCATAAAGATACACATGCTTTGAATGTATGGGATTTTAATTATTGAACTTTGAAACCATACAAAGTGATTGCTTTTATCAAAGTTTTTATCATGTCACGAAAATTTTCAAGCTCTTCTCGGATTGCATTTGAAATGTGTACAGATTATCTAAGATGTGTATATAGACTTAGACCTGAATTCTAGGGCTGATTCAGGTAGATCAGGATTGGATTAGAATCAAGTAGAGATCGCTAAGTTAGTGTTTGAAATCATGCGCTGATATGAAATGTTGGTGTGCATATTTGAACTTTGATTGTTATGTATGTGCTAACTGTTTACTTGTCAATGAGTGTGATTGCTTAGGATTTAAGAATAGTGCCTAAGTTGTAGATCACTAGGTAGATTGTGATTAGATCTCTATTAATGCTGCTGTTTAGATCGAGTATAGAAATAGTTTTGGGTTGTTTTGAATGCGGCAGTTATTAAGTTATAGTGCTATTTGTAAACCTGACAATGACCCTATCATTAATGGATATGAGATTTAGATTGATACCCCTAATCTTACGTTTATTAATGATTGATGTCATCTGAGGACTATAAATGGCACAAGACCAATCAAGCCTAGAATGTAAGAACCAATTTGATTAGCACCCTTTCCAGATGTTTAAAGTAAAATGTCTGGGAAAAACCCAGTTGACCTTAGAAGCCCTCTCCAATCTAATGGAGAAATTGCTCTTGATTTTAGAAACCTGAGAGTTATTAAAAGTCTTTTTATTAGAACTCTTGCAATGTTTGACTGACATCGGAGTAAACCTCAAAAACCATAGAGCATTTTGCTTCTAGTCTAACCAAACTAAACCACGATTTTTATTCTTCATTGGATGCATGAGTCCGGTGGCGTACTTAATCAAGGTAGTATGCCGATTCAAAGTGGGGGAGTAGAACCTAGTGCAATGTGCATCGTAGTTTTGAAAACCCTTTTTTGGGATGGTTCTCCATTTGAAGGAATTGAACGGAATTTCGGGGACGAAATTCTAATAAGTGGGGGAGAATTGTAACATCCCTAATTTAATTCCAAGCATAATTATTGAATTAATAGGTTTAAAGGTTAGGGAACGAATAGATTAACTACTTAAAGAATTTTGGGAGCTAGGTGACTAGTATTTTTAAGTACTAGGGGTTGTGTAGAAGACATTTGTAGCAATGGGCATGATTAACTAAGCGGAATCGGGAGTTAAATCGGCGTTTTGAATGTTAGAAATCAACCGAAAAGAGAAAATTAGGAATTTATTATAGGATACTAAGAAAATAAATTCCACCGTTGGATATGAAGTTTAAGGGATCAAGAAGCTTGTCTAAAAATTTGGACCCGATCCGACGGTTAACGAAAAAGTTACGACGAATCAAAAGTTGGAAATTCTGACCCACGCCCAAGCGCACCATCCTGCGCCCAGGCGCGCACCACTGTTCATTGGTGCTGGGCCAGACAGTTTTACGCCCAGGCGCGCCCTCCATCACACCTAGGCGCGCCCTGTGCGCATCAACCCCGCATCAGGTGCACCAGTTGGCGCGCCATTCCTTCCTGACCGCACCAGATCTGGTGCTGGTGCTGTTGTCGCGCTCAAGCACGCGGTTTGATGCCAAATCTCAGCCACACGATTTGAGCTTGGGGGCCAAGCTGCTCAGCCCCAACCGCCCGATCTGCTCCCTCTTGGCATGAAACAAGATAAGGGGCCTCAAAAACAACAACAAACCACCACCACCACCACCCATATTCTACTCCCTTCCTCTCCATGTCTCTCTCCACCCTCTTCATGGTTCCAAGAACCAATCAACACCATCACCCACCATCATCTACCCATTTTGATCATCAACACCACCAACACCAACACATCTCCTTCTCCCTTTTCCATCATTTTCTTCTCTTTCCCTCTCAAACACCCAAGAACACCAATCATCATCAAGTTTTCACTACCCAAAATCAAGTCACCACACCCACTTACTCACCATCTCCACTCAAGTGCAAGCAAGGAAATGACCAACAAACCATCCCTCCTTCTCTCCTAAATTCGTATGCCTCTCTCTCTACCCTCATGGAATTTCAAACCCCATAACTAGAGAGAGAGTCAAACACATAAACCCCATCATCAAAAGCAAGGATTAGGAGTTTAATGCTAGGGATTCAAGGGGCTAAAGTGGGTTCAAGTCAAGGACTAGAGAAGCTAAGGATGGGGAACTCAAACACTAAGGATCAAAGGGCTAGGATTTGAGATTCATCACCACCTCTTAAGAAGGTAAGAGGGGTTTGTGTTACCTTTGCTAAGGATATAGATTCTAGGTTGTTGTAATGATGACTAGGTGTAGATAATTGATTAAGAGAATAAACCATAGGATAATTAAAGTTCATGAAATGAACCTTGGGGTATAATCGCTATTAAGTGTGTAGATTATATGTTAATTAAGTAGGAATTGAAGAACCCTAGGGAGTTGACTTAATTTATAGTACTCTGAGACATACCTGAGTATGTCGATTTTTTTGTTTACCAACTGTGGATTGTTATTTGTTATTGATGTATGTTCATATTGTGCTGGGTTTGGTGACTCGTAAAGCAAATAATGGACTAAGAATTAACGTAGGCAAGTCATATAGAAAGGGCTAAGTAAGGAGGAAAGGATGGAAAATTATGAGCGAGTAATTAAAGAATGGATTAAGGACAAATAGTTTGGTAAAAGGGAAGTGATGTTAATTGAATTATAAGTTAGAGAATGGTGATTGTGTGACAAGGAACTTTGATGGATGTCGTGCCTGATTAAATGTGTTAAGTGTAAATGTGACAATAACGGTTATATGTTAATATATGTCATTGAGATGATGTTTGTGCTTGAATATTCACGACATGTGATTTGGTGATGTTTATAATATAGGTGCTTATTTTGTTAGATGGTTGTGATGTGATGTTAAATAGAAACCAAGGCCAAGAATGGTAATCAAGTATAAATTAAATGATAATGGAAAGTGCAGTTGAATTGAGTATCGGTGCATTGATAGACTAGGTGCCCCTGCCGGGTGTACCAAATTCCCAAGGGCCAAGTGCTCACCAGGCCAAATTCCCATTAGGTCCAAATGCCCTGTTAGGCGTCAATGCACCAAGACTTAATTCACTGCTGAAATAATTGATATAAAATGTGTTGGAAATGTGAAAACGAGAATGAAATCAAATAATTGAAATGTACAATGATATGTGGAATTTATGATAGCATAGCTTGACAGGGTGAAACCTTTTGGGTGTGAAAGTCATGGTTGAGCGAGAGACCCTTGGGTGTACCAAATGCCTGGCAGGAGCATTAAAATCCTAGTGATGCAAACCTGTTGTAACCGGGAGTATTACCCGGACGCAGTAAGTCGGGATCGCGCAAGGGTGCGAACGCAGTAGGTTGTGACCAGGGGAGAATGAAACATACCCGGACGCAGTAAGTCGTGATCGCGCAAGGGTGCGAACGCAGTAGGTCGTGACCAGGGGAGAATGAAACATACCCGGGCGTAGTAAGTCGTGACCGCGCATGGGTGCGGACGCAGTAGGTAGTGACCAGAGGAATAGGATAATATACCCGGGCGCAGTAAGTCGTACCAGCACGTGAGTGCGGACGCAGTAGGTCGTGACCAGGGACAAATTGAAAGTGAAATGTGATTTTAACGAAATCGAAAAGTAACTTAGGTTTGAATGTAGGATTGCTAGGAAGGTAGTATGGACATAAGGCTTAAGTTGTCGAAAATGAACTTGTATGTAATTACCTGAAAAAGAATGTTAGATTAATAGATAGTTTTTATTGTGACAGGGCCTAGTTTGTCAGCTATGCTTCTTAGAAGCTATTTTCCTTAGTACTGTGTAATGCTACCCTTCTTGCTATATTTTTACAGGTACCGTAGGAGCATACACAAGTCTGGCCGAGCAGGAGTACATTCCACCACGTGGAATGTATATAGTTTTTAGCAACCATCCATCGGTCATGGGTTATTTTGGGAAGTTTATTTGTATTTCAATTACTTTGTAATTTTGGAAAACTAAGAGTTTGAGAAGCTATTTGTATTTCTTTTGAACTAATGTTCTAAATGGACTGAACAATATTTTGGGCCCTGCTGGTCTCTGATGTATTTTGTGGTAGACCAACCCTCGGACTACCCTAAAACATCCTTGGCCAACCAGAATACTCATTGGCCGACCAGAATACTCATTCTGCCAGGTCACACATCTTTGGGCCGAGCGCATGCCATAGGACCCACCCTAGCGACTCTGGGCTGAGCACAGGGAACTCTTCCCTTAAAGAGTCCAAGCTAAGGACGCGTGAGCCTAGCTCGCTAACCAGATAAGACTAACCGCTAACAGGATAAGGATGAATGACTCATCCCTTATCCTATAAAGGGACACGTCAGCCCTACTGGACCTCCGTACAGGCCCATAGGGTACAACACCGCTCCCCCTATAAATAGCTGTCTCCAGCTAGGGGCTCAGGTACGTTCTCTCTCCCTAATCATACACTAGCACACACTCGTGATTAGGGAAACCCTAGTTATCCCCACTGGATAGCTAGCATACCAACAAAATCACACAGTAACATCAGACCGTTTTCTAGCTCTTAGGTCTTCCATACCCTTGAGCTAGGGATATACTCTGAACATTGTGTCTAGGACACTACATTGGCGTCGTCTGTGGGGATCCATAAACTGCTATTCCCACCCCAAAATGGTAGACACGCGAGGAAACGCCGCATCACGTGGCGCGAACCGCCAAGCAGGGCGAAACCGTCAGAGGTTGGAGGAAGGCAGCGGTGACAACGGCAGAGATCTCGAAGGAAGAAACCCTACCCATCCCAGCATGACATCAGTAAGACAAATTCCAGCCCGGAGCCACCACTCCATTCCAGCCCACACGCATAGTGGCCCTTACACCGTTCATTCCACGCAAACAAACCCTGTTAACCCAAACCCTGTTAACCCCAATCATACACAAAACCATGGATCGGGTCGATCCATCGATGCTCGTGTTTCTGGAGGGGATAGGGACTACTGCCGTGGCCAAAGAGAAAGCCAGTTGGAAGAAATCATTAAGCAACAAGCTCAGATCCTGGAGCGGCAGGGAAAGGCCATCGCCGACCTCCAACAGCTCCATATGCAGGCGGTGGCTGAAAGGGCGTTAGCAACAACCCCTGCAACTCAGCTGATCCCCCACCCTACCACCACTCTACCTCCACCACCTCCCATAAACCCAACCCTAGAGGCCACATATGAAACCGACCACACTGCTCACCCTGGCCATCCCTTCACTCCGCGAATCATGGCATACGAGACACCCTCAGCCTTTCTCGGCCCAATGAGTGTTTCCAAGTATAACGGGTTAACCGACCCCCTAGAGCATATCTTGTCTTTTGAAGGAGCTATGAACTTTTATGACGGAGGAGACCTGATGAAATGCAGAGCTTTTTCCATGACTCTGCAACCACCCGTCTTAAGATGGTACTCAACTTTGCCCAGGAACTCTGTCAACTCCTGGGCAGAAATGAAGAAAGTTTTTCTGAACAGATACACTGCTAGTTGCGTCCATCCGAAGTCTGACCACGCACTAGCAGGCGTTATGCAGCAACCTGAAGAGCCTTTGCGAGAATATCTTTCACGCTTCCATTCGGAGGCAGGGACCGTTCCTAACTTGGAACCAAGCTTTGCAGTTTTTCTCTTCACTCAGGGTCTCCGAAACGGAGATTTCAAAAACTCGCTAGTGGGCAAACCGCCGAGGGATATGGCGGAGCTGAGACATCGTTCTACTAAGTTCATAAACTTAGAAGAATTCAGCAAATGGCAAAGGAACAGAGACAGAGGCGAGCGAGGAGAGCCGTCCTCCCAGGGAAAACCAAGAAAAGACGAGAGAAGAGATGACAGAAGGGATGACCGAAGAGAGGATCAAAGGAGAGGACCCCGAGGGGATAGGAGATTTGGACCTCCCCGAGGGAAATTCGAGCAATACACCCCTCTCACAGTTCCAAGAAGCCAAATTCTGCAGGAGACAATGCAGACTGACTGATCGAGGCCGTACCCGATACAAATAAAAACAGTTTAAGTATAGTACTAGGAAGTGACTCCTAGGTCGTCTCCCAAGGAATATCTTATCAAGCAAAAGGTCGAACACATAGTATGCATAGAAAACAGGGGTTTTTTTTTATATTGAATATTGAATAATTGAAATCAAAACAGAATTAAATTAAAACGAAGAAACAGATAAGGAAAAGCGGATAAACCCCTTTGGCTCGCGTTCACAACTCTATCATCGGTCACAAAAGATCAATTTCTTTCCTCTTCACTGTCCAACTCGTGAGAATTAAATACTAAGCGAAAATTCAATTCTCACCCCAAACCTCTAATTAAGCATTAAAAGCCCAAGCATGGAGTTTTTACGAGTTTGCATAAATTAAGCATTCATACACATGGATTATCTCTATACAATGGAACTAAGCGAACCATAACATATCAATAAGCATGAAAACAGTGAATAAAAACGAAATAGCATTAAGAACAAAACCTCAAGAGTATGTGATACATTACCAAAGGGATTTAACCTAAGAGTTTAGCCTTCCATGAAGAAAAATACCAAAAACGTGTAGAAAAGGGAAGAGAGAGAAACCCTAGCAGCCTCCACAAGCTTGGAGAGCAAAACTAAGCCTTCTCTATGAGAGAGAATGTAAAAAAACGTGAATGGAAGGTCTCCCCTAGGGTTTACATGAATTTGGCTTTTTAAATCACAAACCGGGCCTAAATCATGAGCCCAAATCCTAAGGAAAGCTTATCTCTAAAATAAATCTAAAAATATCTTATAGATAAAATCTAAATCTTAAAAGATATAACTAAATCTCAACTAATCCTAAAGATAGATTACAATCTTCACTTCATCATATATCTTCTCTTCCAAAATTAAATCTTCATTCCCAAAATGTCCAAAAAGCCCTTGTGCCAAATATGACCTGAAAATAGAAATAGAATTAATTAGGCTAAATAATCCCAAATTAAACAATATTCAGAATAATAGTCCAATAAACTCTAAATCACTAAATCAAGCTAAACAATGTCAAATAGGCAACAAGTATCAATAATAGGAGTAAAATAATGCAAGGAATAATGGGAAATAAAATGCTCATCAAATACCCCCACACTTATCCTTTTGCACTCCTGGGCAAAACTAAGAATTAGGACTGAGAAAATCAATATGCACCAAAGTGAATCATGTAACAAGATTACTAAAACTAATGAATGCAAACCTAAGAGATTACATACTTCACAATGAATTCTAGGAAATGCAAAGAAATGGGCAAAATCGAGCACACGAAGAAAATAAGGACCAAAGAATCAAGGCATTCATGAACATCATCCAATTATTTCAAATATGCAAAGAAAACCAATGACATCAAGAGGGTAGTCACAAAGATGGTAGAAACTCACAAGGATCACTCAATAGTGTTTACACTCAAGTGTTTAAGGTTAATCAGTGTTTACACTCAAGGCACATCATGAAAAACAAACACAACCATAGGCTTGACAAGCCTCTAACATCAACAATCAACACACATGCCCATTAAGATCAAAAGGTCTTTTCAGGGTTGTAATGGGGCCAAGGACAGGGTAGGATAAAAATATGGGAAATGTAGCTAAAACCCAGGGAATAGAGGAGCAATGGGGAACAAGTAAAAAAAATAAGCACAATCCACCCCAGAATAAAATGGTAAACATAACAACAACCTCTAATTCCAATCCTCCATGCCTCAATCAACCTTTTATTCCATTTTTTTTCTTTTTCTTCTTCTTCTTCTTCTTTTTTTTTTCTTTTTTTTTCTCTTTTTTTTTTTTTGAATTGCATTACATTGCAGAACTTCATGAACGAAAGAAAAGAAGAAACAATAAAAATGGCATAATGAGATAAAGCCATAATTACATCACCGACCATAGAGGCAAAACCCAGAACTCACAAGAGATGAAGAACAAAGCACCCTCGCTTACTTAATACCCATTCCCAAAACAATTCCAAAGCTCCAACATTCCCTAAGGTTAGGACAATCATGGTTTTTCAGTCATAGGCTTGTAATGAGCTAAAGAACAAAGAAAAGGGATATAAAGGCTCAAAGGGGCTATCAAAGGATAAATTCATTCAAGGTAGGCTCATATGGCTAGTGGCTTATTCAATAAAAAAAACAATGCCTAAATCATTTCAAAATGTGCATGGGAATATCAAGTATCAACAAGAGTCAAGTCAAGTTCTAGAGTGCAAGTAATCCAGAGTGCAATCACACATGAAAGAAAAATTAGGTGGCATATATAGCAATCCACCCACAATTAAGGTTCAAATCCTCACAAAAGGGACAATTCTATCACAGTGTTACCACCTCTTAATTATCAAAAGCAACTTTACACACAGAAATGCATGAATTCAGACACAAGATACCAAGACTCTACTAAAATGAAGCAAAAACATGCAAGAAAATGCCCAAAACTTAGCAAAACCTAAAAAATCAAAGCAAAAATATGCAACCTAAACTACTCTCCCCCCCACACTTAAATCACACATTGTCCTCAATGGAACACAAATAGCAGAATCAGACAGATATAGACAAGTGCAATAAAAAGAGTAAGGAAGGAGAAAAGAAGACTCCCGAAATCATGGTGGGTCAAAAATGGGGTCGACCAATGAGGCCTCCTCCACAGGTGCATCATCCAAAGAAGGGGAGGTTAGGAAAGGCTTGAGTCGGTGGCCATTGACTTTGAAGCTCTTGTCTGTGGACTCACTCTTGATCTCCACAGTGCCATAAGGAAACACCTGGGTGACTACAAACGGTCCAATCCATTTAGAGCGGAGCTTTCCACTCATGATTCCAAGCCTAGAGTTGTAGAGCAACACTTTTTGACCAACCAAGAACTCCTTTTTGCAAATTGAGCTATCATGGAGCTTCTTGGTCTTCTCTTTGTAGAACTTGGAGTTCTCATAGGCCTCCAAACGGATCTCATCTAGCTCACTCAACTGCAGCTTCCTCTCCTCACCCGCTTGATCAAGAGCTAAGTTGCATTGCTTCACAGCCCAATATGCACGGTGCTCTGATGGGAGAGTCCAGTCAGGTGGTTGGATGATGGGAGTGGTGGTGAGTGCTCTCTTTAGCTCATCAAATGCCTTCTTGCATTGGTCTCCAAACTCAAATGTGGTATCCTTTTGAAGCAAGTTGGATAGTGGAAGGGCTATCTTGCTAAAGTTCTGAATAAACCTTCGATAGAAACCTGCATGGCCAAGAAAAGAACGCACCTCTCGCACGCAAGAGGGGTAAGGCAAATGTGATATTACATTCAGCTTAGCAGGGTCAACCTCTATGCCCTTATGCGAAATAATGTGCCCTAAGACTATGCCTTGTTCTACCATAAAATGACATTTTTCAAAATTCAAGACAAGGTTAGTCTCAATGCACCTATTAAGCACCTTAGACAAACTATCAAGACATGCATCAAAAGAGGAACCATATACACTAAAATCATCCATGAAGACCTCTATGCAATGCTCAAGTAAGTCATTAAAAATACTCATCATACATCTTTGAAAAGTGCCAGGAGCATTGCATAGGCCAAAAGGCATCTTCCTATAAGCAAATGTACCAAAAGGACAGGTAAATGTAGTCTTATGTTGGTCCTCTGGTGCAATACAGATTTGGAAATAACCAGAGAAACCATCTAAGAAGCAATAGTGAGATTTACCTGCCAGGCGCTCCAACATCTGATCAATGAAGGGAAGAAGAAAGTGATCCTTGCGGGTCGCCTGGTTGAGCTTCCTATAATCAATGCAGACTCTCCAACTGTTCTGCACTCTAGTGGGAATCAGCTCATCCTTCTCATTTTTGACAACTGTCACCCCAGACTTCTTGGGAACTACTTGAACCGGGCTTACCCAAGTGCTGTCTGAAATGGGGTAGATAATACCAGCTTGCAGCAGCTTAGTGACCTCTTTCTTTACCACATCAAGAATCTGGGGGTTCAACCGTCTCTGGGGTTGTCTCACTGGTTTAGCCCCATCCTCCAATAAAATCCGATGCATGCACATGGAGGGGCTAATACCAGGTATGTCTGCCAAAGTCCATCCTATTGCCCTTTTGTTTGCTCTAATCACATCCAGCAGCTGCTTCTCTTGATCAACAGAAAGGGAGGTAGAGATGATCACTGGAAGTTTCTGCTCAACCTCCAAGTAAGCATATTTGAGATGAGGAGGAAGGGGCTTCACGTCCAATAAAGGTGCCTGCATCACAGATGGAACTAAAGGAGCAGCAGAATTGGATTCTGCCGCCTGCACCTGAACAAGTGAATTAGACTCATGCAAAACAGAAATGGGGTTAGCATGATCTGAATCTATATCATATGAATCAACAGATGCAGTGGCAGAATTTAAAAACTGGTCAATTTCAATGCATGCAGTGCACATTTCGGAATCAGAACATGCAGAACAAGTAAATGAGCTAGTGAAAGATGGCAAATCATAATCATGCAAAAAGTCTAGAACATGCTCATCAATCAGATCATCAATCAAGTCAACATGAAAAACAGAGTGGTCATCAGAAAAATGTTTCATAGCATCAAAAATATTGAATCGAACCACACTGTCATCAAATTCCATGGAAAGTGTACCTGCATGCACATCTATCTTGGTTCGGGCTGTTTTCAAAAATGGTCTCCCTAATATGATAGGGACAGCACTACGAGAGGTGTCCTCTTCCATATCAAGAATATAAAAATCAGCAGGAAAGATAAGCTCTTCAACTCGAACCAAGACATCCTCTATCAAACCTGCGGGGTAGGTAGTAGATCTATTTGCCAAATGAATAACCACACCCGTAGGTTGAAGGGGTCCAAGTGAAAGAGATTTGAAAACAGACATAGGCATAACATTAATAGATGCTCCTAAATCTAGCAAAGCATTCTCAAATTTAGTATTACCTATGATACAAGGCACAGAGAAAGTTCCAGGATCCTTACACTATTCAGGAATATGAGGGACGGGTTTACCTATAAGAGCAGAGACATTTCTTCCCATGCTGATCCTCTCATTGCCCTTGAGCTTCCGTTTGTGTGTGCATAGATCCTTCAAGAACTTTGCATACCTTGGAATTTGCTTGATTGCATCAAAAAGGAGTATGTTGACTTCCACCTTCCTGAATGTGTCAAGTATCTCTTTGTCAATCTCTTCCATTTTCTTGCTTTGAGTCACCCCCCTTGGTGGGAAAGGAAGAGGAATGGGGGGTGGTTGTTGGGCAGCAGCAGGTGTTGTGCTTGTGGAAGGCTGAGCTGGATGGGATTTTCTGGTACTTGTGTGCTCACTCTCCTCGACCATTTGGCTCTTCTTGTTGGTTGAAACTAGATCATCTTTGTTGAGGTCAGATTCTGGTGTGGGTGTGACAATCTGCTTCCCTGACCTTAGACTAATGGCATTCACATTCTGGTTTGGATTGATCACTGTTTGGGATGGCAACTTGTTAGAATTCTGAGATTGCATAGTGTTGATTGCTGTTGCCATCTGTCCCATCTGATTGGTCAAAGATTGAATGGAGGCCTCTTGTCTTTGAATGGATGCTCTAGTTTCCTGTTGGAATTGGAGATTTTGCATGGTCATCTGTTTCATCAGCTCTTCCAATGAAGGCTGCTACTCAGTACTAGGAGCTGGTGGTGCAGAATTAGCCTGTTGTTGTCTCTATTGCTGGACTGGAGGAGGTACATATGGTGGTCTAGAATTGTTCTGAAATTGAACCTGTGAAGGTTGCTGCTGATCAGACCATCTCAGGTTGGGATGGTTCCTCCAACCAGGGTTGTATCTATTGGTAGAGAGATCAAAGTTCTGTGGCTGCTGGTTTCTACTGTTGAAGATGTTGGCGGCATATGCCTCAGGTTGGTCAGCACCAGTCGTTGGTTGCTGCTGCACAGAAGGACATGCATCTGTGGGGTGCTCAGAGGATGTGCATATGCCACATAATCTAGCAGGCAGGGACAACTTCTTCTGGTTGATGGCCAATTGAGTGACCAAAGTTGTAAGTGAATCTATCTTCTGTTCAAGCTTCTCAACCTTACCAGAACTTGTGCCAACATCATTCACTCCTCTCACTATGATTGCATCGCTGTTGCCCCTTGCATGGAATTGTTGACAATTGGAAGCCATCTTCTCGATCTTGACTCTGGCTTCTAAAGGTGTCATGTCTCCTAGGGCACCACCACTTGCAGCATCAAGCATGTTTCTCTCCATGAGGTTGAGACCTTCATAGAAATATTGAATAAGCAGCTGCTCTGAGATCTGATGGTGGGGGCAGCTCGCACACAGTCTCTTGAATCTCTCCCAATACTCATAGAGACTTTCTCCACTTTGTTGCCTGATGCCTGATATATCCTTTCGGATTGCTGTTGTTCTGCATGCAGGGAAGAATTTCTCCAAAAATGCCCTCTTCAGGTCATCCCAGACTGTGATAGAACCAGGGGCCAGATCGTACAACCAATCCTTGGCTAGCCCCTCTAGGGAGTGTGGGAATGCCTTAAGACAAACATGATCCTCTTGCACATCATGTGGTTTCATAGTAGCACAGACAATATGGAACTGCTTGAGATGTTTATGAGGATCCTCACCTGTAAGACCATTAAACTTGGGCAACAAATGAATTAGTCCAGACCTTAGCTCATACGGGTCATCGGGATACTGGATGCACAAATCTTCAATAGTGAAATCAGGTGCAGCCAGCTCCCTCAATGTCCTCTCACGTGGTGGAGGTTGAGCCATATTTTCAGAATAATCAGAATAAGAATCAGAATTTATAGGAATAGAAGAAAAAGAAGCAGACTCACTATGTAAAGACTCAATAGACTCACTACCTATGGACTGGTTCCTATTTTGTCTAACTAGTCTGTGATAAGTTCTATCAATTTCAGGGTTATATGGATGCAAGTAGCTTGGGTTGCCCCTAGTCATGTACTGAACAGAACACCATGTAGCATAGCAAACTGTCACTAATATACATGACCAAAATAGGCAACAAAATTTTTTTATTTTTTAAAATTTTTTCCTTTATTTTTTTCAGCACCCTAAAATCATGAAAACATACCACAAAAAGTTTGAGGACAAAATTCAAAAGGGAACCAAGTCAAACAATTAAATCAGAGACCAAAAACTAAGAAAATAAAACTTGTAAAATAAAAAAGAAATAGTAAAACGGCTTTTTCAGGATCCAGACGAAGGAGTTTTCTGACAAAGTCAGAAACGTCAGATTATTCAGAAAATTCCCTTCGATTTGATATAAAATTCGTCAAATTCCGAGTTACGGGTCAAAAGTTGCGACGATTTGAAGAAAGTGCTGCTAAAACTTGGAAAATTTTTCTGGAACTCACAACCAGTGATGATCTGAGTGATCGTGGTGCCTCAAAACCTTTTTATATGATAAAAGTAGTGTGGATATAAATTTTCGTGCAAAAATTCCACCCACAACTATGTGAACTAGCAACCACAGAATCAACCAAATACACTAATTGCAACAAAATAGCAAAACAGCTAACAGTGCAACTTCAACCAGTTATCAGAATTGACTACTAGACCCTAAATCAGACACGACACACTATAATAACTATACTAACTATGACACTAACTAACTACTAATGACCTTTGGCAAGAACCGATATTCCCCGGCAACGGCGCCAAATTTGATCGAGGCCGTACCCGATACAAATAAAAACAGTTTAAGTATAGTACTAGGAAGTGACTCCTAGGTCGTCTCCCAAGGAATATCCTATCAAGCAAAAGGTCGAACACATAGTATGCATAGAAAACAGGGGTTTTTTTTTATATTGAATATTGAATAATTGAAATCAAAACAGAATTAAATTAAAACGAAGAAACAGATAAGGAAAAGCGGATAAACCCCTTTGGCTTGCGTTCACAACTTTATCATCGGTCACAAAAGATCAATTTCTTTCCTCTTCACTGTCCAACTCGTGAGAATTAAATACTAAGCGAAAATTCAATTCTCACCCCAAAACCCAAACCTCTAATTAAGCATTAAAAGCCCAAGCATGGAGTTTTTACGAGTTTGCATAAATTAAGCATTCATACACATGGATTATCTCTATACAATGGAACTAAGCGAACCATAACATATCAATAAGCATGAAAACAGTGAATAAAAACGAAATAGCATTAAGAACAAAACCTCAAGAGTATGTGATACATTACCAAAGGGATTTAACCTAAGAGTTTAGCCTTCCATGAAGAAAAATACCAAAAACGTGTAGAAAAGGGAAGAGAGAGAAACCCTAGCAGCCTCCACAAGCTTGGAGAGCAAAACTAAGCCTTCTCTATGAGAGAGAATTAAAAAAACGTGAATGGAAGGTCTCCCCTAGGGTTTACACGAATTTGGCTTTTTAAATCACAAAACGGGCCTAAATCATGAGCCCAAATCCTAAGGAAAGCTTATCTCTAAATTAAATCTAAAAATATCTTATAGATAAAATCTAAATCTTAAAAGATATAACTAAATCTCAACTAATCCTAAAGATAGATTACAATCTTCACTTCATCATATATCTTCTCTTCCAAAATTAAATCTTCATTCCCAAAATGTCCAAAAAGCCCTTGTGCCAAATATGAGCTGAAAATAGAAATAGAATTAATTAGGCTAAATAATCCCAAATTAAACAATATTCAGAATAATAGTCCAATAAACTCTAAATCACTAAATCAAGCTAAACAATGTCAAATAGGCAACAAGTATCAATAATAGGAGTAAAATAATGCAAGGAATAATGGGAAATAAAATGCTCATCACTGACCTCCGAGCAATAGAAAGACCACCCCCCTTGAAGAGAAGTCAACGCCATGATAGCTCCAAATTTTGCTTGTATCAAGGTGGGTATGGGCACACCACAGATGAATGCACTTGGCTCAGGGATGTGATCGAGCAGTTGATCAAGGACGGCAAGTTACAGCAGTATGTCAGGGAAGCACTCAACCAACATGCTCAGAGAAGAACTCCATCCCCAGACAGGAATGGCCGATCCTTAACCAGGCAGGCCGATCAAAACACCAACCAACAACAACCACCCAACCAGCAGAGAGTGGCCATGGTAGAAGTGGCCACGACGGATCAATCCCCACAAAACCTGCGAATCAACACCATTGCTGGAGGTTTTGCGGGAGGAGGAGAAAAACGATCCAACAGAAAGAAATACATCAATCAAGTGCTTGCTGTCCACAACCATCCAATCCGAAAGAGAGCCACAAAAAGTATTCCCATTTGCTTTTCTGATGATGATCTTGAAGGGGTGATCCCGGGTCATAACGACCCTATGGTCATCACTGCATTGATCGGCAACTATGAGGTTGCCAGGATATTTGTCGATCAGGGTAGCTCGGCAGATATCATGTTCCTGAACCTTTTTGAAGCACTGAAGTTAAAAACCTCAGACCTGACCCCTTTCGAGGGAAAGCTGATCAGCTTTACTGGAGATGCAGTGGTTCCCAAAGGACACATCCAGCTGCCAGTGACCCTTGGGAACCACCCCTCGGCGAGAACCGAGATCATCAAGTTCCTCGTCGTCGATTGCCCATCGGCATATAACGCCATCCTTGGTAGGACATGCTTGCAGGCCTTCGGCGCGGTCGTCTCAACTGTCCATCTGGCTATGAAGTTTGAAGGCTCCGACAGAACTGTAGTTACCATCCGAGCCGATCAGGAGAAGGCTCGAATGTGCTACAACGCCAGTTTGGCAAAGATCAAGATTCCAGAAGAAATTCAGCCAAAGTTAAGTTTGAACAAAGGAAGTGTACTCTTGACAGACCTAGATGTCAGGTCCGATTTGGATGATTCAAGACCGACCCCTCAAGGAGAGTGGGAGTTCATTGTGTTGGATGAGAAGCTACCAGACAGAAAAGTGAAACTAGGAACCAACCTTCCAGAAGAAATACGAGCAGAAATGCTCGAGCTTTTAAAGAAGAACAAAGATCTTTTCGCTTGGACCTCGGTAGACATGCCGGGGATTGATCCGAACTTGATATGTCATCGGCTCAGCGTTCATCCGACCGCCAAGCCAGTCGCCCAAAAGAAGAGAAAGGTTGGCACCGAAAAGGCCGGGTTCATCAGGGAGGTTAGCTACTCGGAGTGGCTCTCCAACACCATTCTGGTCAAAAAATCAAATGGGAAGTGGCGCATGTGCGTCGACTATACCGACTTGAACAAAGCGTGCCCAAAGGACCAGTACCCCCTCCCCATCATCGATAAACTAGTGGACAACTCATTTGGCTATCAACTCCTCTCTTTTATGGATGCATACTCGGGATACAATCAAATCCCGATGTACCCTCCTGATCAGGAGAAAACGGCCTTCATCACTGAAAGGGCAACTTACTGCTACACAGTAATGCCTTTCGGATTGAAAAACGCTGGCGCAACCTACCAGCGTATGATGAACAAGGTCTTCTTGGGTTTGATCGGACCTACTCTCGAGGTGTACATTGATGATATGATAGCCAAGAGCAAGAAGAAGGAGGACCATCCTCGGGACCTCGCAGCTATTTTGGACAGAATCAGAAAATTCAACATGCGCCTGAACCCCGATAAGTGCACCTTCGGGGTCCCAGCCGGGGCCTTCTTAGGTGTCATGCTCAGGAAGAGGGGTATCGAGGCCAACCCAGAGAAATTTCAAGCTATTTTGAACATGCATAGCCCATCTAATGTCAAAGAAGTTCAGAGGCTAACTGGTCGGATGGCAGCCCTCTCCAGATTTCTCCCTCAAGTAGCCAAGAAAGCTTTACCATGGTACCAACTGCTCAGAAAAAACAAGAATTTTCATTGGAATGACTCTTGCGAACAAGCGTTTGCAGAACTCAAGCAATACCTCTCGGCCCCTCCCGTCCTCACTAGTCCTCGGGAAGGGGAAACTCTGTTTTTGTACTTGTCCGTGAGTGAAACATCTGTTAGCTCGGTCTTGGTCAAAGACGACTCAGGAACCGAGCGTCCCATCTACTTTGTCAGCAAGGCCATCCAAGGGCCTGAGATAAGATATTCCAAGATTGAAAAGATCGCCTTTGCTTTGGTAGTTGCTGCTAGGAGGCTCCGGCAGTACTTTCAGAACCACCCCATAGTACTCAGAACAACTCAGCCGATTAGGCAGGTTCTCCACCGACCTGACTTGGCAGGAAGGATGGTCTCTTGGTCTGTTGAACTATCAGAGTTCGACATCACCTACGAGCCAAGGAAAACTCTCAAGTCCCAAATTTTGGCAGATTTTGTTTCAGAGCTATCAGATTCTACTTATTCCAACCTCTCCCAACCATGGAAGATTTATGTTGATGGCTCCAGCCACAATAAGGGGGCAGGAGCAGGGATAATCCTTGAAAACGCAGCAGGAATTTGTGTGGAGTATTCCCTTAAGTTCGACTTCCCCACCTCGAACAACCAAGCAGAGTACGAGGCGGTGATAGCCGGCTTGCGAATGGCCCATCAAATGGGGGCGTCAGAAATAGAAGTTTTCAGTGATTCCCAGCTAGTAGTATCCCAAGTTAAAGGTGAGTTCCAAGCCAAAGAACCAATCCTCCAAAAATATCTAGAACAAGTCAAAACCCTCACATATCTCTTCCCCCAATTCTCTATCACCCACATCCCTAGGTCTTCTAACAGCCGAGCAGATATCCTGTCAAAGCTCGCAAGTACTAAAGGGCTAGAGAACAACAAAACCCTAGTCCAAGAAACTGTCCATCAGCCGAGTGTTATCTTAGCTATATCTTTGACCACCAGCTGGATGGACCCCATCAAGCAGTATCTCCAATTCCAAATCCTACCAACCGACCCCTCTCAAGGAAAGAAGATAGTCAGGCAAGCGGCTCAATACACCATGGTCGGCAACATTTTGTACAAACGGGGAATGGACTCCCCAATGCTAAGGTGTCTGGACCGAGCGGAAGCTGATCTGGTACTGGCCGAGGTTCATGAGGGAATCTCGAGCCACCATGTAGGTGCAAAAGCATTGGCTCGCAAAGTGCTCCGAGCGGGCTACTATTGGCCTACACTTCTCAGCGACGCCTCGGAACATGTTAAAAAATGCGAGTCCTGTCAGCTTCACGGAAAGGTGTTCCAACGTCCCCCGACGGAGCTTCACTCAATGATCGCACCATGGCCCTTCTATCAGTGGGGTATGGACATCATTGGGAAATTCAAAACAGCTCCAGGGCAACTGAAGTTTGTAGTAGTTGTTGTTGATTATTTCACAAAGTGGATTGAGGCCGAGGCATTGGCTACAATCTCCTCCGCCAAGATTCAGAAGTTCTTTCTCAGACAAATCATCACTCGTTTCGGTGTCCCACACACCCTGGTCACCTACAACGGTACTCAATTCACTGCTAAGGTTTTCCAGGAACTTGTCGACCACTTCCATATCACCCACCACTTCTCATCAGTCGAGCACCCACAAACCAATGGGCAGGCTGAAGCTGCGAATAAAACCATCATTGACGGTTTGAAGAAAAGATTGTTGGATGCCGAGGGTTCATGGGCTGACCTCCTTACCGAGGTATTATGGTCAATCAGAACGACCATACACAGCTCAACAGGAGAAACCCCATTCCGACTTACCTACGGTTGTGAGGCCTTGCTACCTATTGAAACTCGGATCCCTACCTTTCGTATATCCGAGCGACCAATAAAGGTAAACGAAGATTTTCTAAAGGAAGAGCTAACCCTCAGCAAGGAAATCCGATCTCTAGCCTCGGACCGAGAGAAAAAACCTAAGGAAAGGCAGTCCCGAGAATATAACAAATGGGTGGTTCCGAGGAGCTTTGCTGTGGGAGACCTGGTCCTTAGGCGAGCTGATATTGGTCTGAAAAATTCAAGAGAAGGGAAGTTGGCAAGGAACTGGGAAGGTCCCTACCGAGTCATCTCGAAGACCGGCTCGGGGGCCTACAGACTAGAAACACTAACCAATCAACAGTTGAACAACTCCTGGAATGCTACCAAGCTTAAGCCCTACTATAGCTAAGTGGGAATCATAGCACTTTCTGCAAAGCTACAATTCTATCATTTGAAATTTTGTCATTTAAAATTCTGTCATTTAAAATTCTGTCATTTAAAATTATTGTCATTTATCTTAAACATGATCTTAGTTATCCCTTTTTGTATTTGACTCCTGTTTACAAACGGATCAAGTAAATTTAATGAAGTTTTTCGTTTCAATTATCTCTCGTATCTTCTTACTGTCAACGTACTAACCATTTCCCCTCGGCTCGCCACCGAGGCGAACTTGGGTGTTTATACATGACCTTCTAACAAGGACATATAAACTAACAGTCGCAAGTACTTTAATAGATGCCCGGCCAAAAACTCGATACAGTTTCCTCAAGCCGAGGACCGAGGATCCCACCTTGGCCAAAGGTTGGAGATTCGAAATCTAAACAACAGTTTATAACGAGATAAAATACATGAAAAACAGAATGAGATTCACTTCTTACAGCATAATATTACAAAAAGAAATGTTTAGGTCTAGCCGACCATTTCATACTTGAAAGAAATTCAAAACAAGATCAAATTACAAAATAACACAGCAAAATACATTTCAAAGGAGCTAATCCTCGTCCTCGGACAAAGCAATGGACGACCCATCAAAATCTTCTTCGTCGTCTTGCTCCAAGTCAAGGGGGTTCGGCAGGTTGGGTGCTGACAAATCCACTTCAGTGTCATCGTGGGAATAATCAACCATCCGATCACCATCAACCCCATAGTATGGACTAGCTCCAACCACTCGGATCCCAGGGTTCATGAACAATAACTGTTTCACAGCATTCACAAAAGAATCAACAGCAGAATGATCCCAGTTGAAATGGTTCTTGTGAGCCAGCACTTTATGCTTTAAGGCCTTCCGACGAACTTTGGTCAGTTCCCCCTGAGCCTTTGCCAGTTCCCCTTGCAACCTATTCACCTCCACCTCTGAGCTCGTCAAATGACCCTCAACACCTTCAAGCTCGGTAAGCCTTTGCCTAGCTTCAGTCAATTTTGCTTGGGCCACTTGCAGCAACCTTCCTTTCTCAACATCCTTTCCCGCCGTATCCTCCAGGGCCTTTTGAGCAGTCTCCCGAGCTCTCTCAGAAGCATCAAATCTTTTTTGAAGCTCGGCATTTGCTTCTGTTAGAGCTTGAATATTTGCCTCACTTTGCTTAACTTGACTTAGCAGATTTTTAGTTTCAGCAACAGCAGCTTTCCTTTTCTCCTTCTCAGCTGCCGAGAGGGTGGCACTGATATCTTCAGCATTTTTGCTTAGGTGAAACATATAACTGGCAGCCCTCAGCATGTTTCTGCCCAAGAGATCACAATGGCACCTTAAGGTGCTTGCCGTCTGATCCGACAGCCTTTTTTCATCATTTGGCGTATAAACCAAACCGACGAACTTCTCCTTCAGCTTCTTAGCCCAAACACTCTCCTCGTCTGGGTCAGACATATCAAACCATAGATTCGTCCTTTGAAGGTCGGCAACCTTCGTCTTCACCACCTCCACAACCTTGCCTTTGCCTTTATCCAATTTAGCCCTTTTGGCAAGGGGCACCCGATCCTCCTCATCCTCCTCTTCCCCCACAACCTGAACCAAAGGAACCCCAGTAGCAATTTCCACCCCTTTAGCCGATGAAGGTTGGACTTCTTGCATCACTTCAACCTCAGAGGGACAAGCCTCGGCAACAGTCACCGAGCGAGTGGCTTCCGAAGAAACGTCCCCGCTCCGAGAACCAACCGACCCTGCAGTTGCCTTTGCTTTTGCAAGCTCCTTCATGCGAGCAACAGCCTTGTTTTCCTTAGCCATTTTTTCTGCAAAACCAAAAATCCAAGTGTTAAAAAAAAATTAAAAAAAAATACATATTTGTACCAAGCTCGGCTTTTATAAGCTCTTGAGGAAAAATAATGATGTTCCTGATATCTACTGGACCATTCCGCCTAAGGTAGGAAAAGAAGGTATCACAGGTGATCCTCTCGGCTACCGACAGCTCGGTTTCATACTGATACTGGTAAAGTTTGGGATTACGGTTAAAAAAATCAGGCGACCAAGACAAGGGAAACCGAGGTTGATCACCCTCCATAAACCAACAGTCCCCATTTCCGACGAACTGATCCTTAAATTATAAAGGCTTGAAAGTCTTCCATGAATCTGTGAATTTATCAAAAAGGGCATGTCCGTTGCACGCTTTCAATGACACCCATAGTCTCTTGTACGACCCCTTCTCAAAGACGTTCACTTGAGGTATGTACAACCATAGAAATGCTCGGAGCGAGCAAGTCAACTTTTGAGCTTCACAAAACTTTTGAAAGGCCCGAATGAAGGCCCAACCACTAGGGTGCAGTTGGGTAGGAGCCAAGCGGAACCGACGCAACAGCTCTATTTCTGTCAGAAAAGGGCATCTTCACCCCCAGCCGAATAATAACTTCTTCGTACATGAAAAACTCTTTGCGATCCGCGGCGATCGCCGTACATACTCGGTCGTTGGCTGCAGGTGAGTTAATTGCATAAGACGTCCCTGCTTCATCCGTGGGGCAGGGGAGTATGTGAGCTCGGATATGACTTAGATTGCTGTTGACTAAAGCCGACGGGGTACCGAGCACCTCCAAGTCAACCCAATCATAATCTCCAGAGTTCGGAGGCACAGGAAACTCGTGAGGATGTGAGACGCACCGTCGAACCATACCTGGGGAAAGGGAATACTCGGCGTCAGAGTCTATAAAATCAAAATTCTTAAACAGCCTAACCCTAGGTTTATTAGTCCTATAGCCGAGCCTACTACACCTTCCCCTAACCCTAACAGCTTTTCCCCAGAAGGGTTTCTCCCAGGAACGGTTCAAAGGGCGGCGGGATACTTGGGCCCGCTCTTCCGCCGCATGATACAGTAGTTTCCTACTTTCCTCCTCCTCGGAATTCCGAGGGTAATCTACAGATAATGGTACCTCCGCCATCGGATCTGCCATGCGATGGCGGAAAGGTGAGGGTAAGGAGTCCAGCACCTCCAGATCGGAAGAAGAAGAAGATGAAGAGGAAGAATCCTCAAGATCACTCAAACCCAGAATCCTAGACCACTCCTCATACTGAAACCAATTGATACTCATAATGAAATCTAACTTACCCAGAAACCAACCCAGAAAATTAGCAAACACAGAAACCAAAAACCAAAAACCCAGAACCTAAGGAAACAACAGTTCAGTAGAAAAAGGAAAAGAGAACAGAAGCAAAACCAAAACCAGAAAGCAAAATACCTGAGAATTGAGGACGAAAACTGGCACGAGCGAACTGAAGAATCAAGACAGAAGCCAAAAAGCTTCAAAGATAAACTGGCAGAAGAACGATGGAGTAGAAAATTGTAATCCAAAAGGCCAAGGAGACGAATTGCAGAAAGAGGAGGAATGTCAGAAGTCCAAGTTTTGGAGGAAAGTATGGAAAAGGAAAGAAAGAGGAGTAGTTGAAGTTCAAGAGGTAACATCCCCCCACGTTTGAAAATTTGGGCCTAATTACAGAAGCCCAAAAGCCTGCATCGAGCCACGGAGAAGCCACGTGGCGCGCAATTAGTGGAAAGAAACATTTCGAAAACCCAAAAGGCAGCATGCACCATCATGACCCCTCTGACACAAGGCAGCACGTGTCAGGAGAAGGACATCCAAACCTCCTTTCAGTCAGTCAATGGGACAGCGAGGCAGGGTGAGCTGTCCAGAACTCATCATCCACTGCCGAGCCTATCCCTCGGAACCTTGAAAGTCACCTACGAAGAACGCTCAGCTCGGCTCAAGACTCAAGAATTCTTACCGAGCTAGGGGGCTTATGTGGTAGACCAACCCTCGGAATACCCTAAAACATCCTTGGCCGACCAGAATACTCATTCTGCCAGGTCACACATCTTTGGGCCGAGTGCATGCCATAGGACCCACCCTAGCGACTCTGGGCCGAGCACAGAGACCTCTTCCCTTAAAGAGTCCAAGCTAAGGGCGCGTGAGCCTAGCTCGCTAACCAGATAAGACTAACCGCTAACAGGATAAGGATGAATGACTCATCCCTTATCCTATAAAGGGACACGTCAACCCTACTGGACCTCCGTACAAGCCCATAGGGTACAACACCGCTCCCCCTATAAATAGCTGTCTCCAGCTAGGGGCTCAAGTACGTTCTCTCTCCCTAATCATACACTAGCACACACTCGTGATTAGGGAAACCCTAGTTATCCCCACTGGATAGCTAGCATACCAACAAAATCACACAGTAACATCAGACCGTTTTCTAGCTCTTAGGTCTTCATACCCTTGAGCTAGGGATATACTCTGAACATTGTGTCTAGGACACTACCTATTTAAACCTGCTTTGGATAAATTTTACAGGTTAAAGTAATATTTTGGAAATGCCTTACAAAGAAAGAAAACTCCGTTCGATTTTACGGAGAAGTTTTATAAGTGAACAACAGGATTACGAGCTTTTCTTATGAAAGGAAACTAATCAAACGTTTTAAAAAGAAATTTTTAAGTCGCTACTTATAATCTTAAGGGTAATTATGGGAAAATAATTTAGGTGTTACAAGGTCAGAGAACTAATTATGTCTTTAGCAAATTTTTGAAAAGAGTTTTTTAAGTTTTAATTTTCTAAACGTCTTATTAAATAAATGTTTTACTTGATTTTGATTGTGAGTTTAAAATCCAAAGTGATTTCAAATTATTGAGAAGAAACGAATGCTTATTTTCAAATAAAAGTTTTGTAACGTTGCTTTATTTTCAAGATAATTGAATAAGAATGATTTTTAATAAGAGGGAAATATTTGAGTGCCAGTAACGATCGAGAAGCAGTTACGTACGTCGCAATGGAAACTAAGAAGCGCATTGAAGATCGGCATCGGTTGAGGTGAGAGAGAAGTTTCCCCCAAACACCGTGGTATTTAGGTAACATATTAAGCGTTTCGACCATCTCAAAAGTTAAAACTTAGTGGTTCTGAGTCAGTAGCACGGTGGCAATTGTTTGATTGTGTGGCCACTTGTGTGAAGGAGACAAAGACCACATGAAATTAGATAATGAGTTTATATGATGGTATCTGAGTGATAGTATGTTGTTTATTCGTTTATTTGATGAGTTATTATGCATGATGAGATTGAAAATAATGTGAATAATAACGAATAAGAAGAACGAAAGATAAAGTTGAGAAAGATGTTGAGATGTTGTGGAATTTATAATCGCTGATGAGTAAGAATTGATGATTATGATGTGGATGAGCCAAAGCTAGGGAAAAGAGATGTCGTGTTGTGAAATGAGATGTGATGTGACTGGAGCTGGGCTCCTTTGTGATATTGTTGAAATGAGACTGGTGTTGAGTTGAGCTTGCTCCTCCGCTAGTGCTTATTGAAATAATAAGTTTCCGAAAAGTTTTTGAAATGAAGTTTTTATTTTAAAAAGGTTTTTGAAAATGAGAGCTTTTGAAAAGAGTTTTTGAAACGAGATTTTTGAAGCAGAGTACGAACTGTGAGTTTGAGAATGTTTTCGAAAGGAGATTTTTGTGAAAGGGTTTGTGAAAAGATATTTTTGAAAAGATTTACGAAAAGAGATTTTTAGAAACGTTGTGAAAAGGGATTTTTAGGAACTTTACGAAAATAGATTTGGAGAGAATTTATGAGAAGCAATTTTATGAAAAAGTTTACGAATTGATATTTTGCGAAAGTTTATAAAATGAGATTTTGAGAAAAGGGTTTGAAAGGAGATTGTTAAAAGAAATTGTGGAATGAGATGCAAGTGGTTGATGTGATCCCAGCTCTATGCTATGTGAGAAATGATGAGAGGAAATATGTGCAAAGATAACGGTCGGGACTCATTGAAGGGATGCACGAAGGATGGGCCGACCATTAGGTTGATTTTTTTAAAAAAGATAAAAGACTTTTAAAAGACATGAATATACGCAGTGAGGTATGAGAGTGCGAAGTAGTGGAGAGGAAGGAACCATAAGTATCTGCGGATACTTAGGAGGAGATTGCATTAGGGGAGAACGATGACGGTGAAACGTCAAGAAGTCTAGAGTATGTTTCTAGGCAGAACGAACTCCACAGGTGGCGTACGAACGTGGTAGGGACTGGGTCCAATGCCGTGGCATGTTCTGCGAGCTCCCTAGAAATATATTGTCGCCCTCTAGATTGCAAATCTAGAACAGTGAGAGGGACTGGAGCGGGGCATCTTGATTGCCACTGTGAGACAGTGTGCCATGAGTATTTATGAATTTACATGATTATGATTTGAGGCTGAGACCTCCTGGTCTGGGACCATTTGAGTTTGAGACAGTTGTCGTGCCCGCACGGTAAAGGTCCTGTACTCCAGTTTGCTTCCTACTAGGTTGGGTGGATGACCGAGGAGATGTAGACGTGTGTTCTAACTTTGAGAGCGACCCTCCTCAATGATGATTAAAATCCCTCACATCATTGACGGACACGAATTCATAAAACTTAATTAAGAAAAGATAACTGATATTGTTAAGAAACAATTCTTAAGAGACAACATGGAAAAGAGGATGAGATGGCATGATGACGGAATCAGAGTTGCGCAGCAGAAGCGAGTTATAAAAAGTTTTGGAGGAAGAAAAAGCAATGATAGTAGAGTAAAAGTTTGTATGTAAGATAGGAATAAATGTGATCACTTTTATGTGTTTCTTGTTTACATGTTTTTGTTATTCCTTAATATCTTACCTATTGTAATCCCACATCGTTGGCATAACATGCTTGGGAATACTTACTCTCTCTAGTCTTCTGTTCTGTCTGCTTGTTGTTATGATGTCTATTCCCTTAGTCTATGGATCCTGTCATGTTCACGTTCGACATTCGAGGCGAGAAATGATGAGGAGTGAACTATCAAGACTGGGAGTGGCGTGAATACATCGAGACCGGTGGGTCAGCTGACTACCATGGTGGATACCCGATGCTTCTATCTGCACACATTGACCTTGAGGCTGAGAAGTTAGAGGAATTGGACGAGGACATAGATACTCGGAGGCGGACGTAATCGAGGTCGACCCTAGCGAGTCATTATTCCGTGGATCATCGACTTCAGTTCAATGGGCCTGGTGGTAGTTCTTTTATTCTCTTGGAAGTATCTTGTCTTCTGTATTTACTTAGTATTATTGCAATACCATGATGTAACCCCAAACTTTTGTGGAAGAAATTTATTTTAATGGGCTATGATAATTGAGTTGAGAATAATCAAGTTACAAAGTGTAGTGCCTTGTGACACTCCGGTTTGGAACTTGAACTTTAGCATGATGTGTGCGAACCCTTTTTGTTTATGGAAGCGTTCTGAAAACGACATGGTTCCCATACTCATGCTACTCAATCACGTTACCTGTTTTAAAAAAAAAAAATTGGCCCATATTTTCACTACGTTTTATGATTAAAGAAATATATTTTCAAGTTGCCAAATCAGGGTGTTACAGTTGTGGTATCAGAGCAATGGTTGATCTAAGTAACTGAATACATGGGAAACATACTTCCTTTGTGTGCCTTGTGTGCTAGTCTAGGATTATTAGAGATAGGAATGTCGCGAGTGTGCGCATGCTGTTTGAATGCATCAGAATTCGTCGTAGAATTCGAGAATTCGAATCCTAGCAAGACCTAAATTTATCCTTTGAACTTATCATTCCTTGATTCAACCCTTGCTTGTTGTGATCCCTTTTGTTCAGAATAACCTTTTACTCTTGATTTGATTTGAACCATGAGCCTACCTCATATTGCTTGTTACCCAAATTGATCTCTAAAGTAGCCCTGAACCTTCCTAATTTGATTGAACCCGAATTTGTGAACTCAGCTTATAAACCCTCTCTGTTATCAAGCTGTTTGATTCCCAAATTTTTGGTGATGACTTATGCCAGTCAAGTGGCTATCCTTGAACTAGGAATGTATTGTGAGGCGTTGTTAGGCTAGATTTGCAATATCTGAGGAAAATAAGGACTAGAAGGTACGGATAAGGGAGGTGTGTTGGTCATAAGGTAGAGTAAGGATGTCTTTTAAGTCTTAGGCTAAGATGGAGGATCGTACGAGTCAGTTAGAATTAAGTGTGAATAAGGGTGATTTGTCTGGAATTTTAGTCTAGATAGTATCGAGGTAGTAGGAAGTCTAGGATAAGTCAGAAGAGTTGTGATCCTAGAATTAGAGTTAGAAGGATTAAAAGATATAGTTTAGCGCTAATTGTTATTAATGGTGTGAAAATTGGGTAGATGAAGTGAAGACATATATGGTTAGAACCCTTAAGTGATGATCAATGTTAGGACGGATGATGGAAGTGTGATGGTGAATTGTGGATTAAGGGAGCCCTGTTAGGAATGAAGACCTTTAATTGGATAGTTAATCCTAGGATTAGAAGAGCTTCAATGGATTCAGACCCTAAGGTGAAACATGAAGGATGGAAAAAGGAGTTAGAATGCTCAAGCGGCTACAGTCCATAGGAAATAGGAGGAGTAAAGTGAAGCATATGTTCGCAATCGCTTGAAGAAAGGAAAGACTAATTATGAATAAGAAGAAGTTATAAGGATGAATGTTTAATGGAATCTAAGGCAATGATAGGATGAATTTGGATGGGGTAAAGAGAAGTAGGGTAAGATGAACCGGAAGCGGTAAGGATTGGGAAGTTGGTGAGAACCAAGTTCATGTTTGTTTTAACGTCCCTCGTTTATTCAAAAGAATTTTATTTTTCGTATTGACTATGTTGGAAAAATCGGAGTATGAAAATTTTTCCTTGAATGTGGTACTCAAGTTTAAACCATGCATTTGGAGGGAATTCGGTGGAAGGAGTAATTAATTTCTGAACATCTTAAAAATCATTTTGAGAACCCTTATGGCACAAAATAGCTTTCGAAAATAACTTAGTTATAAGGTTATCCCAGGAAATTGACTTTAACAATACTTCCTTCATCACCGAACTCAAATGATAAAATCAGAGTCAGCGGAATATGTTAAAATGGTTTATTTATGTTTCCTTGGAGTTCATAAATCATGAAGAAGGTCATTGATTCATAAAATCAGGTGTAAAAAAACTTTATGAGTACCACCAATATAATCAAATGGTCAAATCTAAGTTTTACTCTGATACATCTCTCAAATCATAAAGTTACGATTTCTATCAAAAGTTGGAGACGTTCAGAGCTAGTCAATGGTCCTTCGTCCAATCATCCTTTTTGGCCGGATCTTCAAGAGTTGTACAAGGAGTCTCTATCCCATGATCACTGATCTTTAGAAGATCTAAGTACCTGGTCAACACCTAATAAGGGCAGGGAGGTAAGCTATACTCATTCGCATAATCAAATGAGAATAAAGTACTAATATGCACAAGTAAGCAATTCATCATGATCCCAATGCATATACTCGAGCACCAAAAATTCACGTTATATGCACAACTTATGAGCAAGCCAATTTAGTTGATAATCAAACCCATTAATGATATGTCCAGATGCTTGCTTACTATTTCTCAAGTCATGAGATTCTCTAATCAATGCTCTCATGCATGACCATCCAAACAACCCGTATACGTGCCTCGGACGTATAGTGAACCTGCTCGGGCCATAATCCATAACGACACTACCAAAGTGTACGTCGCGTCACCAAGACGTAACAACATCTCCTATGCTGCCCACATTACCAAAATGTGTCATCGAGCAAGCCACACGACTTTGCCTGGAACGTGGTCCATAATACCAATATCGATGTGCACATCTCGTCACCAAGACGAATATCCAACGTTGGTAGCAACCAATGCTGGCCACATTACCAAAATGTGACTACAATAATCCTTTCGTCACCAAGACGAATATCCAACGTTCACAACAATCAATGTGGTCACATTACCAAAATGTGACTATAATAGTCCTTTCGTTACCAAGATGAATATCCAACGTTCACAGCAACCAATGCTGGCCACATTACCAAAATGTGACTACAGGCAAGTCGTAACCAAATTGGTACTCCCAGATTATCCTCCTCATGTTCCTCGAACATGAACAAATGATATGGTACACATCACCATGCATAAATACATACCAACATTCCATTTAAGGTTATTCCTTAATCTCCATATGTGCAACATGCAATAAATGTACCAATGTAACGACAAGTTTGGCTCATAAACAAAACGTCCCATTCGGATTGTACGTGCACGTTTTCAAAACGCATTCTCCTCAATCTCAACAACATTCTTTGAATTCTGCCTATGTTCTCAAAATATGTTATCAAGCTTGTCATACAACCTTTGGTACTCTTAGAGTACATTTTCACGTTCCCCGAACGTATGACATTAATAATCAAGCTTGGTATCATACGTCCCAATCCGAATGTACGTCCACGTTCCCAGAACGGAATCAACAACATTCTTCGAATGTTGCCCACATTCCTAGAATGTGTCATCAAACTTATCGTGTACATTTGGTACTCCCAGAGTACCCCCTTCATGTTCTGCGAACATGACAAATGGTATCCTATCGTCTTATCATCATGCATGAATGTACACAAATTCTACATTTAAGACTATCCATTAATCTTATTATGTGCACCATGCATTATGTTCAGTCATGTAATAACAATGTAATTTATCACAATATATCCTCCTTGGAACATGACCCATTTCTTGGTAATTCATCCTTAACTTACTTGAAATTTGACTTAGTTGAAAATGGTATATATTTTGGTAGCATTTTGATTAACAAGACTCGAGCATAATTTTTAAGACTCGAGTAGAATTCCCTTGGACTCGAGTGGATCATACTTTTCATAAAAGTACTTGAGTAATTCATGAATACTCGAGTGTTCTTTATTTTCCAGAAATTCATTTTTCAGATTTTACCAAAATACTCGAGTGTTCTTCATGGTTACTCGACTGTTCCTCAGGTTTTATCAAAATACTCGAGTGTTCTTCATGAGTACTCGAGTGTTCTTCGTTTTCCAGAAATTCAATTTTCCCAAATTGGTCGAAACACTCGAGTATCATCCTTAATACTCGAGTATTTGCAGACAGATAACACTGTGAATTGTGTCTTAACATACCATTTCCAATTATAGTCAATTCCAATCCAAACCAAGGATCAACATAGCTTATATTACACATTTTAAACATGTTCCAATACAAAAATTACATTGTATTACAGTGAATCATAACTGAGCATCAATTATGCATGAAAATCACATTTTGAGAAACCTAACATACCAAATTCCATTCTAATCATTTTTGGCATGAAAATAACTTGCGTACAGTGCACATGTAGCATAACAAACTTGCTCAAACATATAGCATGTCTTAGACTGGCCTCCATGCCATTTCACTAATTCAAAGCTATGCCCTTAAGCCTCATGGTGGCTCATCCTAATTTCAAATACATTTTATTCTCATTCTAGAAAATGGTTAGCTTCCCCCATACCTTAGGGTCGTGCTTGAACAAAAGCTCCATAGAGAACAGCAACCAAAAGCTCTAACCTCTTCCAACCGAACTTGCATGATAGTTTCAGCAGGGGTTCAAAACCACATTAATTGACATTCGAATCATGCATAAAAATTGGGGAAATTGGTTAGACTATGTTCTCTATAACATGAACTTTTAAAACCAATAAGTTTCAGACCAAAAGGGAGCTTGAGCTTACCACAATTGAAGCTCAAAGTCAGCTCTTTGAATCTGAACATTTGGTTTGACAGATTTCAACACCTAACTTCGCAGGAGCATAACTTTTCGACCAGGGACTCAAATCTAACAAAGTTGGTATCAAATCGAAGCTCGTTGAAAGAGATTTCCAATGGTATATTACTCATGACCTAACTCTCAAGGATGAGAGAAAATCAAAGACAAGAAGATGACTGGTCTGAACAACATTCTGGTTCTTGGCAGATTTCGAACTCTCTTTTGCAGAGCTCATTACTCCTCACACACTCAACCTTAGCTCACTATTTTTGGTACTTTTCAAAGCTCTGGATGTGAGCTTCGAAACGGTGTATGGTTTGTGTAGTATGACCCTGGGACGAGAGAGAATTGAGCTCCTCAAGTTAAGAACCCAAAACTTGTTTCTAAGCTTCTAAACTTAAATTTGTTGGCCCTATAACATTTCCTCTCCCTTGTTGAAGAAGATTGGAAGACTCCATGCATATGGACACGGGTCCTAGGCATGTCTGGGCTAGATGGCGTGGCAACACCAGAGCAATAGAGCTGAATTCGTGGCAAACTCCGGGCTCTCCCATGGCAGAACAGCTATCACGCACCATCCTGAGCCATCAGACCCAAAATACTCGAGTATTCAGCAAAACACTCGAGTATTTTGGCCAGTTTTCACTAAAACTTTGTTTACTTAATTCTTAATTCAAAAAGGCTTTCCATTTTTGCTTGTAGGTCCTTCCAAAGGGTTTAATTGCAAAATTCAATATTTATAAGCAAAATCTAAACCAAAACTATTTTCACATCATTTATATACATATATATATGTATATAATGTAAGCCAAAAATCAAACATGATATTGTTATTTATTTACTAAACAATTATATTAACATATTTATTCGGAAAACAAAATTAGGGTGTTACACTTGTGGTTGAGATATGTAGCGATAAGAGCTATTAAAGTTGGGGAGTAGATGGAAATTTGAGGTTTTGAGGTGATCTGATTAGGCTGGAAGTTATTAGAAAAAGGTAAGTCGGAAGAGGAGCCTTACAAATAGTGTCTTTGCTTAGATTGGCATAAGCATGACGTTCCTTTTTATGTTGCTATTTGTTTCAGCAACCTTGAACACCCCTAAGAATTTGACCCATTTAGCAAAGCCTTGTCGTTATACACCATTGTATTTGACAATGGGATGATCCAACAGATTGCTTTTGCTGAGAATTATTCCGAATTCTTCATGAGGACAGCGAATAAATGGTATGTTGCAACAGTCAGATCCTGTGAGAATGAGGAAGAAGATTGCTACAAGGAGCTACACACTCATGAACGAGACGGTTTTGCGCATCATTTCTCGAGGACGAGAAATCTTCAAGTTGGGGAGAATGTAAAATCCCGTATCTTCTGGACTCAAATAGATCAATGAGGTTTTATTTAAAAAGAATTTTTGAGAATTTAAGAATGATTTTCAGCTGAATGTTTTAGCAAATGATTTTTTTTATTTGAAGTTGACTTCATGATAACCAAGTTATAATTTTGTTATTTGAGATTTCTTAAAGAAACGAATTTTCTTTTTATATGATTTGAGGTTTTTAATAAATGGTTTCTTTAAAAGTCTTTGATTTGTGTGAAAGTAAGATTTTATTTCAAAGATAAGCTTATTTTGAAATTAAATTGATAAAGTGAATTGATTTTCTTTAAAGTTGCATCTTTGGAATTTTTTGAAATATGAATGTGTGTTTTCTTATCTTAAGAAATAAAATTGAATGATAAATTTGAAATGCATGAATTGTGTGAATGTGAATGTATTTATGATGTATGTGTGTGTGTGTCGTGTGTTTGAGTAGAAAACATGAGGTGTCAAAGTGTTATATGCATGTTTAAGTATGTGTTAAATGTATGCATCATTCCATGATTTAATGTTATGTATTGTTGTGATAACATGAAGAGAAATTATATGTGTATGTGTGCATGTGTATGGTTCGGCCATGAGAGGATAAGAGGACCAAGTATGAGAGCATTTTCTTGTTCATTAAGAAAGTAAAAATTAAATAGAAAATAAATAGGAAATTAGGGTGGTGAGTCATGGTGCCTAGGAAGACTTTTCTTCCACCATGTTCCCCTTTTGATGAGACCTCTCCCATGCAAATTTTTGAGTTGACCAAATGGCCCTTGAACCCATGCCTTGGACCGAGGACAAAAGAGGAAAACTCCACCTCTTGACTTTGCCCATAAAACCGTATGTGAGTGTGTGAGTGTTGGCTTTAGTTCATTTCTCATTTCCTTCATTCATTTCCCTTCTCACACCAACACAAACACTTTGGTCCAAGAGCACCTCAAGCTCTTTAGACCCTTAGAGAAGAGAGAATGGCCGAGAGAGGAGAAGAGAAAATAAGAGTGAAAACCCCAAAACTCCCAACCCAAATATCTTGATTTATTCCTTCAATCACATCCTTCTTCAAAGATCAAGAAGAAAACCAACCCTTAACCCTTAGAGAGAGGAGGCCGAAGCAATCTTAGGAGAAGGAGAGGAGATTTGAAGCTTGAAGATTAGGATTTTGTTTAAAGTAGTTGTTTAAGAAAGTTTTAGTGTAATAATTTTGTGATGTAAAGAATTCTATGATGGACTTTGTTTAAGTTTAATTTTTGTGATGCATGTATTTATTTTCTCATGATCTTGAAGTTTAAATGCTTTGCATGTTATTTTTATGTGTTGATCTTGAATATTTGTGCTTGAAAGCTTGATCTTCAACTTATAAGTTTTCTTCTTCACGGTTTGGTTGAAATTTGTGTTTAAATTTATGTTTTTGCCTTGATCATCTCTTGCATGTCTTGATCTATGATTGATCTTTGAAAAAACATGAAGTTTGAGCTTTGCATGTTGTTTTTCTTTGATGCATGTCACGATTTCAAGGAGAAGATTATGAAAACAAATTTTGAAAATGATTTTGGTACCAAAAAGGATTTTAAACAAGATTTTGTGTGTGTGATGATGATTTCATTGATGCTTGAAAAGAATTGTTGTTTTAAAGCTTTGCATGTGAAAATAGAACCCAAGATCTTACCTTTGTGTATTTTGTCATTCGGCCAAACCTAGGAAAAGTAGGAAATCATGTTTGATCCTTATTCTAGTTACATGCAAGATGAAATTTATTCCATCTAAAGATCTTAAGAGCATGCATGAAATCATTAAAGGTTTGAATGATAAGGATTTTTGATATGACCTTTGATTTTTATTGTGATAAATTTAGTTAAAGAAATAAAACTAAAGTTTGATGAAATTTTTATGTAAAGCTCACGGTTTTGTCTTTATAAGTATTAAAGTTTGTTATTTTGTTTTGCATGTGTGTTTCATTGATAGATCTATGGATTTCAAGCATATGAAAATCTAAATTTTTGGATTAAAAACTTAAAAGTGATTTTGTGTTCCATTCGGTTTTGGAACAAATTTCAGTCAAACCATTTTTATTTACTTGTGTGTTATTGTTTGAGTTAGCTTTGAGTGAATAAGATTGATTTGGTATGTAATTATATTATTATGAGTTTGAATTATTTTCTACGACCAATTCGGCTTGGTTGAGAAATAAAAGAAATAAATTGATTTTCATTTGCATATTAAATTTGGGATGAAGCTAATTGATTTGAAAGATGTTAGCATAATTGTGATGTTTAAAGTACGAAAATGTATTTAAAGGGATTATGTTCCATATGTGCATGTTTTGTATGTGTGTTTGAAATTGCGAATATAGCCTTATCCTATAGAAGGAGATTCGGCCATGTATAGAAAATAATAGGAGTTTGTGTTTGATTCTTGTTTTGTATGCATGCATGATGAGTGTGAAATTGATGCATGAATTATGAATGATTTAACATGTTCAATATGTATGTTCGAAAATGATTGAAATGTTTAATACTTGTAAAAGGTTTTGATTTAACCCTTGTGTTGTTTTCTCTAATCTAATTCGGTTTTTGAAGGAAATAAAGTGATTTGATTTATTGAAAAAGTATTCTTTTGAAAAGATTAATTTAAAAGGTGTTTTATATTTAAAAACCCTTAAGATAAATGTGGCCTTTAAAGAGGTCAGATAACTAATTATGTTTTTAGCAAATTTTTGAAAAGAGTATTTTAAGTTTTAATTTTCTAAACATCTTATTAAATAAATGTTTTACTTGATTTTGATTGTGAGTTTAAAACCCAAAGTGATTTCAAATTATTGAGAAGAAACGAATGCTTATTTTCAAATAAAAGTTTTGTAACGTTGCTTTATTTTCAAGATAATTGAATAAGAATGATTTTTAATAAGAGGGAAATATTTGAGTGCCAGTAACGATCGGGAAGCAGTTACTTACGTCGCAATGGAAACTAAGAAGCGCATTGAAGATCGGCATCGGTTGAGGTGAGAGAGAAGTTTCCCCCAAACACCGTGGTATTTAGGTAACATATTAAGCGTTTCGACCATCTCAAAAGTTAAAACTAGTGGTTCTGAGTCAGTAGCACAGTGGCAATTGTTTGATTGTGTGGCCACTTGTGTGAAGGAGACAAAGACCACATGAAATTAGATAATGAGTTTATATGATGGTATCTGAATGATAGTATGTTGTTTATTCGTTTATTTGATGAGTTATTATGCATGATGAGATTGAAAATAATGTGAATAATAACGAATAAGAAGAACGAAAGATAAAGTTGAGAAAGATGTTGAGATGTTGTGGAATTTATAATCGCTGATGAGTAAGAATTGATGATTATGATGTGGATGAGCCAGAGCTAGGGAAAAGAGATGTCGTGTTGTGAAATGAGATGTGATGTGACTGGAGCTGGGCTCCTTTGTGATATTGTTGAAATGAGACTGGTGTTGAGTTGAGCTTGCTCCTCCGCTAGTGCTCATTGAAATAATAAGTTTTCGAAAAGTTTTTGAAATGAAGTTTTTATTTTAAAAAGGTTTTTGAAAATGAGAACTTTTGAAAAGAGTTTTTGAAACGAGATTTTTGAAGCAGAGTACGAACTGTGAGTTTGAGAATGTTTTCGAAAGGAGATTTTTGTGAAAGGGTTTGTGAAAAGATATTTTTGAAAAGATTTACGAAAAGAGATTTTTAGAAACGTTGTGAAAAGGGAATTTTAGGAACTTTACGAAAAGAGATTTGGAGAGAATTTATGAGAAGCAATTTTATGAAAAAGTTTACGAATTGATATTTTGCGAAAGTTTATAAAATGAGATTTTGAGAAAAGGGTTTGAAAGGAGATTGTTAAAAGAAATTGTGGAATGAGATGCAAGTGGTTGATGTGATCCCAGCTCTGTGCTATGTGAGAAATGATGAGAGGAAATATGTGCAAAGATAGCGGTCGGGACTCATTGAAGGGATGCACGAAGGATGGGCCGACCATTAGGTTGATTTTTTTAAAAAAGATAAAAGACTTTTAAAAGACATGAATATACGCAGTGAGGTATGAGAGTGCGAAGTAGTGGAGAGGAAGGAACCATAAGTATCTGCGGATACTTAGGAAGAGATTGCATTAGGGGAGGACGATGACGGTGAAACGTCAAGAAGTCTAGAGTATGTTTCTAGGCAGAACGAACTCCACAGGTGGCGTACGAACGTGGTAGGGACTAGGTCCAATGCCGTGGCATGTTCTGCGAGCTCCCTAGAAATATAGTGTCGCCCTCTAGATTGCAAATCTAGAACAGTGAGAGGGACTGGAGCGGGGCATCTTGATTGCCACTGTGAGACAGTGTGCCATGAGTATTTATGAATTTATATGATTATGATTTGAGGCTGAGACCTCCTGGTCTGGGACCATTTGAGTTTGAGACAGTTGTCGTGCCCGCACGGTAAAGGTCCTGTACTCCTGTTTGCTTCCGACTAGGTTGGGTGGATGACCGAGGAGATGTAGACGTGTGTGCTAACTTTGAGAGCGACCCTCCTCAATGATGATTAAAATCCCTCGCATCATTGACGGACACGAATTCATAAAACTTAATTAAGAAAAGATAACTGATATTGTTAAGAAACAATTCTTAAGAGACAGCAAGGAAAAGAGGATGAGATGGCGTGATGATGGAATCAGAGTTGCGCAGCAGAAGTGAGTTATAAAAAGTTTTGGAGGAAGAAAAAGCAATGATAGTAGAGTAAAAGTTTGTATGTAAGGTAGGAATAAATGTGATCACTTTTATGTGTTGCTTGTTTAAATGTTTTTGTTATTTCTTAATATCTTACCTATTGTAATCCCACATCGTTGGCATAACATGCTTGGGAATACTTACTCTCTCTAGTCTTCTGTTCTGTGTGCTTGTTGTTATGATGTCTATTCCCTTAGTCTATGGATCCTGTCATGTTCACGTTCGACATTCGAGGCGAGAAATGATGAGGAGTGAACTATCAAGACTGGGAGTGGCGTGAATACATCGAGACCGGTGGGTCAGCTGACTACCATGGTGGATACCCGATGCTTCTATCTGCACACATTGACCTCGAGGCTGAGAAGTTAGAGGAATTGGACGAGGACATAGATACTCGGAGGCGGACGTAATCGAGGTCGACCCTAGCGAGTCATTATTCCATGGATCATCGACTTCAGTTCAATGGGCCTGGTGGTAGTTATTTTATTCTCTTGGAAGTATCTTGTCTTTTGTATTTACTTAGTATCATTGCAATACCATGATGTAACCCCAAACTTTTGTGGAAGAAATTTATTTTAATGGGCTATGATAATTGAGTTGAGAAGAATCAAGTTACAAAGTGTAGTGCCTTGTGACACTCCGGTTTGGAACTTGAACTTTAGCATGATGTGTGCGAACCCTTTTTGTTTATGGAAGCGTTCTGAAAACGACATGGTTCCCATACTCATGCTACTCAACCACGTTACCTGTTTTAAAAAAAAAAAAAAATTGGCCCATATTTTCACTACGTTTTATGATTAAAGAAATATATTTTCAAGTTGCCAAATCGGGGTGTTACAATCAAACCATAGCCTTATCGATTCTTTCCGAAATCCATTAGCCTAACTTGTGAAAATGGAAGTGTCATAGTCACCCAGATAGCTTAGGCTTGAATGATCAAGGATGGATCAATGGTGGTAATTGAATAAAATATAGGACAATAGTGAACTTAGTAGTAAGTTTGATCGAAGTTGCGGAGCTACAAGGAAGAAAAGAGGTGTATGTTACCGGTAATTTGAGGGAATTATGATGAAAATTTGGATGATTAGAATCGCCTTATACTATAATCAGATGTCTAGACGGTGAAAGTGATAGGCATGATTGATGCTTAGGATGAGTTTAACGAGAAAAATGAAATTGTTTTGAGAAAATAAAACCAAAGTTGCAATAGAATCCCCCCTAAGTTAGAGAAATGATGGATGAAAGCATTAGAGTTAGAAGGAGAACTAAAGGAAGGAGTAGTTACTTATGAATTAGTGGGAATTCAAAGTTGTCGAGAGTGGTGAATACTTAATGATTTTTGGACCTTTTAGCAGTTTTAGAAGTAAAACCCCCGTGCTCCTAGAGATGTGTGAAGTTATGATTACTTGATATCCCTTAAGTTTGTACCTAAGGCTGAGACTTATGTAACTACGATTGGCTAAGGAATGGTATCCTCCTTATTTAGTCTGTCGGACTTGACTCGATTCCACACGCAAGTGGTTGTACGTGTGAAGCTTCTTCGTTCCAAAGCGACAAACGAGGAGTACTGTAAAGTGAATTATGCCAGCAAGGGAAATACGACTTCGAGTGAGAATGAGAATGTTCTTATGGGTCTCACTGCAATGCGAGAATTTTGTGTCCTGCTGCCCAATCCGTAACGTATTTCTCGGGGACGAGAAATCTTTAAGTTGGGGAGGATGTGACGACCCGCAAATTCCTCGTAAGTTTTAAATAAATTTTTGAGATATATTTTATTAACAATAGATGTATTGATGTGAAGATGAGTGTTTTCATGGACTTAAAGCCGAAGATTTCATTATTTGAGATTTCTTTAAGAAGTGAAATTCTTGGTGAACTCTAATAGATTTGATAACTTTGAAAATTCACATCTTTTAACCGTAACTCCGAATTTTATGATCTTTATATGAAAACGATCGTATTGAAATGTAGATTTCAAAAAATGTAACTTTTGTAATTTTCTGTAGTTATTTACGAAAATTTATTCCTGGGTGCATTTTAAACAAATTTTGAAGTATATAAATCAGTAAAAATAGTTAAAGACCTCAAATGAACTTTTCCTTTTGGGAATCTCTTTTATATATGGAAATGTGATTTTAGAAAATAAAATGGGGTCTGTACCTATGGCAAATAAGTACAGTTAATTATTTTACCTTAAAGTGTTATTTTGAATTTTCTTGGGAAAAAAATGAGTTAAAGATATTTATCTAAGTATCTTAGACCTTTTCGGTTTTTAAGTATATAATTAGGATGATTGAATTTGGTTAAATCAATGACTATTGCATGTAGGATTTTGGTGTTTATTTCCTTCTAAATTAAGTAGACTAAATAAAATAAAATAAATTACAAGCAAATTAGAAAATGTGATGTGGTTTGTGAAATGATGGATGATATGACTATTTCCCCTAAATTACTCAAAGTTGTCTACCCTTGAATGACCTTTTTCATGCAACATTATGAGCTACCAAAACTACCCCTAGCTTTGAATTTGAAATTCCTAAACTATCCTTGACTTTTGGGCTTTTAACCCATTTTATTTCTTCAAAGCCCAAGCCCAAATCATGTGTATATATAAACACACACACACCCTTCACTTGATTTCACTTCTTCATTTTCACTCATTTTAACGCTAAGAAAACAAAGTGTTGAGAGAGAAAGAGAGAGAGAATCCGTGAGGGAGGAAGAGGAGAGAGCTTGAGGATTTTGATTTTTTCCTTCTTCACAAGTGTTCTACTAAGGTATTTTAGTCTTCTTCTTCTTAATCCTAAGTGATTTTATTCATGTGATTTTGAAGTCTTCTTGAAAAAGTTAGAGTAGTTTGATGTTTAAGGTGTATGTTGATGACTTAGCTAAATAATGGTTTTTAAGATGCATGCATGTGAACCTTAGGTGTTTGTTATGATTTTTGTGTTTGAAAAATAAGTGTGTATGATGATGTTGGTCTGGCATGTTTCGGCCATGTGTAGGAAATTAAGAAATAAGATTTTGTTAATTGTTTCAAGTACATGCATGTTAATTTCTAAGATTGATCTTGAAGATTTAAGTACATGCATGATGATATTTGATCTTGAGATGTTATTTTGACTTTCCTTTGAAAAATGATTTATAAATAATTGTTTTGATCTCTTTATCTTTTTTTTTTCCGGTTTGTATTTTAATTAAAAAGCTAGATTTTTGTATTATTGCATGTTAAAGATTTAGTCAGATATATGGCTTGATGATGTTGCATGTCCATATTTTCATGATTAATGATGTTGCATGTCAATGTTTTAATGTTAAATTTAATTTAGTGTTAAAATCATGGCTTGATCTGATTATCTTCCTTATTTGTTTTAGGTTTTTAAGTCTAAATCTTAGGGAGGTAAATTTTGTTAATTTAATCGGTACATGCATGAGAATCTCTTGTGTTGAATGACTTTATGTTTTGGGTTTTGCTTGAAAAGGTGGCTTGATCTACTTGATTTATTGTTTTATTTTCGGTTTAGGTATGAATCTTAGGGAGATGAGTTTTTGTTGATGAATTAGTGCATGCATGTGCTTGTTAGTCCTTGATCTTGAGTTTGGACACACATGCATGAGGATTTATGTGTTCTCTTGATAAAAAGATTTTTAGATACTTGATCTTGGCCCAAAAAGTCACGGTTTTACTGTGTAGAAATAGGATGATGAAATTAGTCATAATCTGATGCATGCGTATTTACTTTCAACTAAAAGGATGACATTTTTTGTAATCATGAACTCGGCTATGGCGTGCTAATTAAATTAGAATGATTGTTTGATAAAAATGAGTTCTTGATGGTGATTATCTCATGCATGATAGTATTTAAAAAGTAATTAGTCTTGCATGCATGTGATTATATGTAAATCATGATGACTAAGTTCTAATTAAGTGTTTATTTACCATGCATATGGTTAATTAAAGAACCTTAGGCTAAATAACTATTTCTAGTACATGCATGTTAAAATCCTTAGTTTAATGATTGATTTAAGTGATGCGAATTTATTAGAAATTTTGTATTATTTTCCTTATTTGATTCAGTTTTCAGAAGCTAAAATAGGTAGATTAATTTTATCTGATGAAAAGTATCACTTTTAAAGAAGTAAACATGTTTAAGAAATTTCTGTGATGATGATTATTTATGATAAATTTCGTTATGTTAATACATGATTTTGTAATGTGTTATGTGAAAATTTTTAAGACGATGAGAAATGATTTTTGGAGTGATTAAGCATGTTTAAGTGTTTAGGGATTGAAACTTGTTTATTTTGAATTGTTCAATTGAAATATGGTTTGTTTTAAGTTGAATTGTGGATGTATGATGAAGTTATAAATTGTTTGTCAATAATAATGAAGATTGATTTTGTAGAATATACGTTAAGGAATTGATTTTTGTTCTAGTTCTAATTGATGAATGCAATTCGGTTTGAGTAAATGCTTTGGTAACTAAGTTGTTTTCTTTAACTAATGAACATTATTTGAGTAATCACTTTGAGTTAGTGTAAGAGTAAAAATGATGAACTAGTTGTTTGGAGTTGCATGATTCGGTTTGGGGCTAGGTAATTAGGGTTAAGTTTGGTTTGTTTTAAATGTTGTATGTTAAGTGATTAAATGTGTTGTATATGTGTGTGATTCGGCCATGGTTAGTAATTGTCGATTTAATATGATATGTTTAATTGATTACATGCTTACTTGCGTAGGATTAATAATAGATTGAAGGAAAATGAGTTAAGATCATGTGCTTTCATTAGTTACAGCGTTGTGTTTTGGAGTTGTCTTAATTGATTGTGATCGGTGGTTTAATTGAGTGTTCAGTTCTTGAAAACTAATTGATTTTGGCGTTTTAGTTTTAAATATAAAATGTTGGACTTGAGTAGATGTTGTCCTAAGATTGGTGTAAATGCATGATCATTTGGGAATTGTTCTGGTTGCTTGAAAAATGATTTTTAGTAACATTAGAATGCATACATGTGTTAGGATTTGTCTTGTTTCAATGCTATCCAAGAATGATTTGTTTAGAAAAGTTAATTAAAAACAAGTATATATATAAGTGCATTTGTGTAGAAAAATGCTTTTGTTCAAATGTGAATGTGTAGGGATTTTATTTGATTTGAGTAAGTGATTTTAAATTAATTACACGATGTTGTCCAACTTGTGATTTGATGACCTTAAGGTTTGGCGAAAATAAAAGTTAAGTGTTTTACTTCAAGGATTTTGAACATAAGACTTGTACATGATTTTGTTGTAATTTTTAAAATTATGAAAAGTGATTTTTGTTTTAATGAAGATGTTGTCCAGAATTTTATTAAAAGAGCTTTCATTTTGAAAGTGTTTTAAGTGATTTAAAGCTTGAGTTTTAAGTATTATATGATGTAGTAAAGTTGGATTTAATTTGAGAAAGCCAATACGTTTTACGTTACCCAGCGAGAAATGAAATGTGTTTGAGTTAAGGGACGATTTTCTTATATAAGTTAATAATAACGTGCTCTGTCTAATACGAGGAATGGTAAAGACGGGGGATTGGAGTAGCTGAAAGCGATAAGGATCCGCGGAGATCATGTGCATATAATTGCTGGACTAGAGGTGAGAGAGAAGCTTTCCTAAGACACCGTGGTATTTAGGTGATTTATTAGGACGTTCCGGATCATCTCAAAGATCGGAACTTGGTGGTTCCGAGTCAGTAGTATAGTGGCAATTGTTTGTGTTGTGTGGCCACTTATACGAAGGAGACAAAGACCACACGTTGTTATGTGATGGAATTATATGATGATGATTTAAAATAGAATGCTTATATTTATCTGTTTAAATGTTTAATTATGCATGATGATATTTGAATTGTTGATTAATAAGAGTAGCATGCTGATGGACGTCTGTTACATCTTGAAAATGAAATGATATGAATAAGTCTTTGAAAGTGATGAAATATGATTGAAAAGAAAGACGAATGAGGTATTAATAATGACCCAAGAAGTCTTGAAAGTAAAAGACGCGAAGAGAAAGATGTATCACCCGGTTGGGGTTTAAGTCCTTATTGGATAAGGCAACTTTGATAAGACATTGAGAAAATATATGAGTTAAGCTTATGAAAAGATTTAAGAAACCATGAAAGTTATGAGAATGTGGTAAGAGATAAGTTATGATGTGAACGAAAAGTATCGTGATGCTGATGAGCCAGAGCTGGTGAAAGTAATGTTGCTGTTGTTTATTGGAGTGAAACTTGTTATGAGTTGAGCTTGCTCCTCTGCTGGTGTTCACTAAAATGAGATGTGATGTGAGTTGAGCTTTGCTCCTCCGCTGATGATTACTTGGAATGAGACAAGATGTGAATTGAGCTATGCTCCTCCGTGGAGAAGGTGAAGCCAGAGGGCTGATGTTCCAAAAAGAGATATGTTGTTGTTTTGAGAAAGTTTCTGAGATGAGATGCAAGTATGCCGATACGATCCCAGCTCTGTGCTATGTTAAGAAAAGAAAAGAAAAGTATTGAGTAAATTAGTGGTCGGGACTCGTTGAAGGGATGCACCAAGGATGAGCCGACCTTAGGGTGATAACTAAACTCAAAAATTCTTTAAAAGACATTGACGAATGCGGTGAGGAATGAGTGCGAAGTAGTGGAGAGAAAGATACCATGGGTATCAGGGATACTCAGGAGGATATTGCATTAAGGGAAGGCAATGACGGTGAAACGTCAAGAAGCCTTGAGTACTTTCTAGGTGGAACGAATTTCATAAGGGGTAAGGATGGGCCGGTCCGATGCTGTTGTAAGTTCCGCAAGCCAACTAGAATAGTACTATCACCCCCTAGATTGCAAATCTTGAACAGTGAGAGGGACTGGAACGGGGCTCTGTGATTTTGCCACTGTACCCGATTTTCTACAGTGTGCCTTGATATTATATGATTTGATTTGATTTGAGACTGTACCGGATTTTCTACAGTTCTCCTGGCTTTGAGATTTGTTGAGACAGTTGTCATGCCCGCGTGGTAAAGGTCCTGTACTCCTGTTTGCTTCCGATTAGGTTGGGTGGATGACCGAGGAGATGTAGACGTGTGTGCTAACTGCGAAACCAGTATCTCGATGATATTTTATTTCCCCAATCATCGATGGATGTGATCTAATAAGACTTGATAAGAAAAGTTTAAGAGTCATGAAAAGGCTTATAATTATAAGAAACAAAAGCTTATGAAATATTGACCATGAGAAATGAATCGAGAATGAAAGTGTGGAAAAGTGAATGAATCCATATGAAAATGGAAGTGTGTGAAACTCAAAGACTCACAAGTTGAGATCGAGAAAGGAATTGAAAAAGAAAGAATGTTCATGTTGAGAAGTGATAATAAGTTTGGCAAGATAATGAATGATGATAATGAATGATGAGGATAATGAATGATGATGATGATAATGATAATGATGATGATGATAAACTTGATTGTTGTGTTATATTTATGTTGCATTGTTATGTTCGTATTGTCTTGATATCTTGCCTATTATAAACCCACACCGTCGACGATGCGTCGTTCGGGTTGCTTACTCTCTCCTGTCTCGTTATTTTGTTGGTGGATGCTGACGCCACAACGAGCAAATGGCATATTGAAAAGACGTCACTGTATGACCTTCGCGAGAAAGAGCATGGGAATTCACTCCGAGAAGGAAGAGCTTATAGAGAGGGCCGTCAAGGAAGAGAAGCATGAACCCGGTGCTGATGCTAACTATGAGCCTGAGGAGGATAAGGAAATGGATTCCGCCACCGACGAGAATTGAGTGCGCCTGAAGTCGAGCTACGGTAGTGTTGTGTTCCTTAGAGACTAGGATTTGTTTCTTAGAGTTGAGGATTACCTAAGCAATGAACTATTTGTGTAATTCAGCTTACTTTAGATTATGCCCTATTTTTTAAGAAGTGTAAGAATGAAACCTTTTGAAAACTGTATAAGATCTTCTGATGAAATACAATGAACTATGTTGGGTTCGAAACCAAATCATTTTCCAATGAGAAATGTTTTTAGAGATTCAAGTAAGTAAGTATATGTCTTAGTAACAACTCGGTTTTCAGTGAAGAACGTTAAGCGTATCTATGACATCTCAATAATGTTTTAAAAAAATTTGGCCTCATTTTTAGCAACTTAATAATTAAAAGTTGGTTATTTTGAGTTACGAAAATCGGGCTGTTACATTATGGTATCAGAGCTTATGGTAATTCTTAGTGGCCTTAAGCATGGGCTTACATGCTTTGTTTGTGTGACTCTGTGTGTCTACTAGTGTAAGGATAAGAGTACAAGGTCAAAGTTCTCGCCTTTCGGGGATGTGAGACTCTGTCTGTGTTTTAGTGTTTGCTGTGTTGGTCTGATGAACCTGTTGGTTATGTAGTTTGAAGAAAGTAGACCGAGTAGAGAGCGAATAGATTCTAAGTCGAGACCCCATAACCTTTGATGTTATATTATTGCTTGTTAGACCCAAGCTTGTTGACCTTGATGCACCTTTTGGCACAAGGGTAGTCATTACCTTTAAGAGTATAGGATGTTATCCTTGGATTACAATGTTTGTTGAATTGCTCCAACAAAAACAGTCTTTGATGCGGAAATTCGAGCTTTTCTTCATGAGCCTTATTATCAAACCATAGCCTTATCGATTTTTTCCGAAATCCATTAGCCTAACTTGTGAAAATGGAAGTGTCATAGTCACCCAGATAGCTTAGGCTTGAATGATCAAGGATGGATCAATGGTGGTAATTGAATAAAATATAGGACAATAGTGAACTTAGTAGTAAGTTTGATCAAAGTTGCGGAGCTACAAGAAAGAAAAGAGGTGTATGTTACCGGTAATTTGAGGGAATTATGATGAAAATTCGGATGATTAGAATTGCCTTATACTATAATCAGATGTCTAGACGGTGAAAGTGATAGGCATGATTGATGCTTAGGATGAGTTTAACGAGAAAAGTGAAATTGTTTTGAGAAAGTAAAACCAAAGTTGCAATAGAATCCCCCCTAAGTTAGAGAAATGATGGATGAAAGCATTAGAGTTAGAAGGAGAACTAAAGGAAGGAGTAGTTACTTATGAATTAGTGGGAATTCAAAGTTGTCGAGAGTGGTGAGTACCTAATGATTTTTGGACCTTTTAGCAGTTTTAGAAGTAAAACCCCCGTGCTCCTAGAGATGTGTGAAGTTATAATTGCTTGATATCCCTTAAGTTTGTACCTACGGCTGAGACTTCTGTTACTACGATTGGCTAAGGAATGGTATCCTCCTTGTTTAGTCCGTCGGACTTGACTCGATTCGACACGCAAGTGGTTGTACATGTGAAGCTTCTTCGTCCGAAAGCGACAAACGAGGAGTACTGTAAAGTGAATTATGCCAGCAATGGAAATACGACTTCGAAGTGAGAATGAGAATGTTCTTATGGGTCTCACCGCAATGCGAGAATTTTGTGTCCTGCTGCCCAATCCGTAACGTATTTCTCGGGGACGAGAAATCTTTAAGTTGGGGAGGATGTGACGACCCACAAATTCCTCGTCAGTTTTAAATAAATTTTTGAGATATATTTTATTAACAATAAATGTATTGATGTGAAGATGAGTGTTTTCATGGACTTAAAGCCGAAGATTTCATTATTTGAGATTTCTTTAAGAAGTGAAATTCTTGGTGAACTCTAATAGATTTGATAACTTTGAAAATTCACATCTTTTAACCGTAACTCCGAATTTTATGATCTTTATATGAAAATGATCGCATTGAAATGTAGATTTCAAAAAATGTAACTTTTTTAATTTTCTGGAGTCATTTACGAAAATTTATTCCTGGGTGCATTTTAAAGAATTTTGAAGTATATAAATCAGTAAAAATAGTTAAAGACCTCAAATGAACTTTTCCTTTTGGGAATCTCTTTTATATATGGAAATGTGATTTTAGAAAATAAAATGGGGTCTGTACCTATGGCAAATAAATACAGTTAATTATTTTACCTTAAAGTGTTATTTTGAATTTTCTTGGAAAAAAATGAGTTAAAGATATTTATCTAAGTATCTTAGACCTTTTCGGTTTTTAAGTATATAATTAGGATGATTGAATTTGGTTAAATCAGTGACTATTGCATGTAGGATTTTGGTGTTTATTTCCTTCTAAATTAAGTAGACTAAATAAAATAAAATAAATTACAAGCAAATTAGAAAATGTGATGTGGTTTGTGAAATGATGGATGATATGACTATTTCCCCTAAATTACTCAAAGTTGTCTACCCTTGAATGACCTTTTTCATGCAACATTATGAGCTACCAAAACTACCCCTAGCTTTGAATTTGAAATTCCTAAACTATCCATGACTTTTGGGCTTTTAACCCATTTTATTTCTTCAAAGCCCAAGCCCAAATCATGTGTATATATAAACACACACACACCCTTCACTTGATTTCACTTCTTCATTTTCACTCATTTTAAAGCTAAGAAAACAAAGTGTTGAGAGAGAAAGAGAGAGAGAGAATCCGTGAGGGAGGAAGAGGAGAGAGCTTGAGGATTTTGATTTTTTTCCTTCTTCACAAGTGTTCTTCTAAGGTATTTTAGTCTTCTTCTTCTTAATCCTAAGTGATTTTCTTCATGTGCTTTTGAAGTCTTCTTGAAAAAGTTAGAGTAGTTTGATGTTTAAGGTGTATGTTGATGACTTAGCTAAATAATGGTTTTTAAGATGCATGCATGTGAACCTTAGGTGTTTGTTATGATTTTTGTGTTTGAAAAATAAGTGTGTATGATGATGTTGGTCTGGCATGTTTCGGCCATGTGTAGGAAATTAAGAAATAAGATTTTGTTAATTGTTTCAAGTACATGCATGTTAATTTCTAAGCTTGATCTTGAAGATTTAAGTACATGCATGATGATATTTGATCTTGAGATGTTATTTTGATTTTCCTTTGAAAAATGATTTATAAATAATTGTTTTGATCTCTTTATGTTTTTTTTTTCGGTTTGTATTTTAATTAAAAAGCTAGATTTTGGTATTATTGCAAGTTAAAGATTTAGTCAAATATACGGCTTGATGATGTTGCATGTCCATATTTTCATGATTAATGATGTTGCATGTCAATGTTTTAATGTTAAATTTAATTTAGTGTTAAAATCATTGCTTGATCTGATTATCTTCCTTATTTCTTTTCGGTTTTTAAGTCTAAATCTTAGGGAGGTAAATTTTGTTAATTTAATCGGTACATGCATGAGAATCTCTTGTGTTGAATGACTATATGTTTTGGGTTTTGCTTGAAAAGGTGGCTTGATCTACTTGATTTATTGTTTTATTTTCGGTTTAGGTATGAATCTTAGGGAGATGAGTTTTTGTTGATGAATTAGTGCATGCATGTGCTTGTTAGTCCTTGATCTTGAGTTTGGACACACATGCATGAGGATTTATGTGTTCTCTTGATAAAAAGATTTTTAGATACTTGATCTTGGCCCAAAAAGTCACGGTTTTACTGTATAGAAATAGGATGATGAAATTAGTCATAATCTGATGCATGCGTATTTACTTTCAACTAAAAGGATGACATTTTTTGTAATCATGAACTCGACTATGGCGTGCTAATTAAATTAGAATGATTGTTTGATAAAAATGAGTTCTTGATGGTGATTATCTCATGCATGATAGTATTTAAAAAGTAATTAGTCTTGCATGCATGTGATTATATGTAAATCATGATGACTAAGTTCTAATTAAGTGTTTATTTACCATGCATATGGTTAATTAAAGAACCTTAGGCTAAATAACTATTTCTAGTACATGCATGTTAAAATCCTTAGTTTAATGATTGATTTAAGTGATGCGAATTTATTAGAAATTTTGTATTATTTTCCTTATTTGATTCAGTTTTCAGAAGCTAAAATAGGTAGATTAATTTTATCTGATGAAAAGTATCACTTTTAAAGAAGTAAACATGTTTAAGAAATTTCTGTGATGATGATTATTTATGATAAATTTTGTTATGTTAATACATGATTTTGTAATGTGTTATGTGAAAATTTTTAAGAAGATGAGAAATGATTTTTGGAGTGATTTAGCATGTTTAAGTGTTTAGGGATTGAAACTTGTTTATTTTGAATTGTTCAATTGAAATATGGTTTGTTTTAAGTTGAATTGTGGATGTATGATGAAGTTATAAATTGTTTGTCAATAATAATGAAGATTCGATTTCGTAGAATATAAGTTAAGGAATTGATTTTTTTTCTAGTTCTAATTGATGAATGCAATTCGGTTTGAGTAAAAGCTTTGGTAACTAAGTTGTGTTTTTTAACTAATGAACATTATTTGAGTAATCACTTTGAGTTAGTGTAAGAGTAAAAATGATGAACTAGTTGTTTGGAGTTGCATGATTCGGTTTGGGGCTAGGTAATTAGGGTTAAGTTTGGTTTGTTTTAAATGTTGTATGTTAAGTGATTAAATGTGTTGTAGATGTGTGTGATTCGGCCATGGTTAGTAATTGTCGATTTAATATGATATGTTTAATTGATTACATGCTTACTTGCGTAGGATTAATAATAGATTGAAGGAAAATGAGTTAAGATCATGTGCTTTCATTAGTTATAGCGTTGTGTTTTGGAGTTGTCTTAATTGATTGTGATCGGTGGTTTGATTGAGTGTTCAGTTCTTGAAAACTAATTGATTTTGGCTTGTTTTAGTTTTAAATATAAAATGTTGGACTTGAGTAGATGTTGTCCTAAGATTGGTGTAAATGCATGATCATTTGGGAATTGTTCTGGTTGCTTGAAAAATGATTTTTAGTAACATTAGAATGCATACATGTGTTAGGATTTGTCTTGTTTCAATGCTGTCCAAGAATGATTTGTTTAGAAAAGTTAATTAAAAACAAGTATATATATAAGTGCCTTTGTGTAGAAAAATGCTTTGGTTCAAATGTGAATGTGTAGGGATTTTATTTGATTTGAGTAAGTGATTTTAAATTAATTACACGATGCTGTCCAACTTGTGATTTGATGACCTTAAGGTTTGGCAAAAATAAAAGTTAAGTGTTTTACTTCAAGGATTTTGAACATAAGACTTGTACATGATTTTGTTGTAATTTTTAAAAGTATGAAAAGTTATTTTTGTTTTAATGAAGATGCTGTCAAGAATTTTATTAAAAGAGCTTTCATTTTGAAAGTGTTTTAAGTGATTTAAAGCTTGAGTTTTAAGTATTATATGATGTTGTAAAGTTGGATTTAATTTGAGAAAACCAATACGTTTTACGTTGCCCAGCGAGAAATAATGAAATGTGTTTGAGTTAAGGGACGATTTTCTTATATAAGTTAATAATAACGTGCTCTGTCTAATACGAGGAATGGTAAAGACGGGGGATTGGAGCAGCTGAAAGCGATAAGGATCCGTGGAGATCGTGTGCATATAATTGCTGGACTAGAGGTGAGAGAGAAGCTTTCCTAAGACACCGTGGTATTTAGGTGATTTATTAGGACGTTCCGGATCATCTCAAAGATCGGAACTTGGTGGTTCCGAGTCAGTAGTATAGTGGCAATTGTTTGTGTTGTGTGGACACTTATACGAAACAAAGACCACATATTGTTATGTGATGGAATTATATGATGATGATTTAAAATAGCATGCTTATATTTATCTGTTTAAATGTTTAATTATGCATGATGATATTTGAATTGTTGATTAATAAGAGTAGCATGCTGATGGACGTCTGTTACGTCTTGAAAATGAAATGATATGAATAAGTCTGTGAAAGTGATGAAATATGATTGAAAATAAAGACGAATGAGGTATTAATAATGACGCAAGAAGTCTTGAAAGTAAAAGACACGAAGAGAAAGATGTATCACCCGGTTGGGGTTTAAGTCCTTATTGGATAAGGCAACTTTGATAAGACATTGAGAAAAGATATGAGTTAAGCTTATGAAAAGATTTAAGAAACCATGAAAGTTATGAGAATGTGGTAAGAGATAAGTCATGATGTGAACGAAAAGTATCGTGATGCTGATGAGCCAGAGCTGGTGAAAGTAATGCTGCTGTTGTTTATTGGAGTGAAACTTGTTATGAGTTGAGTTTGCTCCTCTGCTGGTGTTCACTAAAATGAGATGTGATATGAGTTGAGCTTTGCTCCTCCGCTGATGATTACTTGGAATGAGACAAGATGTGAATTGAGCTATGCTCCTCCGTGGAGAAGGTGAAGCCAGAGGGCTGATGTTCCAAAAAGAGATATGTTGCTGTTTTGAGAAAGTTTCTGAGATGAGATGCAAGTATGCCGATACGATCCCAGCTCTGTGCTATGTTAAGAAAAGAAAAGAAAAGTATTGAGTAAATTAGTGGTCGGGACTCGTTGAAGGGATGCACCAAGGATGAGCCGACCTTAGGGTGATAACTAAACTCAAAAATTCTTTAAAAGACATTGACGAATGCGGTGAGTAATGAGTGCGAAGTAGTGGAGAGGAAGATACCATGGGTATCAGGGATACTCAGGAGGATATTGCATTAAGGGAAGGCAATGACGGTGAAACGTCAAGAAGCCTTGAGTACTTTCTAGGTGGAACGAATTCCATAAGGGGTAAGGATGGGCCAGTCCGATGCCGTGGTAAGTTCCGCAGGCAACTAGAATAGTACTGTCACCCCCTAGATTGCAAATCTTGAACAGTGAGAGGGATTGGAACGGGGCTCTGTGATTTTGCCACTGTACCCGATTTTCTACAGTGTGCCTTGATATTATATGATTTGATTTGATTTGAGACTGTACCGGATTTTCTATAGTTCTCCTGGCATTGAGATTTGTTGAGACAGCTGTCAAGCCCGCGTGGTAAAGGTCATGTACTCCTGTTTGCTTCCGATTAGGTTGGGTGGATGACCGAGGAGATGTAGACGTATGTGCTAACTGCGAAACCAGTATCTCGATGATATTTTATTTCCCCAATCATCGATGGATGTGATCTAATAAGACTTGATAAGAAAAGTTTAAGAGTCATGAAAAGACTTATAATTATAAGAAACAAAAGCTTATGAAATATTGACAATGAGAAATGAATCGAGAATAAAAGTGTGGAAAAGTGAATGAATCCATATGAAAATGGAAGTGTGTGAAACTCAAAGACTCACAAGTTGAGATCGAGAAAGGAATTGAGAAAGAAAGAATGTTCATGTTGAGAAGTGATAATAAGTTTGGCAAGATAATGAATGATGATAATGAATGATGAGGATAATGAATGATGATGATAATGATAATGATGATGATAAACTTGATTGTTGTGTTATATTTATGTTGCATTGTCATGTTCGTATTGTCTTGATATCTTGCCTATTATAAACCCACACCGTCGGCGATGCGTCGTTCGGATTGCTTACTCTCTCCTGTCTCGTTATTTTGTTGGTGGATGTTGACGCCACAACGAGCAAATGGCATATTGAAAAGACGTCATTGTATGACCATCGCGAGAAAGAGCATGGGAAGTCACTCCAAGAAGGAAGAGCTTCTAGAGAGGGCCGTCAAGGAAGAGAAGCATGAACCCGGTGCTGATGCTAACTATGAGCCTGAGGAGGATAAGGAAATGGATTCCGCCACCGACGAGAATTGAGTGCGCCTGAAGTCGAGCTATGGTAGTGTTGTGTTCCTTAGAGACTAGGATTTGTTTCTTAGAGTTGAGGATTACCTAAGCAATGAACTATTTGTGTAATTCAGCTTACTTTAGATTATGCCCTATTTTTGAAGAAGTGTAAGAATGAAACCTTTTGAAAAATGTATAAGATCTTCTGATGAAATACAAAGAACTATGTTGGGTTCGAAACCAAATCATTTTCCAATGAGAAATGTTTTTAGAGATTCAAGTAAGTAAGTATATGTCTTAGTAACAACTCGGTTTTCAGTGAAGAACATTAAGCGCATCTATGACATCTCAATAATGTTTAAAAAAAAATTGGCCTCATTTTTAGCAACTTAATAATTAAAAGTTGGTTATTTTGAGTTACGAAAATCGGGCTGTTACAATATCCAATGGTGGAATTTAAGTTTTGAGTTGTAAATCTTTTATTTTCAATTTCCTAACTGTAGTGGACCAATAGTTTGGTCCATCAAAATAGATTTAATCCAATCAGTTAGACACTGGAGCAAGATATACGACTTACCATTCGCTCGGTGCGCCATACTAAGCCTATGGATAGTGAGCGAGCGTTATAGGCTTACGAGATTAGGTTCGAGCACAGGATATTCTGCCTTATCCTTATCCCTAACAGTCTCGCTTAGCTTAACTACCTCCCCTATTATCTTACGTAGCTTATTGGATGAACTTGATAAAGACAAAGGCTTATCACGTACAGGATTTACGAATGCAACCTTATCAGGACCTTTACGAATCCTACTTGAGTTCTTCCTCTTCAGAAGCCTCAGGAGAAAGGCCCACGACACACAGGTAATCCCCTATAAGAACCACCGTGCTATAGGGGCTAAGGTACGTCTTCTCATCCCTAAGTTGACACTAGCACACACTTTGTTGACTAGGGAGAACCTGTTTATCCCAACTGGATATACAAAAATCCTAAAGAGTCCTACATTAACATCTTGGTTGAGATCATTCCTGAAGTTCTTCCATAGCTTCAAGGTTGATTTCGATTAAGGACACGACATTGGCGCCGTCTGTGGGGACTGAATAATATATCATTCCCACCACCATCATGGTTTATACAAGGAGCCAAGCTGGTGATCGCCAAGCTGGTGATCTCCGTGATCGCATTGGCCGTACTCGTGGCAGACCCAGGAACGTTAGCCATAATGATCAACAACCACAACCTGCTGGTGACCTTCGAGACATTCTTAATCAAAATCGTGAGACTGTTTCGCAGCCACCACATACATCCCATTCTGGAACGAGAAATAACCCCCACTCTCACCATAATTCGCAAAATCATGCCACCAACTCTCAACCACCACAAACTTCTCAGCCTAGAACCGGGACAAATCCCCAACCACTTCAAACCCTACGGAATTTGCTTCCTCCACCACCTCCTCCACCTCCTCCAACACCACCTCCCTCCACCCAAGGAGATTCAAGCAGCACCACCCCAACTACCCGTAACACCGCTAGATCTACTGGAACCCGAGCACACCATGGGAGAAACACTCTCCGAACCCCAACTCCACAGGTCCAACCCAACCCTGACCATATAGGAACAATTCCCAGTACTAGGTTGAACTCGGGTAGAACAACCCAAAGTAACTCCCGACGAGCCCACTCCACTAGTAGATCCTATGCAACTTCAGCATCTGCTCGCGCTCGTGAGCGCGCAAGAGATGATTAACATACTAAATCGACAAACGGCCTTAATTGAGCGGCAAGGACAGGCCATTGCCGACCTCCAACAACAGGCAATGACAAGAGTCGCTCAAAACCAACGTACTACCCAACAAGCCAATATCCAAATAACACAACCTTTAGATCCTCAACCTATTCCCGTGATGCAACTCCCTCCACCCCAAAACTTTCACGCCAACCCAGTCACAGATCACGGTCAGGGTGATTTTCACCCTGGTCATCCTTTTACCCCATATATCATGGAATTTGAAACCCCTCAAGGATACTTGGGCCCATCCAACGTACCACATTACAATGGCCTGACCGACCCAGTTGACCACATAGTTTCTTACGAGGGGGCAATGAACTATTACGGAGGTGGCAATCGGATGAAGTGCCGAGCTTTTTCCATGACCCTCGAGCCCTCGGTCTTGCGATGGTACTCATCTCTCCCTCGAAATTCTATTAATTCGTGGGAGGAGATGAAACGAGTCTTTCTAAATAGATACACAGCCAGCTGCATCCAGCCAAAATCCGATCACACACTGGCTGCAGTTACTCAAAAGCAAGATGAACCCTTGAAAGATTATTTGTCACGTTTCCATACTGAGGCTAGTTCAGTCCCTCGGCTGGAACCTGGCGTCGCTGTGTTATTATTTACACAAGGTTTGCAGCTTGGGGATTTCAGAAAATCGCTAATCGGAAAACCTCCAAAAGATATGGCCGAGCTCAGACAGAGATCAAATAAATTCATCAATTTGGAGGAATTCCACAAAGGAAAGAAATTCAGAGACGATCGGCAGCGAACTGACCCTCAAAGTCAGAACAAGCAAAAACGTGACGAACGTTTTGGTGGTAGACAGGACAGAAACGATCGGGACCGAAGGCCACCTCCGAGGAATAAATATCAGGAGTACACTCCTCTGACTGTTCCTAGGAGTCAAATCTTTCGGGAAACGATGCCATCAATTTGTTGAGTAAGAGGGTTTGAGGGAGGGGAGAAAAGAAGACACAAAGTAAGAAAGAGAAAGGAAGAAGATGCAGAGAAGATGTGGAAGAAGAAGAAGAAGGGGAGGACACAAAAGAGGAAAAAGAGAGGGAGCAAGGAAAGGAAGAAGAAGCAAAAGGAAGAGAAAAAAAAAGAAAAAAATGTATTATAAAGGGAAAAAAATTGGTATTTAGGATAAGAAATATTTTTGAAATAATAAAAAAAAAGTGTTCATAAATAAAATTGGGTTCAAATTAAATTTCACAACTTTATTACTCTCTTTGTTTCTTGTGTAGTGTTTATAGAGATTTTTTTTCCATATTTCATAAGTATTGTTATTTTACAAAACCTAATCTATAATTAATATTATTTTTCCAACATATTCTTATTTATTATACTCTTTTTTTCACATTCAATATATTTCTCTCTTCAATAATTATTATGCAGGGGCATTATTATAATCGAAATACACTAAATTCTTATCATATTTAATCATTTCTTAAAACACGTACATAATTTTAAAACACACTGCATATGAAATGGAAAGAGTAATTTACAGTAGATAATTGAATCATGATGCACTGAATTTTAGACGATTACATCAAGTTGAATCCGTTGCCAAAGAATAAACAAATGACGAGATATTTTACATGGAAAATTAAAATAGATACATCATGCGCGTAGATTGTAGACCGCCTTACTGCCTTAGTAACTGACGTCGCACTTGGTGGGCTGAAACTCAGCCACTGTTGTCCCATTAGAACTCAAAGGAACCTTGAGCTCGCATTTGGCTCTGGCCTTCATATCGCCCGGTATGAAGTCATTAAGCGAGAACCTAATCGTAAAATATATCTTCACGTCGATGTCAAAAACTCCACTCCTCTTGTTTTCTTCGAAATGAGCTAATTGATCTCGATCTAGTACAATCACTTGCTTCCCCGAGAAAACTCCGCTCGTACGGTTCGTGCTCTTAGTGTATTGGCGGAAAGAGTTAGGCCACGCGATCATATCCGTTGTACCAAACCACGTGCCCTCATAGAATGCTTGGCCCTCCGCTTCGTCGTATAGTATTTCGAGCTTTTTATTTGGGTTACGGATTGTGCAGTTGAAGACGATGTGGTATGTAAGGGTGTTGTTTGTGTAGTTGAATTCGGTGAGTTTGGCTTCTGTGACTGTGTACTTGAAGGCGCGGGGTTGAACCACGAGATAGAAGATGAGGACTGCGAGAGCAACGAGGATTATGATTGTGACAAGGATTTTCCAAAGGATGCTGAAAAGACAGAAACAACATCCTTCTTCACGGTTGTAGCAACAACATCGTCTTCCATGAGGAGAGCGTTGTTGGCGCGGTTGCTCTGATGGAGGAATTGCTATCCCGTGGAAGGCCCCGTTGTTTGATTGGGGTTGCTTATTATCAGCCATGTCTTTCAATATGCAAAAATCTAAAAGGATAAGAACTAAAGAAGAGTTGGAACTTGGGGAGAGGTCAAGGAAAGGAAAAGGATGTAGATATGAAGTAGAATATGTTTTGTGAAGATTGGGTGAGTATAATTATATAGATTGGGGGCGTTGAAAAATCTATGGAATCAAACGCGTTTGTGACTGGTATACTGCAAGTCGGTACGTGTTTAATGTTAGACACTCCACTTTTAATTTTAAGAATTTTACTTTTTGAACCCCACCTTTTACTCATTGGCTCCCACCGTCTGAAATAAATCGGATAAATTAGCGATTTGTATAAGGTGGAAGAATTACCGATGACTATTTAAAAGCGGAAATATTTCCAACTTTTAAGAAACGGAACAATTAAAGTGTTGAAATCCCAGAAATGTCCCTCCGTAAACCCTCCACTTCCCTTCTTTTTATTGTTTTGTACGTGAATGAACGGAGGGGCAATTTTGGTATTATAACAAATTTTTATTGTTTTCCGCCTGATGAGAGGCGGAATACTTTATTTTATTTACCTTTAGAAAGGCGGAAGATAATACGACTTGCATAAGGAGAAAAATGTTTTATTTTGTTTCCGTTTTGTTTCAAGCGGAATGAATCTTCCGACTTGTTTCAGGCGGTGAGGGCCAATGAGTAAAGGGTGGGGTTCAAAAAAAAAAGTCAATTTTAATTTCAGGAAAATATCAAGCTAGATCTAACATTCACCCTATCTTGTTTTGAAAGATATATACTTATATTATACTACTTCCTCCATCCCGTAAGGATGATAAAAAATGACTAAATTTTTTGTCCAAACTATAGTTAAAAAAATTAATGAAAAGTTTAGAAATTGTAAATTTTGAATTGTGATTGGTTGATCAATGCAAAATGCATTAAATTAGTGGTTTGATAATTGGTTAATGTGTTAGACAAATCATTAAATGCATGTCTCTTTAATTTTTTGACTTTTGAATTTTTTAACTATCCTTATGGGACGAAGGGAGTAATTGTTATAAGAAAAAAATGGGGGATGGCTCAGGTGCATACAAATAAGAAGAATGCATTGATGCATGTGATGGTTTTAACCATTGATTTCAAAGTAAAATCTCTTTAAAATTTCTTTGAAGAGGAAATCAATGGTTAAAATCTTTACATGCATCAATTCATGCTTCTTATTTCATGCATTTGAGTCATGCCGGAAAAAATAACTGAAATCATGCTTACTAATAAAGTTAGTTGAATATATTTAATTTTCTCAAAATCATAAAAAAAATATGATTACTTTTGAAAAATTGTATTGAGAATGAAATAAAAATTAGATGAGATCAGTACTTTTTAGAAACATTTTAAGAATAATTGTATTGGGAATAAAAAGTTAATTAATTTTTTCTTATATTTGGAACCAAAATATTTATACATCCTTTACAGGGACAGGAGGGAGTATGTTTTTATTTGTTATAAATTATAATATATTTTATTTTTTAGTGAGGAATATAATTATTTATTTATTTAATATTTAGAGTAATATGTCAGATTGGTCTTTAACTTTGTAAACACCGATCAATTTAGTCCCTGAGATTTTTGAAATTTCAAATTGATCCCTCAGATAAGAACACGTTGATCATATTAGTCTCGACGTTAATGACTGTCATGATCCTTAACGTGAACTAATGGAATGGCAAAAAAAACATGTTTTGGCAAAAAAAATATTATTGAGTATCGGTTAAATTAAACCCTAAGGTTGTCAAAATGATCAAATTAGCCTTTGACTTTATGAACCATTAACGTTAGGGACTAATATGATTGACATGTTTCTATCTCGAGGACTAATTTGGAATTTCTATAATCTCAGGGGCTAATTTGACCAGCGCCCACAAAGTTAGGAACCAATATAACATATTACTCTCTCCGTCCCACAAGGATGGTAAAAAATGACTAAATTTTTCGTCCCAAACTATAGTTAAAATAATTAATGAAAAGTTTAGAAATTGTGAATTTTTTTTTACCAACGAGCAAAATCCAGGAACAATAAAAAGGTCACAATCATTAAACTTGTCACCTTCTAGGAAGGATTCAAGATCAAAGACTATGCCTAAACCTTAGGATAGTTTGCCGCCTTATCTGAAGGGTTCAAACTGATCCCAAGGTCAAAAATCTGAAACAAAAAAGAAATTGAAGTTCCTGCCTAATCCTATCTACTCAGGAATAATTATTCCAAGTTACATAATTTGGAAAACATAAACTAATCCTATGAGCAACCTCTTTTTTGATTGTACTAAAAACAAATTGCATACTTCTTGTGTGATTCATAAATGTTCTGTCATTCCTCTCCGCCTATATATGATATAATAATGCTGTGAACATAGCAAAAACACATTTTTGCCTAATCCTATCTCAAAAGGCTGATCGATTCCATCTTGTCCAATTATGATACCTGTAAGGCCACCTATCAATTCTGATCCAAAGACAGCAACATTTAAGGAGTCAGCGGCTCCAGTTGCATTCAAAAAATAAATGATTCCTGGACAGCAGATGTTAGACAAAGACAACAGTGGTTAGGAATAAACATAAAACATGATAATCTATCCAGAGTTTACAACTTGCCAAGAGTGGCAAGCCAAGCTATAAAACAAAGTTTCTAGACATTCACACTATTCCAAATCATTCTGTACAAGGGAAAAAGACCTTGCTGATTTTTAAGAAATAAGTACCCACTCTTAACAGTATAAACACCATCATGAGTACCAATCCAACTATCATTGTGAACACTCGGCCGAAGCTTGTCTCTGGCCTTGAGAACCTGTTTCCAATGCCAACTTGCTACCTGATTTGCATTACATACAGTCCCAGAAATCCTGATCCTTGATGTAGACTGAATGCATCCATCAGATCCAAAGAGAGTCTTTCTTCATTGTCAGATCTCAAACCTGCTTTCCAATTGCTGCAATGTTCCAAGTGCAACTATCTTTAATATTCAGGCCCCTAAATTTCCTATTTTTGCAAACATCATTCCAAGCAACATTAGCGAAATAGTGACATGTTTCCTGTCTCCCCCAAAGGAAACCCCTGCAAAGCTTCTCAATATCTCTCATAACAGCTTTAGGAATAATACACACAGTAGCCCAATAAGTATATGTAACATCCTGATTTGGGTCCAATATATAATAAATCGTAGAAAATTCTATTTTTATCCAAGTAACAAAGTTAAGAAGAAAAAAAAATAGATAAAGCACTTTTGCAGAGCAAGCAAGAAAGTATATTAACATCCATGTGACTTACCATATGATCTAAAGTTGAATATATACCTGTATTTGAGTATAGGAATGAGCAGGACCAGATTCAACCCGTGGATCTGTCCGAGCCCAACGGGTTTGGGATAGGTTAGACTCATTCTCAAGATGTTAAAAGGACAAACTCGAACTAATAAAGAACAAACCTGATTTTAAGGGGGACTTGCTCGGATTCATGGTCGGGTCATTCGGCCCTGCCCGTACATATCCCCTTATACGTGTTATTCTATTTTCTTCATCAGTTATTTAGTTATTCTACATTTTTGCTTTCCTTCAAGGCTTCAATTGTTGTTTACTATTTTGCTTTTTTTTTTCAAATATAGGTGACCGTAAATATCTATGTATTGATATTCGAGTTCAAAAATTGGACCCATCCTTACATTATCTCGCTCTAATTAGGAACAAGTTTTGGTTCAAAAATTAATCCGAACAACATTTAGGGATGGATGATGGACAAGTCCAACCCGTCCCATGCTCACCCCTACTTGAGCATCTTAGTCTTTAGAGACCATTTCTTTTTAGCTAAGCATTATAGACCATTTTAATATAAAAAATGTCTTCAATCTTGTTTTAAGATTATAATTTAAATTCTACGAATTAAAAATAAGGAAAATGCTAACAAGTGATTTTATTAAGAAATCAAATATAGAATAGAGTTATTGAAAAATGCATTTTTTAAAGTTTTCAAGAGACGAGTTATTGTGTACGTGATTATTTTTCCACCTTTAGTAGGGCACTTGTTAAACAAGACCCTAAAATAATGCTTGAAATAGTTTTTAATTCATTATGATCAAATTAATTGATCAACATTTATTGTTTTAAAGATTAGGAAAATCATTAAAAAAATTTAATATTTTTTATAAACTTTATTTTAAAAAAATATAAATTAGATAAAATTGAAAAAAAATATGAATTAGAGGATCAACAAAAAGTTGATCCATTATATAAGGCGCTGCTAAACCCTCAGTTATCGTATTTAAAAAAAAAAAAAGGCAAAGGTTTAATTCCTTGACTGAAGGATAATTTACAAGTTTCTTGCTTATAGGCTAATGATGGGGAGGCTCCGGTGCATTTTAATAGATAACATGTACCGGTGCATGCCTTTCTTTTGGGGTTTTTTATTTATTTTTTTAAAATTTAATCAGTTAAAAAATATCTTATGCATTTTCTTTTTTACCGATATGAAGTGACTTTTATAATTTGGATTTTTTTTTACTGTGTTCTTAAAAAAACCGTACTGAGTAAAAATGTATTCAAAATTTACATATTCTAATAAATCTGTATACGAACTTGTGTTAAAAACTATTCTGAATAAATCTGTATTAAAAAATTTAAAAAACAAAAAAAAAATTCACATGTACCGGTGCATGTTATCTATTAACATGTTATCTATTAACATGCACCGAAGCCTTCCCGCTAATGCCTAATGATTAACACAAAAAATATAATTTAGAAGAGACAAGTTTTTGTCAGGCAAATTCTTCGTGCCAAATATAGAAAATAGACAGTCTTGGCTGTTTCCATTTAAAGTATAAGAACAGGGTCTTGCTAGCCTTAGTTGACCAAGTCCAAGTGGGAGAATTTTCGTTGGTTTCGGCGAAACGACATACCTAATGAAAAAGAAAATTGAACAATCTTGCTAACAAGGGCATATGTTAAGTTTTTTATACTTAAAAAATAATTATCAATGCACATTATTTCGTATCTCAAAAATTTAAAAAAAAAATATTTTTTAATGGTTATTTATATTTAGCTTCTTAACAAGTACAACAAGGACACTTCTTAACATTCGGCAAAGAAAAATTGTCAAATTCCACGAAGAACTCCATAAGTTGGGTACGTTAAGTCGGTTGTATATTAGTTCTTTGGTTAATTTTTTTTTAATTATAACTTCATTATAATATTATATATTGGTGTCTAAATTTATTTCTAAAGACAAATGATACTGGATGCAAAAATGATGTCCAATATAATCAAGCGTATTCATTTTGAAAATTTGAAAAAAAAATGTGAAAGTGACTTCAAAAACCAAGTAACAATGTCAAAGGAGTTGTTTCTTCGAGACTATACAAAACTCTACCATAAGCACAAGGGTAAGAAGTGTTGTCGATGCAAGTGGTTGCATACTCTAATAAGTCGTCAAAGTTGATAACAATGGGAAAAAAATGATGCGTTATATCATTAAAAATGGCTTAATTATGTCACATATCCTTAAAGTTTCGAATACTTTTGTTAGATACTTTTATTTTTATTTTTTTTAATTTCTAACTCTTTGAAGTTATTTCTGGATCTGTCATATACCCCTACTATCAATTCTGGCCAATTTTGCTAACATGTAATATCGGAATCTTGATCAGACGCAGGAGATTAGGCACGTGGTGCCCCGTGGCAGGAGATCTTTTTTTTTTCTTTAAATTAAAAAAACTAAAAAACTTAATATTTTTATATTTTTAGTTAAATAAAGAAAAGAAAAAAAAATTGAAGAGAGATGTCGTTTTCGCCCATGTGACATCACGCAACACCACACAACCAACCTCCTGCGTCTGACCAAGATTCCAATGCTACATGTCAGCAAAATTGGTCAGAATTGATAGTAGGGGTATATGACAAACTCAGAAGTAACTTCGAGAAGTCAAATATTGAAAAAAAATAAGAATAATAATATCTGGCAAAAGTACCCAAACTTCAGGAACTTGTGACATAATTAATCCTTGAAAAAAATTAAGGATAATAAATGCCATATTTCCAACGGTTTTGGAGGTTCGGATTTAAATTTTTGGCTATGGAAAGTCATTCTCCTTCAACTTCATGAGGATAATCAAACAATTAATGGTATGATTAATGGGAAAGAACGAAAGAAAAGTCATATGATAAGGATGGATTTGAGTTTTAAAGTGAAGAAAAGTGGTTCATTATAATGAAGAAAAGTACCATGTTGCTGAGTTATAACTTACAATGTTGATGTCAAAGCAAACTTGAGATTCAACATTTATGACTTAGTGGATTGGGTTTGGGTATAAGGGATTGTGAAAATCTCTCAGGGATGCAATCAAATTCAAGCTCCCTGGAGAGATATATATACCTTTCCGACTGGATTCCCAAGAGAGTTTGGGGATAAGGGATTATACAGCTTTGTAGTGGTTGAAATTAAAGACTTTTCTGATCATAAGACTTATAATTGAAAAATGTGGCTTAGGGACACAACATATGATCCATCTAGGTCTTCTACCTTCATCACAAAGAGTTAAGGAAATGACAATGCTAGTATTCATGTACAAGCTTGTCATGATCTAGATTGCAGAAGAATCTCCACTTGGGACATGTTAGTTGTTTCTCCACACAGCGGATGGAAGGGCAAGGTTCAATCCCAAATGGAGAAGTAGTCAAGGGTTACAATTGACATGGGCAAAGCAGAAATGATAAAGGGATTAATATACCAAAGTGTTGAAGTCCTCTTATCATAGGCAAATGTTGAGGTGAAGGTGAAAATTTCACAATGTTGAAGCTTTGATTGCTGTCACCATCTCAAGCGCAACGTTGACATACTAAAGGAAATAGATCCACCTCGGGAAAATCGACAATCTCATAATTGGAATCCGATAAAGATGTCTAAGACTTAGCAATAATCAAGAAGTGGAAGGTTGTAATGAGATATATTGTGTAACGTCCATAGGAATTAATCCCTTTATTAATAATAAATAATTATTGCTTTACGATAAAATAATTATGATTGAGATCGATAAATAATATGATTGTGAATTTAGGGAATTTTGTGTATAATTTGCATGAGCCTTTTAGCTTGAATTTAATGAATTTTAAAATCAAAATAGTTTTGGAGGAAAATAAAATAAAATAATATATTTTGAATATTTTAATATTTAAATTTTTGGTGCAAAACTGGACGTGATAATTGTAGGAATATAATACAAGTGGGTGAACAAACACCTAGAGCCGGGGGGGGGGGGGTGAATAGGTGTGAAGGTGAACTTCTGTTATTTTTCAAAAAATCCTTCAAAAATAATATTAGATATCTACTATGTATCTAACTGATATTTGACAGCCTTCTAGAATTGATTGAATATAAGACAATCTAAGAGATATATACAGCTTAAATAATATAGGTTAGATAACAGAAACTAGAAATTCACAAAACTATATATACAAATTTAACAAGAAATTAACAAGCAAATTAATACTAACACACAGATCAGATGTAACAGATGTCAAAACAATAAAACTACAAGTAACACGTTGAATTAAATGATTATTGTTTAGAAAGGAAGAAAAGCTAGACATGGCTATTTATACTGGTTCATCTTTGAATTCAATCGAATTCAAAGACTACATCCAGTCCTCCCCTTCGGATTCGGGAGAATTGCTTCACTATGAAGAAGAATGATTAGTACAACTGGTTTTCAAAACAATTCCCTAATTGCTAAAACCCTATGAGTAAACCTTACTCCTCCTATTGTACTCAAACCTCCAATTACTTCTTCAATTGAGCCTTAAGATGTTGAAACCTTCAGCACTCTTCAATCCTTTCTTGAAACCTTCAAGAACACAATGAAAATGAAACTTTAATCACTTTTGATCCCTTCTTGAAACCTTCAAGATCCTTGCAGTGAAACCTTCACCAATAACGTGAGTAACAAAGTTGTTGTTGTAGAATGTTTGCACCTCTTGATGTGCGAATTACAACTTGAATAAGAGCGCACAACTAATTGAATCTCTTAGATCTAATAAGATGAATATGCTTTGAGAGATTCAATTTTGTTTTGTAAAGAAGATGAAGAAGATGATAAATCTTGGAATATTGTGTTGTAGAATATTTGATCTGAATTTTGATTTGGGAATTTGTTGTGTATGTATATGTATATGAAACTTATCACTATATACTCTTCGAATAAAAGAGAGAGTTCTCACACGCTGATTTTCTATTTTGCACATATATAAAAATAGATCTGAATTTTTTGTTACAAAAATACTGCACAGTATGTATCTGAATACAGGTCATATACCTGTTAGATATATATTGTTTTATTTGCTTAAAAAATTAAATCAGAAAATTAGCTTTGAACCCAACATTTTCCTTTTGCTAAAAATAATTCTCAAGGTCATTCAATGATGCATTTTTCTATTTTAAAAACATTTTTCTTTTATGCATCATTTTCCAAGATTAATCATGCATCCTAATACTAAGAGACATAATAAAGGATGTAAATAATACAATTAAACTATCATGGAGTAATAAATCTAATTAGAAATCTTCTTCTTGTGTTGGACGTTTGTTCATTTTTGAGATGCTTATTGTCATCAAAACCTCTTGACTTCACAATCTCCCCCTTTTTGATGATGACAAACACTCCTAAGATTTGTTGAATACTTTAGATCCAAGCTCCCCCTCAATTGAGGCATTATCAACAAACCTACAAACAAAAACAAACATACCCTTCTCCCCCTTTTGGCATTATAAAAAATAATAAAATAATAAGATACAAATGCCAAAGGAAGAGTGAAACATTCCATTCGGATACATGACAAAGATATACACAATAAACCAGTAAACAACCCAAATAGTAGATATCAAGGCAGCCATGCCAAATACATAGCAACATAGCAACAGATCAGAGCATACAAAAAAATAATTAAACCGGTAGTCCAGAATAGTATAAATGTGCATTAGATACACAATCAGTTCAGAACAGAGCAAAAATAGGCAGTATAGATATGAAACAGATAATAGGCAAGTAGCATGCACACCATGAATATGCAAAATAGATAGTATCAGGCACAAGTAATACAGAGCACAGCCTAGCAGTATACAAAATATTAACATAGACATATATAACAAATACTGCACAAAAATAATAGAACCTAATATTCTGCATAAAAAAAATACTTATACGGCAGAAACATGTACTAATAAACATGTACTAATACTGCAGAAACTTGTACTAATAGTACTTAAAATGGAGCAATATATAGTATGCAATCAGAAAAACTAGATGCGAGTAGCTACAGATATGGCACATTCCAGATTAAATAACCAAATAAAAAAACAGATTATGAAACCTGCAGGCAAGTAGAACTGAAAAGCAACAACAACATATGAAATTCAATTATCATGCATATCAAGAAATTGCAAAATGTAACATCCCTAATTTTAATCCCTGGTATAATAATAAATTTTATCGAATTAAATTTAGTTTCTTAAAAATCAACTATTTAGTTGTTGAGTATTTTCAGAAAATACATTATGTTAATTACGAAAGTATATTTAATTATATTTTAAAGTAAATTTATTTGAAACAATTACCCTATTCGAAAAAAATAGATTTTCTATTCTTTATTTTGGTATTTATAAAGATACAATATTAAATTTATTACTTTCTAATATCTAGCTAATTTCCAACTTTATGGCTTTTCTATATGAATTTGTATGAAGTCTAAGTTTTAATATTTGTATTTCCTTATGTTTAAAAAAAAAGAAGAAGAAGAAAACGTGTGATGTGTGTGTTTATGTTCCATGAGCCAAAAACCTTATCTTCTTCTCCATCCTTCTCTTCCACCGCCGGCCCTAAACCCCAGCTGCCCTCCTTCCCCTTCGTCCCTCTCTCTTCCCTTTGTCTCTCTCTCTTGGCCGCTCCAACCAGCCACCAAACCGCCGCCCTGATCTCTCTCTTCCTCCGGCGCTATATATCTCTCTCCTCCATTGTCGATTTCTCTCTCATCGCGTCTCTCCCTCTCATTTCCCAGTCGCGAATCGCGACTCCCTCCTGGCCAAGGAAGGACCGCCGTCACTTGTAACACCCTGCAAATTCCTCGTATTTAATTAAAATACTAAAGAAGGATTATATTTTTGAAATGGTGTTCTGAAAGAAAATTTTCTTGAATAAATTTCCTATTTTATGATTTCAAAGTGATGAGCGATTTTAAAGGAATGGTTTTTAGAAATTGAGTTTTGGGAATGGTCATGTGTTTATGATTTTTATACTTTAAAAGAATTAAGGATTTTTATATATGAATGATGTTATGAACGTGTATGTGATATTGCTATGTATATATAAATATGTGTTTGAAGTTATATGGAATTAGATTACTGAAAGAATTTAAATGGATGAATGAATGAATTGTGTGAGTGAGATGTATATGTATGTGTACCGTATGCCTTGAGTGGAAACGTGATGTTATGTATATAATTAAATGAGTACATGATCCCATGCCACGTGTTTAGCATGATAACATGAAATGAAATCATATGTGCATGCATTAATCTATGATGATAATGTGAAATGAAATTATATATATATATATATGTGTGTGTGTGCATGTGTATTGTTCGGCCATGAAGAGATTAGGAGGACCAAGTTAGGATGCATTCCCTTAGCCATTAAGAAAATAGATATTAGATGGAAAATAAATAGAAAAGTTGAATGGAGAACAAGTGGAGACCTAGGGTGGTGACTCATGAAGCCTAAGAGAGACTTTTCTTTCCACCTTGTTTCCACGAAATGACCTCCCATGCAATAATATAGCTAGCCCAAATTTCCCTTCCTTCTACACCTTGGACCGAGGACAAAATGGGAAATTTCCCCACCCTTTGGTCTATGTAAAATCGTGTGGGTGAGTATGTGTTTAGCTAGTTCATTTCCACTCCCCTTAACACACCCCAACACACTTTCTCTCAAGAGCATCATCAAGCTCTTGGGACATAGAGAGAAAGAGAGGAGGCCGTGAGGAGAAGAGAAGGAAAAGAGAGTGAGAATCCAAACTCTTAACCCAAACATCCTTGATTCCTTCCTTCCACACACATCTTTCTTCAAAGATTAAGGAGAAAACCCCATTAACCCTAGAAGAAGAGAAGAGGCCGTAGCAAACTCAAAAGGAGATTTGAAGATATAAGTTAGGAATTAAGGTAGAGAGAGTTTGATTAAGTGATTTTTATGTTGTAAAGGATTTTCATGGACTTTATTTAATTTTGTGATGCATGTAATTATTTTAAGTGCTCTTGAGATCTAAGTGTCATGCATGTTACTTTTGCACTTTGATCTTGAATGTTGATGTTGAAAAGCTTTGATCTCTTACTTGTAATTTTCTTCATTTCGGTTTTTGTTTGAAGTTGTGTTCAAAGTTCATATATTGTTTTGATTTTCTTATGCATGTCGATTTTGTGGCCCTATAATTATTATCTTTCTTTGCATGTTCCCTTCATGCCTTGATCTTCGATTTCTAGGGCTAAATGAACTTATAAATCACCAAATCACAAACCAAATGATTCGGCCTTGACTAGATCTATGGGTCTTGATACATTTTAAGTTAATTCAAGTCATTGCATGTTAATCTTATGTCTAGAAAAGTTAATTTGACTTGTTTTGATTTTGGTTTTGACCAAACTTTGATTTTTGGATCTGGTTCTTTGAAAGCCTTAAATTTTGTTTTGATCCATGAAAAAGCTATACCCTTGAAGTCATGCATGTTGTTTTAAACCAAAAAGACTTGATTTTCTTCAATAGGCTTCACGGTTCTACCAAGAAATTAGGGAGACAAGTTTTTGGAAAATGAATTTTAACTTGATCCATGTTCTATGTACATGCATGTTGACTTAAGAATCTTGTGTGTTTACATGTGAAAAAGTGAACCCAAAAACCTTATTTTTGGATAAATGAAATTCGGCCTATGCATGGTAAGTGGACTAGGTTTATTTTCCTCATGAGTTGACTTAGAGTAATGAGTATGTCTTGGAGAATATTGTTAAAATTCAAGTGTTTGAAATTGTGTTGTGGATATCTAATATATAATCGGTTTTGATTGGAAAATATAAGGAATAAATGAATTAAATGATTTTGGAGAAGTTTTATGTTTAAATGGATATATGTGTGTACCTATGTGTATCCGGTTGAGAGTAAAAGAAAATAGAAATTAAGTGCCTAAAATAAATCAAGTTGGTTTATGTGATTTGAATTGGTGATGTTTGGCTTGTTTTCCTTCATTCTATTCAGCCATGTAGTTTAGATGAGTTTAAGAAATTTAGCTGCATGAAATCAAATTTATTTAATGAATTGTGAAAAAAAAAGATTCAAGTTGTTTGAAGTAAGAAAAATAAATGTAAATAGGTTCGGTTTAAATTTTGATTCAAATAGGGTTATGAATATATGCTTGACTAAGTGCCTTGTTGTGAGTTGCATGATCGTTTTGATATTAACTAAGTTAATTATATACCTATAAATAATTAATGGAATGTTGCTTGTTGCTGTGAGTTAGTTTGAAAAATATTTGAGTGTGGAATTGGTTTGAAGTTAATTGGTTTTAAGAAAATTCTATTTTTATTTATTTGAGATTTTTATATGATGTTTAGGGTTATCCAAAATTTGTTTTAAGAACAAAGACTTGAGTTTCAAAGAATTGATTTTGAGTTAAAGAATCATTCCAAGCGAAAAAGTGTTTTTACGAGGTTTTTGAAAATTTAATAAAATGATTTTGTAAAATAACCCTTTTGCTGTCTAGAGTTGTTTAAAATTGTTTCTTAGCTTTGAAAATGTGTTCGAACGATTTAGAGTAAAGTTTTCAAGTAATATTTAATTTAAGAAAATGTCGGATCGAAAACGGTGAATTTTTCGGTGTTTTCAGACATAACCAAGGTGCTGTCCAAAACGGACCAGCACCCAAACTAAATGATTTAAATGACTTTATATGGTGTTTTCAAATGATTTTTGAAAATACTTAAGGAATTGTAAGTATCAAAGTTGTTCAGAAGAAAACGGTTTTGTTTTAAGTCTTCCAACGAGGAATGAGAGGTGTCTAAATTACCAAAAAGATTTTCTTAATACAAGTTAATAACGTGAACGTATTTTATTTAGTACGAGGAATTTGAAAGACGAGGGATTGGGGCAGCCGGCAGCAAAAGGATCGGAGGAGACGGTACGCATTATATTGCTGGACCTCAGGTGAGAGAGAAGCTTTCCTAAGACACCGTGGTAGTTAGGTGATTTAGTAGGACGTTCCGTATCAACTCAAAGATCAGAACTAAGTGGTTAGAGTCAGTAGTATAAGTGGCAATTGTTTGATTGTGTGGCCACTTATAAGAAGGTGACGAAGACCGCATTGTTGTGTGATGTTTGTGTGAATGATAGCATGCTTTTATACATTTATTCAATTATGCCTTATGTTATTTATTGCTGTTAATGAAAATGAGTAATATGCTGATGGACGTCAGTTACGTCCTGAAAATAGAAGCGAAATAAATAAGATTGTGAAGTAAGGGCATAATGAAAGAGAAATAATGATTGTAAATAAAGTCTGTAAAGGAAAAGAGAAAGAGTTGAGATTGGGAAAGAACGAAATGATGATGTTGAGAACGAGCCAGAGCTGGGGAGAGTGATGTTGATTATGAGAATGAGATGTGATTTGAGCGGAGCTGGGCTCCTTTGTTTTTGGTTTTAGTCTGGGACTAGTGTTGAGTTGAGCTTGCTCCTCCATTAGCGCTCAGCAAAGTTGAAATTTTTGAAAAGGTTTTTGAAAAGCAGTTTTTGAAAAGGTTTTCGAAAAGAGATTTTTGAAAAGAGTTTTGGAAAGGAAAATTTTTGAAAAGATTTTAAAAGGGATTGTTGGAAAAGACTTGTGGAAAGAATCTTTTGAAAGAGTTTTATGAAACAATCTTTTCGAAAAGTTTTGTGAAAACCTGTATTTTTGGAAGGAAGTTTCTGGAAAGCAATTCTTGGTAAATTTCCGAAAAAGATATTTTCAAGAAAGTCTTTTGAAATGATGAATTTGAGAAATCATTGTGAAATAATATTTTTAAGAAAGTTGTGAGACCGGATTTTATGAGAAAGGCTATGAAACAATCTTTTGTGAAAGTTATAAAAGAGTGTTTTGATATAGTTTTTGAAAAGACTGGTTGGAGAAAGGGTGTTGAAATGAGATGATTCTGAGAAATGGGGAATGTTTAGAAAGTTCGAGAAGTGAGATTCGAGATTGTGATGTGATCCATGTGACACCCTTCCGAATTACCCAAATATAATATAGTGTTTAAGCTATTATATTGGATAATATATGGACTTGTGAGTGTTAAGAAAATAACTGAAATAAAATTTTCTTTTAAAGCGGGTGCACAAATCGTCATTTGGAATTCTTGGAGAATAAGCTCTAAACCATTTCAAAACATTTGTATCGAGTTCGGCGATCTCTAAAACCTTTTCACAAATAGGGTAACATTCGCTCTTTGGAAACATCTTTGTATCATACAAGTAAGTAAAGTTACCCATGATTTGTTCGATAAGACTGATACCATCAAATAATATTTATAGCCGAGCTCTTAAATAGATTAAATCAGAGTAAGCGGGAATTATTGGACTATGCAACTGATAGTAATATAAACATAGGTTTTATATATATAATAAGAGTCATAATACATAGTCCCATCATGATAGTCTCCAAGACCCAAAAGTACAAGTCCATAAAAACAGATCTACATCACAGTGTAACTACAGCCCTAGAGTATTCCAAAAGTATATCTACAATATATATACATAACCAAAATACAACTCCAGGGGTAATCACGTAGATCTGGCAGCATCAGATGTGGTAGTAGTAGTAGCAGTCTCCAAAAACACAAGTAGTAGCATCATCATCATCACAGCAGCAGCAAAGTATCCTCCACAGCCTCCACAACATCGGATCCTCTGATCCTCATCATATACCCTATACACATACCTAGGGATCATCGTCCCTCCAATCACTCCCAGTAGAATGCACGACAGGCTCGATCCCACTCTCGTCCTCCACCGGATCCTCCTCGATCTCATCCGAGGGAGAGTGTACCCTACCACTGGATACCGGGTCAGGTGATGGTGAAACCCTGACTGGGCTCCTCGGATCAGAAGGGGGAGTCTCCTCGCGGACGACTCTCGAGGTAAAAGGGTGAGAGCGGGTAGGTCGAAAACGAAAACTATGATAAGAGCGAGCTGGTCGCGTGGGAGGTGGTCCATGGTAAGTGTAAAATGGGGGTACATGCATAGTGTATATGATGGGAATCCTAAATCTACGAGGACGGAATCGGATCAACGGGTTCGGGTGGTAGAAGGTAACCTCTACCTCTCCCTCGAACACCGCATGATGGTCCTCATAGATCCATGTGCCACAAGGAAGTGGCCGGATCTCGATGCAAGCAATGTAACGAGACATCACCTACAAGGGCATAGGGGTAAGCAATTCTATACACATAATCAACAGAGAATAAATTGTGCAATATGAGTATGTAAATATGCATCAATTAACAACAATCACATATAACACTTAGCAGATAATTAATGCACATAGGATGCTCACACTTATTTCATTTATCACAATTAATTTAAATGAATGGCATGATGCATGACTTTAGCTCTCAAGCCTATCTCCATCATACTATGTCACTCTCTGACGTCCATCCCTGACAACCCAGCACTCAACAGTGCGTTGTATTCCTAGGTATACAACAATTCGTACATTCACCTAGAATGTACACGACAAGCTTGGAATCCATGCCACCCGAGCATATCCCGTCATCCAAACGGACCGTCATCCAAACGGTATAACCATATCGGCATCCACTCAGCCGACCACGCCAACGACGTGTCATCAAGCAAGCGTATTGGCACTCCCAGAGGCCCTCCACATGTTTACCAAAAACATGATATACGTCCTACCATCCAAACTCCAGAATGAATGCATTTTATCTTTTGAACTTAAGGGAAATTGATTAATACTTTACAGGCCACCTAGGCTTATTCCTTTATCAAAAATGACCGTCACCAAACGATCTATTTGTATTAATCAATTTCTCTAAGTCTTGATCCCTTGAAATATTATTAATCATTCCTTCATCAATTAAGTCAGAATTGAAAATGGTGTTTTCAGGTTCTGGGTAATTTACTCGAGTAAAATTCAGTACACTCGAGTGTTCTCCAACTTTTCCAGGTTACTCGAGTGTTCTTAAGATTACTCGAGTGTTCATGACTTTCTGAGGATTTGGGTTTCAAATTCAATAAATTACTCGAGTAGTCCATAGGTTACTCGAGTGTTCATCCTGATTTCCAGAATACTCGAGTGACCCTGAATGACTCGAGTGGTTGGCCTTAACTTGTCCTCAGGTCATGCTCGATACTCGAGTAGTAGACACGATACTCGAGTGTTCTAACTTCATTTACATTGTTTTTCAAACGTTTTACTCGAGTACCCTGTATATTACTCGAGTGTTTCACAGCAGTTTACACTGAAAACTTAGTTTTATCATACCAATTTCATTTCTACTCATTTCCAGTCCATTCCAAGGATCAACAGAGCACACATAACATAATTTGAACATGTTACAACATTCATTTCATATCAAAACACAGATTTGACAGAGAATCCAACAATTATGCATAAAATGCACATTTTAACAACTCAACACCTCAAATTGCATAATATGCATAAAACTCACAAGGTAAAGTTCATTTAAGCTTGCATGCATGATATAGAACTTGCTCAACATAGTTTTAGAGCATGGATTGGTCTCCAAACCAAAGTTCCTATTCAATCTAAGCCCTTAGAGCCTCTTGGTGGCTCTCTAACACAATTCATGGAATTTAATCTCTATCTAGTGAATATAATTACTTCCCCTTACCTCTCAGACGTGAATCAAACAGGAATTGACAAGAACAAAGCTCCAAACTTCTCAGACCAACTTCAATCACCATATGCAAAGCATTTTGAGTGCAACACCAAAGTGGAATTGGTTTATACATGAAACAGAGAATAGAATTGGGGAAATTAGATTTTCTAGACTCTATACAACATGCACTCACTAAAGAAACTGAATTTGAGACTCAATGATTCGTGAGCTTACCAGAATCAATGATCAAAGTAAGCTCCCAGACCAAGGCTTGACAGAAACAGCTTCACTTCAACTCCTTGAATCTTCCACCACACTCACTCAATCCTCACGATTTAGGTGTTTATACAAAGCTCGAGATGTGAGCTTTGTATTCGTGTATAGTTTGTAGCTCAAAACAACTCACAGAGGACGAATTGAAAGGAACAAGTTCAAAAACCCTAACTCCTCAACAAGCTTCGAATTTGACCAAGAGCTTCAACAAATCAGTGTTGATAAGCTTTTATAGACATGGAGAGGCATCATGCATCACGACACGACACTCTTGAGCTGTTGACGACGGAGTATTCGTGTCAAGGAGAGGGAATCGTTCATGGTGACTCATCAAACGCACTAACTCGTGCAGTTTGACCCAGAATACTCGAGTATCAGAATAATACTCGAGTGTTTTGCCCAAATTTTGAAAAATAATTATTTTATTTACTTTCCCTCCAAAACCTTTCCTATAATTGCTTCTAGGTCCCTACCCAGGGACTAATATGCAAAATTCCTATTTTATACATTATTATATTTATTAAATAATTTCACACACCTAAGCTAGTCACATGAACACATATTTTAATCAAGGATTAACATAGAAACCATTAATTATAATTAACATTTCATTAATCGGGGATTAAAATTTTGGGGTGTTACACTACTCCCCCACTTACAAGGAATTTCGTCCCCGAAATTCAACTTATACAAACAAGTCAGGATAATCCTGACGCATCTTATCCTCTAATTCCCAAGATGATTCTATCACATCTCCACAAACCCAGACGACTTTGACCAGACGAATATCCTTCCCTCTAAGCTGCTTGATCCTTCGATCTTCAATACGAACTGGCACAGCTTTGAAAGTTAGGTTCTCATGAATTTCTAAGTCATCAAGTCGGATTCTAAGGACAATGGTGGGTTCATGGACATATCTCTTTAATTGAGACACATGGAATACATTATGAAGGTTAGATAATGACGGAGGCAGGGCTAACTGATAAGCTACTGGGCCGACTTTTTTGAGGATTTGATAGGGACCAATAAACTTAGGTGATAGTTTCTAGGTTTTTAAGGCTCTACTAACACCTTTGGTTGGTACTATTCTAATAAATACATGGTCTCCTTCGGCGAATTCTAAAGGTTTCCTTCTTCTATCAGCATAGCTTTTCTGCCTACTTTGAGCTGCCTTCATCTTTTCTTGTATCATCTTGATCTGTTCCGTGGTCTTTTGCACAAAATCTGGTCCAACCAGAGAATTCTCCCCCACTTGAAACCAGCATAACGGCGTCTGACACTTTCTCCCATACAGGGCTTCAAATGGTGCCATTCCAATACTCGTGTGGTAACTGTTGTTATAAGTAAACTCCACGAGCGATCTTCCCAAAACTTCGATGTAAACCTCGGATCACGATCTGACACAATGCTTGATGGTACACGGTGTAGACGAACAACTTCCTTGATGTACAACTGAGTGAGCTTTTCCAACGAGTAGCACATATTCACGGGAATGAAATACGTTGACTTAGTTAAACGATCCACGATCACCCAGATGGCATCATGATCAGTAGATGTCTTTGGCAATCCTGACACAAAGTCCATCGAGATACTATCCCATTTCCACACAGGAGATGCTAATAATGTAAGATAATAATGATGATGATGTCAATAATCTGTTTGGTTGTTGTGTGCTTGTGTATTGTATTGTGTGTTTGTTTGGTCTTATTATTTTACCTAGCGTAATCCCACACCGTCGACGATCCGTCGTTCGGAACGCTTACTCTCTCCTGTTCGTTGGCATATCGGTGTCGCTGGTATATCAACGGGCAGATGGAGTTCTGCATGGACATCACTACTTGGAGTAAGTATGGAAAAGGTTGGAAGCGTACCCCAAGCGGCTGGGTATGGACTGGCCATACTCAGATTGTGATACCCGACCCGGAACATCAACTGAGTGGAGCTGATCTGGGGCCTCGCTTGAGGCAAGTTACTGTGCGAGGGTATAAGAACTACAAAGAGAAGGCACGATACGAGAAAAAGTGGAATTATACCACCAGAGACGGAGAGAAGCTGGAGTCCCCCAATGCTACGAGGACAGCAATAGGAACGACATCTTCTTTGAAGGCAAAAAGGGGATCCAAGAAGAAGGAGGAACTCCACCCGATTGCCTTCAATAGGGTGGCTCAGGATTAGCCTGGTTATTTTGGATTGTAGTAGGTGTGTGTTAAGGATTACCTGAGTAATGATCCCTTGATGTAACTTAACTTATTCTAGCGCATGCCCGACTTTTTACACCTCCATGAGAAATGTTTAATAATCTCTCTGGGTGGATTGCAAAGAACTACTTCCATATGGAACCTAAACGTTTTTCCTAACAAATGTTTTGGAAACCTAAGTAAGTAAAGATCAGTTTTAGTAACAACTCGGCTTTCAAAAAGGGCGTTGAGAACACCAAGGACCTTTCAACAATGTTTTCAAAACACATTCACAATGCTATCAAAAAAAATCTGGCCTCAATTTTTGTAACTTTGATAAGTATTTTTGGTTTACGAAAATCGGGCTGTTACATCAGTCGTGGTTGTCGTTGCAGCCATGGAAGTCACCGCCACCATCTCTTTTCCCACCCTGGTTTGCATCTGCTGCTCTCTGGACCAAGAGGTCCATGTTCGTGACTCCCTTTCTCCCTCCTCAGCTGGTTGTTGCTGCCCCTACCATGGAGGTGTGGTGCTGTTGCTGCCATGGATGCAGCTGTTGCTGCTGAGTGGGCGTGTTCTGAACTGGTTCATCCACGAACCGGGTTGGACCGGAGCGGGTAGTTGGTTTCTGGGTTGAGTCGGGTCAGATCGGTGTAGTTGCTTGGTTCGGGGTAAACCGGATCGTCGTGAACCGAAGCGGTTTTGTCTTCTTTGCTGCTTCAAAACCATATTCGAAGGTATATCCCTAATACGTTTTTAATTACTCTATGCTATGTTCTAATAATAATACTAATAATACTAATTGTTAATAATTATTTTGTATTAAACTAATTTGGAAATTAAACTTTTATTACAGTTTATATTGATTTTAAATATGTTGTTATTGATGGCGACTCTAATTGCTTACTTGATTTATAATAACGTCAAACTAAACGTATGCCGAATAATGAGTTTTTAAAAGTATATTTTGTTAAATGTGTGGGTTCCTAAGTAAGCGAGCTATCATTTAGCTTGGTGTAATTGTCCCTAGGCTAAACAATACCTCAGTTAATTAGAAAACCTGATATATTCGTCATAACGTTAATTCGAGTTAAAGCGTTGAACATTAATTTCAAACTGAAGGGAAGTATAAATTGTTTTAATGTTGTAATGGTGATTCGGACTTATTTTTGAATCGAGAACACTTCCTTTTAGTTCAGAATTAATAGTGTCAAGTAACAACATTTGAATTTTGTGGTTTGAAACTAAAACTAATTAACTTTATTGAATTTCTGGTGATTATGTTAGTTTCAAAATGTTAGTGTATTTTCCATAAAAAGCTATACTATTTGATTAAAAAGACCATGATCTTAATTTGAAATCCTATGTTATTTTGGTTTGTAAACTATAGTTAAATGATTTCTTGATTTGGAAAACTTACAAAAATCCTCTACTTTGAAATATGATAAGTATAAATTGAGATTTCAAATTGAGTCTCTTTTGACACATTAAATTGATTTCTATATGATTTAATAATATAGTGAGACTATGAAGGAGTTTTAGGGCAAACACAAGTGATAGCAATGGGTCACGACATGTGCGAGTATCAGCATGTGGAAATGAGTGCGTTTGTGAAAAACTAAGAGTTCAAGCAATTACAGGTAAGGGGTGTTTTACCTTGCTTTAGATAGTATTTTCTGATTAGTATATAATACTTGCTAAGAATATGTGAGTATGCTTGTGACTGATTATTTGGGTAATTAATTTAGATTAAACATAATGTAAGAAAATAAATTAAATGAACCATAAATTAATACTTGTGAGTGAATATGCATGCTAAGGTGTATTTTGACTATGTGAATGTATATGTAATAATATCTGTTATGCTTTTATGTATGAATAATTGGAGTATAATTGTGGTGGAATGTTTATGTGAAATATTATATGTTGTCATGTATGCGCCGGTGGGAAATGTGGGGTTAATTGGTATATGTCATTATGTATGTATGTATGTTTGGGGAATGTGAGGCTATTAGTTGTGAAAGGAGAAATGTGTTAAATAATATATGCTAATAGGTATGAATAGTTGGATGAAAATGTGAAATATGTTATATGGTGTCAAATGATGATAGATGCATAAGTTAAGTGATAAATGAAATAATTGTGGATTGACTAGTGATGATGATATGTGATGAATATATGTTAAGTATGATGAAATGATAAATTGAGTGATTGAGAATTTAATGGTGATGATGATAAGTGGAATTATGTGTGTGAAAAATGAGAGAGAATGAATAATGATGTTGTATGTGTATATATATATATAAATGTGATGGGTATGTTGATTGAAACATGTTACGGTGTGCTTGAACGAATAAATGAGTTATGTGTTGAAGCACATAATAGATAAATGAATGAATAAAATGAATCAGAATAAGAGCATAAATGAAGAGCATTGAATTGAATTATTTTGTGAATTATTTTGTGATGATTGGAAGCTGTCCGTATTTAGTTATTGGTTTTTAATTTGATGGTTTGATTTAAGTCGTGTAAGACGTTTTGTCCGGGTTGTGGGACTGCACGCATCGACTGGTTTGATTTGAAGTCGTGTAAGACGTTTTGTCCAGGTTGTGGGACTGCACGCATCGACTGGATTGATTTGAAGTCGTGTAAGACGTTTTGTCCGGGTTGTGGGACTGCACGCATCGACTGGTTTGATTTGACCCACATCGACTGGTTTGATTTAAAGATTTGTAAGAAGTTTTGTCCGGGTTGTGGGATTGCAGGCATAGACTAGTGCTATCCAGATCTTGTAAGACGTTGTCCGGGTTGTGGGACTGCACGCATAGATCGCGTAAGACGCATATGGTGCGCAGCTGTAAGACGTTTGTCCGGGTTGTGGGACTGCACGCAATAATGTATCCACTAATAATTTCTAAAGTTTATGAAAAACTCAAAGGATATGAAAAGAGAATGATAAATATGTAAAGTAACGAAAAGGGATGAAAAAGATATAAGTTGGAATGAAATAAATATACATAAAGTGTAAGGGTTTAATGAATCATAAAAGAAATTGATTGACATTGTGTGCATATATGTGAATTGGTTGGGAATGAATTGTTGATAATTATGAGATATATGACTAAGTGTGTTTGACTTAGTAGGTCATTTTGTCTAGCTAGAAACTACTTTCTACTTCATGTGTAAAGCTCACCCTTACAACCATTTTTCAGGTATTGAGCTTGGAGCTTGCACAGTTTCTGGCCTAGCAGGTTGTACCTCCACTACGTGGAGTGTCCGTTTATTATTTTATGAGTGGACTGTAGTTTTAGCTATGTTAAAATCTATTATTTTGTAATTTAAAGATATGTATTAGTTGTACGCCCCTATTTGAGATATTTGGGGCATTAGGATCTGTTTCTGGATAATAATTAAACGTTTATGTTTTAAAAGTACGTTGGTCTGGACAGGTTTAGCAGGTACAAAGTTGGAAATTTTGGGAAGGTCCGAAAAACAGAGGAAACTCTGCCGGATTTTTATCGAAATTTTCAAGTACCAATTTTCATAAAATCCTAAATTAACTAAATATTTGTGAGAGTGTTACATTATGGTATCAGAGCAGTTTTCCTCGGCCTATTGGAGTAACACATTACTCCTGTAGTTACTCATCAAGCGAGTAACTTGTAACTAGAAATAGAATTGCTTTCTGATTTAGTGAGTATCATTGCTAGCATAATAATAGGAATAGTTACGGTGTATAGTGCGGTTAGTATTTACAACATTTCTTTTGAGTTTGCTTAAATTATTTGAAACTATTTTTTTCAAACCTGAAATCTTGTGGAAAACAATGTCTCATATTTAGAAGTGGATGAATAACGAGACTAAGGAAAGTGATACCCCAACGGGCAAGAGCACTAAGTTGCTACCCCGTCGGGAGGAAATGATCTTTAGTTTGGTGCCAAGTAAACCAATTCTAAATGTGACACACAAAACAAAATTTCAACGTTTTAAAATTAATAGGCTATGTGTTTCAAACTTAAGTGAGACGAGAATGGTCTTATCACCAATATGATGTATGGTTGAGCCTGATCACCTCAAGTATACATATGTTGGGAGATATCATCCTCCTGTCCCTAAGTTTCGGCGAGTATTTTGGGAATTTAGTAAGGTCCCAAATTTAGGAGAATTAGAGGTTAGTTTCATAGGACTCCGTATGCGTGGACATACTAGAATCAGAGTTGCGCAGCGGAAGTGTAGTAAGTGTTGTCCTGTTTTAAGAGAATAGTTCTAGCTAGTTCAGGAATTCTAGTTAGCTGTAATAGTCTATTAGGATTTATATGCCTAGAATAGGAAGTAAGGAACCCTAAGATAGTGTATAGTGATAGTCTTCGGTCTAGGTAATTAGGTGCTTAAAACCCTGGTTGATTGCATAGAGTTAGGATGTATGTTTTATGATAAATGTATGAAATGCTATGTGCTGAGATGTGTTTACCTAGATGATTAATCGTAAACTTTGATGATACCTACTATTGTTTGACATGTGAATGTTGAAACTGTTTGGAGCATAAAACCATTTTTGAAAACTTCTTTATAAAATAGTGTTGCTATCAAAAGATCGAGTGGTTCCCAAGTATATTAATTTTAAAATCAGGAACCATTTGATATTTAAGTGTAATAGTAACCAAGGGGAATTCCCATGTTTTGAAACTGAATTTAAAACAAATTTCCCTGTTTTAAAATAGAATCAGAAATCCTTCCAAATTGAATTCTAAGTCGCAGGATAAATTTTAAGAAGTTAGTAAGGAAACCAAAGATTCTTAATTAATCAGGCGGTGAAGTACTTCATTGTTTTAATCAAACCACACGCCAATTAAATAGGAACCTTTATGTACGACAAAAATCGATTTGGAACGAAATTTAATTCTCAAACTCAAAGTTAAAGGGAATGTAACTATTTCAATTTATGAAGAAGTATCAAAATTAATTTTCTAGTCAACAGCATATTCCCTTTCTCATTGGGTTTGCTAATCCTAAGTAATTTTACACTCCTTCATCGAAATTTGGGTTGCAAAGTTGTTTTCCGAATTTTACCCAAATTATTTGGCAAGAAAAATATCAAGGTTTTAAAGTACAAAGTAATTTGCATGATGGAATATTTTACTAAGATTTTACCCAACATTAAATGTTCTTCCATCAAGAAAAGAATTCGATTTTCAAAAACATTGATTCTATCTTCATACCACCACATCAATACTTTTCTAATATGCTACTTTGACCATATGTATATATAAATGTCTTTCTTTTATGCAACTTTAAATTTTGAACCTAAACAAACGCATACATGTTTCCTGGCATGTTATTTTGGTTATATATATAAATTCATAAATGATCTTCTTGAACTCCACATCGATTTTCAAAATGTGTAAGTATTCTTGTAGTATGGGGGTTGTATTTATTGAACTTTAATCCCCATACATGGTGATTACTTTTATCAAAGTTTTGGCATAGCATTTGAATGGTTTGATTATTTGAAACTTTGCTTAAGTGTGTGTAGATGTAAGCCTAAACCTTGGGTTAGTCCAGGTAGATCATGGCTAGATTAGGAAGAGCTAGAGTTTAAGTCATGATTGGTGGTAGTAAACATGTGTTGATATGAAATGTTGTTGTGCATGTTAGAATTCTGAATGAGGTGTATGTAAAAAAAATGCTTACTTGAACAATGAATGTGTTTGATTAGGACTTAAGAGTAGTTCATAAGTTGTTTGTACCCGGGTAGAGTAGGATCAAATCCCTGTGGATGCTGCCGGTTAGATAGGGTGTAGAAGTAGATTTGGGTTGTTCTGAGTACGACAGTTGCTAAGACTCAGTGTTGTTAGTGAACCTGACCATGATGTTACCATTGATGGATAAGAGATTGGGATGAGCACCTCAATCTTTTTATTTATTAATCGCTGATATCATTGGAAATATTTAATTAGCACAAAACCAAACAGAGAATGAAGGAAGGAATTCGCCTGAATAGTAGTATCCCTAACCCTTATTGTAAAATTTCTTGAGAAAAGCCAGATGACCTTAGAAAAATATTTCTAGTTGTTGAGAGAACCGTACCTGATTCTTGGAACCCAAGAACAATTGGGAGTCTTCCTAGTAGGACTCTTGAATTGAGTGACTGCCAATAGTGTAAAACCTTGAAAACCTTAGAGCATTTCACGTCGAAAACTAACCAAATTGAACCATAACTTGTATTCTTTATTGAGTGCAAGAGTCCAGTGGCGTACTAATGCAAAATGGTATGTCGATTCCAAGTTTGGGAGTAGAACCAAAGAGAAGTGAGTGTCGTAGTTAGAAGACCCTTTGTCTGGGATGGTTCTCCATTTGAAGGAATTGAACGGAATTTCGTCGACGAAATTCCAGTGGGGGAGAATTGTAACATCCCTAATTTTAATCCCTAGTATAATTATAAATTTTATCGAATTAAATTTATGTTCCTTAAAAATCAACTATTTAGTTGTTGAGTATTTTCAGAAAATACATTATGTTAATTACGAAAGTATATTTAATTATATTTTAAAGTAAATTTATTTGAAACAATTACCCTATTCGAAAAAAAAAGATTTTCTATTCTTTATTTTGGTATTTATAAAGATACAATATTAAATTTTATTACTTTCTAATATGTAGCTAATTTCCAACTTTATGGCTTTTCTATATGAATTTGTATGAAGTCTAAGTTTTAATATTAGTGTTTCCTTATGTTTAAAAAAAAAAGAAGAATAGGTGTGATGTGTGTGTGTGTTTGTGTTCCATGTGCCAAAAAACTTTATCTTCTTCTCCATCCTTCTCTTCCACCGCCGGCCCTAAACCCCAGCTGCCCTCCTTCCTCTTCGTCCCTCTCTCTTCCCTTCGTCTCTCTCTCTTGGCCGCTCCAACCAGCCACCAAACCGCCGCCCTGATCTCTCTCTTCCTCCGGCGCTATATATCTCTCTCCTCCATTGTCGATTTCTCTCTCACCGCGTCTCTCCCTCTCATTTCCCAGTCGCAAATCGCGACTCCCTCCTGGCCAAGGAAGGACCGCCGTCACTCGTGGTCGTCGTTGCAGCCATGGAGGTCACCGCCACCATCTCTTTTCCCTCCCTGGTTTGCATTTGCTGCTCTCTGGACCAAGAGGTCCGTGTTCGTGACTCCCTTTCTCCCTCCTCAGCTGGTTGTTGTTGCCCCTACCATGGAGGTGTGGTGTTGTTGCTGCCATGGATGCAGCTGTTGCTGCTGTGTGGGCGTGTTCTGAACTGGTTCATTCACGAACCGGGTTGGACCGGAGCGGGTAGTTGGTTTCTGGGTTGAGTCGGGTCAGATCGGTGTAGCTGCTTGGTTCGGGGTAAACCGGATCGTCGTGAACCGAAGCGGTTTTGTCTTCTTTGCTGCTTCAAAACCATATTCGAGGGTATATCCCTAATACCTTTTTAATTACTCTATGCTATGTTCTAATAATAATAGTAATAATACTAATTGTTAATAATTATTTAGTATTAAACTAATTTGGAAATTAAACTTTTATTACAATTTATATTGATTTTAAATATGTTGTTATTGATGGCGACTCTAATTGCTTACTTGATTTATAATAACGTCAAACTAAACGTATGCCGAATAATGAGTTTTCAAAAGTATATTTTGTTAAATGTGTGGGTTCCTAAGTAAGTGAGCTATCATTTAGCTTGGTGGAATTGTCCCTAGGCTAAACAATACCTCTGTTAATTGAGTAATATGTCAGATTAGTCCCTGACTTTGTAAGCGTAGGTCAAGTTATTCCCTGACTTTATCGAAATAGCAATTTAGTCCCTGAGATAAGAGAACGTCGACCCAGTTAGTCCATGCCGTCACTATCGCAGGGATGTCTTTGCTTTAAAATGGGATAAAGATAGGGATGTATGTGAATTAAAATGAAATCTCAGGGACTAAATTGCTATTTCGATAAAGTCAGGGACTAACTTGACCGATGCTTACAAAGTTAGGGACTAATCTGACATATTACTCTCAGTTAATTAGAAAACCTGATATATTCGGCATAACGTTAATTCGAGTTAAAGCGTTGAACATTAATTTCAAACTGAAGGGAAGTATAAATTGTTTTAATGTTGTAATGGTGATTTGGACTTATTTTTAATCGAGAACACTTCCTTTTAGTTTGGAATTAATAGTGTCAAGTAAAACTAAAACTAATTGACTTTATTGAATTTCTGGTGATTATGTTAGTTTCAAAATGTTTGTGTATTTTCCATAAAAAGCTATACTATTTGATTAAAAAGACCATGATCTTAATTTGAAATCCTATGTTATTTTGGTTTGTAAACTATAGTTAAATGATTTCTTGATTTGGAAAACTTACGAAAATACTCTACTTTGAAATATGATTAGTATATATTGAGATTTCAAACTGAGTCGCTTTTGACACATTAAATTGATTTCTATACGATTTGATAATAGAGTGAGACTACGAAGGAGTTTTAGGGCAAACACAAGCGATAGCAATGGGCCACGACATGTGTGAGTATTAGCATGTGGAAAGGAATGCGTTTGTGAAACACTAAGAGTTAAAGCAATTACAGGTAAGGGGTGTTTTACCTTGCTTAGATAGTATTTTCTGATTAGTATATAATACTTGCTAAGAATATGTGAGTATGCTTGTGACTAATTATTTGGGTAATTAATTTAGATTAAATATAATGTAAGAAAATAAATGAAATGAACCATAAATTGATACTTGTGAGTGAATATGCATGCTAAGGTGTATTTTGACTATGTGAATGTATATGTAATAATATCTGTTATGCTTTTATGTATGAATAATTGGAGTATAATTGTGGTGGAACGAAATATTATATGTTGTCATGTATGCTCCAGTGGGAAATGTGGGGTTAATTGATATATGTCATTATGTATGTATGTTTGGGGAATGTGAGGCTATTAGTCGTGAAAGGATAAATGTGTTAAATGATATGTGCTAATAGGTATGAATACTTGGATGAAAATGTGATATATATTATATGGTGTAAAATGATGATAGATGCATAAGTTAAGTGATAAATGTAACACTCTCACTTTATTAGCTAATTTTAGGTTTTATTAAAATTGGAGTTAGAAAATTCCTTTTTAAAACTTAATTTCTTTAAAAGGTTTTACGAAAATCCGGCAGAGTTTCCTCTGTTTTCCGGATTTCCTAAAAATTTTCTTCTTAAAACCTGTCAGTCCAGAATATTTAAAAACATAAAACACAATAGTTTAATAGTCATAATAAATCCTAACGCCCGATTAGCACAAGTTTCAGGGCAACTACGAATTCCATATTATAATTTACAAAGAGTAATGGTCCACTCGAAATAATATATATATATATATATATTCACTCCACGTAATGGAATGAACATCCTTCTCGGCCATGTCCCATGTATGCTCCACTTCAGTACCTGTAAAAATATAGCAAGAAGGGTAACATTACACAGAACTTAAAAAGATAAATCCTAAAAGAGACATAGTAATAAACTAAGCCTACCCAAATCTTAGTATACATTATTCATATAATTAATTTCTTTGAGTCCTTTACGTATTCTCATATTCGTTTAATACCTGTTCTCTTATCATTCTCTCATTTCCATTCTTTATCCATTTCCCATTAGCCACTTGTACTTAACATCTCCATAATTACTTTCCTTAGTTATTCCCTCTAATTCCAATATCGTTTCCATTGTCCATTTTATTATTTCATTTCCGAATTTCCATTCCATTATCCATTTTTACTTCCTTTATTCATTTTCCGTTTGGTGTAGCCTCAATCAGAGTTCTACATAAATTTCCCTTAACATTATGACAGGGTCTACCGACCTCCCGCCATTATACCCTTTATTATGGTGACAGGGTCTATCGACCTCCCGTCGTTTATCTCATGGTGACAGGGTCTAACGACCTCCTGCCGTTTATCTCATGGTGACAGGGTCTAACGACCTCCCGCCGTTTATCTCCTGGTGACAGGGTCTAACGACCTCCCGCAGTTTATCTCATGGTGACAGGGTCTAACGACCTCCTGCCGTTTATCTCATGGTGACAGGGTCTAACGACCTCCTGCCGTTTATCTCATGGTGACAGGGTCTAACGACCTCCCGCCGTTTTACATTATGGTGACAGGGTCTCACGACCTCCTGTCGTTTTATATCATTTCCCCTTTATTTTTATTCTCGTCTATTTAGATATTTTCTGTTCACTGATGATTCTCATTCTCCTCTAGCTTTGCTTAATTAGGCCATATACATTATATTTCAATTCTCATTACTAGCTCTTCATTATTTCTATTTTCCCTTTCTTTTCTTTTCTTTTTCTTCTTCTCTTCCTTTTTCTTTTTCATTATACTTCTTCTTAATTACTATAGTTTACCTCTACTCCATTCTACTACACTACCATACTCACATTCTCTCTATTTGTCTTATCATCTTTTCACTCAATTCTTTTACCAATTACCCTCTTGGATTTGGAATTCTAGTTTATCATTTTTGTTTCAAATTCATTACTACCCGACCACTCTTAACTAAGTTTACTCCGTGATTTCTTATTGCTTTCATACGTTAACTCCTCTTTTACCCCACCTTTAGTTTTAATCATTCTACTCTCCTTGCCTATTACAAATACTCTATATTCTTTTACTCTCACGTTTCGCGGGTTTTCCTTAACTAATTTCCCTTGGCTTTACTTTGTGTTTTCCTAGACTTTCAATTCCATTCTAGCTCTTTTAATATCCTATCATATTCATTCACTCCGGAACTCATTCTATGCACATTCAATTTATTCCATTGTCAATTTAAATAAATCTTTTATATTTGCGGGGATTACCCTAAGGTTCATTAGCTTATTCTTTAATTACCCTATTCTTAGTCACCACTATAAACTCCTAGAATTTACTTTTTAAATAGAGGTAATACGAACCCTTCTTACCTGGAAATCCTGATAATGGAAACAATATCACGTTCACATCCGTGCCTTACTCGAGGGTTAGGGACAACAATACGTGTTGAATCTAAATAGGGACATATGATAAAACTAATTATAACATTAAAATATATATATCAAATAAATTCATTTCTGTCAAAATAATAAATATATATCATTATACAATAAAAATATCACTTTTCCCTAAAATATCTCTTTGAAAATATAGTGATAATAAAAATATTGATGGATCGTCAAATAAATTAGGTAAATAGATAGAGGGAGTTGAGGAGATTATATATCTAAGAAAGATTTGAGATTGGACGGTTGAATCTTGAATTATTGGACCGGAAAGATCGAAGAAACTAAAAATGTTTCTTCCCCAATCGTGCGATGATGCTTCCTCTCTGTCTCGCGTTTTCCTTCCTCTAGTCACGTACTTTTTTTTTTTACTTCTTATACTATATCTTGGCAGTGGTTCTTTCTTTTATTAAGGCTGTGGGATGTTCTTTTTGTTTGTTCTTGTTTTGTGCTTTAACGTGGTGGCCTTAGGGCCACACGTTCTTTTATTTTTTTTTTTTCTTGCTTTTGGGTTACGGTGGGGCTGGTAGATTTAGGAATTATAATATATTATATATATTTGTGGGTCAATGTGTGTAGGTATTTTGGATTATAGCTAAAAGTTGGATGATACTAAAAATAAAAAAATGTTTAGGTAAAACAATATTGTAATTTGAATTAGTCAAAACTGATTGAAAAATAATAAAGTTACCGGTCCTTCCGGATAGCTATTACGTAAGAAAAATTATCAAAATTCAAAAGTAAATATATTTTCTCAATCTTGATATTAAACTTGATAATATATAATATTTAAAATTTTGAAGTAAAAGATTATTATATATAACTTAAACCGGTAATATATTAAATCAGTCCAGAAGCTAAAAATAAAACAGTCTCCAAACACTATGAAAATTGACAGGGACGTTCAAAATATTAAATTAAACATATTTTTCTGAAGAAACTATTTATAAAAATTCCTCTAAGGCTTGCCACTTGAGCTCCCTGTCAAAATGTTAATTAAACTAAATAAAAGTACTACTTTATTTTTGGAAAACGCATGATAACAAATTTATACTTATTTTGACTAGAAAACATATATTAATTAAAATGATAAAATCAAAATTTTATTACGACACTCAAATATTGAAAACATCATATTAAATCACTTAATTACTTTATTCTTAATTTTCTATTATTATACGTTTCTAACACTAAAGATCTTTTTTTTTACACTCATTTAACCTTGTTATTATTATTACTATTATTTCGATCTCCCTATTATTATAATTATACTTAGGATCAAAATTCGGGATGTTACAATAAATGAAATAATTGTGGATTGACTAGTGATGATGATATGTGATGAATATATGTTAAGTATGATGAAATGATAAATTGAGTGATTGAGAATTTAATGGTGATGATGATAAGTGGAATTATGTGTGCGAAAAATGAGAGAGAATGAATAATGATGTTGTATGTGTAAATATACATATATATAAATGTGATGGGTATGTTGATTGAGACATGTTACGGTGTGCTTGAACGAATAAATGAGTTATGTTTTGAAGCACATAATAGATAAATGAATGAATAAAATGAATCAGAATAAGAGCATAAATGAAGAGCATTGAATTGAATTATTTTGTGAATTTTTGTGATGATTGGAAGCTGTCCGTATTTAGTTATTGGTTTTTAATTTGATGGTTTGATTTAAGTCGTGTAAGACGTTTTGTCCGGGTTGTGGGACTGCACGCATCGACTGGTTTGATTTGAAGTCGTGTAAGACGTTTTGTCCGGGTTGTGGGACTGCAGACGTTTTGTCCGGGTTGTGGGACTGCACGCATCGACTGGTTTGATTTGACCCACATCGACTGGTTTGATTTAAAGTTTTGTAAGACGTTTTGTCCGGGTTGTGGGACTGCAGGCATAGACTAGTGCAATCAAAATCTTGTAAGACGTTGTCCGGGTTGTGGGACTGCACGCATAGATCGCGTAAGACGCATATGGTGCGCAACTGTAAGACGTTTGTCCGGGTTGTGGGACTGCACGCAATGATGTATCCACTAATAATTTCTAAAGTTTATGAAAAACTCAAAGGATATGAAAAGAGAATGATAAATATGTAAAGTAACGAAAAGGGATGAAAAAGAGATAAGCTGGAATGAAATAAATATAGTGAAGTGTAAGGGTTTAATGAATCATAAAAGAAATTGATTGACATTGTGTGCATATATGTGAATTGGTTGGGAATGAATTGTTGATATATTATTAGATATATGACTAAGTGTGTTTGACTTAGTTGGTCATTATGTCTAGCTAGAAACTACTTTCTATTTCATGTGTAAAGCTCACCCTTACAACCATTTTTCAGGTATTGAGCTTGGAGCTTGCACAGTTTCTGGCCGAGCAAGTTGTACCTCCACTACGTGGAGTGTCCGTTTATTATTTTATGAGTGGTCTGTAGTTTTAGCTATGTTAAAAACTATTATTTTGTAATTTAAAGATATGTATTAGTTGTACGCCCCTATTTGAGATATTTGGGGCATTAGGATCTGTTTCTGGATAATAATTAAACGTTTATGTTTTAAAAGTACGTTGGTCTGGACAGGTTAAGCAGGTACAAAGTTGGAAATTTTGGGAAGGTCCGAAAAACAGAGGAAACTCTCCCGGATTTTTATCGAAATTTTCAAGTACCAATTTTCATAAAATCCTAAATTAAGTAAATATTTGTGAGAGTGTTACATTATGGTATCAGAGCAATTTTCCTCGGCCTATTGGAGTAACACATTACTCCTGTAGTCACTCATATTTAGAAGTGGATGAATGACAAGACTAAGGAAAGCGATACCCCAACGGGCAAGAGCACTAAGTTGCTACCCCATCGGGAGGAAATGATCTTTAGTTTGGTGCCAAGTAAACCAATTCTAAATGTGACACACAAAACAAAATTTCAACGTTTTAAAATTAATAGGCTATGTGTTTCAAACTTAAGTGAGACGAGAATGGTCTTATCACCAATATGATGTATGGTTGAGCCCGATCACCTCAAGTATACATATATTGAGAGATATCATCATCCTGTCCCTAAGTTTCGGCAAGTATTTTGGGAATTTAGTAAGGTCCCAAATTTAGGAGAATTAGAGGTTAGTGTCATAGGACTCCGTATGCGTGGACATACTAGAATCAGAGTTGCGCAACGGAAATGTAGTAAGTGTTGTCCTGTTTTAAGAGAATAGTTCTAGCTAGTTCAGGAATTCTAGTTAGTTGTAATAGTCTATTAGGATTTATATGCCTAGAATAGGAAGTAAGGAACCCTAATATAGTGTATAGTGATAGTCTTCGGTCTAGGTAATTAGGTGCTTAAAACCCTGGTTGATTGCATAGAGTTAGGATGTATGTTTTATGATAAATGTATGAAATGCTATGTGCTGACATGTGTTTACCTAGATGATTAATCGTAAACTTTGATGATACCTGCTATTGTTTGACATGTGAATGTTGAACTGTTTGGAGCATAAAACCATTTTTGAAAACTTCTTTATAAAATAGTGTTGCTATCAAAAGATCGAGTGGTTCCCAAGTATAATAATTTTAAAATCAGGAACCATTTGATATTTAAGTGTAATAGTAACTAAGGGGAATTCCCATGTTTTGAAACTGAATTTAAAACAAATTTCCCTGTTTTAAAATAGAATAAGAAATCCTTCCAAATTGAATTCTAAATCGCAGGATAAATTTTAAGAAGTTAGTAAGGAAACCAAAGATTCTTAATAAATCAGGCGGTGAAGTAGTTCATTGTTTTAATCAAACCACAAGCCGATTAAATAGGAACCTTTATGTGCGAAAAACATCGATTTGGAACGAAATTTAATTCTCAAACTCAAAGTTAAAGGGAATGTAACTATTTTAATTTATGAAGAAGTATCAAAATAAATTTTCTAGTCAACAGCATATTCCCTTTCTCATTGGGTTTGCAAATCCTATGTAATTTTACACTCCTTCATCGATATTTGGGTTGCAAAGTTGTTTTCAGAATTTTACCCAAATTATTTGGCAAGAAAAATATCAAGGTTTTAAAGTAAAAAGTAATTTGCATGATGGAATATTTTACTAAGATTTTACCCAACAGTAAATGTTCTTCCATCAAGAAAAGAATTCGATTTTCAAAAACAATTATTCTATCTTCATACCACCACATCAACACTTTTCTAATATGCTACTTTGACCATATGTATATATAAATGTCTTTCTTTTATGCAACTTTAAATTTTAAACCTAAACAAACGCATACATGTTTCCTGGCATGTTATTTTGGTTATATAAATATATAAATGCATAAATGATCTTCTTGAACTCCACATCGATTTTCAAAATGTGTAAGTATTCTTGTAGTATGGGGGTTGTATTTATTGAACTTTAATCCCCATACATGGTGATTACTTTTATCAAAGTTTTGGCATAGCATTTGAATGGTTTGATTATTTGAAACTTTGCTTAAGTGTGTGTAGATGTAAGCCTAAACCATGGGTTAGTCCAGGTAGATCATGGCTAGATTAGGAAGAGCTAGAGTTTAAGTCATGATTGATGGTAGTAAAAATGTGTTGATATGAAATGTTGTTGTGCATGTTAGAATTATGAATGAGGTGTATGTAAAAAAAATATGCTTACTTGAACAATGAATGTGTTTGATTAGGACTTAAGAGTAGTTCATAAGTTGTTTGTACCCGGGTAGAGTAGGATCAAATCCCTATGGATGCTGCCGGTTAGATAGGGTGTAGAAGTAGATTTGGGTTGTTCTGAGTACGATAGTTGCTAAGTGTCAGAGTTGTTAGTGAACCTGACCATGATGTTACCATTGATGGATAAGAGATTGGGATGAGCACCTCAATCTTTTTATTTATTAATCGCTGATATCATTGGAAATATTTAATTAGCACAAAACCAAACAGAGAATGAAGGAAGGAATTCGCCTGAATAGTAGTTTCCCCAACCCTTATTGTAAAATTTCTTGAGAAAAACCAGATGACCTTAGAAAACTATTTCTAGTTGTTGGGAGAACCGTACCTGATTCTTGAAACCCAAGACCAATTGGGAGTCTTCCTAGTAGGACTCTTGAATTGAGTGATTGCTAATAGTGTAAAACCTTGAAAACCTTAGAGCATTTCGCGTCGAAAACTAACCAAAATTAACCATAACTTGTATTCTTTATTGAGTGCAAGAGTCCAGTGCCGTACTAATGCAAAATGGTATGTCGATTCCAAGTGGGGGAGTAGAACCAAAGAGAAGTGAGTGTCGTAGTTAGAAGACCCTTTGTCTGGGATGGTTCTCCATTTGAAGGAATTGAACGTAATTTCGTCGATGAAATTCCTGTGGGGGAGAATTGTATCATCCCTGATTTTAATCCCTAGTATAATTATAAATTTTATCGAATTAAATTTATGTTTCTTAAAAATCAACTATTTAGTTGTTGAGTATTTTCAGAAAATACATTATGTTAATTACGAAAGTATATTTAATTATATTTTAAAGTAAATTTATTTGAAACAATTACCCTATTCGAAAAAAAATAGACTTTCTATTCTTTATTTTGGTATTTATAAAGATACAATATTAAATTTTATTACTTTCTAATATCTAGCTAATTTCCAACTTTATGGCTTTTCTATATGAATTTGTATGAAGTCTAAGTTTTAATTTTTGTGTTTCCTTATGTTTAAAAAAAAAAGAAGAAGAAAACGTGTGATGTGTGTGTGTTTGTGTTCCATGAGCCAAAAACCTTATCTTCTTCTCCATCTTTCTCTTCCACCGCCGGCCCTAAACCCCAGCTGCCCTCCTTCCCCTTCATCCCTCTCTCTTCCCTTCGTCTCTCTCTCTTGGCCGCTCCAACCAGCCACCAAACCGCCGCCCTGATCTCTCTCTTCCTCCGGCGCTATATATCTCTCTCCTCCATTGTCGATTTCTCTCTCACAGCGTCTCTCCCTCTCATTTCCCAGTCGCGAATCGCGACTCCCTCCTGGCCAAGGAAGGACCGCCGTCACTCGTGGTCGTCGTTGCAGCCATGGAGGTCACCGCCACCATCTCTTTTCCCTCCCTGGTTTGCATCTGCTGCTCTCTGGACCAAGAGGTCCGTGTTCGTGACTCCCTTTCTCCCTCCTCAGCTGGTTGTTGTTGCCCCTACCATGGAGGTGTGGTGCTGTTGCTGCCATGGATGCAGCTGTTGCTACTGTGTGGGCGTGTTCTGAACTGGTTCATCCATGAACCGGGTTGGACCGGAGCGGGTAGTTGGTTTCTGGGTTGAGTCGGGTCAGATCGGTGTAGCTGCTTGATTCGGGGTAAACCGGATCGTCGTGAACCAAAGCGGTTTTGTCTTCTTTGCTGCTTCAAAACCATATTCGAGGGTATATCCCTAATACCTTTTTAATTACTCTATGCTATGTTCTAATAATAATACTAATTGTTAATAATTATTTAGTATTAAACTAATTTGGAAATTAAACTTTTATTACAGTTTATATTGATTTTAAATATGTTGTTATTGATAGCGACTCTAATTGCTTACTTGATTTATAATAACGTCAAACTAAACGTATGCAGAATAATGAGTTTTTAAAAGTATATTTTGTTAAATGTGTGGGTTCCTAAGTAAGTGAGCTATCATTTAGCTTGGTGGAATTGTCCCTAGGCTAAACAATACCTCAGTTAATTAGAAAACCTGATATATTCGGCATAAGGTTAATTCGAAGAGCACAATTAGGACACATTTGGGATGTAATGACTGAAGGGTTAGTTGGGGTAGTTACTATGAGTTTAAGAGGAGCTTCCATAACAGGTAAATTTAATCTACTAACACATTCTAGGGATTTAAATGAATGAGTTGCACCACTATCAAATAAAATTTGGCAAGGCATTCCATTAAGAAGACCAGTACATCTGATCAGCTTCTCTAACTGCTCTGCCTCCACTCCACTCATAGCATACACCCTGCCATAAGTGGTTGGTTGATTTCCCCCTGTCTGTCCCACTGGAACATCCATCTTTTGACCCTGGTTTGGACAATTAGCAACACGATGTCCAAACTGTCTGCACAAGAAGCACAGACCCACTTGACCTGGGTACAACACTCTCCAGCACGTACCCCCATGGCGTTTTCCACAATGTTGGCATTGTGGAAAAGATGGAACAACACCAGGAACAGCAACAGGAACTGACTTGCCTGCAACGGGAACTGCTGCTTTCCCCGCAACTCCCTTAGCCCTGTTATCCACACCCCTGGAATTTGGGTAAGGGTGATTCCGCTGGATGGAAGGTCCCTTACCTTTGTCCCTTATCGGTCCAACAACCCTCTGAGCAGCTCTGATACTCCTATCATTGGCTTCCTTCACCAAGAGATCCCCTTCATACATCCTACACATATTCACCAGTTGGGGGAAATTCCTGATTCCCCGATAGCCCAAAGCCAACTTGATTTCAGGACGAAGACCATTCTCAAACTTAATACATTTTGAACCCTCATCTGGATGGTGCTAGTAATATGGTGAAAACTTAATCAGCTCTTCAAATTTGGAGACATACTGCCCCACCGACATACCCCCTTGCTTCAATTCCAAAAACTCAATCTCCTTCTTCCTTCTGACATCTTCCGGAAAGAACTTGCCCAAGAACCTCTCCTTAAACAATTCCCATGTAATCTGCTTTCCTTCTGCCTCCATGAAATGACTAGTGTCCTCCCACCATGCCTCCGCTTCACCAGAAAGCATGAATGAGGCATACGCCACCTTCTCCTTATCTGTACATGGCAAGGACTTGAAGATCTTCTCTATATCTTTCAGCCATTGCTGTGCTCCTACTGGATCAAACCCAACCACAAACCTTGGGGGGTCCATCTTCTTAAAATTAGCAAGACCATGAGCTTGCACTGGTGGCTGGGGTTGAGGAGGCGGATGATTATTAAAATTTTGGGCCTGCTGAGCACTGGCCTGAACCAAATTCTCCAAAATGTTGGTTTGATTGGCATTGGTCCGAGATAGGTCCTCCAAGACCTTGGATATTCTTTCGAATACTCGATTTTGTCGAGCCGCCATTCTAGATCTGGAATCACAGAGCGATTAGTAAGAATCACATCCACTAAGAAAATTAAAACTTTAGCTAGCTAACTAATTACTTAAGAATGAAAATGAACTATTCACTAACTACTTTGATGTTACTCTCATGTGGAGTAGCACCTCGGGAGTAGGAAAGACCATACTCCACGGCCGAGGAATGCAACTAATGCTCTGATACCATAAAATGTAACACTTAAACTTAATTACGATAGCTCTAATGCAATTAGTGAAATTAGTGAGGAAAAATTTTCGCAAGGTTTCGTTTATAATTCAGACTTTCTCATGTAAAGCAGAAACCTGTCAGAAACCAGAATATTCACATATACAACATTTAGTTTAGGGTCATCATTACACGATCATTTGATATACAAAGTTCATAAAGTTTCTACATAATCCAAAATATAGGTTGTGGTTTGTCAATGACACATCAAAAGAAAGGATGAATGCACATCCTCACAACCTTTTTGCATAACACATATTTACATCAAAATAGAAAAGTATTTATGCGTGCAGCTGACATGAACTAAGGTAATGCAGTTACACTCCATCAGTCGGAGTGTAAGGATCCTCGGCAGGGGGAATAGTAGCTGGGTCCTCGTCAGGGGTACCTAAAATTGTCAACATGTAAGGGTGAGTAAACTTGAATTTAGATTAAGGAAAACATTTGAAATTAACAATAGGTAATAATTGTTGGTTTTGGCCTCAAAATCTTTGAGAGGGGGGTGAATCGAGTTTTATTAATGTATTGTAAAAACCGTGACAAATTAAAAATTGAATTTAGATGGAGAGATTAAACGTTCGAAACAGATTGCGAAAATGATATAAAAATAATAAACGAGTAGCGCGGAAACGTAAAAATTGAAATATGCGGAAATTAAAAGAGATAGGGATAGAAAAGCTTGCACCGGTGAATTTTATACTGGTTCAGGCTTCCCGTCGAAAGGCCTAGTCCAGTCCCCAAGCGACCCGCCTGAGAGTTCTTATACCAAGCAATAGAGCCGCACCCTATTACAACCAAGAGCATCCCGCACACTACTAGGAACCTCCGTTCGCTAGGGGCCTCAATCACACAGCAGGGTTCCTCGCCCTACGACGTATCACATGTCCACTAAGGGATTCTCTCCCTAACCACTAAGGTTTAGAACGAATACAATGATAGTGATTACAATAGCTTTTTGTGTTCTCAAAACACGGATACAACAATATGCTCTATGATAGTGAAGAAGTGTTTCTCTTAGAAGTTTACTCAGCCAATAAAAGTTTTGTTCTTCAAAAGACTATGAACAATGAAGATCAGAAAAACTTGAGAAGATGAAGAAGAGAGAACGTGCAGAAGAATGAATGAATAAAAAAAATCACGTTATGAATGTTGGAGTGAACCTTATTTAAAAAGAAAACAATTTTGAATCGAAAAGGATTTTGAATAAGTAAAACAAAATCAAAACAGAATAAAATAAGATTTGAAATAAGTTTTAAAATCAAAACAAAAATCAAAACGATATACAAAATAAAACAAAGATTTGATTCTTAAAACCAAAAAGGAAATAATTCAAATTTAAAATCATTTTCGAATTTTATAAAATAAATCAGAATCTTTTATATAAAAACAAATCAGGAAATAATCAAAATGATTCTGACACGTTTTTCAATGAAACATGAAGTAATCGATTACTTTTTGAAGGTAATCGATTATTCCTTCAAAAATAGAAATTCTTAAATTCATTTGAAAAACATGTAATCGATTAGGCTAATAAAAGTTAATCGATTACACCACTCCTGTTTATTGTATGATGCAACTCATAATAATCGATTACACTAAGGAGTTAATCGATTACTGAGCCTCTGGTTTGCATATGATGCAACATCATGTAATCGATTACTACAGAGCTTGTAATCGATTACTAAGCCTCTGAAAAATATATGATGCAACAGTTATAATCGATTACTTGACTAATGTAATCGATTACTTTCATAAGAAAGTAACTGATTAACATGATTCAGTTAATCGATTACACCCTCTCTGATTTTTCTATGATGCAACAAAGTTAATCGATTACTTGAGAAGATAATCGATTACTCTCTTTTGCAAACATACAAATATACAGAGTTTTGTAACATCAAGTATTTTACTAAGGTTAAATGCAGAAAAACATTTTTATATGCAAAAACACATTTTTCTTCTCTCCCAAAATGAAAAACTTATTGGCTTTGTAACTCTTTAAGGAAACAAAAACTTCATTACCTTACATTTGAACTAAGGAGAAAGTTTCTATTCTTAAGCTTGCTTGAGTCTTCAATCTTGACACATGCACTTGTGAGCTTGAACTTGAGTTGGCTTGTTATTATCAAAACACATAAACTTGCATTAAATTTGAAGTCCACAGAGAGTTTGAAGCATGCCTTCCAACCAGCTTGACTTCCAACACTCCCCCTTTTTGATGATGACAAACAACCATTCTGATATGCTCTTTATTATCTGCATCACAAGTGTTATACAAGCAACAACATATATATATAATAACAAAACCTTCCTTAGAATATTAAATACAGGAAATAAAATAATCCATATCATCTCCCCCTATATAGATGCACAAAAATAAATCGATTTGACCGAAATTTGCATCTTTCAGAGTATCTCCCCCTGTATGTAATAGTCAAATATATCAGAATATCTCTCCCCCTTTTGTAATCATCAAAAAGATGTGCAATCTCCCCCTGAAACACTAAGAAGATGCATCAATAATAACAAGACAGATAAACAGACTCACATACTCAAAATAGGTGAGAGGCAGAAGTTAAACCAATTTCTCTACGAATGAAAAAGAAACTTTCTTTTGGAAGCGGTTTCGTAAAGATATCAGCTAACTGCCGCGAAGTATCAACATACTCAATAATGCAATCACCCTTTTGAATATGATCACGAATAAAATGGTGTCGAATCTCTATATGCTTCGTGCGAGAATGTTGCACTGGGTTTTTGGTAATACTAATAGCACTGGTATTATCACATTTAATGGGAATGTGATCTAGACTTACACCAAAGTCTAGGAGTTGCTGTTTCAACCACAAGATCTGCGCACAACAACTACCTGCGGTGACATATTCAGCCTCAGCTGTAGATAGGGCCACACTAGCTTAGACTGTTTCTTGCTAGCCCATGATACCAATGAATTTCCAAGAAGATAACAAGTGCCGCTAGTGCTTTTTCTATCTACTTTGCAGCCAGCAAAGTCAGAATCAGAATACCCAACAAGATTACAAGAAGAACCTTTGGGGTACCATAAACCCATATCGGTTGTGCCAGACAAATATTTCATTATACCCTTGGCAGCAACCATGTGCGTTTCTTTTGGATTCGACTGGAACCGAGCACATAAACAGACACTAAACATGATATCCGGCCTACTTGCCGTTAAATAGAGAAGGGATCCGATTATACCTCGATACTTTGTAATCTCTACGGATTTACCTCCTTCATCTTTGTCCAGATAACAGGATGTGCTTATCGGTGTTGCTACTGCCTTGGCCTTATCCATGCCAAATCTTTTCAGTAATTCCTTGCAGTATTTTGTTTGGCTAATGAAAATCCCGTCCTTTGCTTGCTTTATTTGTAATCCTAGGAAAAAGTTCAGCTCGCCCATCATAGACATCTCGCACTCTTCCTGCATCATACTCGAAAATTCCTTGCAAAGGATTTCATTAGTAGCACCGAAAATAATGTCATCAACATAAATTTGAACTAAAAGAATGTCCTTTCCTTTCTTTTTAATAAAAAGTGTGTTATCAACCTTCCCTCTTTCAAAATTATTTTCTAATAAAAATTTGCTAAGACGGTCGTACCACGCTCTAGGAGCTTGTTTCAAACCGTACAAAAGCCTTTTACAATTTAAAAACATAATCTGCGTGTTCATAACTTTCAAAGCCAGGAGGTTGACACACATAAACTTCTTCATTTATAAAACCATTAAGAAAGGCACTCTTTACGTCCATTTGATATAATTTAAAGTCTAAAATGCATGCAAAAGCTAAAAGCAGTCTAATGGCTTCCAACCTAGCAACAGGTGCAAATGTTTCCTCATAATCTATCCCCTCTTCCTGGTTGTAACCTTGTGCAACTAGCCTAGATTTGTTTCGAACAATTAAACCAGCCTCATCAAGTTTATTTTTATAAATCCACTTAGTTCCAATAATTGGATGAGACTCAGGCCTAGGAACAAGTTCCCACACCTGATTTCTTTCGAATTGGTTTAATTCCTCTTGCATTGCCAAAAGCCAATGCTCATCAAGCATAGCCTCAGAATAATTCTTTGGCTCTACTTGAGAAACAAATGCAAAGAAGTTACACAGATTGCTAATAGAATTGAGAGTACTTACACCTTTTAAGATATCACCGATGATCTGATCAATGGGATGGTGCCTAGATGTTCTCCATTCCTTAGGCAAATCAGTGTTGAGTTCCAAGGATTGTTCTTGATTTTTCTCCTCAACAGATTCCACTGATTTTTCCTTGCTTTCGGAATGCTCCTTTCCTTTAGCATTTGGCTCCTCATCCTCATCAATGAACAAATCTCCAAGAATACCTGAAATTTCATTAACAGATACCTTTCCCAACCTTCTGGGATCGGATTCATCAAATGATACATGAATAGATTCTTCAATAGTGTTACGAGATTTATTGTAAATCCTATATGCTTTGCTCGAAACAGAATATCCAAGGAAAATGCCCTCATCAGCTCTAGCCTCAAAACTTCCTTGATTTTCTCTACCATTATTATGCACATAACATTTACATCCAAAAACACGAAAATGGGAAATATTTGGTTTTCTCCCCTTGTACAGCTCATAGGGGGTTTTCTTTAAAATAGGCCTAATTAAAACACGGTTCATAACATAACAAGATGTACTAACTGCATCGGCCCAAAAGTATGCAGGAAAATTCATGTCATTAAGCATTGTTCTTGAAAGCTCTTTTAATGAACGATTTTTCCTCTCCACAACCCCATTTTGCTCAGGAGTTCTTGGAGCGGAAAAATAATGCTTAATTCCATGTTTTTCGCAAAACTTTTCAAAAATATGATTTTCAAATTCTCCACCATGATCAGTTTTAATGGATGCAATGCTCAAATGCAATTGGTTTTGAATAATCTTGGCTAGCTTTTTAAATTCATGGAATACGTCATTTTTATGAGTAATAAAAAGCGTCCATGTATACCTAGAATAGTCATCCACCACAACTAAACAATAATAGTTGCCACCAAAGCTTTTCGTTTGACAAGGTCCAAAAAGATCCATATGTAAAAGTTCCAAGGGCCTTTGAGAAGAAACAAGGTTTTTAGAAGGAAAAGATGCCCTTGTGAGTTTTGATTTAGAACAAGGATCACATTTTTCAGAAAAAGAAAAATTTTGCTTTGGCAGTCCAACTACTAAGTTTTTAGAAGAAATTTTATTTAAATGAGCCATGTGGATGTGACCTATTCTACGATGCCATAGCCACGATTCATCCTCTTTAGATAATAAACATTTCGCATCATTTGAGGGAATTGAATCAAAATCAATAACATAAACATTGTTTACCCTGCGAGCAATTAGCTTAATAAGATTATCAATTTTTCCCTCGATAATACATCTATCAGAATCAAATATAACCCTATTGCCCTTATCACACAATTGACTAATACTTAGCAAATTGTGTTTTAGGCCCTCAACATGTAAAACATTTTCAATGCAAGGGTTAGGAGGTGTACCAATTTTACCGACTCCGAGAATCTTTCCTTGATTGTTATCTCCGAAGGTCACATGTCCTTGGTCCTTAGGCACGAGATGCGTAAATTTAGATTTATCTCCAGTCATATGTTTTGAGCATCCGCTGTCCAAGTACCACCACGACATCATTTCTTCCGGAGTAACCTCATTTTCGTGAGCCATCAGGCATATGTTGGCGGTCTCCTCTTGTTCGTCTGAATCTTCATCCGAACTTCCTTTATTGTCTAGCCATGCCAGATATGCTTGCTTCCCTTTCTTTGAACTTGAGGTGCCTTTTTCTGAATTCTCTTTCTTTTTCAACTAATAGCAATCTGCTCTGATGTGACCAGGCTTGCCACACTCATGACATGTAATGGTTGAGCCTCCACTCTTGTTGTTGTCTCTTCTGTTGAAATTCTTCTTCCTCAGAAATTTCCCAAACTTTTTCACTAATAGACCCATGTGTTCATCATTCAATAATTCTTTGTCCGAATCACTATCAGGTGCAGGTGCTTCAGCCTTGAATGCCAAACTTTTAACCTTTTTGTTTTCTTCTTCATGCTGAGCCAACCTTTTTAATTCACTTTCATGTTCTTGTAACTTCCCAAAGAGAGTTGCCAGCGTCATAGTTGAAAGATTTCTTGATTCAGCAATTGCCGTCACTTTGGGTTGCCATTCTCTTCCCAAACACCTTAGGACTTTGTTGATGAGATCCTCATTGGTGAATTTCTTCCCCAATGTTGTCAGTTGATTTACAATCATTGTGAAACGTTTTTGGATCTCTTGAATCGATTCTCCATCTTTCATTCTGAATAATTCATATTCACCAGTCAACGTGTTGATTCTCGATCTCTTTACTTCAGTTGTACCTTCATGCGTGACTTCAAGTGTATCCCACATTTGTTGTGCTGTCTCGCATGTTGATATCCTGAAAAACTCATCATAGCTCAAAGCAGATGTTATAATATTTTTCGCTTTCAAGTCGTACTAGACTCTACGTTCCTCCTCCTCCGTCCATTCAGCCATAGGCTTATCGACGGTGTTACCATTAACCACATAAGTAGGAACATAGGGACCATTTACAACAGCATCCCAAACTTTTAATCCAACTCCTTGAATAAAAATTTTCATACAGGCTTTCCAATACGCATACCCTACCCCATCAAACATGGGATGACAGTTAATAGAACTCCCTTCACCTCCAAACAGAGAGTTTGAAGCCATACTCTTGAGACGGTTAAGTCTTAACACAAGAGACTAGCTCTGATGCCAATTGTTGGTTTTGGCCTCAAAATCTCGAGAGGGGGGGTGAATCGAGTTTTATTAATGTATTGTAAAAACCGTGACAAATTAAAAATTGAATTTAGATGGAGAGATCTTGAATCGATTCTCCATCTTTCATTCTGAATAATTCATATTCATCAGTCAGCGTGTTGATTCTCGATCTCTTTACTTCAGTTGTACCTTCATGCGTGACTTCAAGTGTATCCCACATTTGTTGTGCTGTCTCGCATGTTGATATCCTGAAAAACTCATCATAGCTCAAAGCAGATGTTATAATATTTTTCGCTTTCAAGTCGTACTAGACTCTACGTTCCTCCTCCTCCGTCCATTCAGCCATAGGCTTATCGACGGTGTTACCATTAACCACATAGGTAGGAACATAGGGACCATTTACAACAGCATCCCAAACTTTTAATCCAACTCCTTGAATAAAAATTTTCATACAGGCTTTCCAATACGCATACCCTACCCCATCAAACATGGGATGACAGTTAATAGAACTCCCTTCACCTCCAAACAGAGAGTTTGAAGCCATACTCTTGAGACGGTTAAGTCTTAACACAAGAGACTAGCTCTGATGCCAATTGTTGGTTTTGGCCTCAAAATCTCGAGAGGGGGGGTGAATCGAGTTTTATTAATGTATTGTAAAAACCGTGACAAATTAAAAATTGAATTTAGATGGAGAGATTAAACGTTCGAAACGGATTGCGAAAACGATATAAAAATAATAAACGAGTAGCGCGGAAACGTAAAAATTGAAATATGCGGAAATTAAAAGAGATAGGGATAGAAAAGCTTGCACCGGTGAATTTTATACTGGTTCAGCCTTCCCGTCGAAAGGCCTAGTCCAGTCCCCAAGCGACCCGCCTGAGAGTTCTTATACCAAGCAATAGAGCCGCACCCTATTACAACCAAGAGCACCCCACACACTACTAGGAACCTCCGTTCGCTAGGGGCCTCAATCACATAGCAGGGTTCCTCGCCCTACGACGTATCACACGTCCACTAAGGGATTCTCTCCCTAACCACTAAGGTTTAGAACGAATACAATGATAGTGATTACAATAGCTTTTTGTGTTCTCAAAACACGGATACAACAATATGCTCTATGATAGTGAATAAGTGTTTCTCTTAGAAGTTTACTCAGCCAATAAAAGTTTTGTTCTTCAAAAGACTATGAACAATGAAGATCAGAAAAACTTGAGAAGATGAAGAAGAGAGAACATGCAGAAGAATGAATGAATAAAAAAAATCACGTTATGAATGTTGGAGTGAACCTTATTTAAAAAGAAAACAATTTTGAATCGAAAAGGATTTTGAATAAGTAAAACAAAATCAAAACAGAATAAAATAAGATTTGAAATAAGTTTTAAAATCAAAACAAAATCAAAACGATTTACAAAATAAAACAAAGATTTGATTCTTAAAACCAAAAAGGAAATAATTCAAATTTAAAATCATTTTCGAATTTTATAAAATAAATCAGAATCTTTTATATAAAAACAAATCAGGAAATAATCAAAATGATTCTGACACGTTTTTCAATAAAACATGAAGTAATCGATTACTTTCTGAAGGTAATCGATTATTCCTTCAAAAATAGAAATTCTTAAATTCATTTGAAAAACATGTAATCGATTAGGCTAATAAAAGTTAATCGATTACACCACTTCTGTTTATTGTATGATGCAACTCATAATAATCGATTACACTAAGGAGTTAATCGATTACTGAGCCTCTGGTTTGCATATGATGCAACATCATGTAATCGATTACTATAGAGCTTGTAATCGATTACTAAACCTCTGAAAAATATATGATGCAACAATTATAATCGATTACTTGACTAATGTAATCGATTACTTTCATAAGAAAGTAACTGATTAACATGATTCAGTTAATCGATTACACCCTCTCTTATTTTTCTATGATGCAACAAAGTTATTCGATTACTTGAGAAGATAATCGATTACTCTCTTTTGCAAACATACAAATATACAGAGTTTTGTAACATCAAGTATTTTATTAAGGTTAAATGCAGAAAAACATTTTTATATGCAAAAACACGTTTTTCTTCTTCTCTCCCAAAATGAAAAACTTATTGGATTTGTAACTCTTTAAGGAAACAAAAACTTCATTACCTTACATTTGAACTAAGGAGAAGGTTTCTATTCTTAAGCTTGCTTGAGTCTTCAATCTTGACACTTGCACTTGTGAGCTTGAACTTGAGTTGGCTTTGTAACATCCCTAATTTTAATCCAAGCCTAATTAGTGATTTAATAGATTATTAATGTAGGGAACGGAATGGATTAATTGCTTAATGAATTTTGTAAGCAAGGCGACTAGTAATTATGAGTTCTAGGGGTTGTGTAGGAGGCAATAGTGGCTTCGAACAAAATTACATAGGCGAAATCGGGGGTTAAATCGGCGTTTTAGATGTTGGAAATCGACCGAAAAGAGAAAATTAGAAATTTATTATAGGATGCTATAAAAATAAATTCCACCGTTGGATATGAAGTTTAAGGGGTTAAGAAGCTTGTCTAAATATTTGGACTCGATCCGACGGTTAACGAAAAAGTTATGGCGAATCGAAGATTGAAAACCCTGTGTCACGCCCAGGCGCACCAGCCATGCGCCCAGGCGGATGCACTGTTCATTGGTGCACCAGCCAGTGAAAAACCCGCCCAAGCGAGGCCCCAATTCGCCCAGGCGCGCGCGGAAACGCACCAGCCGCACCAGATCTCGCGTTTTGGCGCGCCAAACCCCCACTTGACCGCACCAGCCTCCCACGTCGCACACCAGCAGCACCAGCTGGTGCCAGAACTCGCCCAAGCGAGTGATGGGCTCGCCCAAGCGAGCGCGATCAGCAGCACCAGATCTGGTGCGTTGGATCAAAACTTGGGGCCAAAGTTTTGGTTGATGGCCACACGATTTGGTGGCAGCTTCCAAGGCCAAAAATAAGACTTCATGGGCACCATATTCCTTCATACTCCATCATCAACATCATCCCTTCCTCCATCATCTTCTTCCCATCCTCCCTCATGTACCATGAACACAAATCACCACCAACCACCAAGCATCCAAAATCAAGCCACCACATCAACAAAGGGCATCATCCATCCTTTAAACACCCAAAATCAAGCTATAACATCATCACTTTCATCATTTCCACCATGAACCAAGCAAAGATCAAACCAACAAAAATCCTCCTCTCCTTCCCCCAAATTCGTGAACCCCATTTCCTCCACCAAGAAGGCCACCTCTTAATCATCAACAAAGTACCAAGAACCAAGCACCCAATACCATTATCATTATCCCCACCTAAGATCAAGCAAGGTCTAAGATTTCTCATCATAGGAGCTCACTCATTATGGGCATGGATTTTTGGTAGGGTCTAGGGATTCAAGAAGCTAAGGATGGGGAACCCAAGTACCAAGGAGCCAAGACATAGGATTAATGCTTGAGATGCAACACCACCCAGTTGGAAGGTAAGAGGGGTTTGCGTTACCTTTCCTAAGGATATATATTCTAGGTTGTTGTAATGATGACTAGGGGTAGATAATTAATTAAGAGAATAAGCCTTAGGATGTTTAAAGTGCATGAAACGAGCCTTAGGGGTGATTAGTATGTTAATGGTTAATTTGTATTAATCAAATGATTTCTGTTAAATTCTCTTTTGTTAATATTAAAGTAGGAAGTGAAGAACCCTAGGGAGTGGACTAAATTTTATAGTATTCTGAGACATACCTGAGTATGTCGACTGTTTTGTTTATTATTCGTTGATTGTTACTTGTTATTGATGTATTATCATACCGTGCTTGTTTTGGATGACTCGTAAAGCAAAGAATGGATTAAGTGTTAACGTAGGCAAATCATTTAGGACGGGCTAAGTAATAAAAGAGAAATTCGAATTTAATGGAAAATTATGTGCGAGTAATCAAGGAATGAATTAAGGATAAATGGCTTGGAAAAAAAAAAGGAAGGGTTGTTGTTACTAAATAAATCATAAGATAGAGGATGGTGATTGAATGATTAGAAACTTGATGGATGTTGTTCTTGATTTAATTTGTCAAGAGTAAATGTGATACTAACAATTATATGTGAATATGTGATGTTGTTATGATCCAAGAATGAATTGATATGAATTATACCCGGGCGTAGTAAGACGTGAGTGCACAGGAGTGCAGACGTAGTAGGTCGTGACCAGGGGAATGTGAAATATACCCGGACGCAGTAAGACGTGAGTGCACAGGAGTGCAGACGCAGTAGGTCGTGACCAGGGGAATGTGAAATATACCCGGGCACAGTAAGACGTGAGTGCACAGGAGTGCAGACGCAGTAGGTCGTGACCAGGGGAGAATGAATATGAAATATACCCGGGCGCAGTAAGACGTGAGTGCACAGGAGTGCAGACGCAGTAGGTCGTGACTAGGGGAATGTGAAATATACCCGGGTGCAGTAAGACGTGAGTGCACAGGAGTGCAGACGCAGTAGGTCGTGACCAGGGGAATGTGAAATATACCCGGGCGTAGTAAGACGTGAGTGCACAGGAGTGCAGACGCAGTAGGTCGCGACCAGGGGAGAATTGTTATGAATTATACCCGGGCGCAGTAAGACGTGAGTGCACAGGAGTGCAGACGCAGTAGGTCGTGACCAGGGGAGAATGAATATGAATTATACCCGGGCGCAGTAAGACGTGAGTGCACAGGAGTGCAGACGCAGTAGGTCGTGACCAGGGACAGAATGATTGAGAATTGTGAATTGAATGAAAGAGAAGAGAATAAAAAGGTTTATGAAAATAATGATATATGTATGTGAGTTGGTCATTTTATGAGTTTGGAATTTGGAATATGGAAATGTTAATGTAACCGGAATTGAAAAGTAATTTAAGGTTGAAAGTAGAATTGCTAGGAAGGTAGTATGGACATAAGGCTTAAGTTATCAAAGATGAACTTGTATGTGATTATCTGAAAAAGAATTTTAGATTAATAGATAATTTATAATGTGATAGGGCCTAGTTTGTCAGCTATGCTTCTTAGAAGCTATTTTCCTTAGTACTGTGTAATGCTACCCTTCTTGCTATATTTCTACAGGTACCGAAGGAGCATACACAAGTCTGGCCGAGCAGGAGTACATTCCACCACGTGGAATGTATATAGTATTTAGCGACCATCTACCGGTCATGGGTTATTTTTGGAATTTGTTGTATTTCAATTTCTTTGTCTTTTCGAAAAACTAAGAGTTCGGAACGTTATTTGTACTCCCTTTTGAACTAATGTTCTAAGTGGACTGAACTATATGTTGGGCCCTGCTGGTCTCTGATGTATTTAAATCTACTTCGAATAAATTTTACAGGTTAAAGTAAATATTTTGGGAAGTCCTTTAAACAAACAAAACTCCGTCCGATTTCATGGAGAATTTTCATAAGCAAATTATATGAGTACACGTTTTCCTATTAAAACGAAACTAATCAAACGTCTTAAAAAGAAATTTTCAAGTCACTATTTTAATATAATGGGTAATTATTCTAGGTGTTACATTTATGGTATCAGAGCAGTTTTTCCTCGGCCCATCGGAGTAACTTACTACTCCTAAAGTTACTCATCAAGCGAGTAACTTGTAGTTAGATGTTAAACTGCTTTGTGGTCTAGTCAGGTGTTATTGTAGCATGATAATAGGCATAGTTGTGGAGTCTAGCGTAGTGAGTACTCTAGATTCTTTTTAGGTTGTTGAGTGATTTGAGGAGCGCGATTAGCATCTGACGATTTCTTTCGAAAAGCGTGGTAAGCATTGGAAAAATCTTTTCTAAGTCCACTCAAATCATGTTCAGTTTACCATGCTCAACTTGAAATCTTGTGAGAACGAAAAATCATATTTAGAAGTGGATGAATGACGAGGCTAAGGAAAGCAATACCCCAACGGGCAAGAGCACAAGGTTGCTACCCCACCGGGAGGAAGTGATCTTTAGTTTCGTGCCAAGTAAACCAACTCTAAATGTGACACACAAAGCAAGATTTCAACGTTTTAAAACTAATAGGCTATGTGTTTCAAACTTAAGTAAGACGAGAATGGTCTTATCATCGATATGATGTATGGTTGAGCCTGATCACCTCAAGTATACACATATTGGAGGATATCATCATCCTGTCCTTAAGTTTCGGCGAGTATTTTGGGAATTTAGTGAGATCCCAAATTCAGGAGGAATAGAGGTTTTGTCATAGGTTTCCGTATGCGTAAATATTTTAGAATCAGAGTTGCGCAACGGAAGTGTAGGAAGTGTTGTCTTGTCTTAGGATAAGAGAAGTAGCTAGTTAGGAATCCTAGTTAGCTAGGATAGATTGCAAGTGTTTATACGTCTAGAATTGAATACAAGAAACCCTAAGATAGTACATAGTAATAGTCCTATGTTTAGGCATTAGGTGCTTAAAATCCAAAGTGATTGAATAGAGCTAGATTATGTGTTTGGAAATGAATGAATGTGATGCTATGTATTGTCTTGTGTTTGTCTACATGATGAATGGTGCATTTAAATGATAATTGTTATTGTTTGAATATGTGCATGATGAAAACTGTTTTGGGCATAAAACCTTTCGCAAACTTCTTCATGGAATGGTGTTGCTATCAACAAATCGCTTGGTTCCCAAGCATAATCATTTCAAAACCCGGAACCGTTCGATTTTCAAGTGTGATAGTAACCCCAATGAACTTTCATGTTTTGGAACTGAATTCAAAAATGAATATCGCCGTTTTAATAAGATCGAAAATCATTCTAAATTGAGTGCTAAGTTGTATCACGAAATTTTGAAAAGTTGATTAATAAACTAAGGATTCCTAAGTAATCAAGCGGTGAACTAATTTATTCTTTTAATCGATTTCCCCCGCTGATTAAATAGGAACCCTTCCATGTGACTTTACTCAATTCGGAATGGAGCTTAGTGACTATTTTGATTGTTTGAGAAGCATTGAAATAAATTTTCTAGTAAACCACATACTCCCATTCTCATTGAGTTTGCTAATCTTGAGAAAGGTTATATTCCTTCACCTAAATCTCCCGAAAGTAGATGGAGAAAATCATTTACAAAAGATATGCTTTGCTTTATAAAATTTGTTTTTGGAAACTTCATCCGAGTTAATTGGCATGAACATATCAAAATTTTAAAGTGTAAAATTAATTTTCCCGATTTAATCTTTTCCTAAGAATTTTATGTAAAACAAATCAAAATGGTTTCCCATCAAGAAAAGAATTTGATTTTTCAAGAATAATGAATCTATCGCCACACCATCACATCAATATTGTTGATGTGCTATCTTGGCTTATGCATATATAAATTCATTCCTTATATGACAAGCAAAATTTCTAAACATCGGTGAACGCATACATGTTTTACGGCATATCCTTTTGATTTTTATTAATGCATAAATGCACAAACGAATTTCCCGAACGCTATTCTGATTTACATAAAGATACACATATTTTGGATGTATGGGATTTTATTTATTGAATTTTGGAACCATACAAAGTGATTGATTTTATCGAAGTTTTATCTTGGCATGCATAACTTGAATGTGTGAACAAATCATGGGAAACCATGCAAATTTTCAAACTCTTCTTGGATTGCATTCGAAATGTGTGCAGCTTACCTAAGATGTGTTCATAAGATTTAGACCTGAGTTCTAGGGCTGACTCAGGTAGATCAGGATTAGATTAGAATCAAGTAGAGGTTGCCAAGTTAGTGTTTGCAATTACACGCTGATATGAAATGTTGGTGTGCATATTTGAATTTTGATCGTTATGTATGTGCTAATTGCTTATTTGTCAATGAGTGTGATTGCTTAGGACTTAAGAATAGCGCCTAAGTTGTAGATCACTAGGTAGATTGTGTTTAGAGCTCTATTAATGCTGCCGTTTAGATCGAGTATAGAAATAGTTTCGGGTTGTTTTGAATGCGGCAGTTATTAAGTGATAATGCTATTTGTATATCTGAAAATGACCCTATTGTAACATCCCTAACTTAATTTCCTAGTTTAATTAGGAGATTAGTAGACTTAAGAGGTGAAGAATGGTAGGAAGAACCAAGTGATAGATATTAGAACCAAGAATAGCTAGAGAATAGTTAAAGTTTCTAAATAGGGAGAAAAATTAGGATTTAAATATTTAGAGCTCAAAACCCAAAACCCACCGTTGGATGTTAAGGTTAGTGTCTTAGGAAGCTTGTCTCAAAATTTGAGCAAGATCCAACGGTTAACGAAGAAGTTATGACCATTTGAAGTGTGGAAGGTGCTGTCATTTTTAACATTGGACATCTATATCCAACATAGGGATATAGATGTTGGACATCGATATCCAGGGGGTGGACATCGATATCCACGACCCTGCAGGACCAAATTTAAGGCAGTAAACACGAATTTTCACTCATTTACTCATGGTTTTCTTCCCCTCCTTCCACGAGCTCTCTCCCTCCTTCAACCCTAATGTTTCCAATCGACCAAACCACCCCAATTTACATGAAATCAACATCACAAATCGGTTCCCCATCAACTTCCAGCTATTTTCCCTCACATAAATCACATATATCTCCCTCTTTCTTTCAAATCCCAATTCACCCACCAAAACCTAGGTTTGTGCAATCACTGCCATGGAGCTTCTAATTATTTAAGGGAGCTTAGAATATGTTGGAAGAAAGGATTGGAGTGCTAAGGAGCTAGGATTTGGAGTGGGTAAGTGGGTTCCATGTGAACCCCAATTTCTCCTCTTCTCTTCAAAGGTAAGGGGGGAGACATTTGGCTTAAATTAGAGAAATGATATAGTGATAATCATAGAAATATAACTATATACATAATTGGTTTTGTAATTTTCATGAGTTATGTGTGGTAGCTGAAAATAGGGTTTTATGTGAAATTGATTGATTGTTGATTATGCTGAATTATGGCTTAATTTATAATTGAACTTACATGACATGAATGAATGAAAGCTATTATCATGATTGTGGTTGATCATATAATTTATTGGTAATTATGGGATTATTATGGATAATAATCCTAAGTTGGAAAACATGCTTAAATGGAAATAATGTTATAAAGGCTTGAATATTTAATTAAATTAAAATAAGTAGAAATACGTGCATTAAGAAGTGAGGAAGGACGTTAGGAATTGGGAAAGATACGAGAACATTCTATGGACTGAAGGACGGGTACGTGAAGGTCCATAGAATCGACGGACGAGAGTGTCGTAGTGACTAGATTGTGTTATTGAAACAATCGCGGAAAACTATTGTAGAGGACTTTGATCTACCAAGGGACCTAAGCCAGTACGAAGGACGGTCACGTGAAGTACTGGATAAGTCGGGGATTGGTCCTGTGCACATTATAATAGTTTTTATCGGTCTCTTATACACATCATGACTAGTGCAAAGTGGTTCCCGCTATAGCCAATTTGGGTAAACAACCCAAATTGTACGAAGGACGGTCACGTGAAGTACTGTGCAAGCATTGGTTGGGGAACACTTACTCCTAGTTGATTTTTCCCAATTGTGTGGAGGGTGATGTGAGGATATATGGAATTATGGATATATGGGCATATGGAATCATGGAAGTATGGAAATATGGATAAATGGAAACATATGGTATATGGATCATTATGGGTTATGGAGTTGCATCGCATCATATGCATTTGTGCATTTTGGATTATATTATGGAAAATATATGGAAACTTTATTTATATGGAATCATATATTGGTGTGATGTGTATATACTTATATCCTATTATTGGTATTATGTGTTTTCTTTAATTTCTGTTTAAATGTATCACCCTCTTAGTTGACATTTTTAGGTACACAATGGAGGCCACGGCAAGTCCGCCACCGAGGAGCATTACACTCCAAATGATGGAGTGTAATTGATATTTACGACCTGAGGGTCACGATGATGCAACCATTAGGATATGTAATCATATGTAGCAAACTAATTATTTTTTATAAAGAGTATTTCAATATTTTGATTCAAATTCCAATTATTAATTGTTGTACAAGGATTTTACTTTTATATTGAGATTTTAGAAAGTTGTAATATCTTATTTATGTTTATGAATGATATCTGGAAATCTGACAGGTATATTGAATTATAAGGGAAAGATCCATTTTTAACGGAAACCCTGTCAAAATTTTTATAAGACTCACTATTTCTTATATTAAACTTTATTATAAAAAGATAGGATGTTACATTATGGTATCAGAGCAATGGTTGCAATCCTCGGCTGTGGAGTATGAATTTCCATATCTCCAAAGAGTTACTCCACATGAGAGTAACTGATTATTAGCTAATAAATTGTTAGAATTGCAATAGAAATATGTGTGTAGATGGTTGGAAAGTCGGTGAGTTTTTAGTGATAAGGATAGGATTTATATCCTTCAGTTAATGTTAGTAATGCATATCCAATCCAAAGTGGGCTAAGTTTAATTTTCAGAATATGACTTTGTCATGTTTAGAAAGGAACAGGAAATCATAACTAGGGAAAGTGGAAACTCCCAACGGGTCAGAGCATGAATTTGCTACCCCAACGGGAAGGACTAATCCTTAGTTTTGAATCGAATGCATCATTTCTTAAATGTGACAAAGAAAGTGAAACTTTTGTTTACAATGAAATTCTTAAAGTCTCTCTCTGGAATGGATAAGGAGTGTCTATTATATGATTGGAATTCAGGTAGTACGAAAATGATTCTATTCTCCAATGCAATATAGAATCGAGAAGGGCCCCTCGAGATTTACATTTAATTGGAAGATGACATCATTGAGTCCTTGAATCCAATGAAATAATTGTTAGATGTATTTTCTGGGCATTAGAATAGGAAGGGTGTTAGAAGGTATATAAGTTGTATCAGAGTTGCGCAGCGGAAGTGTCATAGATGTTGTTTAGTATGGGAATAGGAGTTTAGCTAGATCAAGCATATTAGTTAGCTATAATAGTTGCTAGAATTGCATGCATAGACTAGAAAGTCAGAAGTCCCAAGATAGTGCATAGTGTTAGTCTCAGGTTTAATCAATTAGATGCTTGAGACTCGGAGCGGTGGCATTGAGCTAGGATATATGTTTGTTACACATATAGGTGTGTGGTGCTATGTTTTGTACTGTGTTTGCTTAAATGATTGATTGTGTTGTTTGTCGATGCTTGCTATTATTGTGAATGTTGAACTTGTTTAAACATAAAACTATTTCGAAAACCTTTTTACGGAATTGTGCTATTATCAGGAGATCATTTGATTTCCACGGGTAATGGTATAATGTTGGGAATTAGTTGATGTGAAACCCGATAATATTTCAGATGAATTTCAATGTTTTAAAATGAATTTCATTATTTTGAATAGAATTTGGAATCCTTCCAAATTGAGTGCTATGTTGTATGATGAGATTTTGAGGATTTCTAAGTAATCGGTTGTGAACTAATTCGTTGTTTTATTTAAGTTATACGCCTATTAAATAGGAATCCTTATACATACGATACCAATCAATTTGGAATGAAACTTAGCTTTCAAGCTCAAAATAAAAAGGGAATGTGGTCGTTCCAACATTTGAAAACGAATTAAAATAAATTTTTTTTAGTTCAAGAGCATTTCCTTTTTACGTAAGTTTGAAAATCCTAAGTTTATAATCCTTCATCTAAACTTTCCCGAAGTTAGATGGCGGTAACACTTCTTAAGGATATATAATTTGATTTGCAAAGTTGTTTTCAAATTTTCATCCAAGTTATTTTATAAGAAAAGTATCAAGATTGTAAAGAACTAACCAACCTGGATGATTGAGTCTTTTATTAAGATTTTACCCAAACATAAAAGTTTCTATCAAGAGAAGAATCCGATTTTTCAAGAGTCTTGATTTCATCAGCATACAATTGAAAATGTTTTCTTGCATGTCACTCAGATTTTATAACATGAGAAACGCATATATGTTTTCTGATGGGTTCTTTGTTTTTCATAAATATATATATATAGAAATGCATAACTGAATTTCTGCCATCCACATTGATTTTAAAAGGTGTAAGTACTTTTACAATATGAGGGTTGCATTTGTTTTTACTTTAACCCCATACATGATAATTGTTTTTACCGAAGTTTTTAGCATGGCATAGGAATAGAATTGGTATTTCAAAACTCCAATCAGTATGCAGAAATTCAATAGTGGATATCGATATCCAGTAGGAGATATCGATTGTGCCTATCGATATGCACAAGAGGATATCGATATCACCACCCCAAATTTTTCTACCAGAATCTAAAAATTTTACATCTGAATTGATTAAAAAGTTGATAGTTAAAAATTGTGTTTACTATAATGCGTAGTTGTAATGAATGTCTGATGTGTGCCATTCTAATAGATAGATTCCTATCTTCTGGGAGTTAGATGTTTATCTCAATTTCCTTAGAATCTAAACTAGTGATGAATAGTCATCATTAGGTCAGGCAAATAGAGAAAGCGAACCCTAGGAATTGTTTGGTAATGCATGTTTATGCTTGTAATTAAATGATGAATAAGTATGTTTGATTGCCTAGGGAGCATGTTCTAATTCCTAGATAGTTGTTGTACTTATAAATTTTGTCGATTGGGAAATCTGGGTTTTTAAATACAATGAAAAGCTGAGTTTTGGACTTGGGGATAATTGAAATGATTTGGAAAAGTGTGCAAGCCTTTAAAGGTTGAATCAAAAGTTTTAAATGAAATTTCAAACTTCTTGGAGCAAGTTAGCATTTTAAAATAAATGTGACATTTTCTTATACAACGGAAAGTTTCCAATATTTCTTATGCTGGGAACGTAGGACAAAATTCAAGCTTAATGTGTTCCGCTTAGTCTGAGAATTTTACACAACCCTTGAGGCCAAGTACAAGTTTAGTCCCTTTGAATTTTGAGGTTTCTTGGAGTTTGTTTCCTACTTTTAAAGAAAATCTGATGAAGGTTTGACTTTTGTTGTTTTCATATTTTGACCAAGCGGTTATAAAACCAAAGTTGAACCTAACGAACTCCGACTTACCTGAAAATTTACTATTATGATTCTTTTATGTGAAGGGGCATTACTTGAAAACATGTATGACACTTTGGAATTGAATCAATCTTTGTTTTCGAAAATGTTTTTCAATGCAGTTACGTGATTTTTGATTTGGTTTGTAAACAAATCATGGAAACCATATTATCTTTCAAAAAACTCTTTTTGAGCAAATCTCTGGAATACTTGATTAGTGTCAAATGTGTGTGTAGATATAGGCCTGAATTTTAGGTTGAATCAAGTAGATCAGGATTGGGTTAGAAGGAAATAGAGACTGCCTAAGTTAGAGTTTGCAATTAGGTGTTGATGTGCATGTTTGAACTTCGATTGTTATATATATTCTAATTGTTGTTTGACAATGTATGTGTTTTGCTAGGACTTAAGAGTATCCTTAGGTTAATTATGATTAGATCCCTTTAAATGCTGTCGTGTAGGTAGAATATAGAAGTAGATTGGGTTGTCCAAGATACGGCAGTCAATAAATGTTTAATCGCATATTATCTTAGAACTTAAGGCCAATTGAGAGTCTCTTTGGCCAGACTCTTGAAATGTTTAGTTGTCTAAAGAGTAAACCTTGGAAACCTTAGAGTTTTATCGCTTTGAAACCCATCATAGCGAACCATGATTGGTATTCCCTATTGAATGCAAGAGTCCGTGGCGTACCAATGCAAAAGAGTGTGCTGATTCTAAGTGGGGGAGTAGAATCAAAGTTCAGCCAGTATAATAGTTTAGCAACCTTTTAGTTGAGATGATTCTCCATGTGACGGAATTGAACGGAATTTCGGGGACGAAATTCCAATAAGTGGGGGAGAATTGTAACATCCCTAATTTAATTTCCAAGTTTAATTAGGAGATTAGTAGACTTAAGAGGTGAAGAATGGTAGGAAGAACCAAGTGATAGATATTAGAACCAAGAATAGCTAGAGAATAGTTAAAGTTTCTAAATAGGGAGAAAAATTAGGATTTAAATATTTAGAGCTCAAAACCCAAAACCCACCGTTGGATGTTAAGGTTAGTGTCTTAGGAAGCTTGTCTCAAAATTTGAGCAAGATCCAACGGTTAACGAAGAAGTTATGACCATTTGAAGTGTGGAAGGTGCTGTCATTTTTAACATTGGACATCTATATCCAACATAGGGATATAGATGTTGGACATCGATATCCAGGGGGTGGACATCGATATCCACGACCCTGCAGGACCAAATTTAAGGCAGTAAACACGAATTTTCACTCATTTACTCATGGTTTTCTTCCCCTCCTTCCACGAGCTCTCTCTCTCCTTCAACCCTAATGTTTCCAATCGACCAAACCACCCCAATTTACATGAAATCAACATCACAAATCGGTTCCCCATCAACTTCCAGCTATTTTCCCTCACATAAATCACATATATCTCCCTCTTTCTTTCAAATCCCAATTCACCCACCAAAACCTAGGTTTGTGCAATCACTGCCATGGAGCTTCTAATTATTTAAGGGAGCTTAGAATATGTTGGAAGAAAGGATTGGAGTGCTAAGGAGCTAGGATTTGGAGTGGGTAAGTGGGTTCCATGTGAACCCCAATTTCTCCTCTTCTCTTCAAAGGTAAGGGGGGAGACATTTGGCTTAAATTAGAGAAATGATATAGTGATAATCATAGAAATATAACTATATACATAATTGGTTTTGTAATTTTCATGAGTTATGTGTGGTAGCTGAAAATAGGGTTTTATGTGAAATTGATTGGTTGTTGATTATGCTGAATTATGGCTTAATTTATAATTGAACTTACATGACATGAATGAATGAAAGCTATTATCATGATTGTGGTTGATCATATAATCTATTGGTAATTATGGGATTATTATGGATAATAATCCTAAGTTGGAAAACATGCTTAAATGGAAATAATGTTATAAAGGCTTGAATATTTAATTAAATTAAAATAAGTAGAAATACGTGCATTAAGAAGTGAGGAAGGACGTTAGGAATTGGGAAAGATACGAGAACATTCTATGGACTGAAGGACGGGTACGTGAAGGTCCATAGAATCGACGGACGAGAGTGTCGTAGTGACTAGATTGTGTTATTGAAACAATCGCGGAAAACTATTGTAGAGGACTTTGATCTACCAAGGGACCTAAGCCAGTACGAAGGACGGTCACGTGAAGTACTGGATAAGTCGGGGATTGGTCCTGTGCACACTATAATAGTTTTTATCGGTCACTTATAGACATCATGACTAGTGCAAAGTGGTTCCCGCTATAGCCAATTTGGGTAAACAACCCAAATTGTACGAAGGACGGTCACGTGAAGTACTGTGCAAGCATTGGTTGGGGAACACTTACTCCTAGTTGATTTTTCCCAATTGTGTGGAGGGTGATGTGAGGATATATGGAATTATGGATATATGGGCATATGGAATCATGGAAGTATGGAAATATGGATAAATGGAAACATATGGTATATGGATCATTATGGGTTATGGAGTTGCATCGCATCATATGCATTTGTGCATTTTGGATTATAATATGGAAAATATATGGAAACTTTATTTATATGGAATCATATATTGGTGTGATGTGTATATACTTATATCCTATTATTGGTATTATGTGTTTTCTTTAATTTCTGTTTAAATGTTTCACCCTCTTAGTTGACATTTTTAGTTAACCTTTATTCCATGCATGTTGACACGTCTTTCCCCACTAAGATTAAGATGATTTCGTGCCGAATTCTGGGTTAAAACGTGTGATTACTCATCAAACGCACTAACCCAATTTTCTGAGTTCATCGTGTAACCGGTTACAGAGCCCTTTTAACCGGTTACATACTGATATAACTTCAAAAATTAATAATTTAATTATTCTTTCTTTAAAAACCTTTCTAATATTGCAATTAGGTCCCAACCCAAGGACTAAATTACAATATTCATATTTTTGTACAAAATAACCATATAAAAATATATCTCATATTTTTATATATAAAAACACATAATGTACAAAAAGTAAGACCTTCAAAACTAATATAAACCAATTATAAAATAATTGTTATAATTAATTTCTTGGTTATTTGGGAGACGAAAATTAGGGGTGTTACACTAAGGAACCCTAAGATAGTGTATAATGATAGTCTTCGGTCTAGGTAATTAGGTGCTTAAAACCCATGTTGATTGCATAGAGTTAGGATGTATGTTTTATGATAAATGTATGAAATGCTATGTGCTGACATGTGTTTACCTAGATGATTAATCGTAAACTTTGATGATACCTGCTCTTGTTTGACATGTGAATGTTGAAACTGTTTGGAGCATAAAACCATTTTTGAAAACTTCTTTATAAAAAAGTGTTGCTATCAAAAGATCGAGTGGTTCCTAAGTATAATAATTTAAAAATCAGGAACCATTTGATATTTAAGTGTAATAGTAACCAAGGGGAATTCCCATGTTTTGAAACTGAATTTAAAACAAATTTCCCTGTTTTAAAATAGAATCAGAAATCCTTCCAAATTGAATTCTAAGTCGCAGGATAAATTTTAAGAAGTTAGTAAGGAAACCAAAGATTCTTAATTAATCAAGCGGTGAAGTAGTTAATTGTTTTAATCAAACCACACGCCGATTAAATAGGAACCTTTATGTGCGACAAAAATCGATTTGGAACGAAATTTAATTCTCAAACTCAAAGTTAAAGGGAATGTAACTATTTCAATTTATGAAGAAGTATCAAAATAAATTTTCTAGTCAACAGCATATTCCCTTTCTCATTGGGTTTGCTAATCCTAAGTAATTTTACACTCCTTCATCGAAATTTGGGTTGCAAAGTTGTTTTCAGAATTTTACCCAAATTATTTGGCAAGAAAAATATCAAGGTTTTAAAGTACAAAGTAATTTGCATGATGGAATATTTTACTAAGATTTTACCCAACAGTAAATGTTCTTCCATCAAGAAAAGAATTCGATTTTCAAAAACATTGATTCTATCTTCATACCACCACATCAATACTTTTCTAATATGCTACTTTGACCATATGTATATATAAATGTCTTTCTTTTATGAAACTTTAAATTTTAAACCTAAACAAACGCATACATGTTTCCTGGCATGTTATTTTGGTTATATATATATATAAAAATGCACAAATGATCTTCTTGAACTCCACATCGATTTTCAAAATGTGTAAGTATTCTTGTAGTATGGGGGTTGTATTTATTGAACTTTAATCCCCATACATGGTGATTACTTTTATCAAAGTTTTGGCATAGCATTTGAATGGTTTGATTATTTGAAACTTTGCTTAAGTGTGTGTAGATGTAAGCCTAAACCTTGGGTTAGTCTAGGTAGATCATGGCTAGATTTGGAAGAGCTAGAGTTTAATTCATGATTGATGGTAGTAAACATGTGTTGATATGAAATGTTGTTGTGCATGTTAGAATTCTGGATGAGGTGTATGTAAAAAAAATGCTTACTTGAACAATGAATGTGTTTGATTAGGACTTAAGAGTAGTTCATAAGTTGTTTGTACCCGCGTAGAGTAGGATCAAATCCCTGTGGATGCTGCCGGTTAGATAGGGTGTAGAAGTAGATTTGGGTTGTTCTGAATACGACAGTTGCTAAGTCTCAGTGTTGTTAGTGAACCTGACCATGATGTTACCATTGATGGATAAGAGATTGGGATGAGCATCTCAATCTTTTTATTTATTAATCGCTGATTGTGACATCCTTCTCGGATTACCCAAATTTAAACTAATAAATAAGATTTTATATTGGATAATATATATGGACTTGTGAGTGTTAAGAAAATAGGTAAATAAAATTTTCTTTTAAAGCGGGTGCACGAATCGTCACTTGAAAGTCTTGGAGAACAAAGTCTATATTATCTCAAAATCATTGTATCGAGTTCGGCGATTTCTAAAACCTTTTCGCAAATAGAGTAACATTCGATCTTTAAGAAAATATCTTTGTATCAAGTAGCTTAAGTTACCCTTCCTTTGTACGATAGAACTGATACCATTTATAGCCGAGCTCTTAAACAGATTAAATCAGACTAAGCGAAAATTACTGGACTATGCAACTGATAGAATATAAACATAGGTTTTCATAGATATAGAGAATCATAAGTACATAGCCCATGAGTAAAGTCTCCAAGTTTCAAAATATACAAGTCCATCATCAGATCTATATAACAGTATAACTACAAGCTCTAGAGTGCTCCAAAAGTATATCTACAATATATATACATAACAAAATATATAACTCTAGGGATAGTCACATAGATCTGGCAGCATCAGATGAAGTAGTAGTAGCAGTAGTAGTCTCCCAAAAGTAAAGTGAGTAAGGTAGTAGCATCATCAACACAGCAGCAGCAGCAAATCTCCTCCACAGCCTCCACACATCGGATCCTCCGACCCACATCATACACCATATGCATGTACCTAGGGATCATCGTCCCTCCAGTCACTCCCAGTAGAATGCACGACAGGCTCGCTCCCACTCTCGTCCTCCACCGGATCCTCCTCGATCTCATCCGAGGGAGAGTGTACCCTACCACTGGGTACCGGGTCAGGTGATGGTGAAACCCTGACTGGGCTCCTCGGATCAGATAGGGGAGTCTCCTCGCGGACGACTCTCGAAGTAAAAGGGTGAGAGCGGGTAGGTTGAAAACGAAAACTATTGTAAGAGCGAGCTGGTCGCGTGGGAGGTGGTCCATGGTAAGTGTAAAACGGGGGTACATGCATAGTGTATATGATGGGAATCCTAAACCTACGAGGACGGAATCGTATCAGCGGGTTTGGGTGGTAGAAGGTAATCTCTACCTCCCCCTCGAACACCGCGCGATGGTCCTCATAGATCCATATGCCACTAGGAAGTGGCCGGATCTCGACGCAAGCAATGTAGCGAGACATCACCTACAAGGGCATAGGGGTAAGCAATTCTATACAAATAATCAATAGAGAATAAATTATGCAACATAAAGATGTAACATGCATCAATTAATATCAATCACACTTAACACTTAGCAAGTAGGTTATGCACATAGAATGTTCACACTTAATTCAGTCATAACAGTTTATTTGAATGAATGGCATGATGCATGACTTTAGCTCTCAAGCCTATCTCCATCATAATACTATGTCACTCTCTGACGTCCATCCCTGACAACCTAGCACTCAACAGTGCGTTGTATTCCTAGGTATACAACCATTCGTACATTCACCTAGAATGTACACGACAAGCTTGGTATCCATGCCACCCGAGCATATCCCGTCATCCAAACGGATCGTCATCCAAACGATATATCCATATCGGCATCCACTAAGCCGACCACGTCAACGACGTGTCATCAAGCAAGCGTATTGGCACTCCCAGAGGCCCTCCACATGTTTATCAAAACATGAATACGTCCTACCATCCGAACTCCAGAATGAATGCATTTTATCCTTTAGACTTACGGGAAGTTGATTAATACTTTGCAGGCCACCTAGGCTTATTTCTTTATCAAAAGGACCGTCATCAAACGATCTATTTGTATTAATCAATTTCTTTAAGTCTTAATCCCTTGGACTATTCTCAATAATTTATTAATTATTTGACTTAGAATTGAAAATGGTGTTCTTCAGGTTCTGGGCAATATACTCGAGTAAAATTCAGTCCACTCGAGTGTTCTCTAGATTTTCCAGTCTACTCGAGTGTTCCTGAAGTTACTCGAGTGTTCATGACTTTCTGAGGATTTGGGTTTTCAATTCATCAATTTACTCGAGTGGTTCATGGGTTACTCGAGTGTTCTTGGATATTTCCAGAATACTCGAGTGACCTTGACTGACTCGAGTGTTTGGCCTATAATGGTCCTCAGGTCATGCTCGATACTCGAGTACCAGACATACTACTCGAGTGTTCTTCCTTAATTTACATGGTTTTGAACACGATTAACTCGAGTACACTGCCTTTTACTCGAGTGTTTCGCAGCAGACAGCATTGAAAACTGGTTTTAACATGACATTTTCATTTCTACTCAAATTTAATCCATTCCAGGGATCCACAGAGTTCATACAACATAATTTGAACATGTTATAACATTCATTCCATATCAAAACACAGATTTGACAGAGAATTCAGTAATCATGCATTAAAACACATTTTCACAACTCAATACCTCAATTTGCAGAATATGCTCTATACTCCTGAATTAAAGTTCATTTAAGCTTGCATGCATGATACATAACTTGCTCAACACAGTTTTAGAGCATGGATTGGTCTCCAAACCAAAGTTACTATTCAATCTAAGCCCTTAGAGCCTCTTGGTGGCTCTCTAACACAATTCATGGAATTTAAACTCTATCTAGTGAATATAATTACTTCCCCTCACCTCTCAGACGTGGATCAACAGAAAGAAATCCAAGAAAAGTGCTCCAACCCCAGAAATCACTTTGAGCTTCACATGCATGACAGTTTTGAGTGCACCACCAAAACCGAATTGGTTCACCCATGAAACAGAGATAAGAATTGGGGAAAATTAGATTTCTAAACTCTATACAACATATTCTAACTAAAGGAACCAAGTTTGAGACTCAAGAATTCGTGAGCTTACCAGAATCAGTGATCAAAGTAAGCTCCAGACCAAGGTTCAACAGAAACAGCTTCTACTTCAAATCTTCAAATCTCCCAGCACGCACACTCAATCCTCACAATATTACTCTCTATACAAAGCTCAAGATGTGAGCTTTGTATTCGTGTTTGGTTTGTGTTTCAAATCGACACGGAGAAGGAGAATCGAAGAGTACAAACTCGGAACCCTAATTTCATCAACCAAGCTACTTTGATCCAAAATTCTCAGCTAAGGGTCGAAGATGAGCTTAAATAGGAAGTGAGGACACTCATGCAGGTCGACACGAGGGCATTGAGCTGTTGATGGCGGAGTATTCGTGTCAACGGAGGGGAATCGTTGGCTGTGACTCACCAAACGCACTAACTCGTGCAGTTTGACCCAGAATACTCGAGTATTCCAGAAAATACTCGACTGTTTTACCCAGTTTTTGAAAAATAATTATTTTATTTACTTTCCCTCCAAAATCTTTCCTATTATTGCTTCTAGGTCCCAACCCAGGGACTAATATGCAAAACTCTTATTTTATGCATTTAAATTATTTATTAAATAATTTCCACACATCAACTAGTTATATGAACACAAATTTTAATCAAGGATTAATTTAGAAACTATTAATTATAATTAAATTATAATTAACATTTCATTAATCGGGGATTAAAATTTTGGGGTGTTACACTACTCCCCCACTTACAAGGAATTTCGTCCCCGAAATTCAACTCATACAAACAAGTCAGGATAATCCTGACGCATCTTATGCTCTAACTCCCATGATGCTTCTATTACATCTCCACAGACCCAGACAACTTTGACCAGATGGATGTCCTTCCCTCTAAGCTGCTTGATTCTTCGATCTTCGATGCGAACTGGTATAGCTTTGAAGGTCAGGTTCTCATGGACTTCTAAGTTATCCGGTTGGATTCTAAGAACAATGGTGGGGTCATGGACATATTTCTTCAATTGAGACACATGGAATACATTATGGAGGTTAGCTAATGACGGAGGCAAAGCTTATTGATAGGCTACTGGGCCGATCCTTTTGAGAATTTGATAGGGACCAATAAACTTAGGTGATAGTTTCTGGGTTTTCAAGGCTCTACTAACACCTTTGGTTGGTATTATTCTAATGAACACGTGGTCTCCTTCAGCAAACTCTAAGGGTTTTCTCCTTCTATCAGCATAGCTTTTCTGCCTACTCTGAGTTGCCCTCATCTTCTCTTGTATCATCCTGATCTGCTCCGTGGTCTCTTGCACAATATCTGGTCCAATCAGAGAACTCTCCCCCACTTGAAACCAGCATAACGACGTCTGACACTTTTTCCCATACAAAGCTTCAAATGGTGCCATTCCAATGCGCGCGTGATAGCTGTTATTGTAAGTGAACTCCACGAGTGGCAACATTTGTTCCCAATTCCCTTGTCCTTCCAAAGTACAGGCTCGTAGAATGTCCTCCAATGACTGAATAGTCCTTTCCGTTTGGCCATCAGTCTGAGGATGGTATGCAGAACTTAGCTTCAATCTTGAACCCAAGGCTCTATGCAGATCTTCCCAAAACTTTGATGTAAACCTCGGATCGCGATCAGACACAATGCTTGATGGTACTCCGTGCAGACGAACAACTTCCTTGATGTACAACTGAGTGAGCTTTTCCAATGAGTAGCGCATATTCACGGGAATGAAATGCGCTGACTTGGTCAAACGGTCCACGATCACCCAAATTGCATCATGACCAGTAGATGTCTTTGGCAATCCCGACACAAAATCCATCGAGATGCTATCCCATTTCCACAACGGGATCTCTAAAGGAAGTAACTCTCCTCCTGGCCTTTGATGTTCCACCTTGGCCTTTTGACATGCCAAACAACATGCCACGTATTCAGCTACATCTCTCTTCAAACCAGGCCACCAAAATAGCTTCTTTAAGTCCTGGTACATTTTAGTAGCTCCCGGATGCATACTCATCTTACTCTTATGCGCTTCATCCAAAATCATCCTTCTTACTTCCAAATCATCAGGCACACAAATCCTCGTTTTAAAGCAAAGGATTCCATCCTCCCCTTCTTGAAATTCCAACTCCTTACCTTCTTGCATCAACTTCCTCTTTTCCACGAGTTTCCCATCCTTGTGTTGCAATTCCCGTATCCTTTGCAGAAACTTGTTAGCAATCTGCAGCATCCCCAACTTGATACTTGTCGGCTCCACTTGCATCGTCAGACTCAAATCTCGAAATTCCTCTATCAGTGCAGCTTCTCTGACCATCATCGCACTGATGTGCATTGCCTTTCTACTCAATGCATCCGCCACAACGTTTGCCTTCCCAGGATGATAATGGAGCTCAAACTCATAATCCTTCAAAAACTCCATCCATCGGCGTTGCCTCATATTCAACTCCTTTTGATCAAAGAGGTATTTTAAACTCTTATGGTCACTAAACACCCGGAACGTAGTGCAATAGAGATAGTGCCTCCAGATCTTTAAGGCAAACACCACAGCTGCTAACTCCAGATCATGGGTTGGATAGTTCATCTCATGAACCTTTAACTGTCTCGAAGCGTAAGCGACGACTTGTCCATCTTGCATCAAGACACACCCAAGACCTTGTTTCGACGCATCACAATACACATCGAAACTCTTCTGCGTATCGGGCAACACCAACACAGGAGACGATGTCAACCTTTCCTTCAACTCCCAAAAACTTCTCTCACACTTCTCATCCCATAGGAACGGTTGATCTTTCCGAGTCAACTTCGTCAGAGGCAGTGCAATCTTTGAGAAACCTTCGATGAACCTTCTATAATACCCAGCCAAACCAAGAAAACTTCTGACTTCCGTGACCGACTTTGGTTGCTCCCATTGCAAAACCGAACTTACCTTCGTCGGATCAACGACTATTCCTTTGTCTGAAATCACATGCCCCAAGAACTTAACCTCCTTCATCCAGAACTCACACTTTGTAAGTTTGGCGTACAGCTGCTTCTCCTTCAAGATGCTTAACACTATCTTCAAGTGTTCAGCATGCTCCTCCGGGCTCTTAGAATAAATCAGAATATCATCAATGAACACAACCACGAATGAATCTAAATAAGGTCTAAAGATTTGATTCATGTAGTCCATGAAGATAGCTGGTGCATTAGTCAATCCGAACGGCATTACGACATACTCATAATGTCCGTATCGAGATCGAAATGCAGTCTTAGAGATGTCCTCCTCTCTAATCCTGATCTGATGGTACCCCGACCTCAAATCAATCTTGGAAAATACTGAAGCCCCACGAACTTGATCCATAAGGTCATCTATCCATGGTAACGGATACTTGTTCTTGATGGTGACCTTATTCAGCTGCCGGTAGTCTATACACATCCTCATGCTACCATCTTTCTTCTTTACGAATAAGATAGGAGCACACCAAGGTGACACGCTTGGTCGAATCATCTGTTTCTGCAGCAACTCTTTAATCTGCTTCTTCATCTCTGCCATTTCCGGTGGTGCCATTCTATAGGGAGCGATAGAAATGGGACCAGCTCCCGGAACTAGATCGATACCGAATTCAATCTCTCTTCTTGGTGGCAGACCAGGAATCTCATCAGCAAAAACTTCCGGGAAATCTCTGACAACAGGGATCTCTTTCATCCTTGGACCACTATCCCCCACCTCAGTGTTGAACAGACATATGTAACCAGAGGGTTTTGGGTTTCTATAGGTCACGAGTCTTCTATCACAATCAATGATCACTTGGTTTTTACTTAACCAGTCCATTCCCAAGATCACATCCAATTGTGCTAAGGGTAAGCAGATCAAATCTACTTTAGAGGTTTGTCCTAACACTTCTATACAACAGTTAAGACAGGCTCTAGAAACAACTACAGGAGCATTTGTAGGGGTTTCTACTTGCAAAACATAAGGCATTTCAGACATCATCAAGCCTAATCGGTTTACACATTCATACGAAACGAATGAATGCGTTGCACCAGAGTCAAACAAAACATGGCAAAACTGACCATTAAGCAAGTATTTACCTTGCACCAGATCAGAAGATCGATTCGCTTCCACACCGCTAAGGGTGAAGACCCTTCCTTGAGCCATTGGTCTATCCGCAGTTCCTCTTGAGTTGGCCTTGGCTGGTTCCTTGCAATCTCTTGCAAAATGCCCCGGCTTCCCGCAGTTGAAACATCCACTTGTTCCCCAGCAAACACAACCATAATGGTTGCGCTTGCACTTGTCGCAGAATGAAGCTTCATTCCGATAATTCCTTCCCTCAGAACCACCAACCTTGCCCTTGCCTTTCCCTCTACGATCATATGGACCTTTGCCTCGAGTGTTGAAACCCTTACGCCTTTGAGATCCATAGCCTTGATTGTCCTTCTTTTCCGAGACTTGCACCTCCTCGGCCTTGGTGTCGTCTTCATACATCCTACACATGTCCACGAGTGCAGGAAAACTTTGAATCCGCTGGTAACTGAAGATCGACTTCAACTTTGGCCTCAAACCTCCTTCAAACTTAATGCACTTGTTCCTCTCATCTGGATTGTTCTGATAGTATGGAGAGTACTTCATCAGCTCTTCAAACTTTGCCGCGTACTCACCCACACTCATGTTACCTTGCTTCAACTGCAAGAATTCCACTTCCTTTTTCCTCCTTAGATCCTCAGGAAAATATTTCTGAAGGAATTTTTCCATGAATACTCCCCAGCTTATCTCCCTTCCTTCATATTGCAAAAGTTGCATGGTGTGATTCCACCAATTCTCCGCTTCATCCTCCAACATGTAGGTTGCATACGCCACCTTCTGAACATCAGAACACTCCAAAGTCCTCAAAATCTTGTCCATAGTATGAATCCATTTGTTGGCTTCCTCCGGTTTAAATCCTCCTTCAAACTTTGGCGGATTGCAGCTCCTAAAATCAGCCAGAGTCTTCGCCTCAGTGTTACCCACATTACACTGATGAGGCGGATTTGCCGGTTGAGAGGGTTGCTGAGACTGCCTTTGCATCGCTTCCAGTACCGTGGTGATTCGCTCCAACATCGCATTGGTGTGATTTTGGTTACTAGTTGCCATATTAGACCTGCGCTATGGGCTTATGGTCACATATGTTGAACTAGAGAAACTTCTATTACACCACCTATACTACGGCTCTATCCTAAACTTATTGAATCTACAATCCATTGCGTCTTGTACTCAAAAGAGACAAGATACAAACAAATCAGGGGTAATACAAAATTCAATAAGTAATTTAATAACATTCAAAGTACTAAATACTTTGGAGATACCTGCTTGATATTGATGGCTACCTTTCTGGAACCACTTCTACTACTACAGGATCTGACTTTTGCTCTGATACCACTCAGTGTGACACCCTTCTCGGATTACCCAAATTTAAACTAATAAATCAGCTTTTATATTGGATAATATATATGGACTTGTGAGTGTTAAGAAAATAGGTAAATAAAATTTTCTTTTAAAGCGGGTGCACGAATCGTCACTTGAAAGTCTTGGATAACAAAGTCTATATTATCTCAAAGTCATTGTATCGAGTTCGGCGATTTCTAAAACATTTTCACAAATAGAGTAACATTCGATCTTTTAGAAAATATCTTTGTATCAAGTAGCTTAAGCTACCCTTTCTTTGTACGATAGAACTGATACCATTTATAGCCGAGCTCTTAAACAGATTAAATCAGAGTAAGCGGAAATTACTGGACTATGCAACTGATAGAATATAAACATAGGTTTTCATAGATATAGAGAATCATAAGTACATAGCCCATTAGCAAAGTCTCCAAGTTTCAAAATATACAAGTCCATCATCAGATCTATATAACAGTGTAACTACAAGCTCTAGAGTGCTCCAAAAGTATATCGACAATATATAAATATAACAAAATATATAACTCTAGGGATAGTCACATAGATCTGGCAGCATCAGATGGAGTAGTAGTAGCAGTAGTAGTCTCCCAAAAGTAAAGTGAGTAAGGTAGTAGCATCATCAACACCGCAGCAGCAGCAAATCTCCTCCACAGCCTCCACACATCGGATCCTCCGACCCACATCATACACCATATGCATGTACCTAGGGATCATCGTCCCTCCAGTCACTCCCAGTAGAATGCACGACAGGCTCGCTCCCACTCTCGTCCTCCACCGGATCCTCCTCGATCTCATCCGAGGGAGAGTGTACCCTACCACTGGGTACCGGGTCAGGTGATGGTGAAACCCTGACTGGGCTCCTCAGATCAGAAGGGGGAGTCTCCTCGCGGACGACTCTTGAGGTAAAAGGGTGAGAGCGGGTAGGTCGAAAACGAAAACTATGATAAGAGCGAGCTGGTCGCGTGGGAGGTGGTCCATGGTAAGTGTAAAACGGGGGTACATGCATAGTGTATATGATGGGAATCCTAAATCTACGAGGACGGAATCGGATCAATGGGTTCGGGTGGTAGAAGGTAACCTCTACCTCTCCCTCGAACACCGCACGATGGTCCTCATAGATCCATGTGCCACAAGGAAGTGGCCGGATCTCGATGCAAGCAATGTAACGAGACATCACCTACAAGGGCATAGGGGTAAGCAATTCTATACACATAATCAAAAGAGAATAAATTGTGCAATATGAGTATGTAAATATGCATCAATTAACAACAATCACATATAACACTTAGCAGATAATTAATGCACATAGGATGCTCACACTTATTTCATTTATCACAATTAATTTAAATGAATGGCATGATGCATGACTTTAGCTCTCAAGCCTATCTCCATCATACTATGTCACTCTCTGACGTCCATCCCTAACAACCCAGCACTCAACAGTGCGTTGTATTCCTAGGTATACAACAATTCGTACATTCACCTAGAATGTACACGACAAGCTTGGAATCCATGCCACCCGAGCATATCCCGTCATCCAAACGGATCGTCATCCAAATGATATATCCATATCGGCATCCACTAAGCCGACCACGTCAACGACGTGTCATCAAGCAAGCGTATTGACACTCCCAGAGGCCCTCCACATGTTTATCAAAACATGAATACGTCCTACCATCCGAACTCCAGAATGAATGCATTTTATCCTTTAGACTTACGGGAAGTTGATTAATACTTTGCAGGCCACCTAGGCTTATTTCTTTATCAAAAGGACCGTCATCAAACGATCTATTTGTATTAATCAATTTCTTTAAGTCTTAATCCCTTGGACTATTCTCAATAATTTATTAATTATTTGACTTAGAATTGAAAATGGTGTTCTTCAGGTTCTGGGCAATATACTCGAGTAAAATTCAGTCCACTCGAGTGTTCTCTAGATTTTCCATTCTACTCGAGTGTTCCTGAAGTTACTCGAGTGTTCATGACTTTCTTAGGATTTGGGTTTTCAATTCATCAATTTACTCGAGTGGTTCATGGGTTACTCGAGTGTTCTTGGATATTTCCAGAATACTCGGGTGACCTTGACTGACTCGAGTGTTTGGCCTATAATGGTCCTCAGGTCATGCTCGATACTCGAGTACCAGACAGACTACTCGAGTGTTCTTCCTTAATTTACATGGTTTTGAACATGATTTACTCGAGTACTCTGCCTTTTACTCGAGTGTTTCGCAGCAGACAGCACTGAAAACTGGTTTTAACATGACATTTTCATTTCTACTCAAATTTAATCCATTCCAGGGATCCACAGAGTTCATACAACATAATTTGAACATGTTATAACATTCATTCCATATCAAAACACAGATTTGACAGAGAATTCAGTAATCATGCATTAAAACACATTTTCACAACTCAATACCTCAATTTGCAGAATATGCTCTATACTCCTGAATTAAAGTTCATTTAAGCTTGCATGCATGATACATAACTTGCTCAACACAGTTTTAGAGCATGGATTGGTCTCCAAACCAAAGTTACTATTCAATCTAAGCCCTTAGAGCCTCTTGGTGGCTCTCTAACACAATTCATGGAATTTAAACTCTATCTAGTGAATATAATTACTTCCCCTCACCTCTCAGACGTGGATCAACAGGAAGAAATCCAAGAAAAGTGCTCCAACCCCAGAAATCACTTTGAGCTTCACATGCATGACAGTTTTGAGTGCACCACCAAAACCGAATTGGTTCACCCATGAAACAGAGATAAGAATTGGGGAAAATTAGATTTCTAAACTCTATACAACATATTCTAACTAAAGGAACCAAGTTTGAGACTCAAGAATTCGTGAGCTTACCAGAATCAGTGATCAAAGTAAGCTCCAGACCAAGTTTCAACAGAAATAGCTTCTACTTCAAATCTTCAATTCTCCCAGCACGCACACTCAATCCTCACAATATTACTCTCTATACAAAGCTCAAGATGTGAGCTTTGTATTCGTGTTTGGTTTGTGTTTCAAATCGACATGGAGAAGGAGAATCGAAGAGTACAAACTCGGAACCCTACTTTCATCAACCAAGCTACTTTGATCCAAAATTCTCAGCTAAGGGTCGAAGATGAGCTTAAATAGGAAGTGAGGACACTCATGCAGGTCGACACGAGGGCATTGAGCTGTTGATGGCGGTGTATTCGTGTCAACGGAGGGGAATCGTTGGCTGTGACTCACCAAACGCACTAACTCGTGCAGTTTGACCCAGAATACTCGAGTATTCCAGAAAATACTCGAGTGTTTTACCCAGTTTTTGAAAAATAATTATTTTATTTACTTTCCCTCCAAAATCTTTCCTATTATTGCTTCTAGGTCCCAACCCAGGGACTAATATGCAAAACTCTTATTTTATGCATTTAAATTATTTATTAAATAATTTCCACACATCAACTAGTTATATGAACACAAATTTTAATCAAGGATTAATTTAGAAACTATTAATTATAATTAAATTATAATTAACATTTCATTAATCGGGGATTAAAATTTTGGGGTGTTACACTGATATCATTGGAAATATTTAATTAGCACAAAACCCTTATTGTAAAATTTCTTGAGAAAACCCAGATGACCTTAGAAAACTATTTCTAGTTGTTGGGAGAACCGTACCTGATTCTTGAAACCCAAGACCAATTGGGAGTCTCCCTAGTAGGACTCTTGAATTGAGTGACTGCCAATAGTGTAAAACCTTGAAAACCTTAGAGCATTTCGCGTCGAAAACTAACCAAATTGAACCATAACTTGTATTCTTTATTGAGTGCAAGAGTCCAGTGGCGTACTAATGCAAAATGGTATGTCGATTCCAAGTGGGGGAGTAGAACCAAAGAGAAGTGAGTGTCGTAGTTAGAAGACCCTTTGTCTGGGATGGTTCTCCATTTGAAGGAATTCAACGGAATTTCGTCGACGAAATTCCAGTGGGGGAGAATTGTAACATCCCTAATTTTAATCCCTAGTATAATTATAAATTTTATCGAATTAAATTTATGTTTCTTAAAAATCAACTATTTAGTTGTTGAGTATTATCAGAAAATACATTATGTTAATTACGAAAGTATATTTAATTATATTTTTAAGTAAATTTATTTGAAACAATTACCCTATTCGAAAAAAAATAGACTTTCTATTCTTTACTTTGGTATTTATAAAGATACAATATTAAATTTTATTACTTTCTAATATCTAGCTAATTTCCAACTTTATGGCTTTTCTATATGAATTTGTATGAAGTCTAAGTTTTAATATTAGTGTTTCCTTATGTTAAAAAAAAAAAGAAGAAGAAAACGTGTGATGTGTGTGTGTTTTTGTTCCATGAGCCAAAAACCCTATCTTCTTCTCCATCTTTCTCTTCCACCGCCGGCCCTAAACCCCAGCTGCCCTCCTTCCCCTTCGTCCCTCTCTCTTCCCTTCGTCTCTCTCTCTTGGCCACTCCAACCAACCACCAAACTGCCGCCCTGATCTCTCTCTTCCTCCGGCGCTATATATCTCTCTCCTCCATTGTCGATTTCTCTCTCACCGCGTCTCTCCCTCTCATTTCCCTGTCGCGAATCGCGACTCCCTCCTGGCCAAGGAAGGACCGTCGTCACTCGTGGTCGTCGTTGCAGCCATGGAGGTCACCACCACCATCTCTTTTCCCTCCCAGGTTTGCATCTGCTGCTCTCTCGACCAAGAGGTCCGTGTTCGTGTCTCCCTTTCTCCCTCCTCAGCTGGTTGTTGTTGCCCCTACCATGGAGGTGTGGTGCTGTTGCTGCCATGGATGCAGATGTTGCTGCTGTGTGGGCGTGTTCTGAACTGGTTCATCCACAAACCGGGTTAGACCAGAGCGGGTAGTTGGTTTCTGGTTTGAGTCGTGTCAGATCGGTATAGCTGCTTGGTTCGGGGTAAACCGGATCGTCGTGAACCGAAGCGGTTTTGTCTTCTTTGCTGCTTCAAAACCATATTCGAGGGTATATCCCTAATACCTTTTTAATTACTCTATGTTATGTTCTAATAATAATACTAATAATACTAATTGTTAATAATTATTTAGTATTAAACTAATTTGGAAATTAAACTTTTATTACAGTTTATATTGATTTTAAATATGTTGTTATTGATGGCGACTCTAATTGCTTACTTGACTTATAATAACGTCGAACTAAACGTATGCCGAATAATAAGTTTTTAAAAGTATATTTTGTTAAATGTGTGGGTTCCTAAGTAAGTGAGCTATCATTTAGCTTGGTGGAATTGTCCCTAGGCTAAACAATACCTCAGTTAATTAGAAAACCTGATATATTCGGCATAACGTTAATTCGAGTTAAAGCGATGAACATTAATTTCAAAATGAAGGGAAGTATAAATTGTTTTAATGTTGTAATGGTGATTTGAACTTATTTTTGAATCGAGAACACTTCCTTTTAGTTCGGAATTAATAGTGTCAAGTAACAACATTTGAATTTTGTGGTTTGAAACTAAAACTAATTGACTTTATTGAATTTTTGGTGATTATGTTAGTTTCAAAATGTTAGTGTATTTTCCATAAAAAGCTATACTATTTGATTGAAAAGACCATGATCTTAATTTGAAATCCTATGTTATTTTGGTTTGTAAACTATAGTTAAATGATTTCTTGATTTGGAAAACTTACGAAAATACTCTACTTTGAAATATGATAAGTATATATTGAGATTTCAAATTGAGTCGCTTTTGACACGTTAAATTGATTTCTGTACGATTTAATAATATAGTGAGACAACGAAGGAGTTTTAGGGCAAACACAATCGATAGCAATGGGCCACGACATGTGTGAGTATCGCATGTGGAAAGGAGTGCGTTTGTGAAAAACTAAGAGTTAAAGCAATTACAGGTAAGGGGTGTTTTACCTTGCTTTAGATAGTATTTTCTGATTAGTATATAATACTTGCTAAGAATATGTGAGTATGCTTTTGACCGATTATTTGGGTAATTAATTTTGATTAAACATAATGTAAAAAAATAAATGAAATGAACCATAAATTGATACTTGTAAGTGAATATGCATGCTAAGGTGTATTTTGACTATGTGAATGTATATGTAATAATATTTGTTATGCTTTTATGTATGAATAATTGGAGTATAATTGTGGTGGAACGAAATATTATATGTTGTCATGTATGCTCCAGTGGGAAATGTGGGGTTAATTGGTATATGTCATTATGTATGTATGTTTGGGGAATGTGAGGCTATTAGTCGTGAAAGGATAAATGTGGTAAATGATATGTGCTAATAGGTATGAATAGTTGGATGAAAATATGATATATATTATATGGTGTAAAATGATGATAGATGCATAAGTTAAGTGATAAATGAAATAATTGTGGATTGACTAGTGATGATGATATGTGATGAATATATGTTAAGTATGATGAAATGATAAATTGAGTGATTGAGAATTTAATGGTGATGATGATAAGTGGAATTATGTGTGTGAAAAATGAGAGAGAATGAATAATGATGTTGTATGTGTGTATATATATATAAATGTGATGGGTATGTTGATTGAGACATGTTACGGTGTGCTTGAATGTATAAATGAGTTATGTGTTGAAGCACATAATAGATAAATGAATGAACAAAATGAATCAGAATAAGAGCATAAATGAAGAGCATTGAATTGAATTATTTTGTGAATTATTGTGATGATTGGAAGCTGTCCGTATTTAGTTATTGGTTTTTAATTTGATGGTTTGATTTAAGTCGTGTAAGACGTTTTGTCCGGGTTGTGGGACTGCACGCATCGACCGGTTTGATTTGAAGTCGTGTAAGACGTTTTGTCCAGGTTGTGGGACTGCACGCATCGACTGGTTTGATTTGAAGTCGTGTAAGACGTTTTGTCCGAGTTGTGGGACTGCACGCATCGACTGGTTTGATTTAATGTTTTGTAAGACGTTTTGTCCGGGTTGTGGGACTGCAGGCATGGACTAGTGCGATCCAGATCTTGTAAGACGTTGTCCGGGTTATGGGACTGCACGCATAGATCGCGTAAGACGCATATGGTGCGCAGCTGTAAGACGTTTGTCCGGGTTGTGGGACTGCTCGCAATGATGTATCCACTAATAATTTCTAAAGTTTATGAAAAACTCAAAGGATATGAAAAGAGAATGATAAATATGTAAAGTAACGAAAAGGGATGAAAAAAATATAAGCTGGAATGAAATAAATATACATGAAGTGTAAGGGTTTAATGAATCATAAAAGAAATTGATTGACATTGTGTGCATATATGTGAATTGGTTGGGAATGAATTGTTGATATATTATGAGATATATGACTAAGTGTGTTTGACTTAGTAGGTCATTATGTCTAGCTAGAAACTACTTTCTACTTCATGTGTAAAGCTCACCCTTACAACCATTTTTTAGGTATTGAGCTTGGAGCTTGCACAGTTTCTGGCCGAGCAGGTTGTACCTCCACTACGTGGAGTGTCCATTTATTATTTTATGAGTGGACTGTAGTTTTAGCTATGTTAAAAACTATTATTTTTTAATTTAAAGATATGTATTAGTTGTACGCCCCTATTTGAGATATTTGGGGCATTAAGATCTGTCTCTGGATAATAATTAAACGTTTATGTTTTAAAAGTACGTTGGTCTAGACAGGTTAAGCAGGTACAAAGTTGGAAATTTTGGGAAGGTCCGAAAAATAGAGGAAACTCTGTCGGATTTTTATCGAAATTTTCAAGTACCAATTTTCATAAAATCCTAAATTAACTAAATATTTGTGAGAGTGTTACATTATGGTATCAGAACAATTTTCCTCGGCCTATTGGAGTAACACATTACTCCTATAGTTACTCATCAAGCGAGTAACTTGTAACTAGAAATAGAACTGCTTTCTGATATAGTGAGTATCATTGCTAGCATAATAATAGGAATAGTTACGGTGTATAGTGCGATTAATTAGTATTTACAACATTTCTTTTGAGTTTGCTTAAATTATTTGAAACTATTTTTTTCAAACCTGAAATCTTGTGGAAAACAATGTCTCATATTTAGAAGTGGATGAATGACGAGACTAAGGAAAGCGATACCCCAATGGGCAAGAGCACTAAGTTGCTACCCCATCGGGAGGAAATGATCTTTAGTTTGGTGCCAAGTAAACCAATTCTAAATGTGACACACAAAACAAAATTTCAACGTTTTAAAATTAATAGGCTATGTGTTTAAAACTTAAGTGAGACGAGAATGGTCTTATCACCAATATGATGTATGGTTGAGCCTGATCACCTCAAGTATACATATATTGGGAGATATCATCATCCTGTCCCTAAGTTTCGGCGAGTATTTTGGGAATTTAGTAAGGTCCTAAATTTAGGAGAATTAGAGGTTAGTGTCATAGGACTCCGTATGCGTGGACATACTAGAATCAGAGTTGCGCAGCAGAAGTGTAGTAAGTGTTGTCCTATTTTAAGAGAATAGTTCTAGCTAGTTCAGGAATTCTAGTTAGTTGTAATAGTCTATTAGGATTTATATGCCTAGAATAGGAAGTAAGGAACCCTAAGATAGTGTACAGTGATAGTCTTTGGTCTAGGTAATTAGGTGCTTAAAACCCTGGTTGATTGCATAGAGTTAGCATGTATGTTTTATGATAAATGTATGAAATGCTATGTGCTGACATGTGTTTACCTAGATGATTAATCGTAAACTTTGATGATACCTGCTATTGTTTGACATGTGAATGTTGACACTGTTTGGAGCATAAAACCAGTTTTGAAAACTTCTTTATAAAATAGTGTTGCTATCAAAAGATTGAGTGGTTTCCAAGTATAATAATTTTAAAATCAGGAACCATTTGATATTTAAGTGTAATAGTAACCAAGGGGAATTCCCACGTTTAGAAACTGAATTTAAAACAAATTTCCCTGTTTTAAAATAGAATCAGAAATCCTTCCAAATTGAATTCTAAGTCGCAGGATAAATTTTAAGAAGTTAGTAAGGAAACCAAAGATTCTTAATTAATCAGGCGGTGAAGTAGTTCATTGTTTTAATCAAACCACACGCCGATTAAATAGGAACCTTTATGTGCGACAAAAATCGATTTGGAACGAAATTTAATTCTCAAACTCAAAGTTAAAGGGAATGTAACTATTTCAATTTATGAAGAAGTATCAAAATAAATTTTCTAGTCAACTGCATATTCCCTTTCTCATTGGGTTTGCTAATCCTAAGTAATTTTACACTCCTTCATCGAAATTTGGGTTGCAAAGTTGTTTTCAGAATTTTACCCAAATTATTTGGCAAGAAAAATATCAAGGTTTTAAAGTACAAAGTAATTTGCATGATGGAATATTTTACTAAGATTTTACGCAACAGTAAATGTTCTTCCATCAAGAAAAGAATTCGATTTTCAAAAACACTGATTCTATCTTCATACCACCACATCAATACTTTTCTAATATGCTACTTTCACCATATGTATATATAAATGTCTTTCTTTTATGCAACTTTAAATTTTAAACCTAAACAAACGCATACATGTTTCCTGGCATGTTATTTTGGTTATATATATATATAAATGCATAAATGATCTTCTTGAACTCCACATCGATTTTCAAAATGTGTAAGTATTGTTGTAGTATGGGGGTTGTATTTATTGAACTTTAATCCCCATACATGCTGATTACTTTTATCAAAGTTTTGGCATAGCATTTGAATGGTTTGATTATTTGAAACTTTGCTTAAGTGTGTGTAGATGTAAGCCTAAACCATGGGTTAGTCCAGGTAGATCTTGGCTAGATTAGGAAGAGCTAGAGTTTAAGTCATGATTGATGGTAGTAAACATGTGTTGATATGAAATGTTGTTGTGCATGTTAGAATTCTGGATGAGGTGTATGTAAAAAAAATGCTTACTTGAACAATGAATGTGTTTGATTAGGACTTAAGAGTAGTTCATAAGTTGTTTGTACCCGGGTAGAGTAGGATCAAATCCCTGTGGATGCTGCCGGTTAGACAGGGTGTAGAAGTAGATTTGGGTTGTTCTGAGTACGACAGTTGCTAAGTCTCAGTGTTGTTAGTGAACCTGACCATGATGTTACCATTGATGGATAAGAGATTGGGATGAGCACCTCAATCTTTTTATTTATTAATCGCTGATATCATTGGAAATATTTAATTAGCACAAAACCAAACAGACAATGAAGGAAGGAATTCGCCTGAATAGTAGTATCCCCAACCCTTATTGTAAAATTTCTTGAGAAAACCCAGATGACCTTAGAAAACTATTTCTAGTTGTTGCGAGAACCGTTCCTAATTCTTGAAACCCAAGACTAATTGGGAGTCTTCCTAGTAGGACTCTTGAATTGAGTGACTGCCAATAGTGTAAAACCTTGAAAACCTTAGAGCATTTCGCATCGAAAACTAACCAAATTGAACCATAACTGGTATTCTTTATTGAGTGCAAGAGTCCAGTGGCGTACTAATGCAAAATGGTATGTCGATTCCAAGTGGGGGAGTAGAACCAAAGAGAAGTGAGTGTCATAGTTAGAAGACCCTTTGTATGGGATGGTTCTCCATTTGAAGGAATTGAACGGAATTTCGTCGACGAAATTCCAGTGGGGGAGAATTGTAACATCCCTAATTTTAATCCCTAGTATAATTATAAATTTTATCGAATTTAATATATGTTTCTTAAAAATCAACTATTTAGTTGTTGAGTATTTTCAGAAAATACATTATGTTAATTACGAAAGTATATTTAATTATATTTTAAAGTAAATTTATTTGAAACAATTACCCTATTCGAAAAAAATAGACTTTCTATTCTTTATTTTGGTATTTATAAAGATACAATATTAAATTTTATTACTTTCTAATATCTAGCTAATTTTCAACTTTATGGCTTTTCTATATGAATTTGTATGAAGTCTAAGTTTTAATATTAGTATTTCCTTATGTTTTTTTAAAAAAAAAAATAAGAAAACGTGTCATGTGTGTGTGTTTGTGTTCCATGAGTCAAAAACCTTATCTTCTTCTCCATCCTTCTCTTCAACCGCCGGCCCTAAACCCCAGCCGCCCTCCTTCCCCTTCGTCCCTCTCTCTTCCCTTCGTCTCTCTTTCTTGGCCGATTCAACAAGCCACCAAACCGCCGCCCTGTTCTCTCTCTTCCTCCGGCGCTATATATCTCTCTCCTCCATTGTCGGTTTCTCTCTCACCGCGTCTCTCCCTCTCATTTCCCAGTTGCGAATCGCGACTCCCTCGTGGCCAAGGAAGGACCGCCGTTGCTCGTGGTCGTCGTTGCAGCCACGGAGGTCACCGCCACCATCTCTTTTCCCTCCCTTTTTTGCATCTACTGCTCTCTGGACCAAGAGGTCCGTGTTCGTGACTCCCTTTCTCCCTCCTCAGCTGGTTGTTGCTGCCCCTACCATGGAGGTGTGGTGCTGTTGCTGCCATGGATGCAGCTGTTGCTGCTGTGTGGGCGTGTTCTGAACCGGTTCGTCCACGAACCAGGTTGGACCGTAGCGGGTAGTTGGTTTCTGGGTTGAGTCGGGTCAGATCGGTGTAGCTGCTTGGTTCGGGGTAAGCCGGATCGTCGTGAACTGAAGCGTTTTTGTCTTCCCTGCTGCTTCAAAACCATATTCGAGGATATTTCCCTAATACCTTTTTAATTACTCTATGCTATGTTCTAATAATAATACTAATTATACTAATATTGTTAATAATTATTTAGTATTAAACTAATTTGGAAATTAAACTTTTATTATAGTTTATATTGATTTTAAATATGTTGTTATTGATGGCAATTCTAATTGCTTACTTGATTTATAATAACATCAAACTAAACGTATGCCGAATAATGAGTTTTTAAAAGTATATTTTGTTAATTGTGTGGGTTCCTAAGTAAGTGAGCTATCATTTAGCTTGGTGGAATTGTCCCTTGTAACACCTAAGTTTATTTACCCTTATATACCCTTAAGTAAAAAAAAATAGCAACTTGAAAATTCCTTTTTTTTCGACTCAAGAATTGATTAGGAAAAACCCTTAATTACTTTTCTTTCATACGAAAATCTCCCGTCAAACGGACGGAGTTTCGTTTGTTTATTGGACTTTTCCAAAAAAATTCCTGTTTTCCTGCAACCTGATAAACAATAATATTTTCATATAACAAAGCCTGCAGGGCTATACACATATATATACCAGCTAGTGCATCTTTGTGCACGCATCAAAACAGGTTTAAGACATCATAGTATCAGCATCAGAGTTAGCGAAATATAAACAAGTTTTAGGAAATAAGTTTTCCCCCAAAATAGACCCCTTTCCCAAAAGGAGTCGTCCTGCCCCCCCCCCCCCAAAAAAGCTATTTACATTTATATACAACAAAATGATTCACATCATCGGGCCCAGGACATTCCCATGTCCTACATCACTAAAGGTAACCTACTCTCCCTGAGAGGGAGAGTACTCTTGCTCGGCCTGCTCAGGTGCAAACTCTTCCTCAGTACCTGTGGTGATAGTAAGGAGTGAGTATTACACATAAAATGGGGAGACAGTTTCCAATTAAGACATAATGCGACACTAAGCCATACACATTTAACAACTTAATCACAACATCATAAACAAGAGTCAATTCATCGCACTTCAATTTCGAGTAATCATTAGTTTCTCAAATCGATTTTGATTTAACATTTTCTTAAGTCTTTCGTTCCATGTATTTTAATCATATTTATATTCTTTTTATCTGTCCCTGGTCACGACCTACTGCGTCTGCACTCCTGTGCACTCACGACTTACTGCGCCCGGGTAAATCCCCTGGTCACGACCTACTGCGTCTGCACGCCTGTGCACTCACGACTTACTGCGCCCGGGTAAATCCCCTGGTCACGACCTACTGCGCTCGCACCACCGCGCGATAGCGACTTACTGCGCCCGGGTATGTTTCTCAATCCCCTGGTCACGACCTACTGCGTTCGCACCACCGCGCGATAACGACTTACTGCGCCCGGGTAAATCCCCTGGTCACGACCTACTGCGTTCGCACCACCGCGCGATAACGACTTACTGCGCCCGGGTAAATCCCCTGGTCACGACCTACTGCGTTCGCACCCCCGTGCGAAAACGACTTACTGCGCCCGGGTAAATCCCCTGGCTGAGCCTGAGTATAATTTAATTAGTTCTTTATCATTATCAATTCTTTAGCAAATTTCCATTATTCAAAATTCATTACCACATTACACATTTTCATTATCCAAGGATCACAAATATTTTTTGTAACTTAATTAGCACAATTTCACTTATTATCACAACTCAAATTATTAAACAACATAAGCATATAATTTATCAGCATCACCAAACCACAAAATGCAATATATCAACATCAAAATAAATTCCCTAAGTCATAGATTCTATTCTAACAATTATTTTATATTATATCAACCTAAACTAACACAAAATCTTAGTACTCATCATATGCATAATGTAAACTAAACCCCAGAGTAAGGTAATACTCACTATAACCCCCTCCTTACCTTAAATTTGTATAGAGAAAATAGAACCTTGGTGTGCCCTAGCTCAAAATCTTGGAAACTTGAATTCCCTAAGTCTAGCTTGCCACCTCAACAAGGAAATGATGAAATGTTGATATACCACCCTATTTGTGAGAGCACAAGAGGAACTACCTTTATCCTTGCCTTGGTTGGAGTTGGAAGGCATGAAACTCAATTCCTATATCATGAAGAGTGCAAGAATCCTAGGGTTTTAGAAAAAAATCCATGAACTAAGAAGAGTTTGATTCATGAGGAAAATAACTTCTGGCATGAAACTCACTTACCCAAATCAATGATGAGAAAATGAAAATCCAAGGAGAAGGAAGGAGGGTGAAATTCGTGAGCCTTAAGAAGAAAGAAGGGAAGAGCTTTAACCAAAATCCATGGTGCAAGGTTGTGTGGTCTTGATTGATTTTGGGTTTGGGGTGCCCAAGATCAAAGGTGTATGGTGGAGGTGTTCTTGATGTTGAGAGGAAATGGGTGAAGGTGATGAGTTGATGATGTTTTGAATGATGGTGGAGGACTTTGTTTTTATTTCTTTTATTTTGCCTTGGCTGGTGCAGGAAATCCAAGGGCTGGTGGGCAAAACTTAGCCACCAAGCCAAAATTCAAGTGACCAGATCTGTCCAGATCTGCGCCACGCGCATGGGCGCATGCCAGGCTCGCCTGGGCGCACGTCCTGCACCAGCACCAGACTGGTGCATGGCTCACACGGTCAGCTGGGAAATTGGCGCGCCACACGGATTCCTGGGCGAGTGGTGGGCTGGCCTGGGCGGGTTTTTCACTGAGTTGTGCACGAAATGAACAGTGACTCGCCTGGGCGAGTGGTTCATGCGCTTGGGCGAGTTTCAGGGTTTCAACCTTCGATTCGCCGTAACTTTTTCGTCGACCGTCGGATCGAGTTCAAATTTTTAGATATGCTTCTTTACCCCATAAACTTCACATCCAATGGTGGAATTTATTTTCTTAGCTCCCTATAATGAATTTCTAATTTTCTCTTTTCGGTTGATTTCTAACACTTAAAACGCCGATTTTACTCCCGATCTCGCTTATTTGACCTTGCCCAAAGCCATACATACCTTCTATACAACTCCTAGGACCTATATTCACCACCCACATATCTGGAAAAATTCATTAAATCACTTTTCCAATTTTTCTAAGGTTTTTAGCATTTATTTCACTTAAAATCAAGGTTTAGGATGTTACAATTCTCTCCCACTTACCTGAATTTCGTCCTCGAAATTCGTCAAACAATTGTGGATGAGACTGCCTGATCTTATCCTCCAGTTCCCATGTAGCCTCTTCCACATCGTTCCTGATCCATATAACCTTAACCAAAGAGATTTCCTTGCCTCTGAGCTGCTTCACCTGCCTGTCTTCAATTCTAACTGGCAGAACTTCAAAAGTCAAGTTCTCTTTCAAAGGCAAATCATCTAAGGTAACCACATGCGAAGGATCATGGACGTATTTCCTTAGTTGTGAAACATGAAACACGTTATGAAGCCTTGACAAGTGAGGGGGTAATGCAATCCTGTACGCCACTGGACCAACTTTCTCCAGAATCTCATAAGGCCCAACAAACCGAGGAGTCAACTTCCTGGATTTGATTTCCCTACCAATTCCTGTGATCGGAGACACCCTTAGGAACACACGATCCCCAACATCGAACTCCAAAGGTCTCCTTCGCCTATCTGCATAACTCTTTTGGCGATCCTGTGAAGTTTTCATTTTGTTCTTGATCATTGTGACCTTCTCCGTTGTTTCTTTCACAATGTCAGGACCTGTCAACAGATTTTCACCTATTTGGAACCAACACAAAGGCATTCTGCATTTTCTTCCGTAGAGAGCCTCAAATGGTGCCATACCAATGCTGGAGTGAAAACTGTTGTTGTAAGTAAACTCCATCAAAGGTAGTAGCTGCTCCCAACTACCGGCTTGCTCCAGAACACATGCTCTCAGCAAATCCTCAAGTGTCTGGATAGTACGCTCAGATTGTCCGTCTGTCTGCGGATGGTAAGCCGTACTAAATTTCAACTTAGTACCCAATGCCTCCTGAAGACTCTGCCAAAATCTAGACAGAAATCTCGGATCGCGATCGGATACAATACTAGTAGGAACACCATGCAACTTCACTATGTCCCTGATGTACAACTGAGTCAACTTCTCAAGAGTATACTTCTTATGAGTAGGGATGAAATGAGCACACTTTGTAAGACGGTCTACAACCACCCAAACTGAATCACATCCACCAACAGTCTTCGGTAAACCCGTCACAAAGTCCATAGCTATACTGTCCCATTTCCATTCCGGAATCTCAAGTGATCGCAAAGGACCACCAGGCTTTTGATGCTCAATCTTAACCTTCTGACAAGTTAAGCAATGAGACACGTGATCGGCCACATCAGTTTTTAACCTCGGCCACCAATAAATCCTTTTTAGATCTTGGTACATCTTTGTTGCACCAGGATGAAAATTCATCTTGGTTCGATGTGCTTCCCATAGGATATCTCTTCTAACTTCGAAATCCATAGGAACACATATCCGACCCCTAAATCGGATGATGCCATCAGAACCTTTCACAAAGTCGGGCTCTTCATTGCCTGATGCCCCTCCTAACAACTTTTGCAATTCAACATCATCGGCTTGCCTTTCTTTGATAAGACCCATCAAGTCATTAGTAACCCGCAACATTTCGAGAACGATGCTCTTCTCTTTCACTTGCATGTTCAAGTTGAGGTCACTAAACTCTTGAATCAATTCCATCTCTTTCACCATCAGATTGCTGACATGCAAAGTCTTACGACTTAGTGCATCAGCCACTACATTGGCCTTGCCCGGATGATACTGAAGATCAAAGTCATAGTCTTTCAGAAATTCCATCCATCTCCTCTGTCTTATATTCAACTCTTTTTTATCGAAGAGGTAGCGAAGACTTTTATGATCGCTAAAGACTTCGAACTTTGAACCATATAGATAATGCCTCCAGATTTTCAAAGCAAAAACCACTGCCGCCAACTCAAGATCATGAGTGGGATAGTTCTGTTCATGCTGCCTCAATTGTCTGGATGCATAAGCTATGACTTGCCCTTGCTGCATCAAAACACAACCCAACCCTTGCCTAGAAGCATCACAATACACCACAAAGGATTGAGTCGGGTCCGGCAAAACTAACACCGGAGAGCTAGTCAACCGCTTCTTCAACTCTTGAAAACCACCTTCACATTCTGGGGACCACTCAAACGGAACACCTTTCCGTGTAAGAGTCGTCAAAGGAAGAGCCAACTTGGAAAACCCTTCAATGAACCTCCGATAATACCCAGCCATACCAAGAAAACTTCTGATCTCAGTGATGGACTTAGGTCTCTCCCACTTAAGTACCACTTCCACCTTAGAAGGATCGACAGCAACACCCTTCTCAGAAATGACATGCCCCAAAAACTGCACTTCGTTCAGCCAGAAACTACACTTAGAAAGCTTTGCATAAAGCTGTTTGGATTTGAGAATCTGCAGCACTATTCTCAGATGCTCAGCATGCTCACTTGGACTCTTAGAATAGATGAGAATGACGTCGATGAAGACTATGACGAAAGAATCCAAGTACGGCCGGAATATCCTGTTCATATAATCCATAAAGATGGCCGGAGCATTAGTGAGACCAAAGGACATGACAACATATTCAAAATGTCCATATCTCGACCTGAACGCCGTTTTAGGAATGTCCTCCTCTCGGATACGGATTTGATGGTATCCCGATCGAAGGTCAATCTTAGAAAATATAGCTGCTCCTCGCAATTGGTCCAACAAATCGTCAATGCGAGGAAGAGGATACTTGTTTTTCACCGTCACCGCATTCAACTGTCTATAGTCGATGCACATTCGGAGGCTTCCGTCCTTCTTTTTAACAAAAAGAATCGGAGCTCCCCAAGGTGACACGCTTGGTCTAATCAATCCCTTAGCCAATAGCTCCTCTATCTGCTTTTTCAACTCTTCTAACTCCGGAGGTGCCATCCGGTACGGGGCTATAGAAATAGGACCTGCACCGGGCATCAGATCAATGCTAAACTCCACTTCTCTGTTTGGCGGTAATCCAGGAATCTCTGGAGGAAAGACTTCTGGAAACTCACAGACTACCGGAATCTGACTGATTTCTGCCTCCTCATTCATCTCCAAGGTAGATAAAGAAAGATCACTGATAGTAATTGATTTCTGATGACAATCAATCAGAACATGGTGCCGAGACATCCAGTCCATGCCCAGAATGATGTCAAGCTTAGCTAGAGGCAAACAAATTAGATTGACTTTGAATTCCCGCTCCAACACTCGAAGTGGGCAATCTAAACACATAGTTGTTGTGACTACAGAAGAATTCGTGGGTGTGGAAACAGATAATTTATAAGGCATTTCTATTGCAGACAACCCTAACTTCTTCATGCAATCGGAAGAAATAAATGAATGAGTAGCTCCGCAGTCAAAGAGAATACCACAAGGAATACTATTAACATAACCGGTACCTCTAATCAGTTCATCAGCATCAGTAACCTCCTCACCATCCAGAGTATACACCTTGCCCTTCCGAGTCACCCTGTTGTCACCAGCTCTCTGAACCTTAGCCACATTAACCTCCTTTTTAACTGCATTTTTAGGACAATTTGTCACAACGTGACCCGGCTGCCCGCACTTGTAACGGGTTGGACCCTTACTCGGATTCAATGTCCAGCAATCTCCCCTGTGGTGCCTACCACAATGTGGACAAGTTGGAATAGGACCAAAAGTGCTTACTTCTCGGCCTGTTCTAGGCTGAGAGTAAGGACCTGGTCGCTGCACCGAACTCTTGCCCCTGATCGGGCCGGTCCGCTGTATTGCTTTGCTCTTATCCTCCGCTTTCTCTTGCTTTAGAGCATTTTCAAATGCACTAGTCATGTTCACTAATTGAGCCAAATTTGATATGCCCTGATAAGTAAAGATGGTTCTGATGTTAGCATTCAACCCAGCTTCAAACTTAATGCACTTGGTTCGTTCTTCAGCATCTTTGTACCCTCCAGAGTATCAGATCAAATCCTCAAACCGAGCTGCGTATTCTCCGACACTCATTGTTCCCTGTTCCAACTTCAAGAATGCTAACTCCTTCTCCCTCCTGACTTCTTCCGCAAAGTATTTGTTCAGAAATCGGATCTTAAAAAGATCCCAATTGATCACCTCATTACCAGCTTCCAAACTACGCCTCTGATGCTCCCACCAGTGTTCTGCCTCATCTGACAGAACATATTCCACCAGTCTGACATATTGATCTACTGGTGGTTGCAATGAGCGAAGGATTTTCTCCATTTCCTGGAGCCATTTTTGAGCCCCATCTGGATTGAATCCCCCTTCGAACCGAGATGGATCGTTCTTCCTGAACCTTGACATCCAATCAACAGGAGCTGGTGGAGGATTTATTGCTGTTGCTGCTGCTGCTGCAATGTTTCCCGCTTGGTTCTGTTGCATTTGTGCCAAAGCTGCTGCATGATCCTGCTGTATCTAGGTTTGGGCGTGTTGCACTTGCACTAAGTTCTCCAGTATCGCCGCCATTCTATCATTATCACCTCGTCGCCCAACCATACTGCTAAGCCATTGATGAGATGAACAATTAAACATTTAATATTAAATAAGAATATAAACTTCCTAGTCTTGGTCTTAGACTCTTAGCTAAGTAATCCAGTTACTCTCTTGGTGAGTAACTATTGGAGATGTGAGTCCACACTCCAAAGGCCGAGGGAAACTGCTCTGATACCATAAATGTAACACCTAAGTTTATTTACCCTTATATACCCTTAAGTAAAAAAAAATAGCAACTTGAAAATTCCTTTTTTTTCGACTCAAGAATTGATTAGGAAAAACCCTTAATTACTTTTCTTTCATACGAAAATCTCCCGTCAAACGGACGGAGTTTCGTTTGTTTATTGGACTTTTCCAAAAAAATTCCTATTTTCCTGCAACCTGATAAACAATAATATTTTCATATAACAAAGCCTGCAGGGCTATACACATATATATACCAGCTAGTGCATCTTTGTGCACGCATCAAAACAGGTTTAAGACATCATAGTATCAGCATCAGAGTTAGCGGAATATAAACAAGTTTTAGGAAATAAGTTTTCCCCCAAAATAGACCCCTTTCCCAAAAGGAGTCGTCCTGGGCCCCCCCCCCCCCCCCCCAAAAAAAGCTATTTACATTTATATACAACAAAATGATTCACATCATCGGGCCCAGGACATTCCCATGTCCTACATCACTAAAGGTAACCTACTCTCCCTGAGAGGGAGAGTACTCCTGCTCGGCCTGCTCAGGTGCAAACTCTTCCTCAGTACCTGTGGTGATAGTAAGGAGTGAGTATTACACATAAAATGGGGACAGTTTCCAATTAAGACATAATGCGACACTAAGCCATACACATTTAACAACTTAATCACAACATCATAAACAAGAGTCAATTCATCGCAATTCAATTTCGAGTATTCATTAGTTTCTCAAATCGATTTTGATTTAACATTTTCTTAAGTCTTTCGTTCCATGTACTTTAATCATATTTATATTCTTTTTATCTGTCCCTGGTCACGACCTACTGCGTCTGCACTCCTGTGCACTCACGACTTACTGCGCCCGGGTAAATCCCCTGGTCACGACCTACTGCGTCTGCACGCCTGTGCACTCACGACTTACTGCGCCCGGGTAAATCCCCTGGTCACGACCTACTGCGCTCGCACCACCGCGCGATAGCGACTTACTGCGCCCGGGTATGTTTCTCAATCCCCTGGTCATGACCTACTGCGTTCGCACCACCGCGCGATAACGACTTACTGCGCCCGGGTAAATCCCCTAGTCACGACCTACTGCGTTCGCACCACCGCGCGATAACGACTTACTGCGCCCGGGTAAACTAACACAAAATCTTAGTACTCATCATATGCATAATGTAAACTAAACCCCAGAGTAAGGTAATACTCACTATAACCCACTCCTTACCTTAAATTTGTATAGAGAAAATAGAACCTTGGTGTGCCCTAGCTCAAAATCTTGGAAACTTGAATTCCCTAAGTCTAGCTTGCCACCTCAACAAGGAAATGATGAAATGTTGATATACCACCCTATTTGTGAGAGCACAAGAGGAACTACCTTTATCCTTGCCTTGGTTGGAGTTGGAAGGCATGAAACTCAATTCCTATATCATGAAGAGTGCAAGAATCCTAGGGTTTTAGAAAAAAATCCATGAACTAAGAAGAGTTTGATTCATGAGGAAAATAACTTCTGGCATGAAACTCACTTACCCAAATCAATGATGAGAAAATGAAAATCCAAGGAGAAGGAAGGAGGGTGAAATTCGTGAGCCTTAAGAAGAAAGAAGGGAAGAGCTTTAACCAAAATCCATGGTGCAAGGTTGTGTGGTCTTGATTGATTTTGGGTTTGGGGTGCCCAAGATCAAAGGTGTATGGTGGATTTGATGGTGGAGGTGTTCTTGATGTTGAGAGGAAATGGGTGAAGGTGATGAGTTGATGATGTTTTGAATGATGGTGGAGGACTTTGTTTTTATTTCTTTTATTTTGCCTTGGCTGGTGCAGGAAATCCAAGGGCTAGTGGGCAAAACTTAGCCACCAAGCCAAAATTCAAGTGACCAGATCTGTCCAGATCTGCGCCACGCGCCTGGGCGCATGCCAGGCTCGCCTGGGCGCACGTCCTACACCAGCACCAGACTGGTGCATGGCTCACACGGTCAGCTGGGAAATTGGCGCGCCACACGGATTCCTGGTGCGCTGCTGCGTGCATCCGCTCGCTTGGGCGAGTGGTGGGCTGGCCTGGGCGGGTTTTTCACTGAGTTGTGCACCAAATGAACAGTGACTCGCCTGGGCGAGTGGTTCATGCGCTTGGGCGAGTTTCAGGGTTTCAACCTTCGATTCGCCGTAACTTTTTCGTCGACCGTCGGATCGAGTTCAAATTTTTAGATATGCTTCTTTACCCCATAAACTTCACATCCAATGGTGGAATTTATTTTCTTAGCTCCCTATAATGAATTTCTAATTTTCTCTTTTCGGTTGATTTCTAACACTTAAAACGCCGATTTTACTCCCGATCTCGCTTATTTGACCCTGCCCAAAGCCATACATACCTTCTATACAACTCCTAGGACCTATATTCACCACCCACATATCTGGCAAAATTCATTAAATCACTTTTCCAATTTTTCTAAGGTTTTTAGCATTTATTTCACTTAAAATCAAGGTTTAGGATGTTACATCCCTAGGTTAAACAATACCTCAGTTAATTAGAAAACCTGATATATTTGGCATAAGGTTAATTCGAGTTAAAGCATTGAACATTAATTTCAAATTGAAGGGAAGTATAAATTGTTTTAATGTTGTAATGGTGATTTGGACTTATTTTTGAATCGAGAACACTTCCTTTTAGTTCGGAATTAATTGTGTCAAGTAACAACATTTGAATTTTGTGGTTTGAAACTAAAACTAATTAACTTTAATGAATTTCTGGTGATTATGTTAGTTTCAAAATGTTAGTGTATTTTCCATAAAAAGCTATACTATTTTATTAAAAAGACCATGATCTTAATTTGAAATCCTATGTTATTTTGGTTTGTAAACTATAGTTAAATTATTTCTTGATTTGGAAAACTTACGAAAATACTCTACTTTGAAATATGATAAGTATATATTGAGATTTCAAATTGAGTCGCTTTTGACACATTAAATTGATTTCTATACGATTTAATAATATAGTGAGACTACGAAGGAGTTTTAGGGCAAACACAAGAGATAGCAATGGGCCACGACGTGTGCGAGTATCGGCATGTGGAAAGGAGTGCGTTTGTGAAAAACTAAGAGTTAAAGCAATTACAGGTAAGGGGTGTTTTACCTTGCTTTAGATAGTATTTTCTGAATAGTATATAATACTTGCTAAGAATATGTGAGTATGCTTGTGACCGATTATTTGGGTAATTAATTTAGATTAAACATAATGTAAGAAAATAAATGAAATGAACCATAAATTGATACTTGTGAGTGAATATGCATGCTAAGGTGTATTTTGACTATGTGAATGTATATGTAATAATATCTGTTATGCTTTTATGTATGAATAATTGGAGTATAATTGTGGTGGAACGAAATATTATACATTGTCATGTATGCTCCAGTGGGAAATGTGGGGTTAACTGGTATATGTCATTATGTATGTATGTTTGGGGAATGTGAGGCTATTAGTCGTGAAAGGATAAATGTGTTAAATGATATGTGCTAATAGGTATAAATAGTTGGATGAAAACGTGATATATATTATATGGTGTAAAATGATGATAGATGCATAAGTTAAGCGATAAATGAAATAATTGTGGATTGAATAGTGATGATGATATGTGATGAATATATGTTAAGTATGATGAAATGATAAATTGAGTGATTGAGAATTTAATGGTGATGATGATAAGTGGAATTATGTGTGTGAAAAAATGAGAGAGAATGAATAATGATGTTGTATGTGTAAATATATATAAATGTGATGGGTATGTTGATTGAGACATGTTACGGTGTGCTTGAACGAATAAATGAGTTATGTGTTGAAGCACGTAATAGATAAGTGAATGAATAAAATGAATCAGAATAAGAGCATAAATGTAGAGCATTGAATTGGATTATTTTGTGAATTATTGTGATGATTGGAAGGTGTACGTATTTAGTTATTGGTTTTTAATTTGATGGTTTGATTTAAGTCGTGTAAGACGTTTTGTCCGGGTTGTGAGACTGCACGCATCGACTGGTTTGATTTGAAGTCGTGTAAGACGTTTTGTCCCGGTTGTGGGACTGCACGCATCGACTGGTTTGATTTAAAGTCTTCTAAGACGTTTTGTCCGGGTTGTGGGACTGCACGCATGGACTAGTGCGATCTAGATCTTGTAAGACGTTGTCCGGGTTGTGGGACTGCACGCATAGATCGCGTAAGACGCATATGGTGCGCAGCTGTAAGACGTTTGTCCGGGTTGTGGGACTGCACGCAATGATGGATGCACGTAATAATTTCTAAAGTTTATGAAAAACTCAAAGGATATGAAAAGAGAATGATAAATATGTAAAGTAACGAAAATGGATGAAAAAGAGATAAGCTGGAATTAAATAAATATACATGAAGTGTAAGGGTTTAATGAATCATAAAAGAAATTGATTGACATTGTGTGCTTATATGTGAATTGGTTGGGAATGAATTGTTGATATATTATGAGATATATGACTAAGTGTGTTTGACTTAGTAGGTCATTATGTCTAGCTAGAAACTACTTTCTACTTCATGTGTAAAGCTTACCCTTACAACCGTTTTTCAGGTATTGAGCTTGGAGCTTGCACAGTTTCTGGCCGAGCAGGTTGTACCTCCACTACGTGGAGTGTCCGTTTATTATTTTATGAGTGGACTGTAGTTTTAGCTATGTTAAAAACTATTATTTTGTAATTTAAAAATATGTATTAGTTGTACGCCCCTATTTGAGATATTTGGGGCATTAGGATCTGTTTCTGGATAATAATTAAATGTTTATGTTTTAAAAGTACGTTGGTCTGGACCAGTTAAGCAGGTACAAAGTTGGAAATTTTGGGAAGGTCCGAAAAATAGAAGAAACTCTGTCGGATTTTTATCGAAATTTTCAAGTACCAATTTTCATAAAATCCTAAATTAACTAAATATTTGTGAGAGTGTTACACAAAATATAGAGTACCAGCACAACTAAAACAGATCACATAAAACTAGAACCACATAATAGATATTGCACAAAAACCATAGGGCCTGATAGTCATCAAACTCTATTATATATTTGTGAAACCAAATGTTGTGATTATAGAGCTCCTTATGAAATGGAGGCCTCACAGACAAAGTTGAGAGAATGGAGGCTAACTAGATATGTCACATTTCTTTATGTCTGTGTTTACTTCATTTTGAATTAAAAATAAAAAATAATATTGGAAAGATGCATCTGCTGAATTGAAACGAAGAGATGCATATGCTGAATTGAAATGAAGAGATGCACCTGCTAAATTGAAACCAAGAGATGCACTTATTCAGGGGAAGTAATGTCCTACTAACCAAGGAAAGCACTACCATTACACTGTTCCATATCAGTACACTGTACCAAGTGAAGCACTACCATTATATTGTTTTGTTCCAATGCAATGTTCCAATTGAACCAAGGGTTGTCTTATCTCTAAAATATATAGTAGAGTTTGATTGATTACATTTATTAATCCAAGTTCTACTATTTCCACAGAAAATGCTGACCCGCATGATCCAACCATGGAACATCAACCACACACATCATGTTCTTATGAAATTTATGAATACAATATGAATATTTGCTCACAAGGGTTTTTCTGAGATTATTTTTTCAACAATCAATTCTTCTACATATGGGATGATTGTGAGGTATGTTGTCATATATTTAGGCATAAATTATTAAATTCTGTGACACCCTCAAAATATACAAAGTAATTATACTATTACTCGTATTAGTTATGGACTTGTTAGTATTTAGAAAATGTAGGAAATAAAACTTTCTTTTTGTTTTCTATAGGGGCGGGTGCACAAACCAAAACATGGAGTTCTTGGAGTATAAAACCTATATCATTTTGAACATTATACTGAATTCGGCATTTTCTCAATTAAGGAAATCTTTTCATAGTCTAGATAGCATCGGTACTTTGAAATCGTATTTACATAGTAAAAATTAAGTGATGCTATCCATTATTTCATTTCACGGAACTGATACCATTTTCAAATACCGTAGCCGAATTCTTTAAATAGTCTTTATCAGAGTAAGCGGAAATTATAGACTATGCACAGTGATAATATAAATATAATATACATATATATATAAGTCAAGAAATACATAGTCCAAAGTCGTATCTCCAAGAACCAGTACAAGTCCATAAACAAAGATCTATGTTAAGAGAAAACCATGACTCTGGAGTCCTCAAAAGTATAACTACAATATTTACATCTCAAAATATAAACTCCAGAACTGGTCACATAGATCGGGTAGCAGCAGTCGTAGTAGTAGTAGTAGAAGTTTCCAAGAAGTAGCAGCAGTAGTCGTCATCCAACATCATCAGTAGCAGCAATATCTCCTCCACAGCATCCATCACATCATATCCCCTGATCCTCATCATCTACCATATGCACATACCTAAGGATCGTCGTCCCTCCACTGACTTCCGATAGAGTGCACAACAGTCTCGCCTCCGCTCTCGTCCTCCACAGGATCCTCCTCGATCTCACCCGAAGGAGTGGGTACCCTACCATTGGGTACAGGGTCAGTTGATGGCGAGACCCTAACAGGGCTCCTCGAGTCAGATGAGGGAGTCTCCTCGCGGACGACTCTAATAGAAAAAGGGTGTGAGCGGGTAGGTTGAAAGCGAAAACTGTGATATGAGCGAGCTGGTCGTGTGGGAGGTGATCCATGATAAGTGTAAAAGAGGGGTACGTGCATAGTGTACATGATGGGAATCCTAACTCTACGAGGATGAAACCGGATCAGCGGGTTGGGATGGTAGATGGTAACCTCTACCTCTCCCTCGAACACCGCTCGGTGATCCTCGTAGATCCATATGCCACTAAGAAGTGGCCGGATCTCGATGCAAGCGATGTAACGTGACATCACCTACAAGGTCATAGGGGTAAGCAATTCTATACACATAATCAATAGAGCATAAATGAATGCGCAATGAGAGTATGTAAATTTGCAGCAATAATCAACAACCACATTTAGCACTTAGCAAGCATTTAATGCATGTAAGATGCTCACACTTATTTCATTTATCAGCATTATTTTAAATGAGTGGCATGATGTATGAACCTAGCTCTCAAGCCTATCTCCATCAATCTATGTCACTCTCTGACGTCCATCCTTTTCTTCGTCCAGCACTCAACAGTGCGTTGTACTTCTAGGTGTACAACATTCATACATTCACCAAGAATGTACACGACAAACTTCGAATCCATGCCACCCGAGCAATGTTATAACGTGCCACCCGAGCAATGTACCGTCATCCAAACGGCCCATCATCCAAATGGTATAACCATATCAGCATCTCACTATGCCGACCACGTCGTCAACCATAACGTGTCATCAAGCGAGCCGTCAATTGGCACTCCCAGAGGCCCTCCTCATGTTACCAAAACATGATAAACGATCTATCATCCAAACTCCAGAATGAATGCATTATCTTAACTTAAAGGAAATTGATTAGTTTATAATGTGCCACATGAGCAACGTCCCGTCATCCAAACGGTATAACCATATCAATCAATTTCTTTTAAGTCTAGATCCCTTGGATTATTGCCATTTAATTATTAACCAAATGATTCAGAATTAAAAATGGTATTTTCAATATTCTGGGTAAAACTACTCGAGTGTTCTTCAGAATACTCGAGTGTTCTTCAATTATTTCCAGATTACTCGAGTAGTTCTCAGTTACTCGAGTTGTTCATGCCTTTCTGAGGATTTGGGTTTCAGATTCATAACAATACTCGAGTGATTCATGAGTACTCGAGTGTTCTTCATCAATTCCAGAACACTCGAATGACTCCTGCATTACTCGAGTGGTTTACCATAAAATATCCCCAAACATCATTTGATACTCGAGTTCTGGGCCTGGTACTCGAGTGTTCTAACACAAAATACACTGTTTTACCAAAATTTTACTCGAGTATCAAGCCAAGTACTCGAGTCTTTTCTTGTAGAACAGACTGGAAACTTGGTTTTAACATACCATTTCCAATTCTAACCATTTCTAGTCCCATCCAATGATCAACAGAGTTCATATAACACATATTGAACATGCTCAAACACTTAGAACATATCAATTAACAGATTTGACAGAGAATCACAAGATTATGCATAAAACATGAAAATTCACAACTCAATATGCCAAATTGCAATATACTCAATAAACTTGTGATTTTATGTTCAAGATAGCTTGCATGCAACATATGGGACTTGCTCAACACAGTTTTAGAGCACAAGTTGGTCTCCAAACCAATTTCCCTATTCAATCTAAGCCCTTAGAGCCTCTTGGTGGCTCTCTAATTAAATTCATGCAATTTAAGCTCTATCTAGTGAATAGAAAGCTTTCCCCTTACCTCATAGTCGTGAATCAACAGAGACTTCACCAAAACTTAGCTTCTAAGCTGGATTCCCCAAAACTCCACACTGAAACAGAGCAGTTTCAGCAGAGCACCAAGATTGAATTGGTTGATGCATAAGACAGACATAAAAATTGGGGAAATTAGTTTCTATATACTCTCTACAATTCGTACTAGCTACAGAAACAAGATTTACATGGAGAGGTTGCCTGAGCTTACCAAAATCGAGCTCCAAAGTAAGCTCTAGGAAACCTGAGACAGCAAACGTACTCCAACTTCCAAGCTTCGATTCTCACTCCATACTTGCTTCCAGCTAACAAACTTAGTATCTTTACGAAGCCCTGGATGTGAGCTTCGTAATCGTATATCACTCGAAAACAAACACTCAAAAATGAAGAGGAATCGAAGAAAATGAATTCAGAACCCTAACCTCACAATTTCATCAACAAAGGCTTCAAATTCGTTGATGAAGAGCTTAAATAGACGATTGCAGCTTACATGTTGGTCGACACAACACCATTGAGGTGTTGATGATGGAGTATTCGTGTCACCACGACGGAATCGTTGGTGGTGACTCACCAAACGCACTAACTCGCCCAACTCTGACCAGAATACTCGAGTATTCTCAGAAATACTCGAGTATTTCGACCAGTTTTTGAAAAATAATAATATTATTTACTTTCCCTCCAAAACCATTCCTATAATTACTTCTAGGTCCCCAAACAGGGACTAATAAGCAAAATATTTATATTTATGCATAAATAGACTTACCAAATAAATTCCAACAATATAAACACAGGTTTTAGCCAAAGATTAAAATAGAAATAATTAATTAATTATAATAAACTTTATAATTAACATTCCATTCATCCAGGATTATAATTTTGGGGTGTTACACTACTTCCCCACTTAAAAGGAATTTCGTCCCCGAAATTCACTCTTCAAAATTACACGTTCTCAAAATTAAATAAAAGACTATTTTGATGTTTTTCAAAATATCCATAGGGAAAATCCTTCCCCACTTAAAAGAATTTTTCTTACACTTCTTTAAATTCCCTAACTCAAAATATTTCACTAAATATTTCTAATAAAACTTTTCTCGAATAACACCTTTGCGTTCAAAAACGTATATCAATCCCTTTTCTCACAAAAGAGTTTTCTTAAATTTCTTTCGAAAATTATTTCGTAATTAACTCAAATAAAATCTTTTGATCATTTCGGACAAGATGTTTCAATACATAGCTTAAACTGAAGCTTTTCACAATAAACTTTTCGAAAAAAAAAACTTTTTCGAATAATACCTTTCAAATATATATATATATATATATACTCCTCAATTAAAACATTTTCCAAAGATATTTTTGAGGAAAAACATGTCCCGTTGCGCACTCTGATCACTCAAGCACGAGTAAGGAATCATTTGTATGACTTTATTCCTTAATAGTCATAAACATTAGGGTGATCAATCCTAATATTTGAACTTTCAGTAATAAAATCATCCCTTATAGATATAATCTTTCTTTGAAAGAAAGATTATACGATATATCTTTAAGTTGGATGAACTTACAGATAAGGAGTGTTATTGCCACTATCAGACTTAGACAGATTGTCAATTCTAGGGACATTTCCGTTGGGGAGACAAATACTTGTCCTATTCCGGTGGTTGTTAATCACTCTAGTCTTAACTAATCTTTCTCTTTCTGTAGTGCCCAAAGATATTTATCACATCCAACTGTGATAAGTGTTTTGATCACATAAATTCCAGTTAAAGATCTGCTCAGGTTTTCAGATTACAAACGATTTAATTAACGCAATCGAAAACATTGGTTACGTTAATTGCGATCAAAGAAAGGATAAACTCAGATTACCTATAGATAGATCTAACTCGCATCCTAGCAGGTTGAACACCCATCCAAATTTAACTCGCTTGACATCCATTCCCTTCTTACTCTTAACCCTTGCTGAATCTGGCGAATTAAAATCTCAGTCTCTTACAGCTACAACCGAATGTCCTTATAGGTATACCACTACTTAGTCCAAAGTGACGCATCTCATTCCCTACTCATGGACTTGGGCAAGTTCTTTACTTCTTATTAACATACTCGATAATTCTCAAGATCGGGGTTCCTTTAATTTGTCATTCCTCCATAACTAATTTTCTTAACTACCTTTCCTCTTCTTCTAATTGAATACTTCCTTTTTCCCAAGTCCCTCTTATACTGGTTTTGGACATTCATTCCACCAACTTCTTATGCCCTTCCATGGTACTTATAAATTCCACATACGTTTTCCAATGTCGAGAAAATTCCTTATGCATTGATGATTGATAGTTGGCTCGAGGTTCGGACATAATCCATTCTAAACTTCACATATTTGAACCTCCCGTCAAGGTCGTTATGAAACATACTTCCTCAATCCTTTGAACTTGGCAATGCCTTCTCCGAGACTACTACTTTCTCGTTTTATGTTTAGCAATCCAGCCCCTTGTATCCTCCTCATGCTTCTTGAGAATTCTCTTCAGTTTCCAAAGACTTCTTTTCGAATGCTAATCAAGCGATGTATCAGTCTTTTATTTCAACATCCATCTTATACGGTTCCCACAAGTTCCTCGCTACATCACTTAAAATAGAAGTGACATAACCTTCTATCCATTCATCTCTTGTGTGTATAATTCCAAAATTTTCACTCCCAATTCACGAATCGTTCAAGATATAAATGCTTGTATAAAGAAGAATTTCTTCCGTCCACTGATGGAAATTGGTTTTCTTATTTTCCATAAGTCAATCTCTTATTTCCTTTCAACTTCCCTACTTAGAATAACCTTCTTAGTCACCTTAAAGTTCGCATGATCTGCTCTTCGACTCAATGTTTGTCATTACCTTTCACTTTACTAGGTAGATAATGGAGCTTGAAGTCAAAACTTTCAAACTTCCTCCACCGATGATGACTCTAATTTCAATTTCTTCATACTCCTTTGGTTTCTAAACTCTCAAAACATAGTGTCATAGAGACAAAACCTCCAAATCTTTTAGAGTGAACATACTCATTGCAGCTCCAAATTATGCTACAAAAGCTTACCCTGTGTGTACTTGATCACTTTGATGCATACTCACCCACCTTCCTTCCTTAAGACTACTCTCTTCCAGGTCCTTGCCTCGATACATGAAATTATTCTTTAATACCTTCGCATTGATCAAGTAAGAGCAACACAGGAAAGGATGTTAGCCTTTCCTTCAATTACTGAAAATCCTCGTTGCATTCTAATTTCATATGAAAGGCTAATCCTTCCGGGTTACTTTGGTTAAATGTAATTAACTTAAGGAAATCCACTTATGATCCCATAATAGTACTCAATCAGTCAATTCCCAAGATCGCGTCCGAATGCGATAAAGGTAGACAGATCAAATCTATTCTAAAGACTCGTCCTAATACTTCTACACAACCGTTAAGACTTGCCTTAGAAACAACTACAGGAATGCTCGTAGGAGTTTCTATTATAAAAACCTAGAACAGTTAAAATTCAGGCAAAGTCAAACGAGTCACACATTCATAAGAAGCAAATGAATGCGTAGCACCGAAATCAGACAACACATGACAAAGCTGACCATTTAGAAAATAATTACCTTGCACAAGATCAGAGGATTTGCTTGCCTCCATACCACTAGGAGTGAAAACCCTTCCTTGAACCACGGGCTTGTCAGCTGCCCCTCTTGAATTAGTCTTGGCCGGTTCCTTGCAATCCTTCGCAAAGTGTCCCGGTTTCCCACAATTGAAGCAGTTATTTGTTCCCCAACAAAAACGACCATGATGACGATGCTTGCACTTGTCGCAGAAGGGAGTCTCACTTCGGAAATTACCTCCATCACTACTTCCAACTTTTCCTTGGCCTTTCCCTCGGCAATCATACGGACACTCGAATGACTCCTGCATTACTCGAGTGGTTTACCATAAAATATCCCCATACATCATTTGATACTCGAGTTCTGGGCCTGGTACTCGAGTGTTCTAACACAAAATACACTGTTTTACCAAAACTTTACTCGAGTATCAAGCCAAGTACTCGAGTCTTTTCTTGCAGAACAGACTGGAAACTTGGTTTTAACATACCATTTCCAATCCAATGATCAACAGAGTTCATATAACACATATTGAACATGCTCAAACACTTAGAACATATCAATTAACAGATTTGACAGAGAATCACAAGATTATGCATAAAACATGAAAATTCACAACTCAATATGCCAAATTGCAATATACTCAATAAACTTGTGATTTTATGTTCAAGATAGCTTGCATGCAACATATGGGACTTGCTCAACACAATTTTAGAGCACAAGTTGGTCTCCAAACCAATTTCCCTATTCAATCTAAGCCCTTAGAGCCTCTTGGTGGCTCTCTAATTAAATTCATGTAATTTAAACTCTATCTAGTGAATAGGAAGCTTTCCCCTTACCTCACAGTCGTGAATCAAAAGAGACTTAACCAAAACTTAGCTTCCAAGATGGATTCCCCAAAACTCCACACTGAAACAGAGCAGTTTCAGCAGAGCACCAAGATTGAATTGGTTGATGCATAAGGCAGACATAAAAATTGAGGAAATTAGTTTCTATATATTCTCTACAATTCGTACTAGCTAAAGAAACAAGATTTACATGGAGAGGTTGCCTGAGCTTACCAAAATCGAGCTCCAATGTAAGCTCCAGGAAACCTGAGACAACAAACGTGCTCCAACTTCCAAGCTTTGATTCTCACTCCATACTTGCTTCCAGCTAACAAACTTAGTATCTTTACGAAGCCTTGGATGTGAGCTTCGTAATCGTATATCAATCGAAAACAAACACTCAAAAATGAAGAAGAATCGAAGAAAATGAATTCAGAACCCTAACCTCACAATTTCATCAACAAAGGCTTCAAATTCGTTGATGAAGAGCTTAAATAGACGATTGCAGCTTACATGCAGGTCGACACAACACCATTGAGGTGTTGATGATGGAGTATTCGTGTCACCACGACGGAATCATTGGTGGTGACTCACCAAACGCACTAACTCGTCCAACTCTGACCAGAATACTCGAGTATTCTCAGAAATACTCGAGTATTTCGACCAGTTTTTGAAAAATAATAATTTTATTTACTTTCCCTCCAAAACCTTTCCTATATTTACCTCTAGGTCCCCAAACAGGGACTAATAAGCAAAATATTTATATTTATGCATAAATAGACTTACCAAATAAATTCCAACAATATAAACACAGGTTTTAGCCAAAGATTAAAATAGAAATAATTAATTAATTATAATAAACTTTATAATTAACATTCCATTCATCCAGGATTATAATTTTGGGGTGTTACACTACTTCCCCACTTAAAAGGAATTTCGTCCCCGAAATTCACTCTTCAAAATTACACGTTCTCAAAATTAAATAAAAGACTATTTTGATGTTTTTCAAAATATCCATAGGGAAAATCCTTCCCCACTTAAAAGAATTTTTCTTACACTTCTTTAAATTCCCTGACTCAAAATATTTCACTAAATATTTCTAATAAAACTTTTCTCGAATAACACCTTTGCGTTCAAAAACGTATATCATTAACATTCCATTAATCCAGGATTAAAATTTTGGTGTGTTACAAATTCCATTATAACCTTGAATAATAATTAATTTGAAAATATTCTTTCAGGTACTATCTCTGACCAAAAATATGCGTATATAGTCTGAAAATTTAAACTAGGACATTAGAAGATGACAAAATTTGGCAATTGGATACTGGAGATTGGTAATGGTACTACTGGTTGGTAATGGTACTACTGGTGGAGGTACTAATAATGATGGAGAGGCAGATATAGAAATCTCACAAGAATTGCTTATCAAACTGTTCCAAGTGATTAACACTATCTTCTATAAAAAAATATGGGTATACAGTCTAGTAATTTAAACCGGGACATTCTGAAGATGAAAGAATTTGGGTAACGGTACTGCTGGTGGAGGTACTAATAATGATGGAGAGGCATGTATAGAAATCACACAAGAATTGCTTATCAAACTTTCAAGTGAAGCACTTAGCAGTACACTGTTCCAAGTGAAGCACTACCCGTATACTGTTATGTTTCAGTGCACTGTTCCAAGTGAACCAAGGGTTATCTTGATCTCTAAAATATATAACAGAGTTTGATTGATTACATTTATTAATCCAAGTTCCATTATTTTTCCACAGACCTAGCCTATTATGTTGTTACATGATTACAATATGAATATTTGCTCACAAGTGTTTTTCTGATATTATGTTTTCTGAGATTATAACCTTGAATAATTAATTTAAAATTATGCTTTCAGGTATTATCTTTGACCAAAAATATGCGTATACAGTCTGGTAATAATTTAAACTAGGACATTCAGAAGATGAAAGAATTTGCCAATTGAATACTGAAGGTCAGTAACGGGACTGCTGGAGATGATAATAATGATGGAGAGACAGATATAGAAATCTTAGTGAAGCACTACCAGTATACTGTTACTGTTTTGTTCCAATGCATTATTCCAAGTGAACCAAGGGTTGTCTATCTCTAAAATATATAATAGAGTTTGATTGATTATGTTTATTATTCCAAGTTTCACTATTTTGTTTAATTGGTGTAACATTTTAACTTTGTGCAATGATATTATTTAATATTTACTTTCTCAGGTTGACAGAAAAGTTCGTTAAATTATTCGATATTATTCAATAATACATATGAACTGGTGGAGAATATAAAAATTAGAGCACGACTATGATTAAAAGGAAAGACTAATATGTCGTGTATGTCCCTTTTTGAATGGCAAACAAATGCAATTCAAAGCATGCTATTCTATTGCCTTTAGATTGGTCATAGTGTATGTGGGGTTGACTAGTTTGTTGGGTAAGTGTTATCTTACATGTACAATTCATGTAGATGCACAATTGCTGTATGTGCATGTGTATCCTCTATCATGTACTTGGGGTTCTATTTTTGTTTGGGTTAGAGCTTTGCATTATGTACTCTCTTTGTGATGGGTATTTTACTTCTTCACTTTTTGGATTGAATTTCTTCTTAATCTTATAAAAGAAATCTTGAATATTATTAAAATAAAATAAAACAAAATGTATATTTTCGAGTTCAATCTTTGAAAAAATCTAAATTCAAAGATATTAATGATATTAATTACTTCTTTTTAAATAAAATCTACCTAAACTATCATGAATTTAATTTATATTTTTAAATGCTAAATTAAATGTATTTGAATTTTTTGAACTAACTATTTGATTTTAAATAAGAGTTAATAGTCACATAGGTCCCCGAAAGATACTTGTGGAATCAGTTAGGTCCCTAAAAGATTTGTGGAATCTCTTAAACCCATCAAAGATCATTTTGGCGTCATATTAGTCCCCCCATTCAATTTCGCCAGGATGGACCTGATGTAATTCTATTTGGCACGTTAAATGCTTTCTTGGCCCCAATGCGATGTTGGAATGTTAAGAAGGTGCCATGTTTGGGCCAACAAAGCATTTAATGTGTCACATAGGATTCCGTTAGGGGGACTAATGTGATGCCAAATTGATCTTTGGGGGTTTAAGAGATTCCAAAAATCTTTCAGGGACCTAACTGATTCCAAAATGATCTTTGGGGGGTTTAAGAGATTCCACAAATGTTTTAGGGACCTAACTGATTCCACAGGTATCTTTCGAGGACCTATGTGACTATTAACTCTTTAAATAATAAATACAATGGTTTATATATATATATATACATATATATATCGTGCATTTAACCAATCATAATATTACAAAAATATTATTGCTAAATAATAATATAATTAAAAATATTCGTACAACCCATGCATTGCACGGGTTAAAAACTAGTACATAAATAAAACTGGAACCATAACCAAATAAAACCAGAACCCTGCAGATACAAAGACAAAGTAAATAGTAAACTATTAAACTGCAGAACCAGATACAAAAGAAAGCAAAACATCCCAGCATAATAGACAAGAATAAACCTACATACAAGAGATACAGAAGCCTCCAACACAATACTAAATCAGTATCCTGAGAGATAAAGAACAGTATGATGAACATATAATGCACATAGAGATCAGTACACAAATGCAGATTTAGAGTACTATCCAGTTAATAATCAAATAAAACCAGAACAGTATCATTAAACATTTTAAGCAAAACAGACTAGAAACAAAGTACAATAAAGACTAAAAAAACTGCTAGAGTATAAATGTTGCAACTAATAAGAATCAAGGACCAGTATGCTGCAGATAGCAAAAATAAAGCATATATGAAGCAGATCCAGAACAAATAGCAAAAATGCACAAAGGCAAATAGACCAGCAAAAAATAGCAAATCAATAACAAGGACATAGTAGGCAAAATTAATACACATTTGCAGATAACAAAGCAAATCCAAATCAGCATAGATCTAACACAGAGCAGAACCACAGACCAGTATTCAAAACCAGCAAAAGCAAAACCAGGATGCATGACAGTATATAGAAAACAGTAAGTGCAACATGCATATGGCAGAAATATGAAAGAAAAATCAGCATGCAGCAGATAGTGAAACACAGATAGAGCAGATATATACACACATAGTGATCAGTACTATTTAGGTAATAACCATAACAAACACGGCATATATACATAAGAACCAAATTAGCACTTGTTGTAGCATATATCAGGTATATTAGCTACAAGTCCATGAGCATTAAAACCTCATAATTTCAGCAATAAAATAAGATATATTAGAACAAGAAATTAGAGAATAGAAACTATAATAAATGAAAGAAATAGGATGAAACAAGAAATCATTCATTCATTCATAATAATTCATTACAAATTAGAGCAAGTTTAAACCAAATTACATCAAAACCTGAAAATGCATATGCTGAAATCAAAATTGTGCTTGAAGGTGCAATAAACCAATATGACTTTTTAAGCATTTGCCCTTCATTTGTACCTACAAAATAACTCAAGTCTTGCTTTTTGGTACCCAAATGGTATTGGGTCCAACTTGGTTAGTTTTGGGATCACATCCCTTCCTAATCCACACATATTTGCCACTAGGTATACCAAATCTTTTGATATTGCAATTATTTGTAATATGTCCAAAAACACCACAATAAAACAAGTTGGTGTTTTTGTAAAATCAACTTTAGAGAAAGAACCAACTTTGCTGAAATTTTGCTTTTTAGGTTTGGTATATCCTAATCCGACTCTATTTCCATTATTTCTTTTTGTAGCTAACAAGTGATCCAAACGCGTATCACCTCTTGTGAAACTTGCAAGTGAAACTTGCAATCCAATTTTTCAAATTTGCAACTTCTCTTTCAAGGGATTTGCAATTTTCACAAGTTGTGACAGTATTGTTTTTCAAAGCACAATTACATGTGGAATTAACATAAATGAGATCTAGAGTTTCATTTTGAAGCTTCAATTCCTCAAGTGACTTTTGCAATTCTAAAATCTTTTCTTGTTGCTTCAAAATGAAAATTTTTTCTCTCTATATTTATTTTAGCTAACTTTTTCAATTCTTTATGCATTTCCACATAAGCACAATATAATTCATGAAAGAGGGGGAATTAGAATTGGAACTAGAATCGGAGAGATAGTCTACCTCATTAGTTTTGTCATTTGATTTTGTGCTTGAGGAAGCCTCTTCATCTACATTTGCCATCAACCATAAGTTGGCTAACTCATCATCATCCGATGTGCTTGTTCTTTCATTTTCATCTTCTTGAGGCACATCTCAAACGATATATGCCTTTTTTGACTTGAATTTATTTGAGCCCTTCTTATCTTTTTTGGCCTTCTTTAGAAATGTAGGGCATTGGTATCTTATGTGTCCCAATTTTACGCATTCATGAAACTTGACATTATCTTTTGAGGTCTTGCTTTTGTAAGAATTATCATTTGAGCCTTTACCCCTTGCTCTATTGAAGTTTCCTCTTTTCTTGAGAAACTTGCTAAACCTTTTGACCAAAAGTCCCATTGTTTCCTCATCAATCTCCGTATTGGTATCCTCATCTTGTGAGCCCTCATCTAGCATTTTTTTCATTTTAGTAGTTGCCTTCAATGAGATACCTTTCTTCTTCTTGTCTGATTCCTCATGTAAGTTGAGACGTCCTAGCTCCATCTCATGTTCTTGGAGCTTTCCAAAAAGTGTTGCTAAGTCCATGGTGTCCAAATCTCTTGATTCTACAATTGCGGTAATCTTTGGTTGCCATTCCCTGCTTAGACATATTAGAACTTTGTTAATAATTTCACAATTCGTAAACACTTTTCCAAGAGCGATTAAATTGTTAATAATATGAGTAAATCGTTTTTGCATATCAGAGATAGATTCATTTGGTAACATATGGAATAACTCATATTCATGCATGAGAGTATTAAGTCTAGCACGTTTTACTTCACTTGTGCCTTCATGTGTGACTTGCAAGGTGTCCCACATTGCTTTTGCACTTTTACATTGAGAGATTCTAAAAAAATTCATCATAAGGAAGTGCGGATGTGATGATGTTTTTACATTTCAAATCATAAGAAACCTTTTTACGATCATCATCACTCCAACATTCTTTTGGAATCTCAACAATTGTCTCACTTATTTTATTTTTGGGAATGTGAAGACCATTTTCAATGGCATCCCAAATGCAAGGGTCAATAGCCTCAATGAATATCTTCATTCTAACCTTCCAATAGGCATAGCCCTCTCCGGCAAACAATGGAGGGCGATTTATTGAGGCCCCTTCACCGCCAAAAATGTTTATTGAGCCCATTTGTTTTCTCCCAAGGATCTTTTCGAAAAAGCTTTTATGCTCGGTTCTTTCGACCGAGCTCTGATACAACTTGTAGGAATACAAGTGGGTGAACAAACACCTATAAGGGGGGGTAAATAAGTGTGAAGGTGAACCTTTGCTACTTTTCAAAAAATCCGTCAAAAACAATATTAGATATCTACTATATATCTGACTGATATTTGACAGCCTTCTAGAATTGATTGAATATAAGACAATCTAAGAGATAGATACAGCTCAAATATAGGTTAGATAACAGTCAGATAACATAAATCAGAAATTCACAAAACTATACAAATTTAACAAGAAATTAACAAGCAAATTAATACTAACACACAGATCGGATGCAACAGATGTCAAAACAATAAAACTACCAGCAACACGTTGAATTAAATGATTATTGTTTAGATCTTGTTAGATTAGCACTTATCAAGAATTAATGAATTTAATCAAGATAAAATAGAAAGGAAGAAAAGCTAGACACGGCTATTTATACTGGTTCACCTTTGAATTCAATCGAATTCAAAGACTACATCCAGTCATCCCCTTCAGATTTGGGAGAGATGCTTCACTACGAAGAAGAATGACTAGTACAAATGGTTTTCAAAACAATTCCCTAATTTCTAAAACCCTATGAGTAAACCTTACTCCTATTGTACCCAAACCTCCAATTACTTCTTCAATTGAGACTTAAGATGTTGAAACCTTCAACACTCTTCAATCCTTTCTTGAAACCTTCAAGAACAAATGAAACGTTCATCACTTTTGATCCCTTCTTGAAACCTTCAAGATCCTTGCGGTGAAACCTTCACCAATAACGTGAGTAACGAAGTTTTTGTTGTAGAATGTTTGCACCTCTTGATGTGAGAATTACAACTTGAATAAGAGCACACAACTAATTGAATCTCTTAGATCTAAGATGAATATGCTTTGAGAGATTCAATTTTGTTTTGTAAAGAAGATGAAGAAAATGATAAATCTTGGAATATTGAAAACGTGTTTTCTCTTGAATGATTCTTGTAAAAACGATTTGAGAATTTGTTGTGCATGTATATGTATATGAAACTTACCACTATATACTTTTCGAATAAAAGAGAGAATTCTCACACGCTGATTTTCTGTTTTGCACTTATATTAAAATAGATCTGAATTTTCTGTTACAAAATACTGCACAGTATGTATCTGAATATAGGTGATACCTGTCAGATATATACTGTTTTATTTGCTTAAAAAATTAAATCAGAAAATCAGCTTTGAACCCAACTTTTTCCTTTTATTAATAATAATTCCCAAGGTCATTCAATGATGCATTTTTCTATTTTAAAAACATTTTTATTTTATGCATCATTTTCCAAGATTACTCGTGCATTTTTCTCAAGCATATTTACCTTAAGACTTATGAGATTCAATGTAACCTAATAGACCACTACCCCATACATCCTAATACTAAGAGACATAATAAAGGATGTAAATAATACAATTAAACTATCATGGAGTAATAAATCTAATTAGAAATCTTATTCTCATGTTGGATGTTTGTTCATTCTTTAGATGCTTGTTGTCATCAAAACCTCTTGACTTCACAATAATCGATTACCAAAAGTTGATACTCGATTACCATGTTATAAAATCTAGATGTTCGTAGAACAAAGCCCTCATAATCAATTGTCAACCCTGACAATCGATTATGTGCATTTCTTCAAGCTGCAGAAAGCTCTTGCATGCAGTGAAAATACAGCTTTCACCCAAGAGGGGCCACGTGCCACCCCTAGAGTGGTGTCTCAGCAGGCCTAGGTGAGGGTAGCTTTGCTACTTGGAAGCTTGGAGGTGAATCCATGGTGATTCGCCCCCTCTCCCCTCCATTATTTTACTCCCTTTTCTCTACTATAAATAGCCCCTTTCAGACCCTCATTCTTCACAAAAAACACACAAACACGAAGTAAACACTTGCACTGAGTTACTACATCTTTTGGTGCTCAGTTTTGTTGAGAGAATTGAGAGAAATAGAGAGGTGAAGTGCTATAGCCAAAGCTGAAGCAGTTTCGTAGAGCTTACATTGCTAACTTCGTTCTGTAAGCTCCATGCCTCTTTTAAATTCCTTTCTGTTCTAAATTATTGTTCTTATGGAATAGAGTGATTAGCTTTTTGTTTCGTGTCATTTAGTGCCTCGAGCAGAAAGAACCATGAATCACAAGTTAAAAGAAAATTTTGTTAAAAAGCTGAAACTGAAACCGAGCTTCCAAGCGTGCAACTTCGTGGCTCTCGTTTGGAAAGCACGGGTCTTTAAAGCTTGTGATTTTGGATTCTTTCTAAAGCTCTCATATAGTAGAACAAATACTGATTTATTTTCATGACTGGATGATGACCAAAATATCCGGTGAACTTCTCTGAAAAACATCTAGACTTAGAGCCAGAAAAAGTGAATTTTCCACCTCAACTCTCAAATCTTTGAATCTTTCAACAATTCCAGGTATGGGAGGAGTTATTCTTAAGGCTTGAATGAATACTAAAAGGGCTTGAAGTGTAGCCAAGCTTTTACAAAGATGAGAGACACAAATTTGGGAAAGTTATGCATGGTTAAATGTGTTGGAGGGCATTATAACCAATAACTTGGGAAAAATTTCATGTAAGCACCTTAGGAGTTAAGGTAATTAAAATAAATGGGAATGACATGAAATAAAGACTTTAGGTAGAAAAAGACAAGAAGTTACAAGATTATATGACATTTTGTGATATTTAGGAATGGTAGAACCAAAACCATGTCATTTTATGCATGAAATCAATATCAAATGCTAGTGGCGGATATGTTGTAATAGAGTGTTGATAAGTTAAACTTGGAGTTATTAATGAAATGGGTTGAAGAAAGGCAGCTGAAAGTTCTCAGACTGCATTGGTAATCAATTAACAGTAATGGGTAATCGATTACCAGACAGAAAGTTGAAGTTTTTAGCTATCAGACACATGGTAATCAATTGTCATGACCTGACAATAGATTATCACGTGAAAATTTTATAAAAACAGTAAAACCGTTATTAGTTGTGCATTTCCTTAGTACCCTTAAGTCTTACTCAATTATAAATGTTTATTCATGACCATGTTTTTCCAACTATGATGATAAAATTAAAAGGAGATATGATCAAATATTGTTAAGGAAGGATAAGGGGGCGGCCGTTTATGAAAAATACTTTAGGGAGGATAAGGTTGGATATCATTATTATGGAGGATAAGGGGTGGTTATTACGGCGGATGTCTTTTAAAATATATAGGGAGGAAAAGGTTGGATAATATTAGGGAGGATAAGGTTGGACCGGGATATAAGGAGGATAATAGGGTGTTCCTTGATTATGAAACATTATTAGGGAGTATAAGGTTGTTTAAGGAGGATAAGGGTGGAGCGGGAAAGGGGCATTTGTATCAATCGAGTTAACGAGTGTGCATTATTACACATCCTTAGAAATTGTATTGTGATAGGATATGATTGTGGCATATACCCTTATTTGCTAATTGCTACATTTGATTGTTTACTTTAAGTTCTTTAATATTCATTTGTATATTGTCTTAAGACCATGGCTTACTCCCTGTCCCTATTGTGTGTTAGGTAATGATGTCGGCCAAGAATCTAGTGTGCGTGGAGATCCGTCCCCTTCCCTCTGAGGAATGGGAGGTGGAGAGGACTGAAGCAACAGTGGAAGGTGACGTGGAGGTCACTCTGCGTCACCCAAACCCTCGGTTCCGCCTTGGGCCGAGGAGGATGAGGGTACCAATGATCTACACCCAGTACTCCACCGGCTTTGTCTTTCACCGAATCAAAACCCTGCCACCTTGCCGTAGGCCCACACCTTTTCCATGAAGAGCAACATCCTCTCCTTCGACCTCACGTGATCAAGCCCATCCACACCATCTCGTCGTAGTGCTCGTTTTGCACCCCCACTGGGATATCACCCCGGTCATCAGGGGATGGCAAACGAACATGTGAGGGCGAGGAATGATCCGCCCGATGACGAGGAAGAGAAAGATCCAATTGAATGGCCCGCGGAGGGGGAGTGGTAAGTGAGAGTCATACTCGGGCAGAGTATGAGGACCGTTGGAGGTTAGAACTAGTGGGATGCTACAACCGGAGCTTTAGGTGTAACCTAGAGTTCTAAGTATAATGTGGTATATTGTGAATAGTAACAATAATGTAAGATAATGGTGTGCTACTCTTGGCGAGGAGATCCCTCGTCTAGTCATGTAAAATAGTATCCCGAAATCCATGTATAATATCAGTAGTATATGTATTGAGCACTATTATGTGATGCATATGCTTTGGTCTTGATTAATTAGTTAGAAAAAAAAAATCTAGTCACTATAATTGCATAATTAAGTTGTTGGGTCGTTACATATTGAAGAAGGATGAAGTTCATATCAAAGTCAGTATGTCGAGATGGGTAGTTGTCAACTCAATTTCAAACACTACTAGAAAGAAGGGTTTTAAAATCGGAGTTTTATACTCGGTTGCTATAAAGTTGATTTAAAAAAATGCGATGGCATTTTTGTAAATAAAATTTAACTTTTAAGATTATTACGACCGAGTTAAAAAGTATTTTCTAACTCGGTCATTTGTGTGGCCTAGTTTAAAAATATGTTTCTAACTCGGTCGTTTGTGTGACCGAGTTTAAAAATATGTTTCTATTTCGGTCATTTTTTTGACCGATTTTAAAAAGAGGAAAAATTAGAACTTCTAACTCGGTCGTTTAGTGACCGCGTTAAAAAATATTTCACTCGGTTCTTCTTCTCTGTCCTCTGCTCTCTATCAAAGACCTATCTGGTCTTCTCCCCAACCTCTCTCTCAATTTATCCTCTTGTCTCTTACAAATCTAAAACCAGAAACATAGAAAACCTTTACCACTCACTCTCCATCTCGCTTTCTCACTCCTTCAGGCTTTGTTTGGATTCATGGCAAGTGATGGAATGGAGTGGAGGGTAAAGGAATAGAATTATATTCCATTGTTTGGATTGTGTAATTTAGGGTGGAATGGAATGGGACATAATGGAATGTATTCCACCCAATATCATCCAATCTTTCAATTTTTGGTCCTTCCAAATTTGGGGTGTAAAGGATTGAATCAAGAAATACCCAAACAATGGAGTGGTAATTTTGTATCATCCCACTCCATCTCATCTTACTCCATTCCATTTCGAGTAATTGGTCAGATTGGTCCCCAGACTTTGTAGACGTCGATCAAGTTAGTCTCTGACTTTATCGAAATAGCAATTTAGTCCCTGAGATAGGAGATCATCGATCAAATTACTCCCTTCCGTCACTATCGTAGGGATGTATTTGCTTTAAAATTGGAAAAAGATAGGGATGTATGTGAATTAAAATTCTATCTCAGGGACTAAAATGCTATTTTGATAAAGTCAGGGACTAACTTGACCGACGCCTACAAAGTCAGGGACCAATCTGACCAATTACTCATTCCATTTCACTCGATTCATCATTTGATATCCAAACATAGCCTCAAATAGACCTTCACCATCTCAACACGAAGTAGAAAAGAAGAAGAAGAAAACAGTGGTGGCAGCTGCAGCTGCAACTGCAACTGCAGTGGCGGTAGTGCTGCCGCCGCCACCAATCACCTTGCTCTCTTCCCTGCCTTCCCCACCAATAACAAAAACCTAATATTTACTCAAGAAACAAGCCAAATACATAGCAAAAGGGAGTTAATTATCAATTGAAAACATTATATATCAGACCCAAAACACTCCCCTAAACTAAGCATTTTGCATGTCCCAGGCAAAAGTAAAGTAAAGATTCTTGAAACACAAAACCATTTCTTTAAATCAACATGTACACCCCATACTCATGACTCTTACACCTTTCTTCTCAAGCTATAACTTTCATCAACAACTAGTTAGAAAAACAAACTCCAAAAGAACCAGGAACTAATGAACACTCTCAACCTCTCTGTGTATATCTCTCTCATGTGTATCAAGGGTTATATCAATGCACTCAAGTGCATCCAATGGCAATATGTTACCATATACTTGACCATAGATCCAAATCTCCACTGAAATTATTGAATACATGCAAAAATCAAAAGGTCTTATTTTTTGTTGTAATGAGGTCATGGCTACAAGTGTAAGGTGGGATAAAAGAAAGAAGAGATAAAACTAATGGCTAAAATGCAAAAACAAATTTCCCTCAAAAATCATGAGTGAACAATGAATACAATTGAGACTCACACTCACTTCAAAAAGATTTTTGTTGGAAGTCAAGCTTTCCCATGGATGTAAAGAGTTATGCTAGAAGATTTCTAGAAGATTGTTTTGATGATAACAAACAAGGTCTTTCAATCAAGCTCAAGGCTCAAGTTCAAGCATATTCTCGTGGACTGGTCCTCGGTCCGACCTACCCCATCTTAACCGACCGTACGTCGAACAGAAACTACCCATACTCCTCTTCCAGTCATTCATATTCCAGTCACTCATCTTAACTGCTCGGCTAACCTTTTAACTCGGCACAGGCTCAAATCGCCTTACCGATCTAGGGGGCTTATGTAGCGGACCTAACTCTAGTCCGACCTATTCGACCTTATGCCGACCAGTAAGAACTGAATTTATGAGCACTGACCACCCTCTGGTCGGATTCACAGCACACCGAACTAGGGACACTTGAGTGAATTACAGGCTTACGGGATCAAGGCCGAGCACAGGGTCTTCACCCTCCGAGCCATGGCCGAGCACAGGGTCTTCACCCTTATTAGGACCAGATACGGTCCCAACAGCCTAACACTCCTATATTCCCGCACAGCTCGGTAAACTACGGGATAACTACTGTGTTTATCTATTACAGGTTCTAGAAAGGATATCTAAACGATACCTTTCCTAGTCCTACACAAACACATCAAGCTGACGGGCCCATACAGGCCCACATGCACACAACAACTTCCCCTATAAGTATCACCATGCTATAGGGGCTAAGGTATGTTCTCACAACCCTACTCTCAAGAACTACGTGTGACTTGATTCCCTTTTCACTGCGAATACGTAGGACCGGGGTCACCCTCGCCAGCTACAACAACCCATCAAACACATTGTGGTGTTCCATAACACTGGAACACTACAATTTTATTCGCAATCATATAGCCAAAGGTGACTGTGTGATTGAGTATATGGATACCATTAAGCAGTTAGCTGATATCTTAACGAAATCGCTTCCAAAAGAAAGCTTCTTTTATATTCGTGGAGAACTTGGCTTAACATGCACATCTCTTTTAGGTCATGCATAATTATTCCCTTGTTATTATTAATGTATTTATTCAGTGTTTCAGGGGGAGTAGTATGCGTACATCTTTTCCTTTATTTATTTATTTTTTTATGTTGACAAAAGGGGAGAAGAATTCTGAGCTTCATTTGAATATATTTTATACTAACCATCTATGCAAGGGGAGATTATATTGATTATGATGAGGGATAGAGAGTTTATCATGTTTTATCATGTTATTCCCTGTTAATTTAAATTTCCTATGTTACTATTGGATTATATTGTGCTATACTTGCTTGCTTAATGCATGTGATGCAGAAACTTAGAAAAGTGTTTGTCATCATCAAAAAGGGGGGGTGTTGGCCTAAAGGACGTAAAGAGTTATGCTAAAAGATTTCTAGAAGATAGTTTTGATGAAAACAACAAATTCCAAGTTTCAAGCATCAAGCTTCAAACATCAAGTTTCAAGCTCAAGTTTCAAGTTCAAGGCTCAAGCTCTCATGTTCAATGTTTAGGATAGCCTTGCCTATTGGAAATTTGTAAGGTAATAAAGAATTTTTATTACAAGTGTTTATGGCCAAATTGTTTGTTCAATTCTAAGGAGAAGAAAAAGAACTTTTGCGAAAATGTTTTTAAGTTAGATTTTCTGTTAAAATTATTTATGAAAACCTAAGGTTACATACTCTGCTTTAGAAAATCATTTTTATGAAAATAAGCAACAGTAATCGATTACTTTCCTTGGATAATCGATTACCAAGCTTCCGAGTTGTGACCTGGGAATTTTAATTAAAATCTAATCGATTACATTTTTAAATAATCGATTACCTTCCTCACAGGGAGTAAATAATTGATTACCTTGTTCTTATAATCAATTACTTTCTTAAAAATGAATTTCACTGTTTTCACAGAAAGTTGATAATCGATTACCTTGGTTTTAATAATCGATTACTTTCTTAAAAACTAATTTCAAAGTTTTCTCAAAATGAAGATAATCAATTACCTTCTTCAAGTAATCAATTACCTTTATGTTTTCTTGAAATCCGTGTCAGAATCAATTTCAAATATTTCCAGATTTGTTTTTATATAATTGATTCTGATTTATTTTCAAAATTCGAAATTGATTTTATTTTTGAAAATATTCCTTATTTGTTTTAAGAATCAAATCTTGGATTTATTTTCTAAATATTTTTTATTCTGTTTTGATTTAAAATTAATTAAAAAATCTATTTTAATTTTATTCTGAAATCTTTTACATATTGTTGATTTCAAAAATATTTTTTTATTTCTTTTCTAAAATCTATTCAAGACTAATTTTTTGAATCCTATTTTTTCAGTTCTTTCTGATCAACTCGTTTTGCTTCCTCTTCTTCTTCTCCAAGAACAAGTTATTCATAGTTAATATTATTTGGCCTCAACTCTTGTGATCTAAATCCTTCATTATCAGTAGAGCATTATTGTTGTATATGTGTTATCAAGAACACATCGAATTTGTATCACTCACGTCATATCATATTCGACCATAGTGATTAGAGAGTGTATCTCCTAATTGAACGTGTGACACGTTCGTAGGGTGAGGAACCCTTGTGTGATTTGAGGTCTCTAGCGAACGGAGGTTCCTAGTAGTGTGCGGGCGCTCTGATTTTAATTGGGTGCGGCTCAATTTGCAAGTTTATAAAAGGCTCAAGCGGGTCGCTTAGGGACTGGACGTAGGTCTTTCGCTGGAAAGACTGAACCAGTATAAAAATTGGTTTGCGTGTTCCTCTTCCCTATCTCTTTTACTTTCCGCTATTTAATTGTTTTAAATCGTTTCTGCGCAACTCTATTTAATTATTTTTCTATCAATTCGCCTTCACGTTCAAATTTCTAATCTCTCCACAAAAACATTTTTATACGTTCGAGTAATTTTTCAATAAATTAATAAAACTCGATTCATCCCCCCTCTCGAGGTTAGAGGCCGATCCTAACAACATTTAGACGTCAAAAATCAAAACTTGGTTCTAAATTGAAAAATGGGGCTCACGATCTCTTTTTGATTTTTATCCAAAATTTAGTTTTCTTTAACTCTACTTCTCGTGCAAGGTTCTAAAACCATATATGACATAAAACAACTTAATAAGTCATATCCTTTTGAAAGATAAATTATAACCCGAAACTAAAACTTTTAAAGCCATTAGTCCTTCTCAAACATAAAGATCAAAATTAACAAATGACATTAAGAAATCAATTCCACCCAATTTAATCAAAAAATGAAATTCACCTAGGCATTTGAAGCATTTGAAACCAAACGACAAAGCATACAAAATCATTCCTAAACTCTTTATAACTTAAACAAACTTATAAATTAGCATCTTTGAAATCAAAGATCAAAACAAATCATTTTTGTTCTTCTCAATCAATTCGGCCATGCTTTCAAAAATAGGGTGACCTTATACAAATTTTCATTTCCACCAAAATGACAAAGTTCTAATTTATTAGTATCATTGAAACCAAACTCAATCAAGTTAACAACATATATTTCAGAACATCAAATCCTTTAGTTTCGTAAATAACTAAAATACCAACAAACTTAACACTTTACACTTTTTATTTCAACAAAACAAAAAATTCATGAAAACTAAATATAAATTCCTTGTTCTTAACACCCGAAAAGCTTACAAACAAAATTATTAACCTGCAAGACAAAATCAAAGTCCAAATACATATTCTTTTTAATGAAAACAAAAAATCAAAGCTTAGAATCCCTTTCCATTTCTTGTAGCCTATTCGGCCAAGTCCCTATAGAAGGGAAAAATTGCTTTTTGATTCACAAACTCATTTCTAGCTAATAATAATTTCATGAAACAAGGAATTATACTTGTTCAAATCGATTTATCACATACATGAACATCATAACTCATTTTCACAAAAATATCAACATTTAGGCTCGGGTACTTGTTCAAACCATACATGCAACAAGAGATCTCTACTTCTACTCTTTATGTTATGAACATACAACACTTGAAACTTGTCGTTTGTGAAAATCAAGGCTTTTTGGCAAAAATCTCATTTAAACAATTTTTTCACAGCCACAACATATATCATATAACACATGCAAGGCCAAAAATTAAAGCTTTAAACACAATCTAGTTTCAAGTCAATAAAACATAAAAGGAACAAATTAAACTAAGTGAGAAATCATTGCCCCACAATGCAAAATTGATAAAAATTTGACTTCTCCTCTTCCTCAAACAATTCGGCCAACACATAGAACATCAAAGATAAAAATCCTTTTCACAACACAATTAAAAGTTGGCTTTTGTGACTAACAAGAACTAGAACCATCGAACATACAAACCAAAAATCTTCATAGTCAAAACTAATTAACTTTATCCTTCCAAACAAAAGAAGTAAGGCATTAAAACAATTTTTTCAAAAATCTATTTCCTCTTCCTTAATTAATTCGGCCAAGGCCACTATAGGTCCAAAAATTGTCCTTTTCACTAACTTATGAAAACCAAATAATATCACTTGTTCTTATAAACCCAAAAAAAAAATCATTTAAACAAAAATCGTCAACATGCAATCTCAAATCAAAGCTTCACTACAGTTTCTCTTATTAAAAATAAAGCATTTTGGCTTAAAACAAATTTTAAAGCTCCTTCCCTACATCCATGGCCAATTCGGCCAAAGTCCCTAAATTGGGGAAAAATCACTTTTTATTCCAAAAAGCTTATTATTGACTTCTAAAAATTTATACATAAACACTTATACACTGTTGAAAACCGTATACCCACATGCATATGCATTACTATTTTATTTTCACAAAAATGTCACCTTTTATTTGGGCACATACTATAGATCCTACATGCAAAAAGGGATTTTCAACTTTTATCAATTTATTAGGTACATGCAACATAAAAAGGTTTATTCTTTGCAAAGATAAAAGCTTTTTAGGCAAAAATCATTCCCAAGCACCATATTACAGTCGTACATACATGCACATAGCACATGCAAAAATCCAAAAACTTAACTTTAATCATAAACCAATGTCAAATAATCAAAATCAATTAAAATAAATTAAATTAAGCTAAGATTCATTACCCTGAAGGTGAGATTGACAAAATTTGGTTCCTCTTTCTCCTTCTCTTGTCGCGGTTCCTTCTTCTTGTTTAATGGGAAATTTTGGTTCCATTGATGCTTGAGCAAACGAATAATAACAATGGAATGGGTGCTGGATTTTCAAACTCTAAATTAGAAACGGAGTTGTTGTTGTTACTGTTACATCAAGAGAAAATAAGAGGTTGTGGGTACGAGGGAGAAGAGGGAGCCGTATGGAAGGATGGAGTATGTGGGTTTACCTTAGCTTCTTATATCATTGTTGGGAGAGGAAGAAATTGAAAAGAACATGCATGAAGGTGGAGAGGGAGTTGCTGGTTTTGGAGGAGAAAGGGGTTACCATTGCTTGCTCTGATGTTACTCCTACTGCTTCTTAGAAAATTAAACCAGAGGATAAGGGAGGAGGGGGGTAGAAATGTGTTTTATAAGCTTCGGGGGTTTTATTTTTCTTTTATATAATAATACCAAGAGACACACAAATACATACATACATAAAATAAAATTCAAGAGGGAAGTAATAAGGGGGTACGGTTTTCCCTACCCAAAATAATAGGGTTTCACTTTTAGTTAAAACATCCATAGAGTAATTAGGGTGGTAATAAAATGAGCACTATAATTATTTGGGGTTTGTTTTCTAAAAGACTTTTTCTCTCCTTATTTATTTTTAAAATTGTAACAATAAAGGTCATGAGAAAAATAATCATTTCATTTAACTCTTGTAGGGTGCATTAAAATCATGATTTAATAAATAATAACACACTATAACAACGTTTTATAAATTAGATCATAAACTAATGGTTCTTCTCAAATTATAATAATTAAACTTTTATAACACAAAACTCAATACCTCCATATAAATTATTTTAACTGTAACCTCATTTTATTCAATCCTCATATGAAAACATAATACCCCTGGGAACCTTAATAATCTAAACAAATAAATCAAATAATTAAACGAATAAGTATACAAACAAATAAACCGAAGCACGTTGCTGACGTACATAAAAATCAATCAGTCAATTCAAATCCCCAAAAACTGAAATCTGACAAATTGACATTTCAGGAACTCCTAAAATAAAATAAAATAATAATATAGAAACCAAAACTCTTCATAAATCACAAAACTCAAATGAATTTACGTATTTCTATCGAAAAGAATAAAATAATATTTTAAATCAAGGAAGAATAATTTTGTTAAATATGAAAAATGACGGATATCACATATAGGACTAAGAGCCCACTCTTATTATAATAAAAATTCTTCACAAGGACATTCCCCCTTTGACGAAGGACCTTCGCCCTTAACTGGGGACCTCCGTCCAAGCTGGGCGGAACAAATTCAAATCTACAATTCTTTTCCCCTACTATTTCAGGACACTTCTCCTCTTGAACATGCATATATATTTTTTTTTATCATTTCTACTAGCAATTATTAATCATAGTTTTATGAAACTAACGAGTGAGAGTGAGAGCAAGAGTGGTTAGGAAACCGTTCCATGGGGTTTGGTAATCATCAATCGCAACACCTTTGTGAATATCTTTGTGACTGAAGAGATTGTTCGAGGATTCAGAATTGGGTATTTCAAAAACAATCGCTACAGGATGACATGACCCATAATGTATTGGGAAGCATCGATCTTCCTCACCACATGGACGGATTGACACTTTCGTGTTTAGCCTGAAACTGACATCTATGCCTTCTTCTCCTTAGCTACGCAAGAACAAACCACATTTTGCGGCCTTGAAGAGTGGGCTTCTAAAAAAAGGCTTCATCAAACGCGACCTACGTCTTGATGTGATCAATGTTTTAGACGTAGGTATGTATGATGGCAAGTTATAGCATGGTGTCCAAAGTCAAGGCACCATATGTGAAGTGTTTAATCCAATCTGTGGAATTATTGGTGCATGAATCCAAGGGATGAAATTTTGTACTCACTTTGCTTCCAACCGGTGGTCACTGGTTCCATAAAGTGGGAGTTGGTGTTTCTGGTTTTCCGTCCCGTTACTTGTTTCTTTTTTTGTTTTTCGTTTTTTTCATTTTTTGGCATGTCGTTTTGTGTTTGTTTTTATTGGAGTGAGGCCCCACCAAAATAAAGATGCAGTACTACTTTTGCTGTTGAATGGCGCAGTACAATTTATTTTTCTGGTGGTTTAGTTATGTTAAATGATTATAATAATTATAATAATTATAAACATTAACTAAAAATAATAATGATTATAAAGTTAATTATATAAATGATTAGTAATATAGTGGTTAAATTATAAAAATGATTAGTAATACATTTGTTAGATATTAAAACTATTTAAAGTGAAAGGAGCTTATTCATTTTCAGATAGTAGTATTCTATCAATTACATGTCTTTGAAATAAGCAAACTCATGAATGACCTTATCCACAGATATACACTATTTTAAGTAAGACTTGGTGAGTCGGTTTAGTTATTATGTTTAAGCTGCAAACACTTCCACGAAAAATTAATATGAAACATTATCCTTAACCTTATCCTAACGTTTAAGCTTTTTTATTTTGGTGAACCCTAACCCTAACTATATTAGCATAAATCATAGGACGTTTGTTGACTCATTTTATTTTTGTGTCTTCACGTTACATAGTATTGACGTTAGGTTAACTACTAATTAGTGAGGTCACTACTATTAGTTTCTTTATCTCCATAACCCTAACCCTAACTGTAATAGTAATCAAATGAGCATATAACTTTTCTTTAAAATTTGTGTGTAAGATTAGATATTTCGTATATCAAAGTTAATAATTTTTTATTAAAGTTTACGGTTTACTTCGGCACATGAAATGACATTAATTTGAAAGTTGTCTTAATATATATTTGTTGTCCAGGAAATTATTGGTATTTCAATTTTTCTTTGTGTCTTCACGTTACATAGTATTAGTGAGCTCAATACTAATTAGAAGGAAGCATGCATGTTTTCACCTGTATGGTAATACTAATTATAAGGAAGCGAGGTTGCCAGTCCAAAAGAATTATGACTTATTTTATTATTAGTTGGGTTAAATTTAATTAATGGTTAACTGTATTTTTTTTTATAATAGGGAGAGAAGGTTAAGATAGGAACCTTAACTCTTGATTACCTTCTTAATTCGTAGTCACTTGTTTTCGTAAACTTTGTAATAGAAACCATAACAATTATGTTAATTCTCACTTTAAAATAATTAGTACATAATTTAAAGAAAAATAAGAACCAATAACCATTATCTTAAACCTTTCTTCTTTTGGCCAACCCTAACCCTAATAGTAAGTAAATTAGCATATAGTTTTATTAGTGTTTGGTTTTTTTGGAACCTTAACTGTTGTGTTTTTCTTGTGTTTATAGTTTTATAGTAGTTGTACCCCTTTATATTAACTTTAACCCTAACAGTACAGTAACCCTAAGCATAAGTAAATGACTACAAACCAATTCTTTGACCAAGTGTGGACAGGGTGTATTAATATTTTTTTTTACTTAAGAACTTGTTGAAGTCTCGGTAATTAAATTTTAAAAATAATTTTCTAACAATATATAGATAGGAAGTATGTTTGGTGTTAAAGTTGATGCTATACACAAAACTAATCACAAGCAGTGATGGTTAGTTGCCTCCCCCCATCGAGTGGAAAAAAAATATTGTTAGTTGTGGTAAATATAGTTAATGATTTGTGTTATCAAAGTTATTAAAGTATGTATATGGTTGGGTTTTTCTTTGTATATGAGTGAGTATCCCCTGTAGTCCTTATATATAAGTTTCGTATTTTTGAAAAAAAAAGTTATTACAGTTTGTATGATTAATTGTATTTATTAATATATAATATAGGGAGAGAAGGTTCAGAGCACAAAAATAGAAACCTTAACTTTTGGGCAAATTCTTAAATCATACGAAATAAGTATTTGTCAATAATTATTTTGTAGAACATATACGAAATAAGGGTAGGTAACCCCATCCCTACATAAAACTTTTGTCATAACCCTTACAGTAACCGCAACCCATATTAAAAAAAATAAAAATTGACAGAAGTTGCATGCATTCATTATGCCATGCATATATCAGTGAGCCCAAAACGCATCTACTAAATGGGGACAGTTGGTAAATGTATTAAGTGAATTATCATAAAAAAAATATAATAGCAGTTGTGTATTTTTTTAATTTTTTAAACTAAGAACAGAAGTAGTTCAGGTGAGTCAGGGTAATATTTAATTTTAAATAATGTTGAGTTTATATTGATTATGATGTGTTCAAAAATTTTGGTGTTAACCCTAACCTTAACTCTAGTTAACCCTAACAAAAAGTTAAGGTTTTTATGTATTCGGTAGTAATTCCTCTTAACCCTAACCCTTACCCTAACTCTAATACTAAGTTACCCTAACCTTGTCATAACCCTAACCCTAACCCTAACACTAGGTACTTGCGTATATATCTCTTTGCATGTTGTCCATGTATCCTGTTCAGGTGAGGCATGTTGTCCACGTATCCTGTTCAAGTTTGCAGTATTTTTAAATTAAATTTTTGGTTTACAAGAACAAAGGAGGTTGATGAAATGATAGGGACGTATTATACATCCATAGTTATTGGTGCAATAAGTTGTGAAAGTCAAATTTTTTTAGGTTGTGTGCGTTGAATGTACCATAATTATGGGCATACCCAACGCATTATTTAATTTTTTTATAACTATATTTAATACTACTTCGGATCTAATATAATAAAATTTAGACATACTTTTCTTGCTCTCTAATATAAGAAAAAGTTAACTAATTTTTTATTCTCAATACAATCATTCCTAAAATGTTTATAGAAAATAGTAATATCATTTAATATTTAATCATTCCCAATTCATATTTCTTAAAGTAGCAATATTTTTTATGATTTTGAGAAAATTAAATACATTCAACTAACTTTTCTTAATATGTGTGATTTTGGTTATTTTTTCTTATAATAGGGATCGGAAGGAATAGGATTTTATTATTTCGTTAAAAGTGCTTGGTCACCGTTAAATTATAAAAAAAAAAAACTGAAATGGCTAATAAGTAAACGTAGAAATACGGGACCACTATCAACCTTTGTAAATCGTAGTTAGTCATCTTGCCTATGACTAGCATTAATGTTTAATTTGTACGTTTAAAATGAATATTTTGTTCATAAATCTTTACCAAACGCAATAAATATTTATATTTGCAAGGCTATTTAAAGGGGACGTTTGTTGTGATGGTTCATAATATAAAAGAGAAAGTGCCCATCTCCTTAAGCAAGAATGGCCGAAGATGGTAGAAAAACTTTTTATGTTGTATTTGTTGGTAGGAAACCCAGTATTTATACAAGTTACATTGATTGTCATTCACAAATTGAGAGATGGAATGGTGGCATGTACAGAACTTATATTTCTAGATTGTGACACCCTCGTTTTATATCTTGAAAATAATTAATATTTCCAAATATAGAATACTTGCTATCAAAAATTGGGTACAGAAAATTTTCCTTTTAAATTTGTACTTGCTCAATTGTAAATACCTTTTTAACTTTAATGAATAATTTGAATTCGGCTTAGTAATATCTTAATTACAAAAGGCTCTTGAGGCAACGTCCTTTTTATCTCACTAAAACATATTCGTAATGTTTATTAAAAACATATTATTTGCCTCTTGAGTTTAATCGAATTTATAGAATGTAAATTTATTGCCGAATCCTTTTTGAACCAGAATCAGAGTATGCGGAAGTAAAAGTAATACTTGTGGGGCACTGCTGAGGTAAAGAAAAACATCATATATATATATATATATATACCATGATAGAACCCCCCACCAGTATCAGCAAGTAGCAAGTAGCAAAAGTCGAGATAGCAAGTTTTGATGAAACATATGCAAACCAGCTGCTTAAAATAAACCTCACTCTAAGACCTCTCAAAATATATACAATATATGACAAAATCAAAATAGAAGTCCCAGAGCAGGTCATTCATGTCCTCAGCAGCTCCGCTTATCCTCTGCAGCTTTATCCCTAGACCTAGGATCCAAAACATCTATGCTATGCAGGCTCCTAGGAACCAGCAGGTCCATCTCTAGCAGAAACAGTAGGCTCGACAGGCACCTGCTCCTCGTCCTCATCCTCCACAGGGTCCTCCTCAACCTCGCCCGACTGTGCAGAGACCCCACCACTGGGTCTAGGATCTGCAGAAGCAGTCCTCTCAAAGTCAGTCGGACCAGGAGAAGGAGTCTCCTCAGTAACAACTCTATGGGAAGAAGGGTGAGTACGAGTGGCAGCTCTAAAAAGAAAACTATGAAATCGACGCACTGGTCGAGCCGGGGGTGGTCCTCTATATGAGTAAAAGGGTGGAACATGCATACTATAGACTAAAGGGATCCTAAATCTACGAGGTCGCACCCGAGCCAGAGGGTTAGGGTGGTAGAGAGTGATCTCCACCTCCCCCTCAAAGGTGGCTCGGTGCTCCTCGTACGTCCATATACCACTAGGGATAGGGCGTATCTCGATGCAGGCTAGGTATCTGGCCATCAGCTAAACAGGGCATAGGGAGTAAGTATACACATATACATAATCAATAAAGACTAAAGTTACAAACACAAGTATATCATGGACAGACAATAATGCAAGTAAATATGAGCATACCAATTTTCAACATTATATCTCTTATAATGCAAGTGGCATGATGCATGATTTCTATCCACAACTGAGGCCTCTAACAAAAGTCCATATTGGACGTCCATCCAATGCACCGTTGTGTTCCCAGAACACTGACATTCGTTCCTAGAACGTAATGCCAAACCATACTTGGATAAATAAGCATCACTCCCAGAGTGTGCATCACGTTCCCGGAACGCATAAAAACCATGTCCCAGACACTGGCCACATGCCCAGAATGTGTCATCAAGTAGGTTACAATTAGGTACTCCCGGAGTACCCTCCTCATATTCCCAGAATATGATAAACGTTTCCTACCTACCCATCTTCCATTCTCTATGCATGAATGCACAATTATTGAGGTTGGTTTTTATCTTTACTTTAATTATTGTGATTTACATATATCTCAATTTCTCTTTTGAATGATTATTTTGAGGTATAACCTTTGGCACAAAAATTCATTCTTGAATTAACTTAAAAACATGCCATTAGGCTTAGATTGGGAAAAACTTAACCAATGGTATTCACTTTTCACTTAAAAGACTTAACTTTTATTTTTCAGTTTTCAGGTACTAACCGGTTACAGTCTCAGGCTAACCGGTTAGAATTACAGACCTGAACTTGTTAACCATTGAAATTCAGAAAACCCTTTTTCTTGAATTCTCTACCCAATCCATAAACAAGTTTCAACATTGTTTTATACCTCAAACCCACTGTTTTCATCATTCAAAAGTCTAAATCACATTCCAATTCCACATGAGCACAATTTCCTCTTAAAATTATCTCATAACGTTAAGGTATTAACTCCTCAAATTCAATCTGAACCAAACAATATTTATCAACATATTTTCAGATTGAGTTCAAGTGAAATTAGAGTATAGATTTGAGTAAAAATGGTAAGAACACAGGACCAATTTCAGAAATTCATTTTCTTTGAAATTTTACAGTATCTAACCGATTACAAATATCGAATAACCGGTTAGATTATGCAGTCTGTACACTGAAAAATGAGGTTTTGCATACCATTCTATCCAATACTCAAATCTAACCAATTCCAACACTCAAAAGAGTTCACATACCTTAAAATATACATGTTTAACCACAGAAACATATTTCATTTGCATGTATTCAATTTAGAGTATTAAATTGCATAAAAACCCACATAAACACAATTTAATACCACAAAATTCATACTAAGCATTTAGATTATGATTCCAGCATCAAAATCACTTGCATGCAGATTATTAACTTTGCTCAAAAAGAATTGAGACACAAAATTGGCCTCCAAGCCTTTTAACTCTAAACACATAATGCCCTTTTGAGTCTTTGTTGACTCAAGTCCTAAATCACTTGATTTTAGTCTCAATCTAGTATAAGGTAAACTTCTCCCATACCTCAAAGTCGTTTTTGATGAGTATAATCACTGAGGTTTGAAGAAAATCCACAGACTCCACAGAAATCCTAGGTTCTGCTCTCAGTCACGTTTTCCAGCAACAGGGTCAGAGAATTTGACATAGAAATTGACCAAAGAAATTAGGGAAAACAATTAGAACTTGATCTAGGTAACATGCACTAAAGAATCGAAGTGATTTGAGGCTTAAAAGTTGTCTGTACTTACCAAAATCACGGCTCAAACCCAGCTTCCAGAAACCAGAAAAACACAGAATCAGCTTTCCAACTTCAACTTCCAAGATCAATTTCTCGTCACACAAGAACTCTCTGCTCACAATCTTTATGTCAACACTAAGCCCTTGATTCAAGCTTTGTGGAGGTGTATCACTCGCTCTCTAACACTCAGAGAAGAATAAGAATTTCTCCAGACGATTTTAGAACCCTAACAACACTGCTCATACCCATCTCAGCAAATCAACCCCAATTTCGTCCACAATCCAGTCTTTTATAGAGGAATTAGATGAACATGCATACCGACGTGTGTTTTCCACTAATCCGAGGCTGGTTTCGTGGCGATTCCATGGATTAATCAAGTGATTACTCATCAAAACGCACTAACCCAGTTTCTGGGTTCATCGTCTAACCGGTTACAGGGCATTACTAACTGGTTAGGTCAGTACAAAATTTAAAATTAATACTTTTTAAATCTTTCCCTCCAAGAACCTTTCTAATATTACATTTAGGTCCTAATCCAAGGACTAAAATGCAATATCCATAATTTTGTATTTATTTGCCATATAAAAATATTTTCACCTATTTTTATATTTCAAGGCTAATTAAATACAAAATATAAACTTGGAAAAATTTATATAAATTAATAATATAACTTTATTATTAATTTCCTTATTATCCGGGAGACGAAAATTAGGGGTGTTACACTACTCTCCCACTTAAAAGGAATTTCGTCCCCGAAATTCTAGCTTACATAAACAACTCAGGATGCTCTTGACGCATCTTCTCCTCTAATTCCCATGTAGCTTCAGACACGTCAGCATTTTCCCATATAACCTTAACTAAAGGTATCTCTTTTCCCCTGAGCTGCTTAACCTCATGATCTTCTATCCGGACTGGTCTGGCTTCAAAGGTAAGGTTCTCCTTCAAAGCTAAATCATTAGGTTGAATTTTCAAAACAACCGATGGGTCATGCACATATTTCTTCAGCTGAGAAACATGAAAGACATTGTGCAAACTTGACAGAGAGGGTGGTAAAGCTATTTGATAGGCAACATGACCAACTCTCTTAAGGATTTGGTATGGACCTATACACTTAGGTGAAAGCTTTCGAGTTCTCAAGGCTCTACTGATTCCTTTCATCGGAACTATCCGAAGAAACACATGGTCGCCCTCTGAAAACTCTATTGGTTTTCTCCGCCTATCAGCATAACTCTTCTGCCGACTCTGAGCCGCTTTCATCTTTGCCTGAACCATCTTGATCTTCTCAGTTGTCTGCTGCACCATTTTCGGTCCAACCACTAAGTTCTCCCCCACTTGAAACCAGCATAGCGGGGTTTGACATTTCCTTCCATACAAAGCCTCAAACGGTGCCATCCCGATGCTCGCATGATAGCTGTTGTTGTATGTGAATTCTGCAAGGGGTAACACTTGATCCCAACTTCCTTGTTCTTCAAGTGCACAAGCCCTCAATACCTCTTCCAAAGACTGAATAGTTCTCTCCGTTTGACCATCCGTCTGTGGATGATACGCTGAACTCAACTTTAAGCTTATTCCCATAGCATTATGCAGACTCTTCCAAAACTGTGAAGAAAATCTGGGATCTCTATCCGACACAATACTCGAAGGCACTCCGTGAAGACGAACTACCTCCTTAATGTAGATCTGGGTAAGCTTATTCAAAGGATAACGCATATTTATCGGGATAAAATGGGCTGACTTAGTCAACCTATCCACAATCACCCAGATTGCATCATGATTTGCTGTTGTCCTTGGCAAACCAGATACAAAATCCATCGAGATACTATCCCACTTCCATTGAGGGATACTTAAAGGTTGAAACTGTCCTCCTGGTTTCTGGTGCTCTACCTTAGCTTTCTGACAAATTAGACATGAAGCCACATACTTCGCAACATCCTTTTTCAAACCAGACCACCAAAACATTTTCTTCAGATCCTGATACATTTTGGTTGATCCAGGATGCATACTCATCCGACTCTTATGTGCTTCATCAAGAATCAATCTTCTAACCTCCTGATCTTTTGGTATGCAAATCCTTGTTCTGAAACGAAGGATTCCATCCAATCCAATCTTGAAATCAGGTTCCTTCCCTTTCGAACCCAATCTCATCTTTTCAATCAACTCCTCATCTACTTGTTGCAATTCCCGAATTCTTTCCAAGAATTCATTTGTAATCTGCAACATTCCTAACTTGATGCTTGATGGTTCCACTTGCGTCAACAAGCTCAAGTCTCTGAATTCCTCTATTAAAGCTGCTTCCTTCACCATCATCACACTTATGTGGATTGCTTTCCGACTTAAAGCATCCGCAACCACATTTGCTTTACCCAGATGGTAATGGAGTTTAAAGTCATAATCCTTCAAAAACTCCATCTACCTTCTTTGCCTCATGTTCAACTCTTTTTGATCGAACAAATATTTCAAACTCTTATGGTCACTAAATACTTGGAAAGTAGTGCCATAGAGATGATGTCTCCATATCTTTAAGGCAAACAAGATCGCATCCAATTCCAAATCGTGTGTCGGGTAATTCACCTCATGATTCTTCAACTGTCGTGATGCATAAGCCACTACTCTTTCTTCTTGCATCAACACACACCCAAGTCCTTGCTTAGATGCATCACAGTATACTTCAAAATTCTTGTGAGGGTCAAGTAAGATTAACACATGAGACGATGTTAACCTTTCCTTTAACTCTCAGAAACTACTTTCACACCTGTCCTCCCACAAGAACGGTTGATCTTTCCGAGTCAGCTTGGTCAAAGGCAATGCAATCTTGGAAAATCCTTCTATAAACCGACGATAGTATCCAGCAAGCCCTAAGAAACTTCTCACCTCAGTCACAATCTTAGGCTGTTCCCATTTCAACACTAAACTCACCTTCGCTGGATCCACCGCAATTCCCTCCTTAGAGATTACATGCCCCATAAACTTTACTTCATTCAACAAAAACTCACATTTCGTAAGTTTGGCATACAACTACTTCTCCTTCAGGATCTTCAACACAATCCTGAGATGTTCTTCATGCTCCTCCGGACTCTTTGAATAGACCAAAATATCGTCTATAAACACTACGACGAACAAATCCAGGTATGGTCTAAAGATCCGGTTCATATAATCCATGAAAATCGCAGGTGCATTAGTCAATCCGAACGACATGACAACATACTCATAATGACCGTATCGAGATCGAAATGCAGTCTTGTGTATATCTTCCTCCTGTATCCTGATCTGATGATAGCCCGATCTCAGATCAATCTTGGAAAATACTGCAGCTCCCCTAACTTGATCCATAAGGTCATCAATCCTTGGCAGAGGATACTTATTCTTAATGGTGACCTTATTCAATTGTCTGTAATCTACACACATCCTCATACTTCCATCCTTCTTCTTTACAAACAACAATGGAGCTCCCCAAGGCGAAACGCTCGGCCAGATCATCTGCTTCTGGAGCAATTCCTCTATCTGCTTTTTCATTTCTGCCATTTCCGGTGGTGCCATTCTATAAGGAGCAATAGAGATGGGACCAGCTCCAGGAACTAAATCAATCCCAAACTCTATTTCTCGCTTCGGAGGTAATCCTGGTATCTCTTCAGAAAACACTTCCGAAAATTCCCTCACCACAGGGATCTCTTCTATCGGCATTGACTCTTCTTCTCCAGTAGTAGAGAATAAACACATATAACCTTCAGGTTCAAGGGTTCTATATTGGATTGTCTTTTTCTCACAATTGATGATCACTTGGTTCTTCATCAACCAATCCATACCCAAGATCACATCTAATTGTAACTTAGGGAGACAAACCAAATCTACTTTAGAGACACGACCCAAAATTTCAACATCACACCCTAAGCAAACCTTAGAGGTAAAGATGGGTATCCCAGTAGGGGTATCTATACTAAGATAGCAAGGCGAATCAGAAACAACAAGATTCAACCTACTCACACATTCAGGAGAAACAAAAGAATGTGTAGCTCCAGAATCAAACATAATCTTGCAAGGTTGATCATTAAGCAAAAAGTTACCTTGCACAAGATTCGGGGTTTGGGTTGCTTCATTACCACTCAGGGTAAACACTTTGCCCTGCACCACAGCCTTGCCAGCAGATCCTTTCACTTCACCTTCTGCGGGCTCTCTGCAATCACGGGCAAAATGACCTTGCTTTCCACATTTGAAACATCCTCCTGTGGACCAGCAGAATTGACCATGATGATAACGCCTACACTTCTCACAATAAGGAGCATTATCGCGAGACTTGTTCTTGTTATCCATCACAGCTTTGCCCTTGCCCTTGTTCTTATGAGAATATGGACCATTATTCCGGTGATCAAATCTCTTCTTCCTCTGTGGTCCATAATTCTGTCCACTACCCTTTCCTTGGCTTCCCACTAACTCAGCTTTCTTATCATCCTCATACATTCTGCACATATCCACGAGTTCAGGAAAACTCTGAATCCTCTGGTAACTGAAAATAGACTTCAACTCCGGTCTCAGTCCACCTTCAAACTTAACACACTTACTCCTTTCATCAGGGTTATTCTAGTAGTAGGGAGAATGTTTCATCAGCTCCTCAAATCTAGCAGCATATTCTCCTACACTCATATCCCCCCTGCTTCAATTGCATGAATTCTACCTCCTTCTTTCTTCTTAAATCTTCTGGAAAGTATTTATTAAGGAATTTCTCCATAAACACTCCCCAGTTGATTGCTCTTCTTTCAAAATTCAGCAATTGAACCGTATGATCCCACCAGTTCTCAGCTTCCCCATGAAGCATGTAAACTGCATAGGTTACCTTCTGCTCATCCGAACAGTCTAAAGTTCTGAAAATCTTGTTGATCTCGTACAACCACTTATTTGCTTCATCAGGTTTGTATCCTCCTTCAAACCTTGGTGGATTGCACTTTCTGAATTTCGACAGAGTCTTAGCATCATGATTCACCACATTACCAACATGTGGATTACCAGCTCGTCCTTGAGGTGGCTGCTGTTGCTGCATACCCTCCAGCACAGTCGTAATACATTCTAACATTTAGTTCGTATAATTTCTATTTCTGGTTGCCATAGAAAGACCTGCACTATGGGCTTTGGGTCACTAAAAGGTCTTTTAAAACATAAGCACTACTAGCTTACTCAACAACCTCACTCAAACATATTCAAATAACATTGAATACCATACTTAGCTGCATCATCAGCGCCATGAAGAACAGGACCAATGCTCTGATACCACCAAAGATGTGACACCCTTGTTTTATATCTTGAAAATAATTAATATTTCCAAATATAGAATACTTGCTATCAAAAATTGGGTACAGAAAATTTTCCTTTTAAATTTGTACTTGCTCAATTGTAAATACCCTTTTAACTTTAATGAATAATTTGAATTCGGCTTAGTAATAAATTAATTACAAAAGGCTCTTGAGGCAACGTCCTTTTTATCTCACTAAAACATATTCGTAATGTTTATTAAAAACATATTATTTGCCTCTTGAGTTTAATCAAATTTATAGAATGTAAATTTATTGCCGAATCCTTTTTGAACCAGAATCAGAGTATGCGGAAGTAAAAGTAATACTTGTGGGGCACTGCTGAGGTAAAGAAAAACATCATATATATATATATACCATGATAGAAACCCCCCACCAGTATCAGCAAGTAGCAAGTAGCAAAAGTCGAGATAGCAAGTTTTGATGAAACATATGCAAACTAGCTGCTTAAAATAAACCTCACTCTAAGACCTCTCAAAATATATACAATATATGACAAAATCAAAATAGAAGTCCCAGAGCAGGTCATCCATGTCCTCAGCAGCTCCTCTGATCCTCTGCAGCTCTATCCCTAGACCTAGGATCCAAAACATCTATGCTATGCAGGCTCCTAGGAACCAGCAGGTCCACCTCTAGCAGAAACAGTAGGCTCGACAGACACCTCCTCCTCGTCCTCATCCTCCACAGGGTCCTCCTCAACCTCGCCCGACTGTGCAGAGACCCCACCACTAGGTCTAGGATCTGCAGAAGCAGTCCTCTCAAAGTCAGTCGGACCAGGAGAAGGAGTCTCCTCAGTAACAAATCTATGGGAAGAAGGGTGAGTACGAGTGGCAGCTCTAAAACGAAAACTATTAAATCGACGCACTGGTCGAGCCGGGGGTGGTCCTCTATATGAGTAAAAGGGTGGAACATGCATAGTATAGACTAAAGGGATCCTAAATCTACGAGGTCGCACCCGAACCAAAGGGTTAGGGTGGTAGAGAGTGATCTCCACCTCCCCCTCAAAGGTGGCTCGGTGCTCCTCGTACGTCCATATACCACTAGGGATAGGGCGTATCTCGATGCAGGCTAGGTATCTGGCCATCACCTAAACAGGGCATAGGGAGTAAGTATACACATATACATAATCAATAAAGACTAAAATTACAAACATAAGTATATCATGGACAGAAAATAATGCAAGTACATATGAGCATACCAATTTTCAACATTATATCTCTTATAATGCAAGTGGCATGATGCATGATTTCTATCCACAACTGAGGCCTCTAACAAAAGTCCATCTTGGATGTCCATCCAATGCACCGTTGTGTTCTTGGAACACTGACATTCGTTCCCAGAACGTAATGCCAAACCATACTTGGATAAATAAGCATCACTCCCAGAGTGTGCATCACGTTCCCGGAACGCATAAAAACCATGTCCCAGACACTGGCCACATTCCCAGAATGTGTCATCAAGTAGGTTACAATTAGGTACTCCTGGAGTACCCTCCTCATATTCCCAGAATATGATAAACGTTTCCTACCTACCCATCTTCCATTCTCTATGCATGAATGCACAATTATTGAGGTTGGTTTTTATCTTTACTTTAATTATTGTGATTTAGAAATAACTCAATTTCTCTTTTGAATGATTGTTTTGAGGTATAACCTTTGGCACAAAAATTCATTCTTGAATTAACTTAAAAACATGCCATTAGGCTTAGATTGGGAAAAACTTAACCAATGGTATTCACTTTTCACTTAAAAGACTTAACTTTTATTTTTCAGTTTTCAGGTACTAACTGGTTACAGTCTCAGGCTAACCGGTTAGAATTACAAACCTGAACTTGTTAACCATTGAAATTCAGAAAACCCTTTTTCTTGAATTCTCTACCCAATCCATAAACAAGTTTCAACATTGTTTTATACCTCAAACCCACTGTTTTCTTCATTCAAAAGTCTAAATCACATTCCATTTCCACATGAGCACAATTTTCTCTTGAGATTATCTCATAACGTTAAGGTATTAACTCCTCAAATTCAATCTGAACCAAACAGTATTTATCAACATATTTTCAGATTGAGTTCAAGTGAAATTAGAGTATAGATTTGAGTAAAAATGGTAAGAACACAGGACCAATTTCAGAAATTCTTTTTCTTTGAAATTTCACAGTATCTAACCGGTTATAAATATCGAATAACCGGTTAGATTATGCAGTCTGTACACTGAAAAATGAGGTTTTGCATACCATTCTATCCAATAATCAAATATAACCAATTCCAACACTCAAAAGAGTTCACATACCTTAAAATAAACATGTTTAACCACAGAAACATATTTCATTTGCATGCATTCAATTTAGAGTATTAAATTGCATAAAAACCCACATAAACACAATTTAATACCACAAAATTCATAATAAGCATTTAGATTATGATTCCAGCATCAAAATCACTTGCATGCAGTTTATTAACTTTGCTCAAAAAGAATTGAGACATAGAATTGGCCTCCAAGCATTTTAACTCTAAACACATAATGCCCTTTTGAGTCTTTGTTGACTCAAGTCCTAAATCACTTGATTTTAGTCTCAATCTAGTATAAGGTAAACTTCTCCCATACCTCAAAGTCGTGTTTGATGAGTATAATCACTGAGGTTTGAAGAAAATCCACAAACTCCACAGAAATCCTAGGTTCTGCTCTCAGTCACGTTTTCCAGCAACAGGGTCAGAGAATTTGACATAGAAATTGACCAAAGAAATTAGGGAAAACAATTAGAACTTGATCTAGGTAACATGCACTAAAGAATCGAAGTGATTTGAGGCTTAAAAGTGTTGGAAGTTAAACTGGTTGGAAGGCATGCTTCAAACTCTCTATGGACTTCAAGTTTGATTCAAGTATGTGTTTTGATGATAACAAGCCAACTCAAGTTCAAGCTCACAAGTGCAAGTGTCAAGATTTAAGACTCAAACAAGATTAAGAATAGAAACCTTCTCCTTAGTTCAAATGTAAGGTAATGGATTTTTTGTTTCCTTAAGAGTTACAAAGCCAATAAGTTTTTCATTTTAGGAGAGAAGAAGAAAAACGTGTTTTTGCATATAAAAATGATTTTCTGCATTTAATCTGAGTAAAAATAATTGATGCTACAAAACTCTGTATATTTGTATGTTTGCAAAAGAGAGTAATCGATTATCTTCTCAAGTAATCGATTAACTTTGTTGCATCATAGAAAAATCAGAGAGGTTGTAATCGATTAACTGAATCTTGTTAATCAGTTACTTTCTTATGAAAGTAATCGATTACATTAGTCAAGTAATCGATTATAATTGTTGCATCATATATTTTTCAGAGGCTTAGTAATCTATAACAAGCTTTGTAGTAATCGATTACATGATGTTGCATCATATGCAAACCAAAGGCTCAGTAATCGATTAACTCCTTAGTGTAATCGATTATTATGAGTTGCATCATACAATGAACATGAGTGGTGTAATCGATTAACTATTATTAGCCTAATCGATTACATGTTTTTCAAGTGAATTTAAGAATTTCTATTTTTGAAGGAATAATCGATTACCTTCAGAAAGTAATCGATTACTTCATGTTTTATTGAAAAACGTGTCAGAATCATTTTGATTATTTCCTGATTTGTTTTTATATAAAAGATTCTGATTTATTTTATAAATTTCGAAAATGATTTTAAATTTGAATTATTTCCTTTTTGGTTTTAAGAATCAAATCTTTATTTTATTTTGTAAATCGTTTTGATTTAGTTTTGATTTTAAAACTTATTTCAAATCTTATTTTATTCTGTTTTCATTTTGTTTTACTTATTAAAAATCTTTTTGATTCTAAATGGTTTTTCTTTTTAAATTCAAAATCACTCCAACATTGAAACATTATTATTCATTCATTCGATCAGAACTTTTTTTTTCATTCATTCTTCTACACGTTTTTCTCTTCTTCATCTTCTCAAGTTTTCTGCTCTTCGTTGTTCATAGTCTTTTGAAGAACAAAACTTTCATTGGCTGAGTAATCTTCTAAGAGAAACACTACTTCACTATCATAGAGCATATTGTTGTATCCGTGTTTTGAGAACACAAAAAGCTATTGTAATAACTCTCATTGTATTTATTCTAAACCTTAGTGGATAGGGAGAGAATTCCTTAGTGGACGTGTGATACGTCGTAGGGCGAGGAACCCTGCTGTGTGATTGAGGCCCCTAGCGAACGGAGGTTCCTAGTAGTGTGCGGGGTGCTCTTGGTTGTAATAGGGTTCGACTCTATTGCTTGGTATAAGAACTCTCAGGCGGGTCGCTTGGGGACTGGAATAGGCCTTTCGACGGGAAGGCTGAACCAGTATAAAATTCACCGGTGCAAGCTTTTCTATCCCTATCTCTTTTAATTTCCGCAAATTTCAATTTTTACGTTTCCGCGCTACTCGTTTATTATTTTTATATCATTTTCGCAATCCGTTTCGAACGTTTAATCTCTCCATCTCAATTCAATTTTTAATTTGTCACGGTTTTTACAATACATTAATAAAACTCGATTCACCCCCCCTCTCGAGATTTTGAGGCCAAAACCAACAATTGGCATCAGAGCTAGTCTCTTGTGTTAAGACTTAACCGTCTCAAGAGTATGGCTTCAAACTCTCTGTTTGGAGGTGAAGGGAGTTCTATTAACCGTCCTCCCATGTTTGATGGGGTAGGGTACGCGTATTGGAAAGACCATATGAAAATTTTTATTCAAGGAGTTGGATTAAAAGTTTGGGATGTTGTTGTAAATGATCCCTATGTTCCTACCTATGTGGTTAATGGTAACACCGTCGATAAGCCTATGGCTGAATGGACGGAGGAGGAGGAACGTAGAGTCCAGTACAACTTGAAAGCGAAAAATTTTATAACATCTGCTTTGAGCTATGACGAGTTTTTCAGGATATCAACATGCGAGACAGCACAACAGATGTGGGATACACTGGAAGTCACGCATGAAGGTACAACTGAAGTAAAGAGATAGAGAATCAACACGCTGACTGGTGAATATGAATTATTCAGAATGAAAGATGGAGAATCGATTCAAGAGATCCAAAAACGCTTCACAATGATTGTAAATCAACTAACGACATTGGGGAAGAAATTCACCAATGAGGATCCCGTCAACAAAGTCCTAAGGTGTTTGGGAAGAGATTGGCAACCCAAAGTGACGACGATTGCTGAATCAAGAAATCTATCAACTATGACGCTAGCAACTCTCTTTGGGAAGTTACAAGAACATGAAAGTGAACTAAAAAGGTTGGCTCAGCATGAAGAAGAGAACAAGAAAGTTAAAAGCTTGGTATTCAAGGCTGAAGCACCTGCAGCTGAAAGTGACTCGGACAAAGAGTTATTGAATGATGAACACATGGGTCTATTGGTGAAAAAGTTCGGGAAATTTCTAAGGAAGAAAAATTTCAACAGAAGAGACAACACCAAGAGTGGAGGCTCAACCATTACATGTCATGAGTGTGGCAAGCCTGGTCACATCAGAGCAGACTGCTATCAGTTGAAAAAGAAAGAAAATTCAGAAAAAGGCAACTCGAATTCAAAGAAGGGGAAGCAAGCATACTTGGCATGGCTAGACAATAAAGGAAGTTCGGATGAAGATTCAGACGAACAAGAGGAGACCGCCAACATATGCTTGATGGCTCACAAAAATGAGGTAACCACTGAACAAAACTTTTCTTATGATGAATTACAAGAAGCATTTGAAGAATTGCATGAGGAATCTATGAGGTTATCCTTATTGGTTTCTCTAGAAAAGAAAAATTCAGCTTCTCTTTTAGAAAAGAATAAAGAACTTAGTAAAGAAAATGATTCTTTGAAAAATCAAAATAAGGAGCTGAATTTGACTTTGAAAAATTCTTCAAACACTTTGAGTAATAACATTAAATTTATAGCTAGTTCTTCTTCTTGTAAATTCTGCAAGGACTTGGTTAAAGAAGTTGAAGATTTAAAAGAAACCCTTGCTAAATTTACAAAAGGAAGAAATACTCTAAATTTAATGTTAGGAAGACAAAAATGTTTCTTTAATAGAGCGGGTTTAGGATATCAACCCGGTAGGCATCAAAAGAAATTAAGTACCATTTTTGTCCCTGCTAGTAATCATAAGTAACCTCTTATTATTTGTCATATTTGTGGTAAAAAGGGCCATGGTGCACATGAATGCATACACCGAAAAGTGAAGTTCGTTAAACCGAACAATTAAACTAGAAGGTGGCATGATTTAAACTATGGTTATACTAACGCTCAAGGACCCAAAAAGATATGGGTACCTAAAAAGAAACCTTGAATTCTTTGCTTGTAGGTTACTCCGGAAGGAAAGAAGTCGTGGTGGTACTTGGACAGCGGATGCTCAAAACATATGACTGGAGATAAATCTAAATTTTCACATCTCGTGCCTAAGGACCAAGGACATGTGACCTTCGGAGATAACAATCAAGGAAAGATTCTCGGAGTCGGTAAAATTGGTACACCTCCTAACCCTAGCATTGAAAATGTTTTACATGTTGAGGTCCTGAAACACAATTTGCTAAGTATTAATCAATTGTGTGATAAGGGCAATAGGGTTATATTTGATTCTGATAGATGTATTATCGAGGGAAAAATTGATAATCTTATTAAGCTATTTGCTCGCAGGGTAAACAATGTTTATGTTATTGATTTTGATTCAATTCCCTCAAATGATGTGAAATGTTTATTATCTAAAGAGGATGAATCGTGGCTATGGCATCGTAGAATAGGTCACATCCACATGGCTCATTTAAATATAATTTCTTCTAAAAACTTAGTAGTTGGACTGCCAAAGCAAAATTTTTCTTTTTCTGAAAAATGTGATCTTTGTTCTAAATCAAAACTCACAAGGGCATCTTTTCCGTCTAAAAACCTTGTTTCTTCTCAAAGGCCCTTGGAACTTTTACATATGGATCTTTTTGGACCTTGTCAAACGAAAAGCTTTGGTGGCAACTATTATTGTTTAGTTGTGGTGGATGACTATTCTAGGTATACATGGACACTGTTTATTACTCATAAAAATGATGCATTTCATGAATTTAAAAAGCTAGCCAAGGTTATTCAAAACCAATTGCATTTGAGCATTGCATCCATTAAAACTGATCATGGTGGAGAATTTGAAAATCATCTTTTTGAAAAGTTTTGCGAAAAACATGGAATTAAGCATTATTTTTCTGCTCCAAGAACTCCTGAGCAAAATGGGGTTGTGGAGAGGAAAAATCGTTCATTAAAAGAGCTTTCAAGAACAATGCTTAATGACATGAATTTGCCTGCATACTGTTGGAAGTCAAGCTGGATGGAAGGCATGCTTCAAACTCTCTGTGGACTTCAAGTTTAATGCAAGTTTATGTGTTTTGTTGATAACAAGCCAACTCAAGTTCAAGCTCACAAGTGCAAGTGTCAAGATTGAAGACTCAAGCAAGCTTAAGAATAGAAACCTTCTCCTTAGTTCAAATGTAAGGTAATGAAGTTTTTGTTTCCTTAACGAGTTACAAAGCCAATAAGTTTTTCATTTTGGCAAAGAAGAAGAAAAACGTGTTTTTGCATATAAAAATGTTTTTCTGCATTTAACCTTAGTAAAATACTTGATGTTACAAAACTCTGTATATTTGTATGTTTGCAAAAGAGAGTAATCGATTATCTTCTCAAGTAATCGATTAACTTTATTGCATCATAGAAAAATCAGAGAGGGTGTAATCGATTAACTGAATCATGTTAATCAGTTACATTCTTATGAAAGTAATCGATTACATTAGTCAAGTAATCGATTATAATTGTTGCATCATATATTTTTCAGAGGCTTAGTAATCGATTACAAGCTCTGTAGTAATCGATTACATGATGTTGCATCATATGCAAACCAGAGGCTCAGTAATCGATTAACTCCTTAGTGTAATCGATTATTATGAGTTGCATCATACAATAAACAGGAGTGGTGTAATCGATTAACTTTTATTAGCCTAATCGATTACATGTTTTTCAAATGAATTTAAGAATTTCAATTTTTGAAGGAATAATCGATTACCTTCAGAAAGTAATCGATTACTTCATGTTTTATTGAAAAACGTGTCAGAATCATTTTGATTATTTTCTGATTTGTTTTTATATAAAAGATTCTGATTTATTTTATAAAATTCGAAAATGATTTTAAATTTGAATTATTTCCTTTTTGGTTTTAAGAATCAAAACTTTGTTTTATTTTGTAAATCGTTTTGATTTTAAAACTTATTTCAAATCTTATTTTATTCTGTTTTGATTTTGTTTTACTTATTCAAAACCCTTTTCGATTCAAAATTGTTTTCTTTTTAAATAAGGTTCACTCCAACATTCATAACGTGATTTTTTTTATTCATTCATTCTTCTGCACGTTCTCTCTTCTTCATCTTCTCAAGTTTTTCTGATCTTCATTGTTCATAGTCTTTTGAAGAACAAAACTTTTATTGGCTGAGTAAACTTCTAAGAGAAACACTTCTTCACTATCATAGAGCATATTTTTGTATCTGTGTTTTGAGAACACAAAAAGCTATTGTAATCACTATCATTGTATTCGTTCTAAACCTTAGTGGTTAGGGAGAGAATCCCTTAGTGGACGTGTGATACGTCGTAGGGCGAGGAACCCTGCTGTGTGATTGAGGCCCCTAGCGAACGGAGGTTCCTAGTAGTGTGCGGGGTGCTCTTGGTTGTAATAGGGTGCAGCTCTATTGCTTGGTATAAGAACTCTCAGGCGGGTCGCTTGGGGACTGGACTAGGCCTTTCGACGGGAAGGCTGAACCAGTATAAAATTCACTGGTGCAAGCTTTTCTATCCCTATCTCTTTTAATTTCCGCATATTTCAATTTTTAAGTTTCCGCGCTACTCGTTTATTATTTTTATATCCTTTTCGCAATCCATTTCGAACGTTTAATCTCTCCATTTCAATTCAATTTTTAATTTGTCACGGTTTTTACAATACATTAATAAAACTCGATTCACCCCCCCTCTCGAGATTTTGAGGCCAAAACCAACAATTGGCATCAGAGCTAGTCTCTTGTGTTAAGACTTAACCGTCTCAAGAGTATGGCTTCAAACTCTCTGTTTGGAGGTGAAGGGAGTTCTATTAACCGTCCTCCCATGTTTGATGGGGTAGGGTACTCGTATTGGAAAGCCCGTATGAAAATTTTTATTCAAGGAGTTGGATTAAAAGTTTGGGATGCTGTTGTAAATGGTCCCTATGTTCCTATCTATGTGGTTAATGGTAACACCGTCGATAAGCCTATGGCTGAATGGACGGAGGAGGAGGAACGTAGAGTCCAGTACGACTTGAAAGCGAAAAATATTATAACATCTGCTTTGAGCTATGATGAGTTTTTCAGGATATCAACATGCGAGATAGCACAAATGTGGGATACACTTGAAGTCACGCATGAAGGTACAACAGAAGTAAAGAGATCGAGAATCAACACGCTGACTGGTGAATATGAATTATTCAGAATGAAAGATGGAGAATCGATTCAAGAGATCCAAAAACGTTTCACAATGATTGTAAATCAGCTGACGACATTGGGGAAGAAATTCACCAATGAGGATCTCATCAACAAAGTCCTAAGGTGTTTGGGAAGAGAATGGCAACCCAAAGTGACGGCAATTGCTGAATCAAAAATCTTTCAACTATGACGCTGGCAACTCTCTTTGGGAAGTTACAAGAACATGAAAGTGAATTAAAAAGGTTGGTTCAGCATGAAGAAGAAAAAAAAATTGTTAAAAGTTTGGCATTCAAGGCTGAAGCACTTGCACCTGATAGTGACTCGGACAAAGAATTATTGAATGATGAACACATGGGTCTATTAGTGAAAAAGTTCGGGAAATTGCTGAGGAAGAAGAATTTCAACAGAAGAGACAACAACAAGAGTGGAGGCTCAACCATTACATGTCATGAGTGTGGCAAGCCTGGTCACATCAGAGCAGATTGCTATCAGTTGAAAACGAAAGAGAATTCAGAAAAAGGCACCTCAAGTTCAAAGAAAGGGAAGCAAGCATATCTGGCATGGCTAGACAATGAAGGAAGTTCGGATGAAGATTCAGACGAACAAGAGGAGACCGCCAACATATGCTTGATGGCTCACGAAAATAAGGTAATCACTGAACTTAACTTTTCTTATGATGAATTACAAGAAGCATTTGAAGAATTGCATGAGGAATCGATGAGGTTATCCTTATTGGTTTCTCTAGAAAAGAAAAATTCAGCTTCTCTTTTGGAAAAGAATAAAGAACATAGTAAAGAAAATGAATTTTTGAAAAATCAAAATAAGGAGCTGAATTTGACTTTGAAAAATTCTTCAAACACTTTGAGTAATAACATTAAATTTAAAGCTAGTTCTTCTTCTTGTAAATTCTGCAAGGACTTGGTTATAGAAGTTGAGGATCTAAAAGAAACCCTTGCTAAATTTACAAAAGGTAGAAATACTTTAAATTGGATGCTAGGGAGACAAAAATGTTTCTTCAATAGAGCGGGTTTAGGATATCAACCCGGTAGGCATAAAAAGAAATTAAGTACCATTTTTGTCCCTGCTAGTAATCATAAGAAACCTTTAATTATTTGTCATATTTGTGGTAAGAAGGGCCATGGTGCACATGAATGCATACACCGAAAAGTGAAGTTCGTTAAACCGAACAATGAAACTAGAAGGTGTCATGATTTAAACTATGGTTATACTAACGCTCAAGGACCCAAAAAGATATGGGTACCTAAAAAGAAACCTTGAATTCTTTGCTTGTAGGTTACTCCGGAAGAAAGGAAGTCGTGGTGGTACTTGGACAGCGGATGCTCAAAACATATGACTGGAGATAAATCTAAATTTTCGCATCTCGTGCCTAAGGACCAAGGACATGTGACCTTCGGAGATAACAATCAAGGAAAGATTCTCGGAGTCGGTAAAATTGGTACACCTCCTAACCCTTGCATTGAAAATGTTTTACATGTTGTGGGCCTAAAACTCAATTTGCTAAGTATTAGTCAATTGTGTGATAAGGGCAATAGGGTTATATTTGATTCTGATAGATGTATTATCGAGGGAAAAATTGATAATCTTATTAAGCTAATTGCTCGCAGGGTAAACAATGTTTATGTTATTGATTTTGATTCAATTCCCTCAAATGATGCGAAATGTTTATTATCTAAAGAGGATGAATCGTGGCTATGGCATCGTAGAATAGGTCACATCCACATGGCTCATTTAAATAAAATTTCTTCTAAAAACTTAGTAGTTGGTTTGCCAAAGCAAAATTTTTCTATTTCTGAAAAATGTGATCCCTGTTCTAAATCAAAACTCACAAGGGCATCTTTTCCTTCTAAAAACCTTGTTTCAACTTAAAGGCCCTTGGAACTTTTACATATGGATCTTTTTGGACCATGTCAAACAAAAAACTTTGGTGGCAACTATTATTGTTTAGTTATTGTGGATGACTTTTCTAGGTATACATGGACGCTTTTTATTACTCATAAAAATGATGCATTTCATGAATTTAAAAAGCTAGCCAAGATTATTAAAAAAAATTGCATTTGAGCATTGCATCCATTAAAACTGATCATGGTGGAGAATTTGAAAATCATCTTTTCAGAAAATTTTGCGAAAAACATGGAATTAAGCATTATTTTTCAGCTCCAAGAACTCCTGAGCAAAACGGAGTTGTGGAGAGGAAAAATCGTTCATTAAAAGAGCTTTCAAGAACAATGCTTAATGACATGAATTTGGCCGATGCAGTGAGTACTACTTGTTATGTTATGAACCGTGTTTTAATAAGGCCTATTTTAAAGAAAACCCCCTATGAGTTGTACAAGGGGAGAAAACCTAATATTTCCCATTTTCGTGTTTTTTGATGTAAATGTTATGTGCATAATAATGGTAGAGAAAATCTAGGAAGTTTTGAGGCTAGAGCTGATGAGGGCATATTCCTTGGATATTCTGTTTTGAGCAAAGCGAATAGGATTTACAATAAATCTCGTAATACTATTGAAGAATCTATTCATGTATCATTTGACAAATCCGATCCCATAAAGTTGGGAAAGGTATCTGTTAATGACATTTCAGGTATTCTTAGAGATTTATTCATTGATGAGGATGAGGAGCCAAATGCTAAAAGAAAGGATCATTCTGAAAGCAATGAAAAATCAGTTGAATCAGTTGAGGAGAAAAATCAAGAGAAATCAATGGAGCTAAACGCTGATTTGCCTAAGGAATGGAGAACTTCGATGCACCATCCCATTTATCAGATCATAGGTGACATCACTAAAGGTGTAAGGACTTGCAATTCTATTAGCAATCTATGTAACTACTTTGCATTTGTTTCTCAAGTGGAGCCGAAGAATATTTATGAGGCTACGCTTGATGAGCGTTGGCTTTTGGCAATGCAAGAGGAATTAAAACAGTTCGAAAGAAATCAGGTGTGGGAACTTGTTCCTAGCCCTGAGTCTCATCCGATTATTGGAACTAAATGGATTTATAAAAATAAACTTGATGAGGCTGGTTTAATTGTTCGAAACAAATCTAGGCTAGTTGCACAAGGTTACAACCAGGAAGAGGGGATAGATTATGAGGAAACATTTGCCCCTGTTGCTAGGTTGGAAGCCATTAGACTGCTTTTAGCTTTTGCATGCATTTTAGACTTTAAATTATATCAAATGGAAGTAAAGAGTGCCTTTCTTAATGGTTTTATAAATGAAGAAGTTTATGTGTGTCAACCACCTAGCTTTGAAAGTTATGAACACCCAGATTATGTTTTTAAATTGAAAAAGGCTTTGTACGGTTTGAAACAAGCTCATAGAGCGTGGTACGACCGTCTTAGCAAATTTTTATTAGAAAATAATTTTGAAAGAGGGAAGGTTGATAACACACTTTTTATTAAAAATAAAGGAAAGGACATTCTTTTAGTTCAAATTTATGTTGATGACATTAATTTCGGTGCTACTAATGAAATCCTTTTCAAGGAATTTTCGAGTATGATGCAGGAAGAGTTCGAGATGTCTATGATGGGCGAGCTGAACTTTTTCCTGGGATTACAAATAAAGCAAGCAAAGGACGGGATTTTCATTAGCCAAACAAAATACTGCAAGGAATTACTGAAAAGATTTGGCATGGATAAGGCCAAGGTAGTAGCAACACCGATAAGCACATCCTGTTATCTGGACAAAGATGAAGGAGGTAAATCCGTAGAGATTACAAAGTATCGAGGTATAATCGGATCCCTTCTCTATTTAATGGCAAGTAGGCCGGATATCATGTTTAGTGTCTGTTATGTGCTCGGTTCCAGTCGAATCCAAAAGAAACGCACATGGTTGCTGCCAAGCGTATAATGAAATATTTGTCTGGCACAACTGATATGGGTTTATGGTACCCCAAAGGTTCTTCTTGTAATCTTGTTGGGTATTCTGATTCTAACTTTGCTAGCTGCAAAGTAGATAGAAAAAGCACTAGCGGCACTTGTCATCTTCTTGGCAATTCTTTGGTATCAAGGGCTAGCAATTCACAGGGAGAGTAAGTTATTTAGAGTCGGAGAACTAGTTGGGTCTCGGCCAGTTGGGCCGAGCTAAAACACTCTTTTGTATTTTTGGCTTCGGATTTTCCTAGATGGGCCTCGGCCAGTTGGCCGAGCTAAACTTTTATTATCTTGTATTTTTGAATATGAATTTGGTGTACCTATTACTGAACCTGTTATGCTTTGTTCGAATTAAAGTCTTCCGCTTCATAACTCTGATGTTTGTGTATTAATGGAAGGAAATATTACTTTGGTAATTTATCATATTCGTAATGAAAAGAAATTTTAAAATCCTAATTTTTGGGTTAAGGGTAATTATTATTATAGGGTGTTACATTTTTGGTATCAGAGCAGTTTCTCCTCGGCCTATTGGAGTGCAAAGGACACCAGTGGTTACTCACCAAGAGAGTGACAGATAAGTAAAGTCTAGAAGCCTAAGTTAGACAATAGAGCTTATAGAGATATATGTTGATATGTATATATATGTTTACTTGATTACTCGGTGGTTAATTGGCTTTCTCTCTATGACCGAGCAGCATGGCTGGGAGAAGAGCCGATAACGACCGAATTGTTGCCGTGCTGGAAACTTTGGTTCAACTGCAGCAGAACCAAGCGCAGGCTCAGCAGAATCAGGCTGAGAACCTCGCTCAGAACATCGTCGCAGCCGCAGCAGCTGCAGCTGCAGCCCTTCAGCCTCAACCTCCGGCTCCGGTCGAGATCGACTGGATTAGCCGATTTAGAAAGAACGAACCACCTCGGTTTGAAGGGGGTTATAATCCAGATGGAGCTCAGAGATGGCTCCAGGACAATTAGAAGATTTTCCGATCTCTGCAACCGCCCTATGAGTACAGGGTGAGGTTGGCAGAGTTTGTGCTGGCTAGTGAAGCCGAGCACTGGTGGGAGCAGCAGAGCCGTGGACTAGAAGCGGCTAATGAAGCCGTTACTTGGGATTTGTTCCGAGCTCGATTCCTAGGAAAGTACTTTCCCGAGGATGTTAGGAGGGAGAAGGAGCTCACTTTTCTCAAGCTGGAACAGAGGAAATTGAGTGTCGGAGAGTATGCCGCTCAGTTTGAGGATTTGATCCGTTATTCTGGAAGCTACCGGGATGCTGATGAACGTACCAAGTGCATCAAGTTTGAGTCTGGTCTCCGTGATGATATTCGGCTCGCTTTCGAATATCAGAATGTAGCCAATCTCTCGCAGCTGGTAAACATGGCTAACACCTATGAGAAGGGGCTCAAGAGGAAAGCCAACGGGAAGTGGAGCAGGTCGGCACAGAAAGCAGTGGGTCCGATCAGGGGAAAAGGAGCGGTTCAGAGATCTGCTCCCTATGTGAATCCGAGCTCAAGAGTGTCTACGACTCCGAGGAGCGGTGGTCAGATGGTGGTTGTCCCTGGTCCCTATCCGATATGCCAACACTGCGGGAGGCAGCACAGGGGAGAATGTTGGAGCCTGGATCCGAGCAGAGCAAGAGGATCCTGTTTCCGATGTGGCAAGCCTGGTCATTTTGCAGCTCGGTGTACCGAGAACATTGTGAAAGAAGAGGTCAATGTGGCAAAGGCACAACAGGCTGGTGTTAACCGACCGATGCAGAGAGGCAAAGTCTATACCATGGATGGTGAAGAGGTGACTGATGCCGACGAGCTGATCCGATGTACTTGTCAAGTAAACAGTATTCCATGTGCCGTGTTATTTGATTGTGGAGCCACACATTCTTTCATTTCCCTTGACTGTATGAACAAGCTAAAACTATCCCCAGTAGAAATGCCTTACAAATTATCCATCTCTACCCTAACCAATTCTTCTGTAATTACTTCCCAAATGTGTCTAGAGTGTCCTATCCAAGTATTAGGCCGAGAATTTAAGGTCAATTTGATTTGCTTACCCCTAACCAAACTAGATATTATCCTCGGCATGGACTGGATGTCCCAACACCATGTCCTGCTCGACTGCCGAGAGAAAACTGTCATCTTTAGTGGCCCTTCTGTTGCAAAGTTAGAGGCAACAGAGGAACCGACCTTAAACCGAATTCCTGTAGTCGGAGAATTCCCAGAGGTTTTCTCGGACGAAATGCCTAGCTTACCGCCGAGAAGAGAAGTAGAGTTCAGTATAGACCTTATTCCGGGAACTGGCCCGATCTCAATTGCTCCGTACAGAATGGCACCTCCCGAGCTAGAAGAGCTTAAGAAACAACTGGAAGAACTTTTGGCCAAAAAGTTAATCCGACCAAGCGTGTCACCTTGGGGAGCTCCGATCTTGTTTGTTAAAAAGAAAGATGGTAGCCTCAGAATGTGCACTAATTATCGGAAGCTCAACGCGGTAACGGTGAAGAACAAATATCCCCTCCCTCGGATTGACGACTTATTGGACCAGCTCAAGGGAGCGTCAGTGTTCTCAAAGATAGACCTCCAATCAGGATACCACTATATCCGTATCCGAGATGAAGATATTTCGAAGACAACTTTCAGGACGAGATATGGGCATTTTGAGTATGTGGTTATGCCCTTCAGACTTACCAACGCTCCTACTATCTTCATGGACTACATGAATAGGATCTTCCGACCTTACCTGGATTCGTTTGTGATAGTTTTCATCGACGACATCCTCATCTACTCTCGGAGTCTGAGCAAACACGAGCAGCACTTGAGAACGGTGTTGCAGGTCTTGAAGGACAAGGAACTCTACGCCAAGCTTTCTAAGTGCAGTTTTTGGCTCAAAGAGGTTCATTTCCTCGGACATGTGATATCCGAGCACGGTGTAGCAGTTGATCCCTCCAAGGTGGAAGCGGTACTTAAGTGGGAGAGACCCAACTCGTTAACTGAGATCAGGAGTTTCCTCGGTCTTGCAGGGTACTACAGGAGATTCATTGAAGGATTTTCTAAACTGGCTCTACCGTTGACTTCGTTAACCAGGAAGGTTGCACCCTACCAATGGTCCGAGGTGTGCGAACAGAGCTTCCAAGAGCTAAAGAAAAGGTTGACGAGTTCGCCCGTGTTGATTTTTCCCGATCCGACCAAAGCCTTTGACGTGTTTTGTGACACCTCGAAGCAGGGTCTCGGCTGTGTGTTGATGCAACAGGGAAAAGTGGTGGCGTATGCCTCTCGACAACTTCGGCAACACGAACAGAATTACCTCACCCATGATCTCGAATTGGCAGCTGTGGTGTTCGCCCTTAAGATTTGGAGACACTACCTGTATGGCACGAAGTTTGAAGTGTTCAGTGACCACAAGAGTCTCGGCTACCTGTTCGACCAGAAGGAGCTGAACATGAGGCAGCGCAGATGGGTGGAATTTTTAAAAGATTACGATTTCAACTTGCACTATCATCCCGGAAAAGCCAACGTTGTGGCCGACGCTCTAAGCAGGAAAAGTCTTCATTTGAGCAACATGATGGTCCGAGAGATGCAGTTGATGCAAGAGTTTAGTGATCTTAACCTCGGCATACAGAAGAAGGAAAATAGTGTTGTGCTGGAAATGCTGCAAGTAACAAATGATTTTGTGGGATTTATCAAGGAAAGACAGGCTGCCGAACTAGAACTCCAGAAGCTACTAGAAAGAGCAGGAGACAAGGATGAACCCGACTTCACTAAAGGACCTGATGGTCTCGTACGATTTCGGGGCCGAGTTTGCATCCCTATGGACTTTGAATTCCGAATAGAATTAATGGAAGAAGCCCACAAGACAAAGATGAGACTTCACCCAGGAGCCACAAAGATGTACCAGGATCTGAAGAGGTTATTTTGGTGGCCGAAGTTGAAGACCGATGTGGTAGATTATGTGTCTCGGTGTTTGACATGCCAGAAAGCCAAGATCGAGCATCAGAAACCAGGAGGGTTACTCAAATCCTTGGAGATTCCGCAATGGAAGTGGGACAGCATATCGATGGATTTTGTGTCGGGTCTACCAAGAACGAGATCAGGGCAGGAAGCCATTTGGGTTGTGGTGGACCGACTTACAAAGTGTGCTCACTTCCTGCCGATCAGCATGAAGTACAGCCTAGAGAAGCTGACGCAATTGTACATAAAGGACATTGTCAGACTCCACGGTGTTCCGAGCAGTATTGTGTCGGACCGTGATCCTCTCTTCTTATCCCGATTTTGGCAAAGTTTGCAAGAAGCCATGGGTACAAAGTTGAGGTTTAGCACAGCTTACCATCCTCAAACCGATGGGCAATCCGAGCGCACCATTCAGACCCTTGAGGACTTGTTGAGAACATGTGTGATTGAACAGTCGAAAAGTTGGGAAGCACTTCTGCCCTTGGTCGAATTCACCTACAACAACAGTTTCCATTCAAGTATCGGAATTGCTCCTTTCGAAGCATTGTATGGTCGGAAATGTCGGACACCGCTATGCTGGTTCCAGATAGGAGAAAACTTGTTGATTGGTCCTGATATTGTTCATGAGACGACCGAGAAGATCCGAATGATACAAGGAAAGATGAAAGCAGCTCAGGACCGACAGAAGAGCTATGCCGACAAGAGAAGGAAACCCTTGAACTTCATCGAGGGAGATCATGTATTCCTTCGGGTATCCCCCGTAACGGGTATCGGCCGAGCTATCAAATCAAAGAAGTTTACCCCTCGGTTTGTCGGACCATACCAGATATCGGAGAAGGTCGGACCAGTAGCTTACAGAATTGCTCTACCTCCGCACTTGTCTAAACTCCATGATGTGTTCCATGTATTGCAACTTAGGAGGTACATTCATGACTCCTCACATGTGATAGCAGTGGACGAGCTGCCGCTAAAGGACAACCTGACCTTCAAAGTCCTTCCAGTCCGAGTTAAGGACAAAAAGGTCAGACGACTCAGAGGGAAGGAAATCTCCTTGGTCAAGGTCGTCTGGAATCGGAATGGTGTGGAGGAAGCTACTTGGGAACTCGAGGAGAAGATGAAGCAGTCATATCCGCAACTGTACAATGCCGACTAAATTTCGAGGACGAAATTCCTGTAAGTGGGAGAGGAATGTAACATCCTAGAAATTAAAAGTAATATAATAATATTATAAAATAATATAAATATTTATTTAAGGATAGGATTAAGCCATAGAAATTGTATAAGGGTAGTGAAGTAATAGGAAGCATAGGCCGACCTAGTATGTAAGTATTAGACCTCGGATCGATCCCGGCCGAGCAAGATGGTAACCACACGCGGAACCTGTTGTCAAGCTCGGTTTAGCCGACATCAGCGCACCTCATATTATTATCCGAGAAGGAAGCTCAGACTACTGCTCTTCCTATATACCGAGCCGACGTATCCTAGCTCCTCCGTGACAGCTCATGTTGAGCTGTTGGCCCATTGGGTTTCGCGCCATCCATACTATCATTCACTTTATGTCACTATCATTGCTTTATGTCCTTTTCAAGTCACTATTCATGGCTTCCTCTAGAAGCCAATGAATCCTATCCACATGTTTTGACTTCTCATGGAAGCCTCCAATGAGGACCACACAAATAATTCCCCTAAATGAATAAAAGAATATCCAAACACCACATAACACACTTTGCATTCTCTCTCTTTCTCCTTCGTCTCTTTCTTTCTCTCTCTCTTTTCTCTCTGAAGCTCCTAGCATCAACAACTTCCATTTCTCCCTTCTCATTCACGGAGATCCCTCTTTCTCACGAACATCTTCCTCTCTTCCACCAACCGGAAACCCTCCTTTTCGTCGTCTTCTCCTCCGTCCCGGACGTTCCTGGACCGTCGTGGCATTAGTGTGCAGCTTGGAGGAACTCGTGTGAAGCTTGGAGGAAAGGATCCAAGAGGTGTGAAGCTCTCAAGGTCCAGCATCAAGAGGCCATTCTCAAGCTCTCAACTCTTATCTCACACGGTTTGAGGTAAGGAGTGAGTGTTACCTCTACTTGAGTTTAGGTTTCTAGTATGTTCATAAAGGGTACTAAGAGTGGGTGTTAGATTAGGGAATGGATATAGGTTAATGTTAGAAAGAAAAGGTAAAAAGGATAAAGGGAACCAATGAATGAACTAGAAACCTGGATATTAGGTGAAGAAGAAACATTATTTTCGGTGATATGCTCATATTTACATGCTGGATTGGTTAAATGCTTTATTCATATTGTTGTTGTGGTATAAGTGTTTATGATGCTTTGATATTTGTTCTTTATATCTGTGGCGGAGCTGGGAGAGGTTGAGAATGGGTATGAGAAAATGGTAAATATGGAAAGTAGGAGAGATAGAGTAATATGTCAGATAATGAGAAAGGTTAATGGAAAAAGGGAATGGTTAAAGGGGTGAGCCGAGAGAGGCCGAGTTAAAGAGATGAATAACGGGGTGAGCTGATAGAGGCCGAGCAAAATGAATGGTTAAAAAGACTAAGAGGAATTAAAGAGAAATGGTTGTGTGATCGGGTCATAGCAGACGCGTACTGGGTGCGTGCATTGATCGCGTCAGACGCATACTAGGTATGTGCAGCTGTAAGACGAGTACTGGGTGCTCGCAGTTATGATTCACACAAGGTTCCAAGCACGAAATCGGTGGGATGTGTTCCTGGTCATAGCAGACGCGTACTGGGTGCGTGCATTGATCGCGTAAGACGCCGAGATGCGCCGCTGTAAGACGAGTACTGGGTGCTCGCTGTTATGGACACTCCTTACTCCATAGAATGATCGGCGAAAGTGCTCCTGGTCATAGAAGACGCGTACTGGGTGCGTGCATTGATCGCGTCAGACGCATACCGGGTATGTGCAGCTGTAAGACGGGTACTGGGTACTCGCAGTTATGGACACTCCGATATCCGACCTTAAATGGTGTAAGACATGCACTGGGTGTATGCATCCGAGAAGAATAAAAGATTATAAGCTATGTAAAAGTGGAATAATGAGTAATGAATCCGAGATCGAGATGGTAATCCGAGGTAAGAGAGTAGTGGCTGAGAAACTGAGTGTAAGAATTAAGGAAAGGGTATAAGGGGAATGAATCGGATGAACCGAGGTGTAACTAATGTGAGCCGAGCTAAATGAGATTGTATGCATGTGAACCGAGCCGAATGATGATGTATGCATGTGATATGTGGTTTGATTACTTGTTATTTATATGCTAATTGACTACTTGTGTTTGGCTTGGTAGTTCGGTATGTCATGTTAGAAACTGCTTATTTAAGTTCTGTGTAATGCTCACCTCCTTACCATTTTTCAGGTACTGAGCCCGAGCAGACGCAGTCCCCGACCGAGCAGGTTCACTCTCCCTCACAGGGAGAGTAAGTTATTTAGAGTCGGAGAACTAGTTGGGTCTCGGCCAGTTGGGCCGAGCTAAAACACTCTTCTGTATTTTTGGCTTCGAATTTTCGTAGATGAGCCTCGGCCAGTTGGCCGAGCTAAACTTTTACTATCTTGTATTTTTGAATATGAATTTGGTGTACCTATTACTGAACCTGTTATGCTTTGTTCGAATTAAAGTCTTCCGCTTCATAACTCTGATGTTTGTGTATTAATGGAAGGAAATATTACTTTGGTAATTTATCATATTCGTAATGAAAAGAAATTTTAAAATCCTATTTTTGGGTTAAGGGTAATTATTGTTATAGGGTGTTACAGGGAGATACTCTGAACGATGCAAATTTTGATCAAATTGAATTATTTTTTATGCATCTATACAAGGAGAGATGATATGGATTATTCTATTTTCCTGTATTTAGTGTTCTAAGGAAGGTTTTGGTGTTTTATATGTATATATTGCTTGTATAACACTTGTGATGCAGATAATAAAGAACATATCAGAATGGTTGTTTGTCATCATCAAAAAGGGGGAGTGTTGGAAGTCAAGCTGGTTGGAAGGCATGCTTCAAACTCTCTATGGACTTCAAGTTTGATTCAAGTATGTGTTTTGATGATAACAAGCCAACTCAAGTTGAAGCTCACAAGTGCAAGTGTCAATATTGAAGACTCAAGCAAGCTTAAGAATAGAAACCTTCTCCTTAGTTCAAATGTAAGGTAATGAACCAGAGGCTCAGTAATCGATTAACTCCTTAGTGTAATCGATTATTATGAGTTGCATCATACAATGAACAGGAGTAGTGTAATCGATTAACTATTATTAGCCTAATCGATTACATGTTTTTCAAATGAATTTAAGAATTTCTATTTTTGAAGGAATAATCGATTACCTTCAGAAAGTAATCGATTACTTCATGTTTTATTGAAAAACGTGTCAGAATCATTTTGATTATTTCCTGATTTGTTTTTATATAAAAGATTCTGATTTATTTTATAAAATTCGAAAATGATTTTAAATTTGAATTATTTCCTTTTTGGTTTTAAGAATCAAGTCTTTATTTTATTTTGTAAATCGTTTTGATTTAGTTTTGATTTTAAAACTTATTTCAAATCTTATTTTATTCTGTTTTCATTTTGTTTTACTTATTTTTTTGATCTAAATGGTTTTTCTTTTTAAATTCAAAATCACTCCAACGTTGAAACATTATTATTCATTCATTCGATCAGAACTTTTTTTCATTCATTCTTCTACATGTTTCTCTCTTCTTCATCTTCTCAAGTTTTCTGCTCTTCATTGTTCATAGTCTTTTGAAGAACAAAACTTTTATTGGCTGAGTAATCTTCTAAGAGAAACACTACTTCACTATCATAGAGCATATTGTTGTATCCGTGTTTTGAGAACACAAAAAGCTATTGTAATCACTCTCATTGTATTTGTTCTAAACCTTAGTGGTTAGGGAGAGAATCCCTTAGTGGACGTGTGATACGTCGTAGGGCGAGGAACCCTGCTGTGTGATTGAGGCCCCTAGCGAACGGAGGTTCCTAGTAGTGTGCGGGGTGCTCTTGGTTGTAATAGGGTTCGGCTCTATTGCTTGGTATTAGAACTCTCAGGCGGGTCGCTTGGGGACTGGACTAGACCTTTCGACGGGAAGGCTGAACCAGTATAAAATTCACCGGTGCAAGCTTTTCTATCCCTATCTCTTTTAATTTCCGCATATTTCAATTTTTACGTTTCCGCGCTACTCGTTTATTATTTTTTATATCGTTTTCGCAATCCGTTTCGAACGTTTAATCTCTCCATCTCAAATCAATTTTTAATTTGTCACGGTTTTTACAATACATTAATAAAACTCGATTCACCCCCCCTCTCGAGATTTTGAGGCCAAAACCAACAAAAAGTTGTCTGTACTTACCAAAATCAAGGCTCAAACCCAGCTTCCAGAAACCAGAAAAACACAGAATCAGTTTTCCAACTTCAACTTCCAAGATCAATTTCTCCTCACACAAGAACTCTCTGCTCACAATCTTTATGTCAACACAAAGCCCTTGATCAATCTCTAACACTCAGAGAAGAAGAAGAATTTCTCCAAACGATTTTGGAACCCTAACAGCACCGCTCATACCCAACTCAGCAAATCAACTCCAATTTCGTCCACAATCCAGTCTTTTATAGAGGAATTAGATGAACATGCATACCGACGCGTGTTTTCCACTAATCTGAGGCTGGTTTCGTGGCGATTCCATGGATTAATAAAGTGATTACTCATCAAAACGCACTAACCCAGTTTCTGGGTTCATTTTCTAACCGGTTACAGGGCATTACTAACCGGTTAGGTCAGTACAAAATTTAAAAATTAATACTTTTTAAATCTTTCCCTCCAAGAACCTTTCTAATATTACATTTAGGTCCTAATCCAAGGACTAAAATGCAATATCCATAATTTTGTTATTTGCC